>CP092883.1:14261528-14320176 GCA_030710605.1 Cordylochernes scorpioides | reverse complement strand
AGGATATTTAATTTCAATGTAGAAAATTTAATAAATATCTACTTTTTAAAAGATGTTTTTACATAAGATGATATATATTGGTACACCTTGAGATGTAGATGGGTTCAGTAGTTTCCATTGTACCGTAGAATAAACCAGAACAAGTTCTCATTAAAAAACTAACGCTTTATTTTGGTAAGGTTACAAAATGAATGAAGAACGCCGTGGCTACACAATGTTAACAAAGAATAAATCAACATTGATTTGTTTAATAAGTTAAATTATTAATGAAAATATTTACATGAGTCGGCTGTGACAATATTTTAAGACTTTTTCTGGTGAAAGAATTCACTCTTATTTTTTCTAGCTCCGGAAACTCATTGTTTGCGTTAGTCTGCAGAAACATCTGAGGGGTCAAGGGAATGAGGTCTTGGTCATCTTCCGATATATATGAAAGAGCTGTATTGTTGATAATACCCTCTACCTCACATAAAGCAGTTTCAAGTTATACATAATTCAATTTACTAAATCCGAGCATACGAACCAATAAACTCTTAACAACCCTTACCAATCTCTCCCAAAAGCCTCCCCACCAAGGCGCTGAGGGAGGGATAAAAATCCATTGGATTCTTTTTACACTCGATTCCCTTTCAATCTCCCCCCAATCCAAGTGTTTAAGTAATTCGTTTGTTTTTGAGAAATTTGTCCCGTTATCACTATATATTTTTCCGGGACGTCCACGCCGACAAATGAATCTTTTTAGAGCTAACAAAAAAGTGTTTGCCTCTAATGTTCTCACAATCTCTAGGTGGACAGCTCTGTAAACAGCGCAAGTAAACAAGGCCACCCAAACCTTGCTGCCACCTTTAAGATGTAGCGGTCCCAACAGATCCACACCTGTCACCTCGAAGGGTTTGCCTAACCCTATTCTACAGTCGGCAAAGCCGCGCCAGGAGTCTGAATAGGTTTCTGATTACGCCTCCTACATATCACACATTTTCCAATTATCTGTTTAATCAATCTGCGACCACCAATGATCCAGAATTTCTCTCTGAATTGTGAAAGAATGAATTGGGCCCCTCCATGCCCATTTTGTTGGTGTATTTCACGAACCATCTGTTCCACCAGAGGATGATTACGAGGTAGTAAAATAGGTCGTTTAAACACTTCTGAATCTTGTCCATGTAGCAGTTTCGTCTCAACGCACCACAAACCTTCGACGGATTTAATAGTCTTTAATCCATTTTTCGGAGCCTGTTTTCCTGGGAAAGTCTCTTGTTGAACCAATTTCAACAGCTTCCTTTCGGCCCTTTATAACTCTATTACTTTCAAATTTCCCCTTTCAGTGGGTATTCTTCTCGCATTGTCCAAGAATTTTAAAACCCAAGCCATAATCCGAATGTTTAGGCTATACTTGTATCTTCTATCTAGGAACCATCGATTTATTTCGACAATGAGAGTGGTGTGGGCCTGAAAGGGTTTTCTTTTTTCTTTGATGATCTCTTCCTCATCAACAGTCGGTTCAAAACTAGGCCAACTCTCCTTTTCCCCTTTGAGCCATTCAGGACCCTCCCACCAGTTTGTCGAGACAAATTGTACGATAGAGCGCTCTCGAGAAGGCAAATCCGCTGGATTTAATTTTCCGTAAACAAACTTCCAGTTCTCATTATTGACAGTGTCTCGTATTTCCTGTACTCGGTTTCTTACAAACACATTCCACTCATTTTTTCTCTTTAGCCAAGCCATAACGGTTGAGGAATCGGTCCATAAAGTAACAGGGCAGCTATTTGTTAAGGCAGTCGAAATAGATTTAACAAGTATAGCTCCTAAAACGTAGGCCAAAGGTTCTAACCGAGGAATGGTTACCCTCTTGGATGGCGCAAGCCTAGACTTGCTCCAAAGCAGAGACAAATGTACTCCCCACTGCACTTCACTTCTCATATATGCCACTGCGGCATAAGCGGATTTACTGGCATCGCAGAAGACGTGTATTTCATTCTTATTAAGTTGATCAAACTAACCAGTGTGTGAAAAGAGGAGAAGAAACAGCAAAAAATAGATTCCCCTTCGCTGAGGGGTCACACACACAAAAAACCAAAAATATGAAAATAGTTGTAATATTTACATATATACAAGGTATGTCCCATAAGTTCCCGGACTGGGTCCATAAAAAAATAAATAAATGAAAAATATAAATAAATTTGACTGTTTATTATAGAAAAAATATCAGGCAACACGGTGGTACCAATATCGAGGCGGTACATTAGCGCGCGCCAAGGTCATTCTAATTTATTTAAAGGTCACACCTAGCGCTGCGGCGATTTTACGATGGAACAAAAATTGAAGCAGAGGATTTGCATAGAATTTTGTGTGAAACTTCAAATATCTGCAACCGAAACTTTTGAAATGCTTAATAAAGTATTCCCCAATGACTCTCCAAAGAGAACAACTGTTTTTGAATGGCATTCTAGATTTAAAGCTGGCAGAATTTCCATTGAAGATGAACCTCGGCAAGGACGCCCAAAATGTGCAAAAAATCACCGATTTGATAAAAGAAAATCCTCGAACCACTTTGCTGGAGATAGAGCAAGACACAGGCATCTCTAAAACAACGATTGGAAGGCTCGTAACCAAAGATTTGAAGCTCAAAAAGACTCCTGCAAAATTCATCCCAAGATTCCTCATAATGAGCAAAAACTGTGTCGTCTTGCAACCTGTGAGAACATGTTGGAAATGACAAGAACGGATTCGGAATGGAAAGATAAGATAATCACAGGCGACGAGACATGGGTCTATGACTATGACCCTGAAACCAAGCGTCAATATGCCGAGTGGAGAGGTCAGGGTGAGCCTAGACCAAAAAAATCCAGGATATTGAAATCCAGAAACAAGGTGTTGTTGGTCGCTTTTTTGGATAACAAGGGCATTGTTCATCACGAGTATCTTCCTGCAGGCCAAACGGTTATTAAGGAAATGTATTTGGACATTCTTCGCCATCTAAGGGAAGCGATTCGAAAAAAAAATGCCAGAAAAATGGCCTAATGGTGACTGGATCCTACACCATAACAATGCCCGCCCTCACACAGCGCACTTGGTGACGAGTTTTTTTGGCTAAAAACGGGACAGAAATCCTACCTCAACCACCCTATTCCCCAGACATCGCACCAAATGACTTTTTCCTGTTCCCCAAACTTAAAGCAGTTCTAAAAGGAAGACATTTTGACACCAGGGATGACATAATAGAAAAATCGCTGTTGGCATTGAAGAGCATTCCAAAAGAGCTCTATAAAAACTGTTTCGACAATTTGGGAAACGATGGCGCTGGTGCGTTGAAGCAAGGGGGGATAACTTTAAAAAGTTTTAATAATTTTTAAAAAAATATCTTACCTTTTTTTTTTATGGACCCAGTCCGGGAACTTATGGGACATACCTTGTACATACAATATGCCATGAGTTCTAACAATCGGGATTCAGACAATAACTCTGAAAGATATTACAGTGACCTTTATTGAAGACATACGAGATAACCAAGTGTGAATAAAATTGCCTCTGTCTCCTTCAAATAAATATATATATTATATAATATAGATGGAAAATTTGCCGGGAGGAAATTAATCCATAGAAGCAATGGGCGCCTCTCCCGTCAAAATAAACGTCAAAAACTGGCGTTTAAACTGGCGAAACCGCTGGGAGGGTTCACCACTGATGAGCCAGGCCCTCTCATTAATTTTTCCATTGCAGTAAGGGCAGTAGAAATTGTTTAATATCAAAAAGAATCTTACGCCTTTAAAATAGTTTTGAATTTTGATAACAGATGGCGCGCTAGTGCATCATATATATAGTTAAGCTACCTTTTTTTTTAATTCACGAAAATAGAATTCATTTTATAAATTCTATATTACTGTGAAAAATAATTTTATGTGTAATTTGCTTCAAATAATTCAAAATAAAAAACTACTTGATAAGTAAATAATCTATTTCCTATTTTCACGACTGCACCTCCAATTCTATATTTATTTTAACAACAAAACAAAATATTTCATGACATATATATATATATTAAAAATAAAGAAGGTATCTCCTGACCACAAGCACATGTGCTTTTTAGAAGATATATATATATATAAGCATATATAAGATATGTAGAAATTAAACTCTTAAAATCACGATCATTAAAACAATAATAAGCAATAAGAGGAGCCTCTTGTGTAAATTTCTTTAATACCGCAAGCTTTCGAACAGAGCGTTCTTCAACGGGCGTGGATAGTAAAAACGTACTAACATGCTATTAGAGGAGAAAAACTAATATATACACCAATGAATTTACATATTGAGGAGAAAATAGCGTAAAAAGAGAATACAACATAAATATTTAAAATGAAATTTGCATAATACAAACGTGACGACTAAAAATAAGCAATAAACTTGAATAAGACTAAAAACTAAGGTAAAAAATTATTATTAAAACGGCGACATCCCTACACCAAAAGAACATAGAATAAAACAGTATATGGATGTTAAAACCAACCAGACCATGGCAGGGGAAAGGGAGGGTCCCACCCAGTGCTACCACTATCTTTGAGATATAAGAGGGGGGGGTGAAAGACAAGCTATTTATAGAGTATCTGGTAAATGTCTGGTAGGTCTATTCTACGGTTACAACTATTGTTTTGTGTGGAAATAATAGATTCTAGGCAGAGTCGGTGATGTTTGTTATGTATGTGCCGGTATTTAACTGGTGACATCACATTCTTTCCACTTTCTTAAGTTTTGTCCATGAGTGAATGTAGAATGTGTCATGGTGGTGTACACTTACAGTAAAACCAGTCGCTAACTACCCACCATGATTATTATGACCTGTACCATGTGTACTAGAGATAATTGTAAGAAAAGGGTTCTCTTTAGAAAGTGTCATTGGAGATAATATGTATATGAGAAAAAAAGAGTAAAATAAAGATAAAATACAAGTGGTGATATTAAAAAATATCATTAGATAAATAAAAACATCTTTTTTTATTTTCGCATTTTCTCATATGTAAAGTATGCTAAAGCAAATATAAGCCTTAACAACCTATTTCTTGGGAAAACCTCTTAAACAATTTTTTTTTGTCATTGAGGTACAGCCTACACTATGCTGACTAGGGCCAACAGCCCGAAGCGCGTACCTGGTTGGCTTTTTTATCTCGATTCATCAAGAATATTATGGAATAAACCCAAATCACTAAATCAACTCTTAGTTGATTTCTATTCCACTTATATGGCGCTCTGATATCTAAAATACTTATATAAACGGTCGGAAAATAAGCCTTTTTTTTAACTAATTAAAATTAAAAAAAAAAAAAGTGTCCAATGCGGGATTTGATCCCAGATCCTGGTTGTCGGAAATCAAGGGTTTATTCCACTCCTCCACCGACCCCTCCCATATAGTGTTAAACTGCTGGAATATAAATTGCCTTTTTAACGATCAGTTCAATCCAATTTCCCTATAGAATCATCTAAAATATATATCTTGGCTCTTACTGTGAAATCTAATACGACCCACTCTCTCCATGAAATGTATTTTTCCACTTTACACTTTCTTACAACATAGGTATTTATTAGACAAAAGAATTGCTATAAATTATTAAATAAAAACAAACGATAGCAATGCGTCTCTTTATACATAAAATTTTTAATATGCTAGCTTTCGGATCTTATCGATCCTTCAACAGGCCAAGCTGTAAATTATTACAATTCTATTATCTATTAAATTATTGATATTGTAACGTAGAAATCAAGCCTTGAAATATCCTAAGATGTAAAAGTATTTATTGATGACGTCACAGCGACGAGTCGACCATTATTAACAGGTCAGCTCAACTATCTACAGCTAAAGAATCTTAAGCAAGTAAGCAAAGAAATATTTTAAGATGATTTCACAAAAACAGATTAATATATATTTTTATAATCTGTTGAATATATTTTCATTGAATAATATTAAATTAAATAATAAAATATTTCTTCGCCACATAGCCTCCTCCTATAAAGAGCATCGACCCGATGCTCAGAAGGAGACTTACATCCTCAGTCTCAAGGCTCGAGAACGGGTGATAGGGCCTGAGATCTCTTCGCGGGTCTGTGGTTGTTGTGCTCGTTCAGTGGGGATGTCTTCTTCCTGGAAGTTTGTCGAGTCATCTTCTGGGTCCTCTTCTAGCTGGTCCTCCTGGTCCTCTGGGTTTAAATAAGGTTTCATCCTACCAATGTGAACTAAATCTTTTGTTTTACGACGACCCAGCTGGTTTCCGAATGTTCCAACTTCATAGGTCACATCAGATATTTTTCGGGTTACTTTGTATGGGCCGAAGTAACGTCTCATTAGTTTTTCCGAATATCCCACTTTACGCACAGGAATAAAGATCCATACAAGATCTCCAGGCTGATAAATTATATTTCTGTGATGGGCGTCATAGCGATGTTTATTGCTATCTTGAGATCTCATGGAGTGGATACGTGCCAGTTTTCGTGCTTCTTCGGCTCTTGCACCTAGAGTTTGGATGAAATCGTCGTCTTCTGGCAATAACTTGGGGAATAACACGTCAAGTGGAGTCTCGGCTTCACGCCCGTGTACAAGGAAAAATGGGGTGAACCCAGTAGACTCTTGTTTTGCTGTGTTGTATGCAAATGTAACGAATGGAAGAATCCTGTCCCAATCTTTATGGTTGACATCTACATACATGGACAGCATGTCTGCTATGGTCTTATTCAACCTCTCCGTGAGTCCGTTTGTCTGGGGGTGATAGGCGGTCGTCTTCCGATGGGTAATTCTGCACTGGTTGTTCAGATCACTTATCATTGAAGATGTGAAGTTCCTTCCTCTATCCGTGATTAATTCCCTCGGCGCGCCGTGCTTTAAGATGACATCTTCAATGAAGAATTTGGCGACTTCCATGGATTCACTTGTGGGTAGAGCTTTAGTTATCGCATATTTTGTTAGGTAGTCCGTACATACAATAATCCAACGGTTGCCACCTTCTGATGTTGGAAATCTCCCCAGGAGATCCATTCCTACCTTTTCAAAGGCAACTTTAGGAACAGGTATTGGCTGTAAGTGCCCTGAGGGGAGTTGGGGCTGATGTTTACGCCTCTGACAATCTGAACAGTGTGCCACATACCTTCTAACTGTTCTATACATTCCGGGCCAGTAATACTTTTTTCTTATTCGGTCATAGGTTTTAGTAAATCCGAGGTGACCAGCCGTGGGTGAATCATGGAAATTTTTCAGTAATTCCTGCCTTAAATGGCGTGGAACCACCAAAAGCCATGGTTTCCCCATTGGATCATAATTTTTTCTGTAGAGCGTGTTATCGATTTTTACAAAGGAATTATTAGGAGAACTTTGTAATTTGTCAGCGATTTTTCTAATAGCTTGATCATTCATCTGCTCTTCGCTAAAGTTCTGCAAAGTCACTATGCTTGGAATATCTTCCTCCATATCTTCACTGTATTCTAATGGACTTCTTGATAAGCAGTCTGCGTCCTGATGTTTCCTTCCGCTCTTATACACGACAGTGACGTCAAACTCTTGCAGCCGAAGTGCCCATCTTGCTAACCTCCCACATGGGTCTTTGAGGTTGGTCAGCCAGCACAAAGAGTGGTGGTCTGTAACAATAGTGAACGGCTGTCCAAAGACATATGGTCGGAATTTATTGATAGCCCAAATGATGGCAAGGCATTCCCTTTCTGTGGTTGAATAATTTTTTTCTGCCTTATTTAAGGTTCTGGATGCATAAGCAATGGCTCTTTCCTTTCCCTTTTGTATCTGCACTAATACTGCTCCTATTCCGTAGTTGCTTGCGTCAGTGTGTATTTCGGTTGGGGATGAGTAATCAAAATGTCCAAGAGCGGGTTCGGAAATTAACGCTGACTTGAGAGCTTCAAATGCATTTTGCTCTTCCTGGTTCCAATTAAATGCTGAGTCTTTCTTCAAAAGGTCATTCAAGGGTTGGGCTACGTGGGCATAATTGGGTATGAAGCGGCGGTAGTAGGATGAAAGGCCAAGAAAACTTCTAACTTCCTTCAATGACCTTGGCGTAGCGAAGTCGCGGACTGCTCGAATCTTTTCTTGGTCGGGACGAATTCCATTTTCACTCACCTCATGTCCAAGAACCGTGATAGTTTTTGCACCAAACTTGCATTTCTTGGAATTGAGACATAATCCGGCTTTCTTAAGGCAATTTAATACAAGTTGAAGGCGTCTTAGGTGTTCTTCAAAGCCATCTGAAAAAACGATGATGTCATCGAGGTAACACAAGCAAATGGTCCACTTGAGACCCTTCAGAAGATTATCTATCATTCGTTCGAAGGTAGCTGGAGCATTACATAACCCAAATGGCATTACTTTGAACTCGTACAGTCCATCTGGAGTTATGAATGCTGTCTTCTCACGGTCCGATTCTTCTACGTCGATTTGCCAGTACCCTGATTGGAGGTCCATGGAAGAATAAAATCTAGCTCCCCGTAAGCAGTCTAAAGTGTCGTCGATCCTTGGGAGAGGGTAGACATCCTTTTTTGTTATTTTGTTAAGGCGGCGGTAATCGACGCAGAATCTCCAGCTTCCATCCTTTTTTCTTATCAATACTACAGGCGAGGCCCACGGACTTTCAGAGGGCTGAATGATGTCAAGTTTTTCCATCTTGTTTACCTCATCCTGAATAATTTGGCGTTCTCTTGGTGCAACTCGGTAAGGTCTTTGTTTGGTCGGTAGGTGGTCTCCAGTGTTAATTCGGTGTTTAACATTGACGTCCTTGAATTGTTTTCTTTTACTAAATTCGAAAATATCCGTATAGTTTTTTAACAAATTTCTTAATTTTTCTTTTTGAGATTCAACAAGTGAATCATCTATAAAAAATTCCGAGATTTTTGGGTCTTCAGAATGTTCCGCCTCTGTTTCAACTTGGTTACAATCAGCTAGAGTACATAATTGACTATCTTCGATGACAGCACTATCGGCTACATGCATCCCTTGTGGGATTAGTTTCGGATATGGACTCCAATTCACCACCCAAAGTTTACCTCGGTTATTGGTAAGTGAAATGACAGAAGAGGGAGCCGTTAGTTCTCTTTCCAGCAATAGCTCTTTTCGACATTCTGCCACCACAATTGCGTCATTAGGAATGTCACGACTTGCTACTTCTATTAACTGAATAGAGGCGGGTTCGATTCTATATTCCAATTCCGAGTAGAGAGGTGAGCTGTTCTTAGGGGTATCCTCAAAAAGGCATTTTTCTAAGAAGAGTGTGTCGTCAGCTGAATCAATTATCGCCCTAGATAACTTCAAAAAGTTCCAACCAAGAATAACTTCGTGACTACAGTCTTCCATAACGACAAATTCAAAGCTTTCCTGTAGTCCATTCAAGTCCAGTTTCAGTGTGCAGCGTCCTTTTGGTCTTACAATTTTACCGTTGGCTACTCGTAATGTGACGTCAGTTTCGGCAAACATTATTTTTCTTAGTTTGAGTCTGAACCTCTCAGAAATGACAGAATATGAGGCTCCTGAGTCGACGAGGGCACGCGTCATTTTTCCTTCTATTTTAATGTCTATGTAATTTTCTTTTAATTCTAATGTGGTCGACAAGGGAGGATTTATAAATTTTGCGGCCTTACCTCCAAAATAGGACGCATCTTCTAGTTTTCCTGACGGGAACGGCGAGGCGACTGGCTGGGTCTTCTATCAGGAGACGAATATTGTCCTTTTCGGCCAGTGTAAGGAGAGGGGCTTCGGTAGCGGCGTCTATTTTCTCTTGGCAGGTCGTCGTTGGGCTCTTGGCTGCTCCGAGAATTATAGAATGTTCTAGGCTCTAGCCTATCTCTCTGCTTGTAATTCCAAGTTTGTTCTCCTTCATATTCTCTCCTCTTGTCACGGCAGTAGCGCACGACGTGGCCAGGGCGTCCGCAGTGGAAACAGATTGGCTTACCTTCCGTGGTTCGCCATTCGTTGGTATCGCGTCTTCCGTTTACTTGTTTTGGCTGCTGCGGTCTTATCGTTTGGGCCACATATCTATTATTATAAAACTCTCGGGGTCTTTCCTTCTGTGGGGAACTTCTCCTAGGCTTTGAGATTGGCGCCAGGGTTCTTCCAATCTCCTCCTTTACCATATCTTCGATGGTAGAAATTTTTGGTTCCTCTCGAGTAGAGCCTAATGCCCGCTGTACCTCCTCACGAACAATTAGCCTGATCATAGATGACAGATCTGCCCTGTCATCATGATCACTGAGAGATGCCACATTTGGTAGTCGCTCGTATTTGGTAGGGGTCACTCGCTTACAGTGTATGCTTTCAATGCGGCGACATTCTGTGACGAATTGCTCAGTGTTATGCACATCCCTTGGGATAAGTGCCTGGTAGAGCTCCTCAGCTATCCCTTTCATCAGATGGGATATTTTATCTTCCTCATTCATTTGTGGATCTACCTCTTTGCAAAGGCGCAGGACGTCTTGGATGTAATATTCGGTGCTTTCTCCTTTTAATTGTGCGCGAGTTTTGAGTATTTTCTCAGCTCGCAGTCTTGAGCTTTCATTTTTTCCAAATACATTTTCTAATTGTGACATGAACTCCGTCCATGTCTGGATGCTTTCCTCGTTGTTTTCATACCATTTGAGAGCAGTGCCAGTAAGATAGAAATAAACGTTAGCGAGACAAAGGGTTTCATCCCATTGGTTGTGCTTCGCCACACGTTCATACCCTTTTAACCAGCTACGGGGATCTTCAACACCCTCACCAGAGAACATTGAGGGGTTTCTAGGTAGATGTTGGACAAAAAATGAACCCACCTGAGTAGTTGCTTCTTTCTTGATGTTCATGTTTTTTTCTTCTTGCTCAACCGAGTCAATTTTCCGTTTTTTTCTGAATGGGTATCGATCCAGCTTCTCCGCCAGTTGTAACGTAGAAATCAAGCCTTGAAATATCCTAAGATGTAAAAGTATTTATTGATGACGTCACAGCGACGAGTCGACCATTATTAACAGGTCAGCTCAACTATCTACAGCTAGAGAATCTTAAGCAAGTAAGCAAAGAAATATTTTAAGATGATTTCACAAAAACAGATTAATATATATTTTTATAATCTGTTGAATATATTTTCATTGAATAATATTAAATTAAATAATAAAATATTTCTTCGCCACAATATGAATAAAGCTCTTCGGGGGTCAGTGGAAGGATGGTCTAAACCGTTGGTTTTCGACCTCTACGACCCGGGTTCGATTCCCGCATTGGGCACTTTTTTATGTTTAAAATTAAAATGCACCAATGGCCCCCGATTCTTACAAAAGTCCAACCCCACCAGCGAGTGCAAGTAACCAAACGGGGCTCTAGCATATTTGTAAGTGCAAAGTCGAACTGCGCTTTTCACATGTGTAGACATGTGGTGCACTTACAGTAAAAGCAGTCGCCTACTTCTACCCACCATGATTATTATGGCCTGTACCACGTGTACTAGGGATAAGCAAAAAAAAAGCTCTTCTCTATATATATAATATTGTTGCAAATGTCGACGTATGGATAAACTGGCAGTCGTGTACGTGAGGCGAGTGTTGATGTTCTTCCCACACGCGGACAACAAGTAGCAGAGGCAGGGCTAGATGTTAGCACCGAGAGTGGTCGGGGACAACCCACGGGACAGAGGTAGAGGCCATGACACAAACTTGGATGCCTATCACCGAGACATGGAGAGAGAGAGTGTGTGCGAGACAGAAGCCGTCTGCCGATAAAACACACCCTAGAACATCTGCTGACCCCCTGCCAAAAACCTGTCCTGTTTACAGGGGGGTCGTCTATAAAGAGTCCCTGGGGGCCCCACATGGGCTGGGCGTTGGCTTTTTTCTTCCCCTCTGTCCCTAACTGTCCCCAGCTGACCGCTCTTTGGATATTTATTTTGACGTCACCAATTTTAGTTTAAATACAAATAAGGGGTGTACAGGTTATATTAATAAAGATATAGCATATATACAAAATATGGAGGTGGTAGTAAATAGAAACAGTATACATTGTAATAGAAGGGTAGGATCTTTTAAGGTATCGGCTCTAACTAATTAGAAGATATGTGACATATACTAAAAGTGTCATTATTATACAGCTTAAAATATACTATATATATATATCCTGGCCACGTTCACATGAACTTTTTATATGGCAGAGCACAGAACAGGGTGGTTAAGATATACCAGGATATTTGATTTTAAAACCAACACCTGATCTTTTTTATTAATTTTTCACAATATATATATTAAAAAACAAATTAGGCATATCCTGACCACTAACATCACCATTTTTTAGATGGCAGAGCGCCATCTAGTGGAACAGAAATCAACTAAACGTTGATTTAACCTGTTCTCTGATATTTGGTCAACCCAATTTCTTGATAAATCAAGAGAAGCCAACCAAGAACGCGTTTCGGGCTGTTGGCCCTTGTCAGCGTGGTACAGACTGTACCACTAAGACCAAAAAAAGGTGGGGCTAATGCCTTTTTTTACCAACATGATATTGTACTGGGATGTGGTTCTTAAATTAAAAAAGAAAAAAAAAGGAATCTCCTTATCGGCCAATTGAAACTTGCTGATAGCTTGCGCCATCTATCGGAATAAATTTCAACTATTCGTTGATTTTAATTATTCCAGAATTGGCCAAATATGAAGATATTTTATAGTCTCAATTATTTTTGTAATGCGCCGGCGCATATGTAACTCTAGGCTTGATGCCTCAGTATATATATATAAATTTGCATCTGCAAGTTTCCTCTCCTATAATAAGATTCGTACAATATTACACTCATGGACAAAACATGAGAAAGTGGAAATACTTTGATATCGCCGGTTGTCTGTTTTTTTTTTTGTTTGTTTGTTTGTTTTGAATGAGACAGAGGCAATTTTGTTCACACTTGATTACCTCGTGTGTCTTCAATAAAGGTCACTGTAATATCTTTCAGAGTTATTGTCTGAATCCCGATATACATGTTAAAAGTTACAACTTCCTTAAGTTTTGTCTATGAGTGTATATTGGTTATCTCGTGTGTCTTCAATAAAGGTCACGGTAATATCTTTCAGAGTTATCGTCTGAATCCTGATAAAAATGATAAAAGGTACAACTTCCTTAAGTTTTATCCATGAGTGTATATTGGTTATCTTGTGTGTCTTCAATAAAGGTCACTGTAATATCTTTCAGAGTTACTGTCTGAATCCTGATATAAATGATAAAAGGTACAACTTCCTTAAGTTTTATCCATGAGTGTATAATGGTTATCTCGTATGTCTTCAATAAAGGTCACTGTAATATCTTTCAGAGTTATTATCTGAATCCTGATATACATGCTAAAAGGTACAACTTCCTTAAGTTTTATCCATGAGTGTATAATGGTTATCTCGTATGTCTTCAATAAAGGTCACTGTAATATCTTTCAGAGTTATTGTCTGAATCCTGATATACATGGTAAAAGGTAAAGTTTTATCCATTACTGTATACGCTTTTTCTGAATAAAAGATAATTAGGTTATGCCAAATTGCATCCCATTTTCTAGTTTTTCCATTTATTCACAAGAAAATATCTGATATCTATTTTAAATGTAAATAAGATTATTAAACTCTTCATTTTCAAATCTAATTTTGAATTTATATTTAAAAGGTTTGGCTGTGGTTTGTTTATTCTTTTTTCAAACATACTCTTCTTCTGCTTTTTTTGTTTCTTTAATATAATGTTAAAACATAGTCAAGTTTGTTGGTGGTCATGTGTATATAATATGTTATGTCAGTTACATGCTGTTTGGCTGTACATTGACACGTGACCTTAATCAACCAATCAGTGTTTAGTTCATTAGTCAATTAGCGTCTAGTGTTTCTTTAATTTAGATGTTATCTTGAATAACTAAATTTCTTATTGAAAATATAAAGTCGTGTGTTCGAATCCTGAATGTGGTCTTCTTCTTTTTTTATTAATTATTATTTTTTTTAAAATAATTTTTGTTATTATATTTGCATACTTTTAAAAAGCAAAATTGTTATCCGGATTGTGTGTGTATTTAGAAATCATGTTAATATTAAACTTTTCACTTTTTAAAAATATTTTTATTTTTTATAGATGAAAGTTTTTTGCCGGGGCGATATTTATCTATAAAGATAAATGTCTTCTCTACCGTCAAAATAGACGGCAAAACTAGACACCATCTATTGACCGTCGCCGCAAACTAGCGGCCTCGGGTCGGTGACAAAGCCACAACACCAGCTTTGGTAAACTGAGAAACATCCACCTAGAGACCATGGTTTCGGGATAATGGCTTTCATGGAAATAGATTTGGCCTAGCCCAGGGTTTGGCAAACTTTCGATTCGAAAGAGTCAAAAATTACAATTTACAAAATTTAAAAGTTTTTAAAAAGCCACAATTTTTTTCTTGCCAACAATAAATAGTACTCACATAAATAATATTTACGTATGGAACTATATAAAGAGCTTCACATTCAAAGAGCCGCATGTGACTCGCGAGCTACAGTTTACCAACCTCTGACCTAGCCACTTTGCCAGCTAAACAACTCCTTGACAGATTGTGAAGATTCCATTTGATCCTTTGTGGATTTCATGGATTCTTTATAGATTGGTTTATAGGGATATGACAGTTTATCTTCTTATTCTGAAATGGTAAATTTTAGTGATCTGAGTGTACACTCATTAACAGAACTTGAGAAATTTGTACCGTTTAGCATGTATATGTATTTTATTACTATAATTTACTCCGCCTTTGCCGGTCCCAAGCCCGGATGAAAAAGGAGGGGGAGCAGTGACAAGCTCACTAAAAACCTGGGCTCAGCTGGCTTGGCTGATTGTACCCTGTAAGGACTCCAGGGATACAGGATGAGCAGTGTTTGTACTCCATGTTAGGAGCAGCTGCACATGGTATCTGTTCCTCATGTCAGAGGCGGCCATTTATTTTGGAGCTAAGTCGGCCTGCCACTGAGTAGTGCTCCCAGTCTTAATGACAAAGGTAGACACATTATACTTCACCCAGTCATGATGGTTGTCTAGTCTTAAGCTTTACAAGCTTGATATCCTAATATGATTGAGTGGAGATAAGAAAGAAGAAGAAGAAGATTACTCTATTTTATTATATAGATGGAATTTTGCCGGGATGACGTCAGGTGTTGACGTTTATTTTGACGGGAGAGGCTCCCTAGACTTCTATGGATTTTATTATATATGTAGTAATACATATCAATATTTTCAATATTAAAAACAACATAGGCATATCGTTACTAGGAGCACATGTGCTTTTCAGAAGGCAGAGCGCCATCTGGTGTAAGAGAAATCAACTAAACATTGATTTAATCTATTCCCTGATATTTGGCCAACCCAATTTCTTGATTATTTAAGAAAAGCCATCCTTGATTCTTGATTTATCGAGGAATTGGGTTGGCCAAATATCAGGGAACAAGTTAAATCAATGTTTAGTTGATTTCTGTTCCACCAGATGGCGCTATGCCTTCTGTAAAGCACATGTGCTCCTGGTCAGGATATGCCTACTTTGTTTTTAATATCAACACCTGACCTTTTTATTTTTTATTTTTTCTATTGTTTTACATTTCAATATATGTACATGTGATGAGATCTATCTTTAGATGTTGTTGAACTTCTAAATCTATCTCTATTTTAGACGTTTTTGACCTTTTTCTTTAGCTCAACTCTTAATCTATTACAGAGTTTTATTTATTTATCCTAAGTTTGTACAAAGTACATTATAATATGATGATGTAATGACACATGTGAATAATGCGTATAACCATTTACAGATGTGCTTCTATTTTGCAACATGAAAATATTTTTATAAGTATTATACAATATGGTGTTGTTGGTTTAAATTACCATATATACATATTAGAATCAAATATCCTGGCACATATATATGTAAAATTGTTTACATATGTAACATAGTTGGAAATAGTATAACAGCCATAAAATTTAGATGCAATTCAACACGCCAGCTTGCCTATCATGTAATCACAAATAAAGCAATAAAGTTTTATTGAGAGTCCGCCGTGTTCAAGACAGGTCTAGGTCCAATTTCAGAAGTCGTTAGTTTATTTTACTTCCGTCCCCTCCAACCGACAAATGGGCAGACGACAACAAATAATCTCTCCCTTTCATGTAGGATCTCACCTTTTTAAACCTTTTCCGCGTCTTCGGCGTCTCTCTGAGGTGACATCCAACCTGCCTCATCCTTTGTATTACCCATTGACACCTGAAACTACTTTAGGCCCCATGACTGCATAGTACCTGCCTACCACATATATATATGTGCTGTATCCAGTCGACTTAATCTATGGTGTGCGATCCTGTCGACTCTTGCTATACTGTGTTGACCGAAAGGAACAGTCAGGATGGGGAGTTTTCCAGTACCTCTCTGCACCTTGGAAGACCTTTAACAGTTCTCACAAAGTACAGGCAGTCGTGGTCGAGGCAGAGTGGAAAGCTTGGGAATGTCCACACAAAAACGAAGACACAGTTGTATTAGGAAAAGTTCCGTGAACAGATAAAAGTCGAGCTAGGAGCGAAAGATGGAGATTGAAGAGTTCTTACTGGTCTACATGGTGGATGAGATGGACCTTGGTGACAACCGACGAGGGCTCCCGCTGATGGTGAAGTGACTATATTTTTGGCTAGGACGAAGGCCTTATATATCTTTGCCGAGAGAGGAAGCATTGCATTTCAGCAGATGCAACAAGAGCGTAAATCGGATGGCGAAATTGTACATTGGCGCCCTGGCAGTTTCCATCTTTAGACCTTGTTGTGGGACTGCTACATCTCGATCTCTGCTTTAGCTCAGCTTTTAATCTATTTTATTTATTCATCCTCAGTTTGTACAAAGTACATTACATATGGTGATGTAATGACACGTGTCAATAATGCGTATAATCATTTACAGATGTGTTTCTATTATACAACATGAAAATCTTGTTATAAGTATTATAAAATATGGGGTTGTTGGTTTAAATTACAATATATATATTAAAGGAGAACATTCGAATTTACATATATGGGAAACCCGTCGTTATATAAGCAAATAAGGAGTGGTTTATGCTAAAAAAAATAGTATAGTTCAATTTTAATATATCAACATATTTTTTAAGTTTAATTCTTCATAAAATAGCCTGTTACGAGATATGAACTAATGTTCGAATATTCGACGAAAAATAACCATTACAATTTTATTGTGTTTATCAATATAATGGTAAATAAAATATATAAATTACTATTTATTACTATATCAATAGAAAAAGTCATTTCGCGACAATCATTTACGTGATTGAGATACCTTAGCTATCTCTGAAAAAAGGGAATAATAGAAATTCAATCAACCAATGGCGTTGAACTAGAAAATTCCCGGATGTCTTGTAATTTCCCGCCAAAATTGCAGGATCCCTATCCATCGTCTGCTTCATTTTTATTTTCTTTTTCCAGAATGTTCTTTATTCAAAAGTCGATACTAGCTATTGGATTCTGGCCTTTAAATATTGATTTACTATTTTTTTTTTACATCTTCTCACCCAAGGGGATGAGATCAGATTTATCTCCCCTAATTATATTTGTTAAAAAAAATGATAAGTTATGATTTTTTAGATTATTTCTTTAAAGTAATTTTTTAATGATATGGAGACTTTTTGTTTTTATTTGAATGATTAGAACCATTAATCTTTTGAAAATAAATCATTGCTTCGTAAAAGTTTATCTATTTATGGTACATTTATAACTATCGAATAATTCTGTGTATGCAAATTGGTGTATATGTAAAATTTATTCGATAAATGGCATTATATATTATAATGAATTTCGTTTTATTATATTTTATTAAAATAAAATTCGTGAAAGATCTTTGTTCAATGCAATTATTTGTAACAAAGGTTATTAATTTTTAAGGGTATCAACATAAACTTTTATGTCCTTAGATTCCCTAAAAAACCCTATATTATCTTTCTTATAAAATATTTTATAATACATGCACATTATACAACCGAATAAAAAGACCATTCCATCCTTGTCAAGGGGAGTGCTAACTGTATATGTGTTGGGTACAAAGACCATTCCATCCTTGTCAAGGGGAGTGCTAACTGTATATGTGTTGGGTACAAAGACCATTCCATCCTTGTCAAGGGGAGTGATAACTGTATATGTGTTGGGTACAAAGACCATTCCATCCTTGTCAAGGGGAGTGATAACTGTATATGTGTTGGTTACAAAGACCATTCCATCCTTGTCAAGGGGAGTGCTAACTGTATATGTGTTGGGTACAAAGACCATTCCATCCTTGTCAAGGGGAGTGATAACTGTATATGTGTTGGGTACAAAGACCATTCCATCCTTGTCAAGGGGAGTGCTAACTGTATATGTGTTGGGTACAAAGACCATTCCATCCTTGTCAAGGGGAGTGCTAACTGTATATGTGTTGGGTACAAAGACCATTCCATCCTTGTCAAGGGAAGTGCTAACTGTATATGTGTTGGGTACGAAGACCATTCCATTCTTGTCAAGGGGAGCGCTAACTGTATATGTGTTAAGTACAAAGACCATTCCATCCTTGTCAAGGGGAGTGCTAACTGTATATGTTATTTGGGTACAAAGACCATTCCATCCTTGTCAAGGGGAGTGCTAACTGTATATGTGTTGGGTACAAAGACCATTCCATCCTTGTCAAGGGGAGTGCTAAATGTATATGTGTTGGGTACAAAGATCATTCCATCCTTGTCAAGGGGAGTTCAAATCTATTCATTTTATCACCATGTAACCAACATTAAAAACGATAACCTGGTTCAAAGAATAAATGTGACACATACAAATGACATAATAAAAAGCTAATCTCTCTTTAACAAACTCCAAGACGAAACAAAGAACAATAAATGCGGTATTGTACTGCCTCGGGATATGGAGTCTGTCATCTTGAAAGGAGATTTCCTTAGGTCACATAATCTCTTTCTTATCTCCATGGAAACCAAACTTCTCAAGATACCTGGCCGAGTATTGAGGTAGACACCGATGGCTGATTCTATCTCGAGCCTTCTTTTCTGACTTTTGGTGGTTTATTAATACCACGCTATGTGTTATTCTTTCTGTTGGAGAGTAACTTAGCACATCAGATGTTGCGTCACCTTTCCTACCGGACATCACGTGATCTGGCGCCACATCGACTATACCTGTAGTTTTGTTTTCTGCTAATACGCTTGTCTTTTTTGTTCTTTGTCATCTTAATGTTATTGTTAATTAAACAATAATTTCTGAGATCCAGCCACTGATTCTCTTACACTTTCCAACTTTTCAAACATATTTATTATTTGAAAATATAGCACAAATGTGATATTGTACTGGGATAAGGTGCATAAATTATGAAAAAGGCATCTCCTCATCATGCAACTGAAAGTTGCTGATGGCTTGAGCCACCTATCCGAATAAATATAAAATATTCTCGTTGATTTTTAATTATTCCAAAATTGGCCAAATATGCATTCTTGATTAATCAAGAAAAGATAACGACGGACGCGTTTCGGGCTGTTTGCCCTCAGCTGGAGGCTTGACCTATTCTGAAATAATTAAAAATCAACGAGAAGAGTTGATATTTATTCCGATAGATGGCGCAAGCCATCAGCAACTTTCAGTTGCACGATAAGGAGATGCCTTTTTCTCAATATATTTATTTATTATTTTACTGGAAATGTGTTTCTTTTGAATAATATCATCAAATATTATCTCTAAAGACTTTTAAATATACATCAATTAAAAAAAAAGAAGGAAAACGTAGAATCGAACTCTCGATCTTTTATGTTGCGGTCAATGTGTTGTACCACTGAGCTAAGTGTCTCTTCAGACTATAGAGATAATATTGGATTAGATTATTGAAAGAAACACCCATTGCTAGTATATCTAATTGTTACATATTTATTGATAGATGGAATTATATTTTTAAATTTATATTACTGTATCTATATATCAAATTGTAAATTTCAATTTATAAAATATTCAAATTGTTTTTTATTTGAAACACAAGAGTACACTCTCTCTATTGGCATGTGCAAAACTTAAGTTGTACCTTTCAGTATGTATATCGGGATTCAGACAATAACTCTGAAAGATATTACAATGACCTTTATTGAAGACACACGAGATAACCAAGTATGTATACACTCATGGACAAAACTTAAGGAAGTTGTACCTTTCAGTATGTATATCGGGATTCAGACAATAACTCTGAAAGATATTACAATGACCTTTATTGAAGACATACGAGATAACCAAGTATGTATACACTCATGGACAAAACTTAAGGAAGTTGTACCTTTCAGTATGTATATCGGGATTCAGACAATAACTCTGAAAGATATTACAATCACCTTTATTGAAGACATACGAGATAACCAAGTATGTATACACTCATGGACAAAACTTATGGAAGTTGTACCTTTCTGTATGTATATCGGGATTCAGACAATAACTCTGAAAGATATTACAATGACCTTTATTGAAGACATACGAGATAACCAAGTATGTATACACTCATGGACAAAACTTAAGGAAGTTGTACCTTTCTGTATGTATATCGGGATTCAGACAATAACTCTGAAAGATATTACAATGACCTTTATTGAAGACATACGAGATAACCAAGTATGTATACACTCATGGACAAAACATAAGGAAGTTGTACCGTTCTGTATGTATATCGGGATTCAGACAATAACTCTGAAAGATATTACAATGACCTTTATTGAAGACACACGAGACAACCAATATACCATAATAACCATAATAAAAAATATATATGTGGCAATATAATAATGTGGGGAAGAGAAATAATCACACCACAAATTGGTAGAGGAATCCTAGACAACCAGAGAGATAGACGGCCCTGCCACCGCTGGGCGGCCGGCCGTTCGTGTCGCACACAAAATCCTCAACTGTCTTAATTAGTCCTGAGGTTCCAAGAAACGGGCCCCTTGGAATGTCGCTAGTGTCTCAAATGACCGTACTTTAGCTGCCCATCTCTCTTTGGGTTGACTGTAGGTTTGTTTTATTATTCCTGGAAGAGTATATATTATGACATATGGCCCCCGTTGAAGAAGGCTGAACATGGTTTGAGTATACTTAAAGCTGGAGAAGCCAGGAATAGAGAAATAATTTTACAGTTGAAATTAATTAAGGTAATGGTGACATAGTTTTATGTAAATAAAATATTGTATAGTACACAAGTAAATATTATTTACAAGTAGTTTTACCACACCGGAGGGTTTGATATTTAAGGTAATTTTTGAAAATATCAAAGTTATAAAAGGCTATATACAATAAATTCTAATGTATTATAAGGGAATTGCTATTGAGAGGTGTGAACAAGGAGAAGAAGATCCACATACACATGATGAAAATATTGAGCAATTAAGACTGGGGAACTCTACACTTTAAGATATGTTTTCAGGCGGACATGGAAAGGGGAAGACTTGGCATGGGTTTTCTATGCTATAGATGTAGAGTACGAGAAATGAGGTTGAGGCTGGAAATTGCGTGAGCTCAGGACTGAGGTAAATATAGAACTACATACAATGTTAGAATTTTGGCGAACAGTGCGAGGGGAAACTTGCTTTGGGCCATTCTACCTTATCTATGCAGTTACTCGTGTAGCGAGTCCGAGAGGAAACGTCCCGTGTGTAGGTGAGGAAGTCGAACGGACTTATATCAAATTTGAGAAGATAAAATAGTTCGAAATGCAAAGGTAGAATATAGGCGAACAGAGCGAGGGGAAACTTGCTTTGGGCCTTCCTACCTTAATTATTTCGATACTATGAGACTTTAGTAGTTTTAAATAATTGTAGGAAAGTGTGCGCGCACAGTGCCAAAAATTGGGACGAGGACGGCGTTGTCCTTTACAGGTGACAAGCTGCTCGGACACGAGGTGTTTGAACCGTCGTGGGAGCTTGTGCGAGGCGATGATTTCGCGATGGGTTGAACGTAAAACCCATGTTTGCGCGAAATAATGACGGACCGGACAAAATCAGCGACGATGTTTAACGTACATCCGTGGGAAATATCGGAAGTAGGTTATATCGTGCTGGTTTGGACAAGGGACAAACATAGATATGAAGACAGGGTCCGTGTGGCGCGAGAAGAAGGAGCGAACTGTTAATTAATAACAAAACTAAATAGAATTTACTAAAAAGCCTTTATTTATTGCTTTTAATTATAATTAAATTTTAAACATATTAAAGATAATATTATTTATTTACACATATAACTATATGTAAATTAAAGAACAAAAGGAAAAGAAACCAAAAAAACACGTAAACATTGGCGACCGCCATTTTTCTTTGTCTGCCAGCAACTGTCTATACTCGATCCCGCGCAGGCGCACACCTCGCCCGCCGCCACCACGTGTTGCCGATGGGGTCGTGTTTTCGAGCCGCTCGCTCACTATAATGGATATTTAACATACTCCCACCTATGATTTGGGGAAGAAAATCATACAATTAAGATAAGTGATATATATGTGGTACATAAAAGGAGTTAAGCATTATAAATTAAGTCTCTGTGGTGGCTTGACCATGCGTCCACATCGAGTTCGCTTAGCCTCACTATGCTCTTCTTCAATTGTAGTATCTCCTTTGGATCGAAGAATTGGATCCCCACTTGAAACTTCCAGGGGGTAGAGCTTTTGCACAGGGCGTATAAGGGTTCCCAGTTTTGTGCGAACTTTAGCAACCCGAGAATGTCCATCTCTTCCTGGAAACAGTTCCACTATTCTTGCCATAGGCCAGTGGAGTCTCCTCTTGTCTTCCACCTTCACTATAACCACATCACCCACACTCAGTTTCGGAGTCCTCTCATTGGCCTTCTGGACAAGCTGGCCCAGATATTCACTCCGAAAGCGACTTCTGAGAGCTTCTCGCAGCCTTTGACAATGCCGATATCTATCTTGAAATTTCTTTGAATCCAACTTATCAAGATCTGGAACTCCCACGTATTTTGAATCATGTAGAAACATGGAGGGTGATAAAGGAATCAAACTGTCAAAGTCCTCATGAATGTATGTCAGCGGACGACTGTTGATTGTAGCTTCTGCATCACATAGGATAGTAGACATCTCTTCATAGTACACTGAAGAATGGCCCAAAATTCGAACAAGGAGATCCTTGATGGAACGAATAAGACGCTCCCACCAACCTCCCCACCATGCAGCAGTAGGAGGTATGAACTTCCAACTTATCTTGTGAAGATTTTGGTCTAACACTATCTTCTTCCAGTTTAAAGCCTTGAGAGCATTGTTAGCGCCCACAAAATTAGTACCATTATCAGAATAAATGACTGTTGGTCGCCCTCTCCGGGCTATAAATCTTCTCAGAGCTTGTATGAAAGCTTCAGTACTTAATGAGGTTACAAGTTCCAGGTGTATAGCTCTGAAGACGGCACAGGTAAATAGAACAATCCATGCCTTGGTCTTGTTCTTGAGGTAAAGTGGACCAGCAAGGTCTACTCCCAGAATTTCAAAGGCTGTGGCATCTCTCACTCTATCAAGGGGTAAGTGTATCGGAGTAGTTTTCACAGGTTTTGATGAAAATCTTCTACACTTGGCACACTGAGAGACGACACTTCGTATGCTGCGCCGGGAATTTAAGATCCAATAATTTTCTCTGAGTTTGGCAGAAAGGATCTGAACTCCTGCATGACAATGTCTCAGATGGAATTCTCTTATCAGGCATGTGACAACATGATGTTTTGTTGGAAGCAAAATTGGGTAACGAAATGAATATTCGTCATCCCTTTCAATAAGCTTGGATTTTATACGGATCAATCCAAAATCATCTCTGATTATCATCAACCCGTTGATCGAATCTCCTCGGCTAGAAAAAACTTGCTGTTGCACAGTTTTCCAAATTCCCTTTTCAGCATCTTCTAATTCTGAAAGCTGTAGACTATGCATACCTGATGGGGACAATTTTTGTGTATTTCGTATGAACCTCCGGATCCACGCATTTATTCTGACAATCTTTGTAAAATTTGAAAATCTTTCAAACCATGGCATTACTTCAGTTCTGGCATGAGTAGTCACCAATACTTGCCTATCTATTTCTAAATTGACCAAAGTTCTGTCTGAGTGGAATAATTGCTTTGGCCAGTGATCTTGAGGCTGCTTGAGCCATTCAGGTCCCTCCCACCATCTGGTGCGTTTAAGCTGTAGTACACTACAACCTCTTGAAGGAAGGTCTGCAGGGTTGAGGCTCCCTGGTACATAAAACCATTTGTTCGGACCTGAAGTGTTGCATATCTCTTTGACTCTGTTGTTTACAAAGGTGCCCCACTGCCTGTTTGTCTTGATCCATGAAAGTGCTGTAGTAGAGTCTGTCCAGTAATACACCAGTTCCGCAGCCAAATTCAAAGACTCAGTTATGTACCTGCTGAGTCTAACTCCCAACATACAAGCAAGAAGTTCCATCCTAGGGATAGTAGTTTTCTTAAGTGGACCTAGCCGGGATTTGGCCATCAAAAGTTGTACTGACACTCCTTTGTTCTCAGGACAACGTAGAAAAGCTGCTGCTGCATATGCACTTTGGCTGGCATCACAAAATATGTGAATGGACCAATGGGCTCTAATCCCATGGCCCACTCTACGTGGAATTTTTATGTCGGCAAGAGTGTCCAACTCACTGTACCACTTCATAAAATTTTCTTGAATGGTTGATGGCAAAGGTTCATCCCAATCAGTTTTGACTGTCCAGGCTTGTTGAATAAGTAGTTTAGCAGGTAATAAGACAGGAGCTAAGAATCCAATTGGGTCAAAGATCTGTTGGGTATGAGACAAGAGGTCTCTCTTGGAAAGTGAGTTTATTATAACTCCGAACTTAGGGGTCACATTAAGAGTATCTTCTAAAAGATTCCATTTCATGCCCAGAACTGAAGCCTCTTCACTCCTTTCTATATCAACACTAGGAGGTAATCTAGAATAGACTTCCTTGACTCGGTGTATAGGTCCGAATTGCCACATTCTGAGATCCATCTTGGCTTTTGCAAATATCTCAGTAGATTTCTCCACCAGATCAACTAATTCTGCCTCGGTATCCACTGAAGTGACACAATTATCAATATACAAACATTCCATCAACTTCTGAGGAAGAGCTCCAAATTCAGATGAGACTCCCTTAAGATGATGCAGAATGACTGCTCCAAGCAAATAGGGGCTACAGGTCACACCAAAGACAACTCGCTTGTGACGGAAAACCTGAATCTGATGATTATTTTTCCACCATAAGAATCTAAGATAGTCTCTATCTTCTTCTTTCACTTCAATTTGCAAAAAGGCTTTTCTAATGTCAGCAATAACTCCAATAGCCTTTTCTCTAAACTTCAGTAGGATAGCTGGGATCTGTTCAATAACATTTGGGCCACTTGCCAAGCAATCGTTCAATGAAAGATTCCCCTTGTCCTTACATGATGCGTCAAACACAGGTCTTATCTTGGTGGTGTTGCTATTGGCTTTAACCACTGGGTGATGAGGGAGATAATGACAATTCCTGTTCAAATCTTCTGGAGACACCTTTTCAATAACACCTTCAGCTAGCCATTCTTGGAACACCCTATCATATTCGCTGAAGATACATTTAGCTCTCAATTTACGGGTTGTGTTAAAAAGTCTTCTCTCTGCAATATGACGATTGGATGGAATTCCTTCTTGGTTCCCCAGCCAAGGTAATCCTACACAAAAGCGTCCATCTTTCAGCTGATGAACAGTATTTAAGAAGTGCTGGTGTACTATTTTATCTTCTTCTAGCTTGGTAAGATTTTCCCTGGGATCTTTTATGCCAATCGTTTCTAAATCCCACAAATAATCAACTGACATATTTCTACTGTGCATGCTGATGACCACCAGTGATGAGTAATCAGTCTGCTCATCTTTCTTCGGTGAAGGGCCACAAATTGTCCATCCAAGATGTGTTTCTATAGCTGTTAGTCCATTTTCCAGCTGCTTCACACGTCCCGACAAAAGGCTTCCATAAATATCACTGCCGATCAAAAGTTCTATCTTGGGGCTATCTCTCCCAAGATCAGACAGCCAAATTCTAGATCCTTTTAGTTCGTTCAACCATGCTCCTTTAGGCGTCCTTGGAATCTCTCCACAAATAATGTCTTGACCCAAGAATTCAAATTCTCTCAGAGTGTCCAATTCTGATAGGTTGCTGCATAATGCGACCGTATACACCTTATGGCATTTTGTTTCTGTTTGTGTACCACCAAACAATGAATGAGCAATATTTACATTGCCGATGGGCTTCAATTTTACTTCTAGTGCAGTGGATTCCAAAATATAGGACTTCTGAGAACCAGGGTCCAAGAGTGCTCGCACTCTTCTATAGCCATTATTTCCCATAATATTGACCATCAAGGTCATTAATGTTACATCTTTTGTACACTGCTGATTGGCTAAAGCACTCTGCACTACTTCAGAGACATGCGTCTTTTCCTTTCGGTTGCAGGGCAAGTCAGGACAAAGAAGAACGTAGTGTCCTTTGGCACAAATATTACATTGAACTGTCCTCTTGCAAGCCTTTGCAAGATGTCCAGGTTTAAGGCATTTCAGACAACACCTCTTTTCATAGATCTTTGCTCTTTTATCCTTGAATGGCATAGATTGAGCAGTGATGCAGTCTTTACTTTGGTGATTATTTTCACAGAACAAACATCCCATCTCCTTGGCAGAAAATAAACCTGCAGCTGTAGGTATATTTGAATTCTGCTTAAACTTATTTCTAAGTTTCTCTTTTGGGGAAGACCCTTCAAATCCTCTCCTGGCTAGAAGTCTTCTTTCTTCCCCTTCCACTTCTCTTCTAAGAAAGTCCAAAAGATTGTTAAGGCGAGAGCTGGAGTTAGAATTAGAGTTTTTTGATTCATCACAATTATTCAGCGGTGATCTCTGCCAAGCAACCAGCACATCTTCTGGCAAACAAGACTCTATCATAGGGAAAAGCCATGCTGTGTTTTCCTTGGTGTCAACACCCAAAGATTCCAGAGATCTTAGTTGTGTTTCAAGTTTGTCGTATAGTTTTGCCACTGACCGCCTTTCATCTGGTGGAGTCTTGACATTTGCCATCATTAATTTAAGCAGTTCCCTTACATATATTTCCACAAGCAAATCTTTCTGTCCATACCTTTGTTTCAAGGCTTGGACCGCTTTGGCATAGTTGTCTGCTGTTTGGGGATAGCTTTCTATGAGCTCTCTGGCTCTAGTGTTTGATTGCATAGACTGCACCAGATAATGAAACTTGTCTGCATCATGCAGCTCAGTATCCTCATGAATCTTTTCAAATTGTGCCCAAAATGGAAGCCAATTAATTAATTCTCCATCAAATTTTCTCATTTCGATCTTAGGAAGTTTATAACTTTTGGCCATTAATGACCCATTTGAGCTTCCCAGGGATTTAACATCACTTTTGTTATCAGAATCAATTAATTCTCTTACCTTTCTTTCCAGGGTGATGAAGGTATCCGAATAATGTTCTGCTTCCTCAATTTCACAATTTAAAGTGTCTTCTTCTGCATCAGCCACCATCATATGATCCAACATCTTCTGGTCAAGATCCTTTAATTTGAAATCGATGTCTTTTAATTTGCTAAATTTGTCCCTGATCACACCTAGATCAGCATTAGTTTTACTTATTTCGGAATCCAAAACATTTACTACCTTAGTAAATCGCGTTCTGGTTACTGAGCGCAACTTCTTGTCACGTTCCATCCTGGCAGGCTCGCCACTTTTGTTAATTAATAACAAAACTAAATAGAATTTACTAAAAAGCCTTTATTTATTGCTTTTAATTATAATTAAATTTTAAACATATTAAAGATAATATTATTTATTTACACATATAACTATATGTAAATTAAAGAACAAAAGGAAAAGAAACCAAAAAAACACGTAAACATTGGCGACCGCCATTTTTCTTTGTCTGCCAGCAACTGTCTATACTCGATCCCGCGCAGGCGCACACCTCGCCCGCCGCCACCACGTGTTGCCGATGGGGTCGTGTTTTCGAGCCGCTCGCTCACTATAATGGATATTTAACACGAACTGTGCCGCCCGATGCAGATTGTTCAAGTGTGAACAAAAAGGAGTTGATAAACATCTAGCAGTTAGTTAATCTGCGTCCTGTGACGAACACACCAGTGGCTAGATGGTGTGGGTCGGTGGATATGCTAGAGGGAAACTACAAAATATATTATCATAAATAAAGAGTGGAGATTAGTGGCAATAGTAGTTCGATAATTGAATAATCAATAATTCTATAGAGGGGCATGGGCTGGTATAAGGTTAACAAAGTTGTAAGAATGAGAGGGGCATTCAGGGGAAGATAGATAAGAATCAACAAGGATTGGTTGTAAGCAAGGCTCACGTGGTGGTTGGAATTCTTCGACGCCTGAATTACAGAGTGAATTTTGAGTCGTTTAGGGAAAGAAATTATATTTCGTGAGCCGTGCTTACAAGTAGGAGAGAAGGTCATATACAAAAGGGTAAAGATGTTTAGGTACTGGAGCCCTATTGTGATTGAGCACTATTATGAAATTGATTGTTGTTATTATTAAAAATCGTAAAGCATGCATAGATAGAATGCCAATTTTAAAGAATGTGTGTGACTTTAAAATAAAAATATTTCAATAAAATGTCTATTATTAATTCGATTGGTAAGGTACAAATTTAATGGATTACAATATCTAGATAAATAGTATTGAGAATAAAATCATTGTTAATAGGGGTGGAGAGAATAAATTGAACTAAACTAATTATAGAAAATATTGGCATCAGAGTTTACAAGGAATGACTTTTTTGAAGAATGAATGGTAGGGGTGGAAACAATTACACTCACAGGTTATGCTGGTTGAGGGCGCAAGTAGATTCATTAAGTTCATTGAGGGAGGGTTCTTTCTGCTGATATTGTACGGGACAGTGTTGTCCGCCACAGTAGTGTCAGGGATATGGCGGAGTCTTGTCCATGATGATGGAAGGTGTCCTGCTCTGGCACGGTGATAGTTCTTGGGCAGATCTAGTGCTGGGAGAAGTGTGCGGCAGGTTCATCACCGTCGTATGTGATTAGTTCTTCGGGATCACGGTTCAAAAGTTGGTCGAGACAGAGGGTGAGAGCTCGAAGAGAAGGGGCTACAGTAGAGTAGGTCGTTGAGTCTTGTGGAACTTGGTTGTGGGTTTGTCCGATCATCGTGGTGTTGCTTCTTTTTTCTTCATACTCTGGTATATCAGGGATTTGCTTCCCGGTCAGGTCTTATCCTGTCGACTTTTAATGTGGCAATATAATAATGTGGGGAAGAGAAATAATCACACCACAAATTGGTAGAGGAATCCTAGACAACCAGAGAGATAGACGGCCCTGCCACCGCTGGGCGGCCGGCCGTTCGTGTCGCACACAATCCTCAACTGTCTTAATTAGTCCTGAGGTTCCAAGAAACGGGCCCCTTGGAATGTCGCTAGTGTCTCAAATGACCGTACTTTAGCTGCCCATCTCTCTTTGGGTTGACAGTAGGTTTGTTTTATTATTCCTGGAAGAGTATATATTATGACATATACATATATTATACCTAGTATACACACGTGATACAGGCCATGATAATCATGGTGGGTAGTTAACTACTGCTTTTACTGTAAGTGCATCACATGTTTACATATGTAGAAAGCAGTTTAACTTTTGCACTTACAAATGTGCCAGAGCCTCGTTTGGTTACCTGCACTTGCTGGTGAAGTTGAACTTTTGCAAGAATCGGAGGCCATTAGAGCATTTTTTTTTAAGAAAAAAGTTTCCAATGCGGGAATCGATCCATGGTCGTAGCGGTCGAAAAACCAACAGTTCAAACCACCCTTTCAGCAGCCCATGTAGAATTATATAAACATTCATGGACATAACTTAAGGAAGTGGTAAGTCTTTGATGTCGTCGGTCGTCTCAATTTTTTTTTTTTTTTAGGAGAGAGTTTAGAGTGAAGTATTCCATATAAAAACGGTGAATATATGATAAGTGATGAACAGTAAACTATGATAATATATGTGTTTATTCACGGCCGTGTGAATGAAGTATAGAAATAATTAAAGGAAACTTCAGCAATATATCGCCATGTTTACCTAAAGTGTATTGATTACAACACCCAGTCTTAATATCCGGTCTGTTATTTCATGCTTGCTGGGTAAACGTCCCAAGTTTTTTTACGGTTCTTTTATATATACATATTGTCTCTGTTAATCTCTCATTTATGTATATATTAAGAAGAAGGCATCTCCTTATCGTGCAACTGAAAGTTGCTGATGGCTTGCGTCATCTATCGGAATAAATATCAACTATTCTTGTTGATTTTTAATTATTCCAGAATTGGCCAAATACCCATTCTTGATTAATCAAGAAAAGCTAACCACGGACGCGTTTCGGGATATTGGCCCTCATGAGCGTGGTGCACGCTGTACCTAATCAACGAGAATAGTTGATATTTATTCCGATAGATGGCGCAAGCCATCAACAACTTTCAGTTGCACAATAAGGAGATGCCTTTTTCTTAATTTATGCACCTTATCCCAGTACAATTAATATATATAGTCACGACCGTCTGTCGTGGCCTCTGTCACGGATAATATACAGTTAACATCGTCATGCGTTCTTAATTCTGTCACCGTTTGCTTTTGGGTCAGTGGTAGAATGCTCGCCTGCCACGCGGGCGCCCCGGGTTCGATTCCCGGCCGATGCATTTTTTTTTACAATTTTTAAAACTCATTTATATATTATACAAGAATGACATCCACGGCGCCAATTTATAATTGCAACGAATAGTATTTGAATAAAAGCATTTAATCGGGTAAACCCCGGGCGTTGTAGATTATAAACACAAGGTAATAAGACCACATCCATGATAAGGTACAGATTGGATTATTAATATATATAGTCACGACCGTCTTTCCTCATCGGCCTCTGTCACGGATGCGCGCGCACAGGGAGGTCCCGTGCTCGCCGGCAGCCAATAAAAATTATTTAAAAAAAAAACTCCTTCGAGCCGGATTTGAACCAGCGACCTAAGGATCACCGTTGTAACATCTACAGTATTTGAATAAAAACATTCAATCGGGTAAAACACGGGCGTTGCCCGGGTCATTCGGCTAGTATTACATAAGTACTATTTTTTCACATATATATTTATGTTATGAATAACTTGTTTGTTGTTAGAGAAAGGGTTGATAAGACAAAGGATCGATAAGATAAAGGGTTGAGGTGCAGTCGTGATAAGAAAAAGATAATTATTTACCGTCAAGTAGTTTTTATTTTCAATTACTTGAGGAAATATTACACATTAGTTATTTTCACAATATATATAAATTATAAAGTTAATCCTATATTAGTGATTTAAAAAGATAGATATGTTAACTACGCATATTTACAACAAAACTGAAAGTTATTCTAAAAACGATGATAACCAAAAGTAAAATTATCAATGAATAAAAATGAAATAAATATTTTTTAAAGAGACAAAGGTCGCCTCTCCCGTCAAAATAAACGTCAAAACTAGACGCCATCTATTGACCGTCACCGCAAACTAGCGGCCTCGGGTCGGTGACAAACCTGGTGTTGTGGCTTTGTCACCGACCCGAGGCCGCTAGTTTGCGGTGACGGTCAATAGATGGCGTCTAGTTTTGACGTCTATTTTGACGGGAGAGGCGACCTTTGTCTCTTTAAATCAATATCCTCCCGGCAAAATTTTCATCTATATATTTTAAGATATAGAAAAATTGAGTTTTTAGATTATATAATATATATATATATTCATTTATTTATATAACATCTAAACTGTTTTATGTTTTTTAATCATTATATATATAGCGCGTTATTGATTTGTGTTATTTTTTCACATGTTAAGTATAGTTATGTAAGTTTGGCCTTAAATACCCATTTCTTGATTTCTCAAGAAGCCTCTAGGTCCAGATTTTGGTCGTAGAGGTACAGTCTGCAATACGCTGACGAGGGCCAACAGCCCGAAACGCGTTCGTGGTTGACTTTTCTTGATTTATCAAGAAAAAATGGGTTGGTTAAATATCAGGGAACAGGTTAAATTAACGTTTATTCGATTTTTGTTCCACTGGATGGCGCTCTGTCATCTAAAAAGCACATGTGTTCGCGGTCAGGATATGTTTGTTTTTAATATAAACACCTGATCTTTTTTATTGTTTACTTATTTTTTTCACAGATCTTTTCACGCTGTTATATACTTGCCCATAAAAAGGTACATAATAAACATGATATGTTTGCGAACTAAAAAAAAAATATATATGTCAAAATATATACTCTTCCAGGAATAATAAAGCAAACCTAGAGCCAGCCCAGAGAGAGACGGGATGTAAAGTCCGGTCACTTGAGACAGCAGCGACATTCCAAGGGGCGGCAAATGGGGCCCGTCCGTTAACACCTTGGGACCTTTAAGACAGTTGGTGATGGTGTGCGACACGAACGGCCGCTCAACGGTGGAAGGCCCGTCTCTCTCCCTCTCTCTCTCTGGTTGCCTAGGTTCCTTCTCCAACTTGTGGTGTGATTATTTCTCTCTCCCCACCTTATTATATTGCCACATATATATATTTTCAACAAAAATATTAAAAAGAAAATTATTATTATTATTTTATTTTAAAAAGTAAAGAGTTTGTAATTTTATCATTTTCTAATTTATAGTTTCATATTCTATTAATTAACACTTTGAGGACTGGAGATTCTACAGTTGCATAGCCAGGCAATAGGAGCTGCTGGAACGACATTCTCAAGTGATGTTTTACAGGTACATTAGGTCAGCTAACATCCCCCCAACCCACCGATAGATAGACAAGAAGGTACAAGATCCTGGTGGACGCGAATTCGTGTCAACCGTCGGTGATTTTATATTTAATTTTGTAAATCGATGACGTGAATTCATGTCCTTCGGGCTTGATGCAAAATCGGCAAGGACGCGTGTCCCTCGGGTCGAAATTGTTAATTATAATATATTTATATAATATATAAACATTTCGAATAAAAATAATTTAAAAAAAAGGTAAAAACGAAATACGTATTACAAATGAGAAATAAAATACACACTTCAACCAATATTCTAAAATCTTCAAATATATTTCCTTTTTTAAATATTTTCTTTGTAGAAAACAATTATTTCAAGTTTGAAACATTTCATGTTCGTTGCCAACTTCGTTTTTATTTTAATTTTTCTATAGGAAACTTGTGACTATTTTTGTCTTAAATATTTCTTTTGCTAAATATTTATTTGAATAAAAAAATATTTGTTGTGGCCAGGATAGTTTTTCATTTATAAAAAGAAATTCTTATATATGTAATATGATGCAATTGTTATTACACTATAATATTTGATGTATTACACTGTTGTAGAATCCTGTCGACTTAACCGTTCTGTGGCAATATCGTTGCGGAATTTCTTGTTGTTGGATGCGAATGGTGAGATTTGGTTGAAGCGCAGTCGTTGAGTGGTAAGTGAAGCACACAGTTAGGAATAATCAGGACACATGATGAGGTTTGGAAATAAAAGGCAACTGGGTTGGAGGAAAGAAGGCTTGAGAAGGGCTGAGCGATTTGACTTATTAATTAGTTGATCACATGGCGATGATTGGCTTTAGATGAAATGAGCGGAGAGAGAGAGAGATCTCTAGAGTAGATGTTACCTTGTTGGAAGCGAAGGAGCAACTGACTATTCTTGTTTTTCGATTTAACACCAAGACTCAGTTTCTCTCTGATTGGTCGAGAGATGTCACATGATCTTTTCCTATTGGTTGACCTACTTAAGGTGCTGTCTTCTGATTGGCCCGCGGCTCTCCTTGATGAAAGATATGGCCTGCCTGACAGGAAGTGTCGAGTGCCATTTCCACTTTATTTACTTCCGCGTTATCAAAATACGTCCTGCTTTGTCAGGAAGTATTGTGTGCATCTTGACGAATATAACTTCTGCGGTCACTAGATACGTCCTGTTTTTCCAGGAAGTGTTGGTTTAAACTTAGCTCGCAGGGACCCGGGGTCAGAAGGTTAACTGCGACGTTATTAATAAATATGTTCTCCTCTAGATTTACTTCCTATGTCTTTTGTTACTTTCTTTCCTCCAGTTACCTTATTCTTTTATTAATTCTTTGAAAATCATACATGGTACATACATAGTGGGTCGGGGTTGCATTTAATTATATACAAATTATGACAGATGCGCCCCCTACATGTGAAGAATTCAAGAAGGGGTTAGCCTGAGAGAATTCTGTAAAGTGAAAAATAATTTTGTGGGAAAATTAGTTGTGGGTATTGAGTCTATATACAAGCATTGGTGGCGATATAATAAGTAAAATAGAATGGTGTTGATGATATAGGTTGAGTATAATTAATAGAAATCAAAAATTTTTTAATTGTAAGAAATCAATGAATGTTATGGTACATAGTGGGCAAAAAAAAAAGGAAAATGCGCCTAAACGAATTCTACTCGAGTTAAGAAATGAATTCGAGGGAGTTCTATTAAGGCTTTTGAAATCAAAATAAAATAATATAAAATAGTTGAATGAAATCAAAATTGAATGTGTTTGGTTGAAAAAGAAAAATTGTTTTGTTGCATGGTAATAAGGGAAAATGCCTAGTTACTTTTTTGCTCGAATTTCGGAAAGGAATTCGAGGGAATTTCATAAGGTCTTTTGAAATCAAAATAAAATAAAATAAAAGGTTTTTTGAGCGAAATCAAAGTTGAGTGCTTGGTTGAATGGTGAAAAAAAAAGGAAAAATGCCTAACCATATTCTATTCGAGATTGGGAATGAAATCGAAGGAATTCTATTAGGTCTTTTGAGAAATCAAAAATAAAAATAAAATAAAAGTTTTTTGAGCGAAATCAAAGTTGAGTGCTTGGTTGAATGGTGAAAAAAAAAAGGAAAAATGCCTAACCATATTCTAGCTCGAAATTGGGAATGGAGACCGAGGGAATTTTATTAGGGCTTTTGAGAAATCAATATAAAATAAAATAAAAATAAAAGTTGAATGAAATCAAAGTGAAGGCTTGGTTGCACAAAAAAAGAAAAAGCCTTGTTGTATGGAAAAAAGAGAAAATGCTTTGTTGCGTTGGTGAAAAAAAAAAAGAATTGCCTAATTACTATCCTACTTGAGATTGGGAATGAAATCGAGGGGGTTTCATTAGGTCTTTTGAGAAATCAAAATAAAAATAAAAATAAGAGTTGAACGAAATCAAAGTTGAGTGCTTGGAAAAAAAGAAAAATGAAAAATAAAAAGGTTTCAACAACAAAGGTTGATTTAATGTTTTTAGTTTAATCGAAAGCCAGTGAGTTTTCGTTGATAATTGAGTTGTGGCAGTATAAGCTAAGTGGTAAATAGAATGATAATTGATAAATAAAAATGATAATATAAACTAATTGGAAAAAAAATGATAATTAATGATTAAAAGTGGTAATAAGTTGAATAAATTGATAAATTGATTAAATATTTAAATTTTAATTGAGAGAAAATAATGAAAATGATTGATATGAAAAATAAGGTGTATTGGTTGGAACCCTTTGGTATCTACATGCCCTGATCTACATGTATTGGTTGCTCCATTTTGCCCTATAAATGTTTTACTTGCTCAATTATGCCCTATAAATTTTTTGTCTCATCTGTAGCGACACTTAGGTGAAAAACGTGATTCTAGCCCTCAAGTGCGTTTATGCTGTGTGTACAGGAGACATGGAAATCTATATAACCTTTATGTGTAATTTTTTGTCTTTGTGTGTGTGTTGTGAAAGAATGTTAGAAGTCTGTTGTGTAAGAAATGTGTGAGCTAGTTCTATGTGTTGTCTCGTGGATGTGGAATTGGGTGGTAAAAATCGATATGTAGACTCGAACTGGAATCAAAAATCGGTGGCATAGCGAGGTTCCCAGTTGACCTCAATAGGGGATCTTCTCATTGTAATTAGAGATACGGAAGTGGGGTGTGTCGGGCAAAAGAGAGGGAATGAAATTGGAGATCGGACGAAGGCGTTCCGTTTTGTTTGCATAGGCTGGATTTATCGCCGCGGACTACACTCCCTGTCGCGGTGTCTCAAAATTCCCATTTCCTGCCGTCTATTTATTTTGGGGTGTGGCTCGGGTCTTGTTTTTGGAGTATGATTTCTCCGACACTGGTTGGTCATCTTTTCAGTTACTGCTATCTCTTCGGAGTTTATTTAGATTTTCTGCGAAGATGGTTCCTAAAATTATGAGAAGTTTTATAAATGTTTGTCCACAATGAAAAAATGCTTGTCCTAAATTAAAAACTACCTCTTGTAGTTCGAAGATTTTCTGCGCGGGCATGGCATAGATAAACAAGTAATTAATGAATAAAATTGGAATACAGTTGTACGGTAGAACTAATAAACAAAGGGTAAAAATCAGATGAAAGATAGGATATTGCCCCATGTTCGTCCACATTTTTGTAACTGGGGACTCTGAAATATTTGCTTGAACCTTATGAATTGTAGAATTTGAATGATTGGTAGGTTCGCATTTCTCCTGTTTGATATCTTTAGGGAGTGGTGTGATATGATTGAGCTGGTTGTCAGGTTTACAGTTCTCCTGTTTGATCGTCAATGGTTTTATTAGAGATATGTCGGCGGTAATTGGTTTAGGTTGAGATGTGTGATCGTTTCTCTGACGTGGGTGTGGTAATTTTGACATTGTTTGTGTTGTGTGTACGCTGTGCTTTATGTACGAATTTTGTTTTGCTTTGGTGCCTGTGTCGGTATTTTTACGTGAAGGTTGGTTGTATTCATCGATTCTTCTAGCGAATCGGCAGGTGGGGCAGGTTTTTACCTGTTTTGCGATGTCTTGTGTCATGTTCTGCCAATAATATTGTGATGAGATGAGTCTCGTCATCTTGGAGATGTTTGGGTGGTGGTGTTGTGTGTGTACGGACTTAAGAAGTCTGGTTGTAAGTGAACTTGGGACTATAGTTTTAAGTACTCCTTTTCGGGAGACGGTGCGCAGTTTATTGTGATCCATAGTCACGCGAGATTTTCCCGGTGGAGAAGACTGTGGGCTCTGTATGAGTGGCGCATCTAGAAAGCCACAAAATGGGATACGAGTTCCAACGCCCGTTTCATGTTGTTGTACTCCATTTATGCTACGGACCTCATATTCGTATCTTGACAATCTTAACCTCCATCGAAACAATCTGCCTGACGGAGCTTTGATCTCTTTCAACCACTGCAATGCGGGATGGTCAGAAAATATTGTAAACTTTCTGCCCATTAGACAGGTGCGGAAATTATCCACACTTTCCACAATGGCTAGGCATTGTAGTTCCAAGTCTGAATAATTTCGCTCGTGACTACGCAGAGATCGGCTGAAATGTTGAACGGTGTATGTCTTCCCATCAGGGTAGACTTGCTTAAGAACGCCTGTAATGCTGAATGTTGAGGTGTTACAGTACACCTGGCATGGCAGATCTTCCTGGTAAAGGTGTAATGTGGGGTGTGTGGTAAGGTTTTCTTTCAGGTTAGTGAACGCTTTCTGGCATTCGTCATCCCAGACCCACATGACATCCTTTTTTAGAAGGTTGACAAGTGGCGTCCGCAAGCGGGCGTGGTCCGGAATGAACTCTTTATAGGCGTTCACAGCTTTTAGGAAGGATCGCAATGTTTTTCGATTGTGTGGTTGTTTGGTGGCGCGAATTTTTTCTATGTTTTGTGTAGACGGGATGATTGTATTATTCTTAACGGTTGTGCATGCGCTTGTTTGTCGTTGTTGTTGTCTTTTGGCGTGCGTGTTGCGTTTGTTGTGCGGGTTGTGTGTGTTTGTCGCGTGGTGACGTATGGGTGCGTGTATGTTGTGAGGTACATTTGCGTAATTATGGTGTGGCGAAGTGTGGTCATGTGTGAATTTTGTGTGGTAAGTGGGTGAGCTGTGTCGGTGTACGGACACTTTTTTGGGCATTATTGGAATTGTAGGTTGAAGTCGTGGTGGCTTTACATGTGGTGGGTATAAAGTATTGGCAATTGGGTTGAGTGAAAAGTTGCGTGGTGTGAGATTAGAATGATGGCATGTAAATATTTGGGGTTTGGGCAATGAATGCAGGCAAGGGTTTCCATGTGTGAAAGCTTTGGGTGCTGTGCGAGTCCTTTGGGACAGGTTTTGGCCTAGCCCGTGCTTGCATTCATTTGACACATGTTTAAAGTGGTAGATAGTATTAGACAATGGGACGCCAAGTTGGAAAATAGTGCCGCGATTATAATTTAGCTTTAATTTATACTGATAAAGGGTTTTTAAGGTAAGAACTCCAAATGGCAAGGATGCATTTACCACGTGGAAGTTCTCTCTACGGGTTATTTGGCCTATTGTCAGAGGGAAAGTTAAATGTCCTATTATTTTCGTAAAACTATTTAGGGTGGATAGATCAAGGGAAGGTTTTTTAATACTTAAGTTGGGAAGTTGTGCTTTTAATCTATTGTATAAATGATACGGCAATATGTTCGAACCTGCGTCTGGTTCAATTAGAAAGGTACATGGTAGGTCCTGGGTCAGATACAAGCCCAAAGTCAATTTGATGGTGTCATTGGGTGGATTGCCTACCTTAATCTCGAAAGGTCTCCACTGTGGCGTCTTCGGCTTGGTGTGGCTGGCTTGGAATATCTGTTGGACCGGGTCGGGACTGTTTGCACTGTCCGCGCAATTGAAAGGGAAATCTAGTCATTTGTACTGCTTCCATTCGAGTGGACCGCGTTGTCGGTACATTGGGCCCGTGTCGCGTGGCTTGCTTCCGGGTGCACGGGTACGGCATGGCGGGTGGCGACTCCTCGGTGGGCGTCAGGTTGTTCGGACACGTACCGGCGGTGCGGGCGTCGGTTGCCCCGTGGGTGGCGTTCCGGAAGACCGTTTCCAGTTGCGGGGATCTTGCCCCTTGTAGCGCGGCGGTCAGTTCTAAAATTACCGTCGCCAGGGTGTGTCTTGTCGCTTCGTTCGTTGTCAGTCTCTTCTCTCTCGGTTTGTTATTGCCTTTTGTTTTGCTGGCGCCTGGGCTAATTTCCATAATCTTTATCCTGTTTAAGCTCCATAATCTTTATCCTGTCGACTCTGTGTAATATGATGCAATTGTTATTACACTATAATATTTGATGTATTACACTGTTGTAGAATCCTGTCGACTTAACCGTTCTGTGGCAATATCGTTGCGGAATTTCTTGTTGTTGGATGCGAATGGTGAGATTTGGTTGAAGCGCAGTCGTTGAGTGGTAAGTGAAGCACACAGTTAGGAATAATCAGGACACATGATGAGGTTTGAAAATAAAAGGCAACTGGGTTGGAGGGAAGAAAGCTTGAGAAGGGCTGAGCGATTTGACTTATTAATTAGTTGATCACATGGCGATGATTGGCTTTAGATGAAATGAGCGGAGAGAGAGAGAGATCTCTAGAGTAGATGTTACCTTGTTGGAAGCGAAGGAGCAACTGACTATTCTTGTTTTTCGATTTAACACCAAGACTCAGTTTCTCTCTGATTGGTCGAGAGATGTCACATGATCTTTTCCTATTGGTTGACCTACTTAAGGTGCTGTCTTCTGATTGGCCCGCGGCTCTCCTTGATGAAAGATATGGCCTGCCTGACAGGAAGTGTCGAGTGCCATTTCCACTTTATTTACTTCCGCGTTATCAAAATACGTCCTGCTTTGTCAGGAAGTATTGTGTGCATCTTGACGAATATAACTTCTGCGGTCACTAGATACGTCCTGTTTTTCCAGGAAGTGTTGGTTTAAACTTAGCTCGCAGGGACCCGGGGTCAGAAGGTTAACTGCGACGTTATTAATAAATATGTTCTCCTCTAGATTTACTTCCTATGTCTTTTGTTACTTTCTTTCCTCCAGTTACCTTATTCTTTTATTAATTCTTTGAAAATCATACATGGTACATACATAGTGGGTCGGGGTTGCATTTAATTATATACAAATTATGACATATACATTCATGGGCAAAACTTTAAGGAAGTGGAAAGTCTTTGATTTCGTCGGTCGTTTGTTTCTTTTTTTTTTTTTTTTTGAAAGGAGACAGAGACAATCTTGTTCACACTTGGTTATCTCGTGTGTCTTCAATAAAGGTCACTGTAATATCTTACAGAGTTATTGTCTCAATCCCGATATACATGATAAAAGGTATAACTTTCTTAAGTTTTGTCTATGAGTGTATATACAGTAATTACAAATATTCAGCAAGGGAGGCTCCCCACGTTGAGAGGGTCTTTTTGAAATCTCCTCAGTTCTAGGCTTAAAAAATTCCTATATATAAGAGAATCGAAATATAGACGGCCTGCTATTGCCTTATAATTAATAATGCCCAACTGGCCTTGTCCTTATTGTTTGTGGAAGAGCATTGCTCGATGTAAATATTTATATTTCATTATACTGCCCTAAATGAAAATTAGAAACTACTTATTTTAGACGCGTAAGATTCTTTTTGAAATTAAACAATTTCTACTGCCCTTACTACAATGGGAAAATTAAAGGAAGGGCCTGTGCATCGTAATACTGTCCTAAAAGCTTATGTCCATAGTTTACTTAAATACCATTTCTAAGATTCCACCCTTCATTATCTATATTAATAAAATGCAAATTTCATAAGTGTTGTTCACTAAAAACTTTCGTTACAATGCATCAATTTCGACCAAATTTTCAACATTATGTAAAACGAGATGGAGCAGGTTTTGCTTAACATCAAAATATTTTCCCTAACTTTAACATGCGTAACTTCGCTGTTATCGATTAAATACAAAAAAAAATCAACAGAGTTAATTTTATTTATATATAAATACAAAAAAAATTCAGCAATTCATTCAACTCAATCTAAAAAAAAATATTCAAAACAAGCAATTTTAAGATAACACCATATGTAAAACAGTCGGCCAAGAAAACAACAACGATATTACATCTTTCTCACATATTCACACACAATCTTGATTAATAATTAAAACTAATCTTTAACATTGTTTATTATACTTCATAATATATAATATTCGTTAGGCAAACTTTCACGCGGATAAAACCTGGGCGAAGCCGGGTACACATCCGCTAGTAGTATATAAAACCAAAATAATCCAATACAGTATTAGAGCTCTAAGAAACGGTCTTATAGATTAAATTGGCGAAACCGCTGGGAGGATTCACCACTGATGAGCTAAGCCTTCCCGATATTTTTTCACCACAGTAAGGATAGTAGAAATTTGTTTTATGTGTGAAAGAACCTACGTGTATAAATGATTTTTTTCTTACGTACAGATGGCGCTTTATTTTCTTTAATTAAATTCCTATACACCAATAGCTCACTTTGCGTCGTTTCGTTTTGCGTTTTTTTTTTTCGAAGTTGCGTCGCTGCTTAATTTTTACTGATTTTCACTGTGCGTCGTTAGATTTTCGAAGTTGCGTTGTTTTGGATTCGAGTCTTTAATTTTTTTTTTTTTTTGAATTTTTTCCTAAAATATCGCAACACCTTTGTTTTTGATTGCGCCTTCACATATTTTCAATTTGCGTCGTGTTTTTTTGGAACGTAACCCCGACGCAAAGCGAGGTATGGGTGTATATATTTACCCGCCTTGGCAGACGCCAGGATGTCCAGGGTATCGTCATAGACAAAATTTACTTCCTTTTTTTTATCAAAAATTCATAGAAAATATTAAACATTTTCTTCAAAATTACTCTTCTAAATTTAAAAATTCATATAAACATTTTAAAACAACTTGAAAAAAAATCAACACTTTATTTTCATTTATCATTTCGAAAGGACATGTTAAAATTTTAAAGATAACTTGATATAAATGAAATAAATTGCTTTTTTATCATTGATAATGTTAAAAAATATTTCTCTCTCTCATTCTAAACTTAATATATATAAAGTTTTTAATTAAAAAGGTATATCAAAATTCGCAACTATTTTAAAAGCGTAAGATTCTTTTTGAAATTAAACAATTTCTACTGCCCTTACTGCAATGGAAAAATTGAAGGGAGGGCCTGGCTCATTAGTGGTGAACCTTCCCAGCGGTTTCGCCAGTTTAATCTACCATACCGCTGTTATATTGCATTTTTGGAACTTCCTTTTATAGTGATACTGTTGGTAGACTCTTGGAATGGGTATTTTAGAAGAACTATGGACATAAGCTTTGAGGACAGTAGAATTACATACAATTATAAATATATAAAAAGGCATATATTGGATCAAATTATCATTCATTTTACCAATATTTCAGTTAGCTGAACGCCAACCTTTATCAAGGTATTATAACATTTTAATTGATTAGTTAATATATAATATAATTAAAAACAAAAGAGGTAATCCTGACTAGACTCACATGAGCTTTGTTAGTTGTCAGAGCGCCTGGTCAGGATATGCCTTTTTTATTTTTAATATAACACCTTGATAAAGGTTGACATTCAGCCAACTGAAATATTGGTAAAATAAATAATATTTTAATCCGTTGTGCTACTCTGTCTGAGGAAAGACGAAAACTAAATGATAAAACGGGGCAACTTTGTCCTTATTTCCGGCACTAATTAATGAAATATCAAAGAATAGGTATATAGCGGTGGCGATATTCCACAGGATTATATCCCGGGCCACACAGTGTTCTCCCCATCCCTTGTGAACTGGCGAATCCTATATAGGGCGAGAGGCCCTAAATAAAAGCTTTGTTGTTGTTGATGATATTTTGATCCAATATATGCCTTTTTAATTAAATATTTATTTATGGATTGCTCTATTTTCAATATATATATACATATATATAAAGTTTTGGGAGGATTATATTCAGGTACTTAAAGAGGCACCTCTCCCTTTAAATATACATCAGAATAATGGAACTGTGCATGGCATTAGTAAATAACGTTCTTTATCATTACTTGTAATTTCTTTACTTAGAGTGATGAAAATACTGTATCGTTATGATGCATAATTAAAGGGAGAAATGCCTCTTTTCACGTATAATATATAAAAAATATATATAATTTATTTAATAGAATATATAAGGATACAAATATCACAACCAAATTATTTAAATTCAATATTTAAAATATATCAATTTTATATCTAAAACTATATAATTATATCGAAAAAAAAAAAGATAAAAAATATCGTTTGGCATAGTCAAGAAATATAAAATATTCAGTGATGGTCAATAGTCAGTATCTGGTTATCATCATCAGTGACAGAAATAAGAGGCAGACGACAAATTAACTCTGTCAACGTCGGTGTAATATGAGAATCTATCCGGCAACATTGAATATTAATATTTCGCTTCTCGAGCAATTCCATTAAATATTTATACTTTCTTCAATCTCTCTATCTATTCAATGCTTATATATGATAGCATTAGAGTGCCTTCTTTATATTTGATATATATGTTATATTCCATTTAATTTTTTTAAATATATAAATATTTTTTTTCTAATTTGACCAAAAAACTAAAAAGCTTTTTTTAAAATTATTATTTTGTTCTGTTGTGAAAACCCTGTTATCATTAGTGTGTTAAATTCACCTGTCTATACAGACCACCCTGTCTATAGCGGACACTTTAGGCAACCCTGTAATCAGCAGTGTGTTACATCCACCTGTCTATACAGACCACTCTGTATATAGCGGCCATTCTAGAAAACCCTGTTATCAGCTGTGTGATACATACACCTGTCTATAGCGGCCACTCTAGACAACCCTGTTATCAGCTGTGTGATACATCCACCTGTCTATACAGACCACCCTGTCTATAGCGGTCACCTTAGGCAACCCTGTTATCATTAGTGTGTTACATTCACCTGTCTATACAGACCACCCTGTCTATAGCGGTCACCTTAGGCAACCCTGTTATCAGCAGTGTGATACATACACCTGTCTATACAGACCACCCTGTCTATAGCGGCCACTCTAGACAACCCTGTTATCGGCTGTGTGATACATACACCTGTCTATACAGACCACCCTGTCTACAGCGGCCACTCTAGACAACCCTGTTATCGGCTGTGTGATACATACACCTGTCTATACAGACCACCCTGTCTATAGCGGCCACTCTAGACAACCCTGTTATCGGCTGTGTGATACATACACCTGTCTATACAGACCACCCTGTCAATAGCGACCACCCAAGACAACGTTTTTAATTCGCACTCGGGTAAAACCCGGGCGTTGCCCGGGCCATTCGTCTAGTAGAGTATAAAAGAAAAGTCTAATTGTACGCTTGAATCATTCATGGAAATTTGCATAAATATTAATATAGATTACATTTTTGCAAAGGTTAAACTTAACAGAGATCAATGGGGCTTTTAAATTAATGGTCAAAATATTTTTTATATAATTAATAATGAAAAATATTACGAATATCTCTTCAAATTATATAATATTTCTAATACAATATAACGCGGCTTATGATTGTAGAACAGCAACAACAGAAAATTGACACAGAACAGCAGCTTTACACACCCAAGATAGATAACATTGCTGTGATAGAGATGTAAGGAGACATCTGAGGCTCTTCTTTAGACACGACAACAACAACAGAAAATTGACCCCGAACAGCAGTTTTACACAAGATAGATAACATTGCTGTAATAGAGATGTAAGGAGACATCTGAGGCTCTTCATTGGACACAACAACAACAACAGAAAATTGATCCAGAACAGCAGTTTTACACAACCAAGATAGAGAACGACTACTGTGATAGAGATGTATGGAGACATCTGAGGCTCTTCATTGGACACGACAACAACAAACACACTTTTGTATAGGTGCCAAAATATGGTCACAAAAAAGATTTTGCCTCTTTCTAATTTCTTATATTTTAAATTTAAAAAATACACTGATTGCATATAATTTCGTTACATAGCTTTTAGTGATTTTTATGAATGTGTAAAATTCCAATGTTGCAAAGTCAGATAATATTTCGTAATAGAATTTTCCTAAAAATATATATATAATAAAAATAATTTATTTATTATCAAGGTTCAGATTTAGAAATATTAAATATTTAATATGTGAATATTATATATTCTTTTCAAGTTAATATTTATTTAATTTTTAATAGTAACAGTTTGCAATTTAAATTTGAGATCTATTTATTTGAATGTAGTTTTTTTAAAAGCAGACGAATATCGTTAGCTTTTGGATATTTATAATTGAATAAATCCTTTTTTTTTTATTTCATATTATATTTTAATTCAATTTGTTATATGTGATAATGTGTGTCTGTAATTTTATTTTAAAATAAACGTTTTTTTAATATAATAGATTTAATTCAAATTTTATATTTAGTTCTAAAATTATTTTATTTAACTAATATGATTACCTAATATTTTTGACCTTGGTTAAATATTAGAATTTTTTCTCATTTATTTAAAATTAAATATAATATAAATTCAAAGAAAATAGAAGAACACACAAATAATTGTATAAATAATTTGGTATCTTTTTTTATTTAATCAAACATTTATTTTGGAAAGAAAATCTTATTTTATTTGATTATATTTAATCAGTATGGAATTTTAAAAATAATACCTTATTTAATTAAAAGAAAAACGCGTGTGTTGTGTTGTCTTTTGCATCATTTATAACATAACATTTTAATGTTCGTTAAATTATTTCAATTTTATAATCTGAAAAAGATTCATTATTCACAAATGGGTAATATATATATTTTTAATTAATGGATTTTTAAAACTCTTTATTTTGATTAATCTTTTGCTTCTTAAATACAGGGTGATCCAAAAGTCCCGCACAACTTTAAAAATTAATAACTCCCCGAATATTCGCGCTAGAGCAATGCGGTAAACACCATTGTGTTCAGGATGCAATGGGATTTTTTATGGCAAATAATGAAAAATTCGAAATTGATTTTAGTTACAATTATATTCGCCAGATGGCGCTCTACCAGAATCAGAGATTCAGCGGCCAAATTGTTTGATAAATTGAAAAATATAACTGATCGACACGTATTTTTCCTTTTTGAATTCCAGGAAAGAACCCTAATAATATCAAATAACAAATTAATAAAACACCACTTCGCCAAAAGTATGAAGAATTGGTTAACGATTTTCAAATACAATCAGAGATATGTAAAATAGGTAAATGCAAATTAAAACATGTAGCAAAAAGAAAATTGATATTTTAGATACGGTTTGTTTCCGAAGATAATAAATTTCTAATATTTTTAATTTAACTCTCACTCAGTATCGATTATGTTTATTTTAATTCATTTGAAAAATATGTATCTAGCTCTGATAATTTATTTTACTCTGGAATGCCGTTGTTGTTTTTGTCGTGTCCAATAAATAGCCTCAGATGTCTCCAGGCATTTCTATCACAGCAGCAGCAGCAATGTCCACTATCTTGGATGTATAAAGCTGCTGCTCTGGGTCTATGTCAATTTTCTGCAAGGCTGCGGGAATGAGAATATGTGGGTAGGTGTTAGTTCCACACCAGGACAGTTGTTGCATGTTCTATAGGTTCTTGTGGCATCTGGATGTATTTTCATTTCTTTATAATGTTTTGTTCTAAGTCTTGTTATAGTTTTTGTCAGTTTTCTCTCAGAGTTTATTTCACATATTTGATCTTTTCTTATTTTTTGTTTAATTATCTTGTATTTTGCCAAAGCATCAGCGTCAAATACTGACATTTGTTCTTTATTTTGGCTCAGCTTTCTGGCTTCCTTTGCCAATTCAACTGCCATTTCATTACCCCGATCTCAACACGGGCAGGAATCCATTGTAGAATGCAGTTATTCTCCAATGATTCCAGTTGGGTAAGTAACGAGTGTATTTTCTGTGTGATTCTAGTATTGCCCTTCTGAATTGCTTCTAGAGCGGATATGGAGTCGCTGTATATTAAAATTCCTTCTGCTTGATGCAGGGATGGTTGGTTAAGGCATAAATCAAGAGCTTTCCAGATAGCTTTCAGTTCACAAGTGAAGTTTGACGAAATCTGTCCTGCTCCTTCTTTGATTTTGATGTTTGTTCCATCTTGCAGTATTATGTTAATTCCGGCCCCTCCATTACTCAGGGTAAGGTCTGAAGATCCATCTGTATATGCTGTTAAAGGGCGTGGCCTAGCATTTTTAATCAAGAATTTGTACTATGAGGACATAGCCGTTAATATTACAAACACATTAGACCTCGAAGCCCAAGGTATCAAAGTCTACCTCAATCAAAACAAAGCCATCAACATATACAATATGTATCACCCTCCAAACAATACATTTATTGACGATGGAACAATAGCTCAATTTCTTACAGACAACACTATTATTGTAGGTGACCTTAATGCCAAACATCAACTATGGGGATGTCCTACGCCAAACCCAAGAGGCAAAATACTATCAAACATATTTGACGACAATGCCTTCTCATGTGCTTAAATGATGGGAATCCTACCCATCATTCATACAAGCTATAATACTGCACAAGCCCTTGATATAAGTTTTTACTATCCTGACATTTTCCACAAATGCAAATAGCAAATATTAAAAAGTTTTGGAAGTGATCATTTGCCTAATTTGATAGAAATTAGCACCAAGACCAAAACTAGCTCAATTAAGAAAAATTCTGGAACTTCAAAAAGGCTAATATGATATCTTTCGAAAACACCTTTATTAAAGCAGCCAAAGTTTCAATACCAAGAGTTATTATTAAGAAATGGATTCCAAATTATACACAACAGGCAAAAAATATTCAAACACTTATAACTAAAAGAAATGAACTACAAAAAAGTGCACCCAAAACCAAACAAATTGTATAACTGAACTGAACATTGTGATTGCAAAAATAAAAAGATTATACGTAAATGTGAAAAGGAAAAAATGGAAACAAACTTGTGAAAACCTGAACCCAAAAAACCCAAATACAAAACTTTGGAATTTGGCAAAACAAATTGACAGAGCCCAGCCAAAAACTGAAAACACAAATATGATTAAGAATACAGATAGTACACCAGCAACTAATGACAAAATTGCTGCCAATCTTTTAGGTAATTCATATCAAATAAGTAGTAAAATCAAGGTTGAAAAAAGGCCCGAAAGATTATTCATGACTGTAAAATGTCACCAGCACTCATAATATTTTCCATGAAAAAAATCAATATGAAAAAGCTAGCTTATGCATTAGAAAACACTGACCTAAACAAGACTCCTGGGCCAGATGGAATCCATGGCCGAATGATATCAAACTTGGGCAAAATTGGCAAAGAAAGACTTCTTAATATTTTCAATAACTCCTGGAAAACTGGAAAATTGCCTCAAGACTGTAAAAATGCAACAATAATTTCCATTAAAAAACTTGACAAATCTGCTGATGACCCAAAAAACTACCGACCTATCTCCCTAACAAATATTTGCTGCAAATTAATGGAAAAAAATTATACTCAGACGACTCACCTACCACCCCGACACAAGAAATCTCTTACCAGAAGAACAATATGGATTTAGGAAAGGACATGGGACAATAGACCAACTCTTATTTTTCACACAAAAGGTAAAAGATGCACAAAACAAAAAACCAACTAACCACACCATAGCTGCTTTTTAGACCTTACACAAGCTTTTGATAAGGGGTATGGAAAAACAAGTTAATTACAAAATTATACTAACATTTCAAAATTGATGGAAAAGCTATCACTTGGATAAATAATTCCCTTAAAAATATATAAATCAGGGTCAAATATAATGGCACTCTATCTAAAACCTTCAAAGTGTACCAAGGATTACCACAAGGATCAATCCTTAGTCCAACTCTCTTCACCCTATTTATTGCAGGCATAGAAGAAAAATTTTCAAATAAAACCAATATTTGACTTTTCGCTGATGACATTATTCTATGGAGCAGTAACACTAACAGGAAAAAAGCTGAAAGAGATTTGAACAAGACTCTTCTCCACCTAGAAAAATTTGCTAATAAAAATAAATTAGAATTTAACCCCCAAAAATCTGAAACCTGTCTTTTTACTACCGATAAGAAACTATACAAAATAAGACCAAATATTATTCTGAAAGAAAAACAATTACAATATAATAAACATCCTAAATATCTCGGCTACACCCTGGATCCAGAAATTAAAACCAGTAAGCATATTGAAGGAGTTGTTAGAAAAGGAAGAGACCGACTAAAAATCTTGAAATATATTTCAGGAAGAGTGGGGAGCTGAAGCAACAACACTAAAATTAACTTACACATCTCTAATGAGACCTATCTTGGAATATGGATATCAAATCTATAGTACAGCATCTGAAACAAATCTAAAATCACTGGAAAGGATACAACTAAGTGCAGCCAGAAATATTACAGGTCTTCGAAAAACCGGCCCTAATAATATTGTACTTTACGAGGCAGACATTATGCCCTTGAAGGATAGAATAAGCTACAATCTGCCAAAATATATAAACAAAATCAAGAGTTATGAAAACAAACACAGAACTTTCAATTACATACTTAATTGGGAACCCAATATAAGATTAAAAAAAGAAGGCCCTCTCCACCTGGCCAAAATAAATGGATTTTTAAAATATAAAGTGGAAAACAATTAATTAGCTGAAAAAAATATCTCCATGCGAACCATTAACAAAATGTTATTTTTAATGCCACTTTAAATGAACCCACCAACAGACAATACCAAAATCCAGAATACTTAAGACAATTATCATTAGAAATAATTAATAAAATTCCTAAAAATGCAATAACTATCTATACCGATAGTAGCAGAGACGAGTTGGGACACACTGGCAGTGGCTGTCTCATCAAAACCACAAATGGCATTGAGAAAATAAACAGAAGAAACCCAGAATTTGCTCAGCCTTCAGATCAGAACTTATAGCCATCTATGAAGTCTTAAAATCCATCAGAAACATTAAACATCACGATATATGGATTCTTACTGATAGTAGAAGTGCCATACAACACTTGAGTCGCACAGGGGATCTTAGAGACAAAGTAAGCAGGAACATAATTGGTTATCTCCAAAAACTCTCAATACCTCAAAAATTCACCATCAATGGATACCCTTACATGTTAGCATTGAAGGCAATAAAGCTGCTGATGCGCTAGCGAAAAAGGCACAAAAGAACCCTTGCTACAGAAAAATAAAATTACTTTTAAAGAAATAGAAACAGTAGCCGAAATAAACAAGAACTGGAGGATCCCACCTAAGCACAGTTGGTATACCCTAGAAGCAGATGGCCACCCAGACCTTTAGGTCCACAATCCGGCATGCGAAGCATGCCCTTCGCTGCTATTCTGTTCAACTCATAAGCCAAGTAACGGTATCCAAGCTAGTGCTTGGACATTGTACCTGGAAACACCACCTCCCAGACAACGTGTCTGGAAGGATTTCTATACCGGTGGCCTTTAATCATAGCAAAATAGGAAACTATCTACTGTGTCCAGCAGGGACCGCGGGGAGGCAGCCCCCGGTCGACTCTGTTCACTCACAGCTGAGGAAAAGCTCAGCTGCCACCTCGTGGGCTTTCTCAAGAAGCTTACTGTGATTTCTCAGCAGCTTACTCTCGATCGCGCCCCTCGCCCTCCTTCTCTCTTCCTGCACACCCACTACCCTTGGACAATCCAAGACGTAGTGGCGTGCATTCATATCCCTTTTCTCCATAGACGCAATCAGGGTTTCTCTTAATTTTAAATCTGTGGAGACTTGGGGAAGAGCCCATGTCCCGAACTACCCTAATGAGTTTGTGGGACATTACCTTACAGAGGTACTTGGGTGTTGTTACCCCATTGAATACCTCTCTCCCCTTCACACTGTTCCTCCATCTGTCCAACCATAAGTCCTGGACGTGCCCCCTGATCCTCCTATAAACTTCTTTCTTGGTCACTGGGGTCCTCAGTGATCTACCTCTAAAGCATCCTGCCTTAGCGAGCCTGTCTGCGAACTCATTACCTTCGATGAGGCTATGTATCCTAAACCAAGGGAGCTCCGGAGCCCGCGTCATCATCTCCAGCTCCTGGATTATTTGATGCGCGAGTTGCCCTTTCTCCAGATTGATGGCGACGAGGGCCGACATACAATCTGAATAGAGGCAGTCCGGGGTGAAGTTCTTCTCGGCACACACTCTGAGGGCTACCCTGATTGCAACCAGCTCGGCTGAAAAGACCAATTCGTCCACTCTGAGTGTTAAACTTTCTTGGAAGATCAGCTCTCCATTAGTGAATATCACTACCCCAGCTCCAGTATTGGTTCCAGACTTACTACAATCAGTGAAAACCTCCGTGCCAATCCATGTCGGCCCTCCAGGACTCCAATTCCACTTTGGCAACCACTGCGGAGGCTTCCTTGGATCCCTATTCGATTCCAGGGCCCCCGCTTCAAGTCCCAGGGCATCTTCCCTGTTCTCTGATGTCTGATGGTCTCCTCCTCTAGTTTCAATCCCAGGGGAATAATCCCAGCCCAATAAGGCCTCACTGCTGGTAGTGCGATATCCCCCTGTGATTCTGAGTGCCGCTGTCCTCTGCATTCTCTCTAGAGTTGTTGTCACCTTCTGATCCCTGTTTCGGCGCCACCAAGCCCCGGAAGCATATAGCAAGATTGGCTCGACACAGGAGAGACAGAGGTTCCTAAAAATAGTACCCTCCTTCTCCCCCCCCCCCCCCCTGTTGAGAGCCAACCAGGACAGGCCTGCACAACGCCTCCCTGCCTCTCGCCACCATCTCCTCCGCCTGGTATTGCCAACCCATCTTGTCATCAATGACCACCCCCAGAATGGTCATCCTACTGACCAACGCTACCCTCCGTCCTTCCATCCGTATAGCCTGCTTGTGTTCCCATTTGATCCCTTTCCTTTTAGTTCTTATGTCCCTAGGCTTAAAGCTGAGGGCTTTAGTTTTGGAGACATTGAACTTAAGGCCAGAGTCATGGGCCCAGATCGAGAGAATTTGGAGAGAAGTTCCAACACACTTCTCAGCCTTCGCTCTCGAAGCAGCCTCAATGATGAGGAACTGGTCGTCAGCATAGAGAACCAGCCTGGCTCCCTCAGGGAGCTCCTCCTGGAAAACGGTGTTTACCAGTATATTCCACAGAATAGGTCCGCAGCAAGAGCCCTGGGGGCAATCCCTAGCACAGTTTCTTTCCAACTTCCGCCCACCAAAACTGAGGCTAATCCGTCTATCCCTCAGGAAGTCACGAACCAAGCTGCACAAATTATCAGGACAACCCATGTCCATCAAATATCTCATCAGCTTGTTCCAGCTCATGGAGTTGAACGCGCCATCCATGTCCATGGCCACGAAATGAATCCAAGCACCCTTATTTAAGCCCATCTCAACCCCCTCTAACACCTCGTTCAGAGCTGTGGTTGTGGACTTCCCTTCCCTAAAACCATGTTGGAAAGAGGAAAGGAGTTCATTACTCTCTAGCCAATGCTTCAGTCGCTGAGCTAGTAGGCTATCCAGGACCATACCTAGACACACTAGTAAAGAAAGCGGACGATAATCATTAGGAGAATTACCCTTTACCAGACTTTTCGAGAAGCACTACTCGGGCAACCTTCCATGCCTCAGGAAATGCACCAGTGTCCAGGCACCTATTGAATAACCTGGAAAGAAGCGATGGGTTCATCCTTACCAGGGCTTTCACGACCGTGTTATCGATCCCTTCGGGACCAGGAGATTTCCTTTTCCCGAACTTGAAAGCCGTCAGTTTCACCTCATTCTCAGAAAAGGGCGGATCTACCAAACCACAAGTGGTCAGAGAGATCTCGTCCTCTGGTTCCTCGTTTCCGAAGTGCCGATCCAAGTTGTTTTTATCTTGTCTTCTGCTTTCGAGCGAGTAGGTCTAGAACACATTCTCTCTGAATTTTCTCATTGTTGGTGGATGAAACAGCACCAGTGATTATTTTGGCCGCTTTTGCTTGAACACTGTCTAGTCTTACTTTTAGTGATGAGCTTGAGGGAGCCCAGACCGGTGTTGCATATTCCATTATCGGCCTTATTAAGGTGGTATATCTTGTTCTGAGAATTCTGGGTTTTGCTCCCCAATTTGTTCCACATAGCCTTCTCAGAATGTTTAGTTTTCTGATAGCTCTATTTGAGGTGCTAATTATGTGTTCTGAAAATTCCAATTCCTCATCAATAATAATTAAAATAATTTTGTTGACACATCTTGTCAATACATGCGCAGTCTGCACTATTAAAAAAAGATAATATGCATTATATACACTATGTACAATGAATATGGCGCCTCTGCCAGCGCTGCAGAATTTGGTGGAGAATCGCCAGTGGGTCTCCAGCGACACCACGCATTTTGCGATCTACGATGAATACGTAGATCGCGTACTTCGCCGCTTAGGAGATGGTGATAGCGTGGTCCTCGAGAAAAACTTGAAAGATCCAGGACTGCAGTATCACACCTAGGTATTATGGATTTCTAATTTTATCAAATATTTGTTTGTTTATGCTTATTTTGTGGTTATATTTATGCCCTTTTCCCTGTGAGTGGAGAAGACGCATAGGTTTGGTTTTATTGGGTTTATGGTCATTTGGAGTTCCATTGCCCACTTTTCCAGTCCTCTCATTGATGTGTTCAGTATTTTTTACGATTTTCTATGCTGCTACTTGTGTGCCATAAGACTATATCATCTGCATAACAGGCAACCTTTGTGTCTTCAGTGAGGTAAGGATGGATGTCGTTAATATATAGCAGATAGAGTAGAGGACTGAGCACAGATCCCTGAGTTACACCAGCCCATGTTCTTCCTTCCTTGAAAAATTCTCCATTGACCCGAACCTTTAACCTTCTTCCCCTTAAGAAGTCTGCAATCCAGATTAAGGTTTTTCCTCTTACTCCGATGTTGTGCAGCTTTTCACGTAATTTCTCCCTCCACACTCGATCAAAAGCTGAGGTCATATCAAGGAATATAGCCGTGGTCTTCTTTGGCGGTTTTTCCTGGAAAGAATCTATTATTGATTGACAGAAGTAGAACAGTTGATCAGTCGTACAGTGCTGGGATCTATAGGCAGTTTAGTAGACGTTTATTTTATTATTGTTAGTGAGCCAGACTATGAGCCTAGAGTGGATAATTCGTTCTGGTATTTTACAAAGTATGCTGGTGAGAGCAATTGGCCGATAGTTCTTGTATTCCTTGGCATATTTGTTTGGCTTCAGTATTGGCACTATAATTGATATCTTCCAATTCTTTGGTAATTTACCAGTTTGCCATGAAATGTTCAGTATTCGTAGGAGTTGATTATTAGCTTTGTCTTCAAAGTGTTTAATCATTTGACCAAAGATTAGATTATCTCTTGGTGACCTCTTGGATTTTTTTATTGATAAGTTTAGCTGATTCAGTGTGAAGTCTCTCGAGTTTCTTGCTTGTTTAACTAACTGGTTTATATTATTTTTTGAGTCCTGTCTTCATTCGTATAGTTGAGTATGGAAGTGCTTGAAAGATATTCAGCAATTATGTCAGCCATCTGTTTGTTCTCGTTCTCGCTGTTCTATTCATATCGGTTAGATTATTGGAGGATTGGTGTTGGTTTTGATTGTTCTCTAACACTCTAATCATATTCCAGTGTTGGCTGTCCTTTCTTGGATCCATTTTTTCGCAGAATTCTGCCATTTTTCTTGTTTGCATATCCAAATTTCTTGTTCTATTTTGTGACTAATTTCAATGAGTTCCTTTCTGTTTTCTTCTGTTTTATTTTTTTAAGAAGTTCATTGATATTGTCTCTCTCTCTGAAATCATTGCCTCGATGTTGTGGTCCTTCCAGTAAGGTATCCACAGGTCTTTACGTCTACCTCTAGGTATCGATGCTTTTGCAGCTTTTAAAATGTTCGAAGAGAATTTTTCCAAGTTTTTGTCAAGCGTTCTGTAATTCAATTTTTCGTTGCACAGTTCTTCAAGCTTTTCTGTGAATTTTTTTCAAGTCGGCTTTCCTAAAGTTCCATGTTCTTTTATTCTAATGGACATTATCAATTTTGAAGTTTAGGGTTGTTAAAATTGGTCTTTGGTCACTGATTGCATCTCTCAGGATTTTCCATTGTGTTGTGGGTGCGATGTTGTAATTTATCGCTGTGATGTCTATTGCGGATTCTGTGCCTGTGGACTTAGATAGGTAGGTGTTCTCTCCGTTATTTAACGGTGCAAGGTCGAAGTCGGTTAGCATGTCCTCAACCTGCTGACTTTTGTTATCCTGGACAGGTGATCCCCAAATTGAACTTTTGGCGTTAAATTCGCCGAGTATGATTGTGATATCCGAAGACGCTTCACTTAATGTCTCTATTATGTGTACCCATACAAAATTCAAAGATTTCACGAGCTGAAAGTTGGCGATTTTGAGATGCGTCAAGAATTCGCTGCATGGGTTTTACGGCAAATTGATATTGATGAAAACTGGCTGTCGAATGTTCTGTGGACAGATGATGCTCACTTTTCTCTAAACGGAGAATTTAACATTCAAAACAGCCTCATTTGGGCAACAGAAAACCCTAGGATTTTTACAGAAATGCCACTTTACCTGCCTAGAGTTAGTTTTGTGTGGGTTCACTTCTTTTATTATTGGGCCATTTTTCTTTGAAAAATCAATGGAAGAACTTTTAAAACCGTTTTTGTAACTGGTGAACGTTATGTTCAACTTTTGAGAGAAAAGGGTATTCCCATATTGTGCAGGGCAAAAGCACTAAGCGAAATAACATTCATGAAAGATGGAAGACCTCCTCATATCTCCCGAGGTGCCAAACAATTGCTGAAGGATACGTTCGGTGAAAATCGTATGATAAGTCGCCACTTTATATACCAGTGGCCTCCAAGATCACCAGACTTGACGCCTTGCGAATTTTGTCTATGGGGGTACATTAAATCGTGTGTTTATCGATGCTGGCCTACCACATTGGCCATGTTGAAGGCTTCTATCAGATGGCACCGTTTATCAATTTCAACAGATATGTTATTTAATGCTGTCCATTCTGTCATTTATCGTCTCCAGGCGGTGATTGAGAATAAAGGGTGCCACATTGAGCAAGGATTGTGACCTAATACAAAAGAGAAAGCAGTTACCTCATGTGTTAGATAAGCCGCCATGTATTATATTATCTACCAATAGTTTGCAGCTCTTTGTGTTGGGATATGGGGATAATAAATGCTGTCCTCACATCTTGACTCTATTTTTGTGAACAGTAATATTTTGTTTGTCATTTGCTCACATATTATGTCGTGCAAACCAGAGTGTTATAACTTCTCGAATAACACTGCTACACACAATTTTCCCCCTTATGTTTAGTTTTCGCTTTTCGCTCATTAAAAGAAATAGCATAAGGAATATTTTCTGTACACCAATAACTTTAGAAATTTTGTGAAAAAAAAAATAATACAAAATGATTTTACTACCACGTTTTTCAACGCAAAAGGTCGATTTAAAAATTATTTTTATTTGAGGGGACACATTTTTTAAAATTGTGTACAGTATAATAAACAATGATAACATTTGACAAGCCCATAAGATATTTGGAATAAAGTACGACAAATATATTTTGTCACTCCCCTCTATATTTCATTTGTTGGATCATGACAAATATCCAGTTAAATAGTCAAGGGTCGCCAATCAGTCAAGAAACTACACATTTCTTATAGCAAGAAATCCTATTAATAGTGTCATAATAATTTTTGGTACTATATTAACATTTCAAAAATTCGTGTATTGATATCAGCAGTGTTTTTCAAACATTCAATCTATTTCACAAAACCCCATATAAAATATACATATTTTTGCTACATGTTTTAATTTGCATTTACCTATTTTACATATCTCTGATTGTATTTGAAAATCGTTAACCAATTCTTCATACTTTTGACGAAGTGGTGTTTTATTAATTTGTTATTTGATATTATTAGGGTTCTTTCCTGGTATTCAGAAAGGGAAAATACGTGTCGATCAGTTATATTTTTCAATTTATCAAACAATCTGGCCGCTGAATCTCTGATTCTGGTAGAGCGCCATCTGGCGAATAAAATTGTAACTAAAATCAATTTCGAATTTTTCATTATTTGCCATAAAAAATCCCATTGCATCCTGAATACAATGGTGTTTACCGCATTGCTCTAGCGCAAATATTCGCGGAGTTATTAATTTTTAAAGTTGTGCGGGACTTTTGGATCACCCTGTATAATGACTTGATAATTAATCTTTTGGTGATATTTTAAATTAATATTTTGGCAATTTTTTAAGGAAGGTTTAATTCATCTTAAAACTTTGTTTATCTAATATAATTTTATAAAATATATCTCTTCTATTTTATATCATTAAATTAATATTTGTTCTTCATTTCATTTAAATATATTTTTAAAAAGTATCTATAACGAATTCTAAATATAACTTTTATTTAGCATTTTAACCGTTTTTCGACAAATAATATTTAATATTGACACATGACACTTTGTCTTTTGATATAGTATTGATATGAAAATTGTAAAATATCATAAAAAGGATTCTACAATAAGACGTATCAAAAAGGTGTAGAAAGATGACATACTGCGACATGATAATATGGTAATTTAAAATCTTTTGATATTTTTTTGTCATTTTTTTTTACGGAAAGTTCAAATCTATATTTTATGTGACAGGGATATATATATATTTTAAAACTAAATGTACCTTGAAGTTTTCCGATTTTATTATTAATTTGAAAAAAAAACTATATTGATATATATTGTAATATAATTACATTTATAAAATATGTATAAAAATATATTATATTTTGAAAATGGACAACTGATTTTTTATTTAATTTTAAAAATACTTAGTTTTGATAAAACTCCATTTTTCTATTCCAATTATAAGCTTTTTTTTATATCGATATTTTTTATTTTTTAAATTTGAAATCACTTAACTTTAGCAATTTTAAAATATCGTTTTTTATTTCTGACTTTAAACTAAAAATATAATACCAACTGGTAATTTTGTTTTTAAATAGAAAAAACAATTTTTTTTCATACAAAATGTATTCATTTTTAATAGTTAGTTTTATCAATAAATTGAATTCAACTTTTAAAAAAGGTTTCAAAAAGAAGCTAAAAAAACTCCAAATGGTAACATTTTGCGTGATAGGAATGCCATTATAAAGTTTCAAACGAAGTTTTTACTGATATTTTTAACACACGCTATTTAAGACTAATTTAAAACGGTCTTCTGATATTATTTTGATGTGGTAATTTTTCCAGATTTTTCTCTTATCTTTTTCCTGTGATATTTTATTAAATGAAACAAACTGTTTATTTGAAACTTTTGAATTTAATATCTCACGCAAACGAACTCTTTCTTAAAGATCAAAAGATTATTTTTTGTTTTACGATTAAATGAGAAGGAAATGATTAAAAATAAAAGAGGATTTTCTTGGTAGAATATTTTCCTTTGTGGTATATTGTTATTTAAAAGCCTAATATGTAATCTGTATATTTTCGCTTTTAATAAATATTTTTAATAAATATACTATATATTTATTGAAAATAGAGCAATCCATAAATAAATATTTAAATAAAAAGGCATATATTATTAATATTATATATAGTAATATATAGAAGCACGGGGGCCTCTCCCGTCAAAATAAAAGTCAAAAACTGACGCCATCTATTGACCGTCGCCGCAACTAGCGGCCTCGGGTCGGT
>CP092883.1:14240771-14261428 GCA_030710605.1 Cordylochernes scorpioides | reverse complement strand
TTTTGACGTTTATTTTGACGGCTGAGGTGCCCTGTGCTTATATGGATCAATTTCCTCCCGGCAAATTTTCCATCTATATAGTAATATATATTAAAAATAAAAAAGGCATATCCTGACCAGGAGCACATGTGCTTTTATATTATAATATATTATAAAAAATATATATTAACTAGCGGACGTACCCGGCTTCGCCCGAGGTTTTACCCGAGTAAAGGTTTGTCTAGCGAACATTTGTTAAAACAATTCTCTAAAAACTTATAAAAAAAAGATATATTTTGATAATTTGAAACTCGTAAATTTGAATCTCTCGATAAAGTGAACATTTTTTCCCGGTCCCTGTGTGCCGTGTCATCCTGAATTTTGTCTTTCCTAATTTTCTACATTAGAAAATCATAGTTTTATCTAGTGAACATTTTTTCCCGGTCCCTTGAAAAATAGTCGATAAGTTGAATAAAATCAATATTAATTGGTTCCCTCGGTAAATTTGAAGTTAAAGGAATAGTATCTTCGCCTTGGAATTGTATCATTATTCTTGTCTCAAATGAATTGCCGTGTCATCCTGAGATAATCTTACTTTTGATAAATAATATTTAAGATAACAAACTTAGTGATAAGAAAACTTGTTATCATCGTCACAATGGGGGCGCTGCTTGCGAGTTAAATCTACAAATCTGCAAATAACTCTAAGGATATTCAAGATATTCATGAAATTATTTTTCAAAAACCTTCCCGGTGATATACCTAATAATATCCCAAAATTTCACGGCGATTGGATGTATGGTTTTTGAATCTATAGAGTACAGACAGACAGACAGACAGACAGACATTCAATTTTATATATATAGATATTATAAATGTATATTATATATTATAGATTGATTTTCTCCCATATATACGATATTAAATTATTTGTTAACAGCGAACAACAGAGCATTCTTCAAAAATGAAGACGAACCGCTAATGAACATGATAGAATCCACACAATGGCTCAAAACAGGAAACAACACACCACAAAATGAAGGTTTCAATATGTTCATACAAGATAGAAACGTGTTCCCGAAGGATAAAAACCTGAAATGTCCTCACTGTGGTACAGAGGATGGTGGACCACCTTGCTAAAAACTGTGGAAGATTGCTTCCTTACGACTACACTGAGAGACATAATAAAGTGGTGAGATGCGTCCACTTCAACTTGGTAAGAAAATATAATTTCACAAAGAACAACAAGATAAAGCTCTACAAAACACGACTAAAATCGAAGAACTCAAACCCCAAGTAATTTCCTTTTAAACCTATATACTCTGTGAAAAATAGTAAAAAAGTAAATTTGTACTTGGATCAGGTAGATAAATTAAGAAAAAAAGGCATTTCCTGATTGTGCAACTGAAAATTGCTGATGGCTTGCGCCATCAATCGGAATAAATATCAACTATTCGTTGATTTTTAATTATATCCCGAATTTTCCAAATACCGTTTCTTAATTAATCAAGAAAAGCTAACCATGTACGCGTTTCGGGCTGTTGGCCCTCGTCAGCGTGGTGTAAGCTGTACCTCAACGACCAAAAACGACGCTGACGAGGGCCAACAGCCCGAAACGCGTACATGGTTAGCTTTTCTTGATTAATCAAGAAACGATATTTGGCCAATTCGAGAATAATTAAAAATCAACGAGTAGTTGATATATTTATACCGATAGAAGGCGCAAGCCATCAGCAATTTTCAGTTGCACGACCAGGAAGTGCCTTTTTTCTTAATTTCTATTATGTTCCAATTTTATCTAATAGCGTCTCCTAATCCATTTAACTCATTTAAAACAAAAACGTTACTTCTAATTATCAAAGATTGTAATGAATATGATTTAATTAATATTAATTTTTAAAAATTACAAAAATTTAATTGTATTATTAAAAGATATCTCCTGTTGTGTCAATTTTTTTGTAAAAAATGTTTAAATGGAATTTAATCTTCAATTATATTCAGTAAAGCACGTAATCAAAAGGATTATGAGAAAACCAATTAAAGAATTAGCCTATGAAATCTCTCTCTTATGAAAATTTTATAGGTAGATTAATAGCTAATTAGAGAAAATTAATTATCTATTTATTTAAATTAAATGTGAAGGGGTGTTTGTTTTAATTATGTTTCATTACTTTCCTAATCTGGCGTTAAGATGAAAGAATTAATTTGAAACAGAAGATTTTTTTCTCTTTTTTTTTTTAGAATTTAGAAGCAGACGAAAATATGGGTGTGATTTTATTGACGTTTTACTCTAGTTCGTCTGAATACAAATTAGTAGATTAAATTGATCTCCTATATATTAAACTATTTTTTATATCGTAAAGATAGAGGCTGCCTGGCTAGCATTCATATTTCTATAAAAAATAGACACTTCGACCAGTTGGAGTTTTTTATTTTCTCAACGTTTCGACAAAAATCTTTTGTCTTCGTCAGGAGAAGTAAATAAAAATAAATCATTTGGCATTCGAAAAATCAAGTGAGAACACCCTTGCCAAATGCTTTATTTTTATTTATTTCTCCTGACGAAGACAAAAGATTTTTGTCGAAACGTTGAGAAAAATAAAAACCTTTAACTGGCCGAAGTGTCTATTTTTCATAGAAATATATTTTATATATCATATAAGGTTGTCCTAAAAGTTCGTGTTTTTCTTAAAACGTTGTTTTTCTTATTACTTGGTGAATAATATTATTAAGACGAATACATAACAATACATATAATACAATTACTTTATACATAACGGCGATTAATATTAGTATTTCAATTTTTTGAAAATATTTACGAACTTTTGGGATAACCTTGTATTATTATTTTGTTTTATTACGCACGGACACATATACATTATAATATATATAATTATATTTAAAAAATGCCTAATTATCTATAGGCACAGCCTGCACCACGTTGACAAGGGCCAATAGTCCGAAACCCGTACGTGGTTGGCTTAATTTATCAAGAAAATGGTTGGCCAAATATTATGGAACAACCATAAATCAACATTTAGTTGATTTTTTTTCCACTAGATGGCGTTCTACCGTCTAAAATGCTCATAAACGGTCAGGATATGCCTTTTTTATTTTTAATTTGTTTTGAAAATAGAGCAATCCATAAATAAATATTTAATTAAAATAGCATATATTGGATCAAAATATCATTATTTCACCAATATTTCAGTTGGCTGAACGCCAAACTTTATCAAGGTATTATGACACACATTAAATACAAGGTATGTCCCATAAGTTCCCGGACTGGGTCCATAAAAAAATAAATAAATGAAAAATGTAAATGAATTTGACTGTTTATTATAGAAAAAAATATCTGGCTACACGGTGGTACCAATATCGAGGCGGTACGTGCACGCGCCCCAAAGTTATTCTAATTTATTTAAAGGTTACACATAGCGCTGCGGCGATTTTACGATGGAACGAAAATTGAAGCAGAGGATTTGCATAGAATTTTGTGTGAAACTTCAAATATCAGCAACCGAAACTTTTTAAATGCTTAATAAAGCATTCCCCAATGACGCCCCAAAGAGAACCACTGTTTTTGAATGGCATTCTAGATTTAAAGCTGGCAGAATTTCCATTGAAGATGATCCTCGTCAAGGACGCCCAAAATTTCAAAGGACTGATGAAAATGTGCAAAAAACCACCGATTTGATAAAAGAAAATCCTCGAACCACTTTGCTGGAGCTAGAGCAAGACACAGGCATCTCTAAAACAACGATTGGAAGGATCGTAACCGAAGATTTGAAGCTCAAAAAGACTCCTGCAAAATTCATCCCAAGATTCCTCACTAATGAGCAAAAACTGTGTCGGCTTGCAACCTGTGAGGACATGTTGGAAATGACAAGAACGGATCCGGAATGGAAAGACAAGATAATCACAGGCTACGAGACATGGGTCTATGGCTATGATCCCGAAACCAAGCATCAATCTGCCGAGTGGAGATGTCAGGGTGAGCTTAGACCCAAAAAATCCAGATTATTGAAATCCAGAAACAAGGTGTTGCTTTTCGTTTTTTGGATAAAAAGGGCATTTTTCATCACGAGTATCTTCCTGCAGGCCAAACAGTTATCAAGGATATGTATTTGGGCATTATTCGCCGTCTAAGGGAAGCGATTCGAAAAAAAAGGCCAGAAAAATGGACTAATGGTGGCTGGATCCTACACCATGACAATGCTCGCCCTCACACAGCGCACTTGATGACTAGCTTTTTGGCGAAAAACGGGACACAAATCCTACTTCAACCACCCTATTTCCCAGACATCGCACCAAATGACTTTTTCCTGTTCCCCAAACTTAAAGCAGTTCTAAAAGGAAGACATTTTGATACCAGGGATGACATAATAGAAAAATCGCCGTTAGCATTGAAGAGCATTCCAAAACAGGCTTATAAAAACTGTTTCGACAATTGGGAGAAACGATGGCGCTGGTGCGTTGAAGCAAGGGGGGATTACTTTGAAAAGTTTTAATAAAAAAAAATTTAAAAAATCTTACCTTTTTTTTTTATGGACCCAGTCCGGGAACTTATGGGACATACCTTGTATTTTATAATAACTTGATAAAGGTTGGCGTTCAGCCAACTGAAATATTGGTGAAATAAATGATATTTTGATCCAATATATGCCTTTTTATTTAAGGATTTAATCATAGATTGCTCTATTTTCAAAACATATGTATATAGAATTTAGTTTAGAACTATTAATATGTGTTTCCTTGGAACATTTTTTTCTATTTCAAAAAAATAAAAAAGCTCAAAATTATTGCGAATATTTCAAATTAATTCTCATATAGGAAGATTGTTAGATCTCTATCTCTCGTTTTATAATAATTTTAATCATTTTTTAAAAACTTGAAAATATTCACACATTTATAACATACTAGACGGGTGATTCGGGCTTCGCCCCGGGATTGACCCGTGTGCATATCTACCCGAGTGATATATATTTAGATAAGTTTTTTATAATTGTTTGTTATTAGCATTATCTATTTGTTTGCATCAGCATAATTTAATCTAATATTTGATAGAGGGCGTTGTTCGTGAGCTAAGTAGAATAATTTGAATATATAGTTTTAATAATTGATACAGTGTACTCCGCTTATAACGAAGTCGCATTATCCATGACAATCACTTTGTTATATCCGAAGTTTGTTATATCCGCAGTTGGAAAAAAAATGTTTTATACCAATAATTTTATTTACTATTCAACTCAAAAGAGCAACACAAAGATCAATAACAACCTCATCAGGTGTTTTTGGAGAAGTAGTTTGTGATTTTCTTTTGACATTTAGAAGTCAGTAACAAGTGCTGAACACTCTTTTCGATGTTGTCCAAGTCTGACAGATGCCTATGAAGAGACTTGGACTCATCCTGACATTGAAGAAACAATCGCAGAGTTTGAATGCTCTCCAAGACCTCTTTTGGATGCGGAATGTGGACAATTGGGTCTACTTCTTCATCAACTTGGTCCGTTTCTTCTTCTTCTTTTGCTTGAAGAATGCTCTCGACAATTTCTACATCGGATAACATGGCATTTGTAACGACGTCATTGTCAGCGTCAGCATAAGAATCGAAATCCATCTCTAACGGTATTTTTAAAACTTCTTTCATGCGATCGAAGAGGCTTTGTTGCTCCCACATTTGTGTTGCAGGCTGTGGTGTATCCAATGGAGAACTGACATCGGACTTAATAATTCCACTATGATGCAAACAGTTGGAAATTGTCGCTGGAAGCACATCATTCCATGCTACAGATATAATATCCACAGCTTGCTTAAGATTGATTGTTAATGCTGTTCCAGCATCGTATGCCGTCAAATATTTCCTCATTAAACGCGTTCGATAAATCATCTTGAAATTGCGAATAATGCCTTGGTCGCATGGTTGCAGCATTGAAGTGGTATTTGGCGGCAAGAATGCTATACGAGTACTTGTGAGGCCCTGCATGTCTGGGGGATGAGCGCCGCAATTGTCAAGCAGGAGGATAATTTGTCGATGTTGTCCAGCCATCTTCTTGTCGATGTGCCGAACCCAGGATTCGAAGAGTAGTCCAGTCATCCAGGCCTTCTGATTTGCTTCGTACTGAACAGGAAGGTGCTTGATTCCTCGGAAGCATCTCGGCTGTTTCGCCTTTCCAATGACCAAAGGTTGCATCTTTTCAGAACCATCCATATTGCAGCATAGAAGGATTGTGATCCGTTCCTTACTAGCCTTTCCGCCGGTGCAAGTTTCTCCCTTAAAGTGAAGTGTCTTGTCAGGAAGAAGACGCCAGAAGAGACCGGTTTCATCGGCGTTGAAGATGTCTTTGCAAGCATAGTTACTAATTATATTAGGCATTACATCGGTCAACCAGTTCGTCATTGTCTCACGATTGACATCAGCTGATTCTCCACAAATGTTGCGCAGCTTGATGCCATGCCTTGCCTTCCAACGCTCGATCCATCCACCACTCCCAGTAAAATCCTTTAATTCAAATTCAAGAGCCAGGGTCTTCGCCTTTTCGGAAAGCAATGGACCATTAACTGGAAGCGCTGCACTTCTTGCCTGCTTGAACCACTGCAGCAGAGCCTCATCAACATCAGCATATGTAGATCCACGTGCTCGTTTCCGACTGCTTTCTCCCGCATGCAGAGCTTGTTGGTGGATCTTCTCAGAGTTCTTTATTATGGTGCTGAGCGACGACTGTGGGATATTATGTTTCTGGGCAACATCTGTATTTTTCTTCTTCTCCACTTCAATCTCTCTTAGGATTTGCAGCTTGACTGACAGAGATAGTGAGTTTCTTGTTTGTTTTCGTTCTCCTGCCATGGTAAACGTTAATAAAATATAAGCGTTTATTAAACAATTTAATTTTGTTTCAATAATGTAAAAAAAATACTTATAATATGTTTACATATTTTAAAATTGTATATTATTAACTTATTTGTTGTGTATCATTAAATTTGTGTCATTCACACGTTGTAATTTGATATATATTATGCATAATATATTAGTCAATTATAATGGTAAATGAGAAAACTTCGTTATAAACGGATAAAATAAAAATTTATACATGCAAATCACTTCGTTATAAGCGAAAATTCTTTATATCCGACTTCGCAATATCCAGAGTTCTTTTAATGGTTTAAGCCCTTCTTTTCTTTCGTGCAGACAATTTCATTCGCTATATGCGGAATTTCGCTATAACCGACTTTGTTATAAGCGGAGTACACTGTATATATATTTTTTAAAATAGCCTATCGTCTTCCCCGTATTTTTCTACCTATGTATGGAAATTTTAGTTTGAATTAGTGAACTACTGCGAATTTGTATACCGGACATATACAAGCAAAAAACATACAAACATTGATTTTTGTATATATAGATATATGTGTGATAATTACTCATAAGATATGATTTCATGAAAATTGAACCTATTTTTCTATCTATTTAAATCAAACGTAATTTACTAGATATTCTTATACCCAATTTTACACCCTCTATTAAGAAAGAAAATTTATTAATCTTGTAAAAAGAGAGATCAATTTACGACATAGTAAATCATTACTTCGTCTGATATTGTATGGAAGTGGTAATTGGGTTTTTTAATCTCTTTCCTCGTAACACGTGGTAGTGTCTTGTCCATAGATTTTGTTGCTCCATGGAAAGAGGAGGTGCCATTGCCCCGTTAGTCAGCCACAGTTCCCTGTTCACGGTTACCGTAGCGGCTCACGACACTGTACTACAGTCTCTTGTGCTGCTCGGCGTTTGTACTCCATATTAGGAACGGCTGCACATGGTGTCTGTTCCTCATGTCAGAGGCGGCCATTTCTTTTAGAGCTAAGTCGGCCTGCCACTGAGTAGTGCTCCCAGTCTTAATGGTAAAGGCAGACACATTCTACTTCACCCAATCATGATGTTTGTCAAGCTTTACAAGCTTGATACCCTAATATGATTGAGTGAAGATAAGAAAGAAGACTTGTGCTGCTTCTCCCGCCTGCCACGTAGAGGAGGACTTCTGGGTAGGCCTCGTAACAGGTTTAAATATTAATTAATTGTCGATTTTTAATTATTCCAGAATATTGGCTTAATTATCAGTATTCACTCACACTATATTGAGATGCTTTTTTTTAATCAATCGATTCAATTTTATACTATATATTATTGGATGGCTTTTCTTGATTTATCAAGATAATGGGTTGGCCAAATATCAGGGAAGAGGCTAAATCAATGTTTAGTTGATTTCTGTTCCACCAGATGGCGCTCTGCCATTTGTAAAGCACATGTGCTCCTGGTCAGGATATGCTTTCTTTATTTTTAATATCAACACCAGACCCACTTATTTTTATTTTTTTCTATTGTTTTTCATATATATATATATATTTAAAAATAAAAAAGGCATATCCTGACCAGAAGCATATTTGCTCTAAATAAAAAATTACTTCAATGGTTTCAGAATTTTACAAAATTCTACAGTGAGAGAAAATAACCAACAAGATTTCTGGAATATTTGTAAATGCAAGTGTCAAAACCTGACCTTTTTATTATTTTTTTCTATTATTTTTTCATATACAGTTAAATCTGTCTATAGCGCCCCCTCTTGGGACTCACCAAAATAGGGTACTATAGAGAGAGGGTGCTATAGACAGGTCACTTTTAATGTAAATCACATCGTACTACGTATTTAAAATCGGGAGCTATAGAGAGGGAGGTGCTATTTAGATGGGGCGCTATAGACAGGTTTAACTGTATATTTTATTTTTTTTTAAATACTTATTATTTAAAAAAAAAACGCAGCCGACAGGATTCGAACCTGTGCGGGGAGACCCCATTGGATTTCGAGTCCAACGCCTTAACCACTCGGCCACGACTGCACGGTTAGTTTTTCTGCCAAATTCAAAATTAAATATACAATAAACGCATTAAAACACACACACACAATGGTTGTGTTAATATATTTCTTTGATATAAATTAAAATAAATGTAAAAAGTTTCTGGAAATGAGTTTCATTTCATTTTATTAAAGAGGAAGGCGCTATTTAGAGGGGGCGCTATAGACAGGTTTAACTGTACACCTATCCCCCGATTTACACGGTAGATACGTTCCTGAGAAAAACGTGTAAATCGGGGGATAGGTGTACACAGAAATAAAAATAAAATGCATTGACAGGTTAAAATATGTAGTCAGCACATAAGCTCGGGATTCCTCGTGAGATGTGTTCACAGCGCATGTGTTCAATCACAGTAGCATTTAGTATAGTGAGATAAAAACAAAAAAAAAAACAACAAAAAAAACTTATTTGGAAAACCGTGTAAAAGCGAAAACGTGTAAAACAAGTACCGTGTAAACCGTGGGATAAGGGTGGATATATATTTATATATAAAAATAAAAATTGAAATAATAACGATTTCTAAAATTGAGAAAAACTTCGAATTGAAATATTTTCTCGACTTTCGACAATATATCAATTTCACGATTTACATAAATGATAGATTAGATATAGAGGAAAAATGTAAAAAATGATAAAGAACAAATTTTTAATATTGTAAATAAAAAATTGTTATCTTTTTTGTTCAACTTTTTTTTTTTGTGAGTGGAGGAGACGTTAAAACCGATGGTTTTCCGCAGCCATTGCGCGGGTTCGAATCCCTCATTGCTGGTACCTTTTTTTATAATAGAAAATTGCTTCAAATGGTTTCAGAATCTTACAAAATTCCAATTCCACCAGTAAGAGAAAATAACCAACAAGATCCCTGGAATATTTATAATTGCAAGAATCAAACTGTTTTTTACAAGTGTAGATATGTGGTATACTTATAATAAAATATGTAACTAACTATCCATCATGATTATCATGGCCTTTACTAGGTGTACTTGTGATAATTTTAAGAAAAAGACTATGTCAGCCTGCCACTGAGTAGTGCTCTCAGTCTTAATGACAAAGGCATTCTACTTCACCCAGTCATGATGGTTGTCAAGTCTCAAGCTCTACAAGCTTGATACCCTAATATGATTGAGTGTTATTATTACTTGGCGAATAATATTATTGTAGGATCACCACAGTAATCATCACAGACACGGTTAGCCACTAATCTGATTGAGTGGAGATAAGAAAGAAGAAGAAGAAAAAAAAAGGAAACTTTTTAAAACTATCTAAATCAATATTCTTTCATAAAGGTAACCATTATAATCTACATATACATTAATCTTTGTTAAATACACGAATACATCAATTAGTAAGTTTTTAAAATAAATATATTACCACGTGGAAAATTAGGGAAGACCAACTTCGGGATGAGACAACAATTTATTTAAGACAAGAACAAACTATGAATGATAAACAAAAGATAAGCAATGAGGGAAGTTTACAGAGTAGCAAAATATAAACATAAAAAATAATACTCTGTTAATAAAACAATAAATACTTTGTTACAATATCAATGTAGAAAAATACATATATTGGATGATTTACAAATTCTTCTATTCATACATTATATATTTCGAGGTACAACTTGTGTTTAGGTTTCTTTGTCCTTAACGAAAAAAGGCCGTATATATTCAGAGGACTGTATAAGTCTTGATCTACCCAAGATGACACCCCAATGGTGAATCCTACCTTTAGCCAAAGAGAGAAAGAAGCACGACCAATACTATTCACACTCACGCCTTTTATTTTATTATTATTATTATTCTGTACATAACCCGGACTCCTGGAGCGTACGAAAGTCGCCAACTGTCCGGGTTTGTCTTCTGACTTATTGTCTATTTGTTGCAGTTGACATCCAACTGATTAGATGTCGCCAGGCTGTTTTATTTTTGGGGAGGTTCTTCAATTCTTCTTGGTTGAATGTGCTGGTGTTAAGTAGAGTTGCAGTCTGGAATCTCTGAAGACGGTAGGATGGGCAACTGAATAGGAGGTGGTCGACTGTTTGATTTTCTTGGTGACTGTGTTGGCATACGGGGTCGTTGTTTTTGGAGGTTCTGGCGATGTCGGCTTGAACGAAGCCATGTCCTGTCAGAATTGTAGAGGTGACGTTGCAATATTTTAGTTTTGGGAGAATTGAGATTAGAAGACTAGGAGATGCCGCTACTCTTCTGAGGTTTCTTGTAGCACTCCTGGTCAAACATAATATAAACATTCACACAGAGTAATAATAAAATTAAACTCTAACAACTTGCCTTTCTTTATAGAAAGAGACGAGGTAACACTCGAAATATTGGAAGAAATAAAAGAATTTTCTAAATTCAATATATTATTAATACAAAGCAATAACACACCATCTATATATAACAAATGAAAATATTAAGACGCGAATGTTTCTTTTATACAGAAATCAAACTTCTACTGTCCTTACTGCAATGGAAAAATTCAGCTAATATGCATATATGCATATTTTCTAAATATAATAATTATTATGTATTTCTCTCAATCTTCTCTTTTCCGTTCGCCATTACTCTTCACATTTTCACCCTTTCATACGTCATCCAATCATATATAGACCATTACTCTTCATATATTCAACCTTTTCATACGTCATCCACAAAAGTTAGAAATAGTACATATTTCTCTTTGAAATTAGTATTGATTTTCACAAAAAAAGAAACTTATTCGGGGAGGCTTTAAGTATTACTTTATAATCATACACCGCAGTCCTTTATATTATATATGAATATTAGATAATAAAAAGGCATATATTTGATTTAATAGAAGATTTATTTGCCAATATTTCGGTTGGCCAAACCTTTATCAAGGCATTACATTTTTGTATACACAAACTCAGCGTCGCATTTTTTTTTTTATTTATTATCATTTACAAAGCACGCGATATCCGTCTTGGATATTTGCATGCATACACAAGTTTGGGAGCTTATTTACAGTAATTATTAATATGATTTTAGTTATTATATAATAGAAATTATTAACATATTTGTCAGTTAGTTAACGATTTAATTACCCTATAATGAATATTAGTGAACATCACAGATAAGAACAGAAATTTAGAGCTATTTACAGCATATAACTATATATCAGTTATTACAGCCCAGGCTATCTATTACTAAAAAACATTCTACAAAATCTATTAAAATTTATATACATATATCTATTATTAACTATTTGATTTAGACAATTTATATTTATTTGATTTTTGACTCTCAAGTCCTCTACAAGTCGACAGTCCGTTAGAATATGTACAGGATTTTCTTCTTCTGCACCACATGAGCATTTAGGCGAATCCGTCTTTCTGACTTTGTACAAATATGATCTAAAGTTACCGTGTCCAGTAAAAAATTGGACACTGTAAAAATTTGGCTTGACATATTTGGGTATTTGGGAGTCAGTGAAGAAGGACTTGAAAATGGTATTAGTCTTCTCATAGTATTTCTGCATTTTTTCCCTTATATAATTAGAAATTATATTCCTACTTGAAGAGTCAAATCGGTTGTAATTTATTTCGGTTTTCAACATGTTAGATTCAATATAATCAGTAAGTTTGGGGACTTGTGCAAGTATGTGTGTACAGTCCGATGATGTTGTACTGTAGGCCTGTATACAATGTTTTAATATTTTATATTGAAGAGAATTTAGTTTGTCCTTAGACTTTTTGTTTATGAATGGATACCATACTGAATAACCATAAGTAATTGTATAGTGTTATAATATCACAGTTGAAATGATTTTAAAAAGCTGAGTTTGTGTATACAAAAATGTAATGCCTTGATAAAGGTTGGCATCCAGCCAACCGAAATATTGGCAAATAAATATTTTATTCAATCCAATATATGCCTTTTTATTATCTAATGATTTAAGTATGGATTGCTTTATTTTAGAAACGATAAATGAATATATTCCTAATATAAATTGCATATAGAGAAAATTTGAAAATTTGAAATATTAGAATAATGCAGTTTTTGACAGAAGTAAAATATATTTTAAAATAGTGTATAAAAAATGTGTGTATGAATAACACGGAAATATATTCTGGTCAAATTTGATAAAAATATAAAATATTCAAGCCCCATATCAATGTCACACAAAATTTGATATCAAATTTGGGATAAGACGGAAAGCTTGTTAGAAAAAGCTTATATATATATTCACACAAATCCTTTTCTTTAGAAATGTATATATATACTAGCCGAATGACCCGGGCAACGCCCGTGTTTTACCCGATTGAATGTTTTGATTCAAATACTATTTGTTACAATTATAAATTGGCGCCTTAAATAAATGCATATTTTAGTTAATAACTATAGCCTATGTGCTTTATCTGTCTATGTACTGTTGGCTTCCGTAGGTGTCTCTTACTGGGAAAAATAAAGAGAGGATTCCATTTGGTTATTAACTAATATATGCATTTATTTAAGGAGCGACCCGCTCCAACACAATAGTTACAGAAATGGGGGGGGGGGGGGGGGGGCAAAGGTGGCGTGATCGTAGCCGACCAATAGGAGGGCACCATTCCAAAAAAAAAGCAAACCGTGACAGAGGCCACGCATGACGCTCGTAACTGTATATAGAATATTCCTATTATATAAGACACACAAAGATGGATCAATAAGCAAGGTGAATTTATCTATCTGTCTAAATGTAAAGATAGATTATATATCGCGTTTTGTGTGTTGAAATATTTATAATTTTATGTAATTCTGCTGTCCTCTCTCAAAGCTTATATCCATTGTTCATCTAAAATACCCATTCCAAGAATCTAGCATCAGTATCACTATAAAAGGAAATTCCAAAAATGCAATATAACAGCGGTATGGTAGATTAAACTGGCGAAACCGCTGAGAGGGTTCACCACTGATGAGCCAGGCCTTTCCATTATTTTTCCCATTGCAGTAAGGGCAGTAGAAATTGTTTTATTTTTAAAAAGAATCATACGTGTCTATAATAGTTTCGTATTTTGATAATTCTACTTGTTTATCACAATCACTGTTTCTACATATCTACAAGTTAAAAATGTACCGCCTCATATTTTGGGTAAGCTGGTGAAAATATACATTCATGGACGAAACTTAGAGAAGTGAAAAGTCTTTGATATCGCCAGTCTTCTTTTTTTTTTTTAAGAAGAAAGAGAGACAGAAGTAATTTTAAATATCAAGGAAAAAACTAATATAAATAAACTAAGAATAATATGAGCTCATTTAATATCATAACTAAGAATATACTCATGGACAAAACCTAAGGTAATGGAAAGTCTTTGATGTCGCCGGTCGTCTTTTTCAATATTTTTTTTTTAAAGGAGACAGAGGCAATTTTGTTCACACTTGGTTATCTCGTATATCTTCAATAAACGTCACTGTAATATCTTTCAGAGTTATTGTCTGAATCCAGATATACATGGTCAAGGTACAATTTCCTTAATTTTTTCCATGAGTGTATATTGGTTATCTCGTATGTCTTCAATAAAGGTCACTGTAATATCTTTCAGAGTTATTGTCTGAATCCCGATATACATGCTGAAAGGTACAACTTTCTTAAGTTTTGTCCATGAGTTTATTTGTACCATGTCAATTACTTCACCATAATCCGCACCGTGTGACTTCGAAACAACACATAAGACTTTTATAATAAAGAAATCTATATTTATTTACATATATATTATACCTAATATTTAAATAGTAAATCTGAAGATTATAATGTTTTCATATTGTTTATAATTTCACATAAATATTATACACACATTCACAGTTTATTCAATTCTCTTTTTCAACAACAACAACAAAAGCCTTTATTGAGGACCTATCGTCCTATAAAAGATTCGCCAGTTTACAGAGTAATTGAAGACAAGAGAACTAAGAATACAGAGATTTAAGTAGTAGGTATAGTATAGTATTTTCTACAGTGACTATATACAACAACAGCAACAAGCCTTTTACTGGAATCAATGTCCCATACAGGATTCGTCATTCTAATCCTGACAAAGATTATTTACATATAATTATTTACATCAATTAGATTATGTATATAGCTTCCCCTTCTCTTCAGCCATCCTCCAAAATTTGAACAACGCAAAAGCTCCAGCTCTGTTTCTCACCACCTCATTCAACAGGAGCTCCAAAGAGAGTCCCTCAAGGTCTATTTCACTGAGGAGCACTTCTCGTTCGTCTTTCAGCCCCATACATGAGAGTATATGGTGATGTAGCCCCGGCTCCATTCTTGTCCCGCAAATCTCGCATGTCCATCCGTCTGTTTTAAATATTCTGGGGCGATCATCAGTAAAGAGCACAGAGAGGATTCTCAGTCCGGCAATACATCGTTTGACCCGGAGCGGGAAAATTCTCTTTTTCTTAATTGTTTATTTTCTTTTTGACCATTCTGTTACCTACTCTACTACAATTATTGTAAATAGTTTCACGTGCAATTATCCAGATCGGATATAGCGTGTCTTATTTGTAAATGGTAATAAATAAATAAATAATACACACATATTTAATTTTAAAGTATTCTATTTCATTTATTATCAATTCTAAAAAATTTTAACCATGATTCTTTTAAAAAATAATAGTTTTCAATTCTTATAAAATATTAAATTACTTAATTATAAATAAACGTTATTAGCTTTAAACTTTAATTCTGTGTTTTAACTTTAAATATAAAATTTAAAAAAAAAGGTTTCAAGAAAAATACTTTCAACTTATATTCTTTAAAATACATATGTATATAACCAAAAGAAAATTTTAAATGCATTTCGGTGAACATCTTATTCAAATTTTACATATATTTAAAATATATTAAGAAAATATGCATATATTGGATTCATAAATATTTTTATTATTCCGATATATCGAGGGGCAACTCGCCTCTCTTTATCAAGGATGTTTGTGTTTCTTACTAAAACATGTGAGAACGCGTACACCACTCTCGTTCTACAAGACAAATGATAAATAGAAACACAAACATCCTCGATAAAGAGAGGCGAGTTGCCCCTCGAAATATCGAAATAATAAAAATATTTATGAATCCAATATATGCAACTTTGTTGAATATGTTGAATATATGAATTCAATTTTAGACTTTAATATTTTATAAAATATTAATTAATAATTATTTCTTTTAAAATGTTTTAAAATATATATCTTGTCACACTGCTGTAAAATTAAGAATGTAAATAACTCTAAGGTATAAGTTAAACCTTTTGTTTTGTTCTTTTAATTTTTAATAAACTATTTTTCAATTACTAAAATCGTATGTATTAATTTCTAAAATAAAATAAAACCTAAAACCATTTTCTAAAACAGAATATAATTTAAATATGGATTACTCAATCTTCAAAATATATTTAAAAGTAAACATTTTCTACAAACATTATATTAATCATTTTCACAGATTTCAATAATCCATTACAAGTACCTATATATAAACACACGTCCCTATAACTAAATATTAATACTAATTAAAATCAATATTAAGGAAGTTAAATTAAAGTCAGAGAACGTATGTAAATTAAATTCAGTTTTGCGCCTGAAAATTGGCGCCCAAAATTTATCGTCTGCGTCACACAATGTAATTAAAAGAAAGCTCGCTAGAGGGAGCGGCGGAAGCATATAATTTGTATAATTAACGAACTAATTATACAGCCAATAACACTAAATGAATAGTCATTAATTGCAAAGTTAATAATAACCTTTCACAAATATTTCTCAGAAGACGTTTGCTATTTTAATTTAAAAGTTTCGTCTGTTGTAAAATTAGAAAATCAAACGATATCAAATGTCAAATGGAAAAATTTGGATGTTTGAAACTTTGCATATTACTTGTTACATATATACAGGTTATGAATATTTTGTTGTTGTTAGATAAAGGGTTGATAAGACAAAGGATCGATAAGATAAAGGGTTGAAGGTGCAGTCGTGATAAAAAAAAAAGATAATTATTTACCATCAAGTAGCTTTTATTTTCAATTACTTCAGGAAATATTACACATTAGTTATTTTCACATTATATAAAATTTATAAAGTTAATCCTATATTAGTGATTCAAAAAGATAGATATGTTAACTACGCATATTTACAACAAAACTGGAGGTCTTTCTAAAAACGCTGATAACAAAAGTAAAATTATCAATGAATAAAATATATATATATATTTTAAAATATATAAATATTTGAATTTTTAGATTATATAATATACATATAGATGGAAAATTTGCCGGGAGGAAATTAATCATAAGAGACAAGGGTCGCCTCTCCCGTCAAAATAGATGTCTAAAAACAGACGACATCTATTGACCGTCGCCGCAACTAGCGGCCTCGAGTCGGTGACAAAGCCACGACACCAGCTTTGGCAAACTGATAAGCGTCCACCTAGAGACCATGGTTTCGGGCTAATGGCCCTCGTCAGTCTAGGGCGGATTTTATTCCATGAGATCCACACGAGATCTAATGGAATCTTGATAATCTGACAATTTTGACGGTAGAGGCGACCCTTGTCTCTTATAATTTACATATATAACATAGAGTTGCGGGAGGGATTATATCCATATACCTAAAGAGGCACCTCTCCCTTTAAAAGGCATCAAAATGATATATTATATTCATCACTCTAATAAACACCTTTACTAGTGGTGATAAATACTAACCCACGACATCATTTTTTACTTAAAGAGAGATACATGGTACATGAATATTATTTTCCCACAAATCTATGTTGTATTCTAGCCTGTAAAATCAGCCCTTGCCACTTTACCAGCTTAAGATTCTTCTCGACAAATTCTTCGACATTATCATCAAACATGTTCCGAAAATGAACTCCCCAAATGACAGGGATCTGATCTGTCTAGATTCAAGGCAGCTTTAAGCTCCTGATCCGGACGTGCCCTCGGAGAGGTTGATTGTATATATCTCTCTTCATTCCTACCATTACCTTATAACTCCCTTTGAGTGTAAAGATTGACGAGATGTCAATAAAGTTGTTTAATTGTCAATTGTCACTTAACCAGATTAACACCTGTTTGGTAAATTTGACCTATTCCATAACTTCTCTCTCGTAGAATGGTATGAATTCGAAGTTGCCCCTGTACTGATGAGGCTTAAAGCCCGAAACCACGATATATATATATATATATGTGTGTGATATGATCCTGTCGACTCTTCTGTGATATGATCCTGTCGACTTTCAATGTGGCAATATGATAATAATGTGGGGAGAGAGAAATAAGGAATCCACAAGTTTGGAAGTGGAATTCCAGGCAACCAGCGAGAGAGAGGGAGCGCGAGGTTAAGTTACCGCTGAACGACCGTTCGTGTCGCACACCACCCCCCAACTGTCCAAAAATAGTCCTGAGGGTTCCAAGAAAAGGCCCCCCTCCGGAATGTGGCCAGTGGCCCAAAATGGCCGTACTTTAGCTACCTTTTATCTACGTCTCTCTCTGATTGACTGTAGGTTTACTTTATTATTCCTGGAAGAGCATACATTATGACATATATATATTGGGTTATTATGTCTGTATTTTCCAAAACAGGTGTTGTGGCTCATTCTTTATCATCACTGGTGAAGTGTTTACTCTGTGGATGAACATGATGCATCGTTCTAATGTATAATTAAAGGGAGATTTGCCTCTCTGAGTGTATATATATGGTACAGTCTGCACCACGCTGACGAGGGCCAATAGCCCGAAACGCGTTCGTTGTTTGGCTTTTCTTGATTTTCAAGGAAGTGGGTTGGCCAAATATCAATGAACAGGCTAAATCAACGTTTAGTTGATTTCTGTTCCACTAGATGGCGCTCTGCCATTTAAAAAGCACATGTGTTCGTGATTTGGATATGCCTATTTATTATTTTTAGATACCTTTTTCACACACAGGTATATATATGGTATTACTAGCGATGGTGCAGTCATGGGGCCAAAGTGGTATCAGGGAAAGGACGAGGCAGGTTGGAAAATCACCTAGAAGAGAGACGCCGAAGACGCGGACAAGGTCCGGGGGGTGAGATATACAAGAGAAGGAGAGATGATCTGTTGTCTACAGTACTGTCTACTGTACGTTCAGAACAAGAGGATTCAGTTTTACGATTTTCGAATATCGTTGTATTTTTTATATTATAAGGTAGAATCCTAAAGGTTACTAAAATTATTTTACAGTACATGGTTTTTTTTTTAATTTACTACTATCGATAATTTTACAATATATTTTTTAAAGATAATCAAAGATCACCTTTCCCGTCTAAATAGACGTCAAAACTAGACGCCATCTATTGACCGTCACCGAAACTAGACTGTATATTATGTTATTAATGATATCATTTAGAATTTGAATAGTTTAACATTTAGAACTGACTTTGTTCTGTTCCTCAATGCAAGATTTAGACTTAATCTTGAACCTTTATATCATACGATGATTGGAGAAGATAGAGCGGACTCAGGTCGGTGACAAAGCCACAACACCAGCTTTGGTAAACTGAGAAGCGTCCACATGGATACCATGGTTTCATGCTAATGGTCCTTGTCATTAATTTTCAATATTTGTGTTATTTACTAATTTTGTTGTTTAAATTCTAAATTATATTACTATATCTTAAAATGCAAAACATATATATTTTTTGTATTATATAACATAAAGTTTTTTTACTTCAAGCATCATTCGTAGGGGAAACATTCACTTGGGGAGTTCCCGGGTGAAGCCGGGTCATAATATATAATTGTAATAAATAGTATTTGAATAAAAACATTTATATACATGTCGTAAACCCGGGTAAGACAACAAGTGAGTTGGAAGCAGTCGGGGTTGAGTGGCAAGGCGTGCAGAGTGGGAAGTCCGCACGGGACAGTAAGGACAAAGTTTGGGATCAAAAGACGCTCTCCTAGTACGTTTCAAGTGGCACCAGAAACCAGGCGAAAGTTGAGGATTAACTGAGGAAAACTCGGCGTTCTGCATGAAGCCGCGGAAGCAGAGAGGTGCCAAAACGGCGGCCACGAGGGCCGCCGTTAGATGACCACCGAGCTCGACTGAGCGGCCTGTCCGAAAATATCCACTGTAACCTAACTAACTGTCAACATCCGGACCAACGCCCCTTCTTTGTCCCTCTCTGGATCTCTCGGGTGTCCAGTGGCAAGCTGGTGTCACTTTGAGACGACTAGAAAAGACGTCATACTTTATTACTTACATATCACATTGTTTAAATCACGATATACATATATTTCATTTTATTTTTCAAATAGTTAAGACATTTTTTTTAGCTAAATATAACACGTATATTCAAATTTTGAATAAATTTGAAAAATAAAATAAATTATTTAAAAGTCTAAATATGATATACATATATGCGCACGGTAAAAATTATCTCACGTAAAAACGGCTAGTATAATATATAAATCATATTTGATATATAAAAAATCTCAGTCGCGCGCGAAATTTGTAAAAAAAAAAAACATTTGTGAAAATATTTTTCAAATTTGTGTGTCAAATATTTAAAGAAAAAAATCAGACGTGAAAGTGTGGTAGAAGTTTCAATAAAGTTTTATTTATACGAAAGATTTGGAAGTTATTAGATCAGAGAGGAAAGTTACAGTGTGGCCGAACGATATTATATATAGTGCCAGAGAATATCACAGATGGGTTACCACTTCTTTATCATGATAATTTATCCATCTCCACTTTCATTTTCTTTTTTTAAATTCAATTTAGGCGATATTTTAGAATTTTACTGATATATTT
>CP092883.1:14189691-14240671 GCA_030710605.1 Cordylochernes scorpioides | reverse complement strand
TATAAGACATAAATATTCTACGAATATATATATTTCTTTTTTAAGAAAATAATATAAAAATTTGAGATAATTATGAAATAAAACTTTAAGAAAATATTTGAGATATAGAGAAAATTTTATCTAATATAAAAATAACACTATATAATCAAATAATATTTTGGATATTTTAAAATTTTGATATTATATATATATACACTGTATATAAAAAATATATATATCGATAAAAAGGATATATTTAATATTTCCTCCATATTAATCAATTAATTATGTTAATATAAATTAATTCTATCATAGACAGAAAGAGGAATATTTACAGATACAAATTTTCAAAAAATATATATAAATAAAAAATATCAATATCTAATTAGCTATAAATCTTATTAAATAGTAGTTATTCATTGATGCATGTGTTTATATAAACAATTCAATATATATATAATTATACGGAAATATTTCGAATAATAATTTAACATTTTTTATTAGAAAAAAAAGACAATATTTGTGTTATTATTGACATTTATCATTGAGTTTTACGGTAAATTCACAATACTCTATGACCTTTTCTAAAAGCCTATATCAGTGTTGTCAAGCTGAATAATTTGTTTTCCGCTCCAGGTTAAATAGTTTCTGTGAGTATAAAAATCTAAATAGCTTTTTTTTCTTGTAACAATCCATTAGTCATCTTTTACGGACACATAAATTAGCTAAAAGTCAATTAAAATGTTGCAACTCTGTGTTTTATAAACAGACGATAATTTGTTTTATCTCTTCAGTGAAATAATGAAAAGATATTTGACTTTTTGACTATAGAATTCAGTGATGTGATTGTATAAATAAGTTTTTTTTTATTATGTTGTTCAATAAATATATTAATTATATAAAAATATAAAAAAAATATAAAAATATAAAAACATTCGTGCTTTAAAATCCTTTCATTTTATATGTATAGATGGCGCGTTATTGCTTTGTGTTAAAGTATATTAATTATTGTTTTAATTGTGAGATATAATACAATCTGTATGTAAAATAATGTATAGGATTTTTTTAAAGAAATAAAACAACTTACTATTGTCTTTATTGCAATGGGAAATTTTGCGATGGGAGGAGGCCTGGCTCATCAATGATGAACCCTTGAAGCGAATTTGCCAATTTGCATATTTATTGATAAATCAATTTTAAATATAAATATGCAATGTCAGTATATATCACACAAACATACTTGTATATAACAATTTTAAAAGAACTTTCTAATGTCTTTACTGCAATCGAAATATTTCACGATGAGAGGAGGCATGGCTCATCAATGATGAGCCCTTCAAGCGATTTACAAATTTGCATATTTATTGATAAATTAATTTTTAAAATATAAATATGTAATGTCAGTATATATCTCATAAGCATATTTGAATATAACAATTTTAAAAGTATATAAATTGAATAATCTATATATATGTGTGGTGTATATATGTGTGGTGATTTGAGAAGGAGTCGTGGGTGTGTGCAAGTGGTAAGGGCACACAGGAGGCAGAAACAGGAGCAAACACCCGTGAGGAGTAAGATTGGAGAGGAAAGAGAGAAGGACCGAGGACTACCCTGGGAACAAATGTTGTGAAGACCACCTCGGTGAGAACTGTCCCCTGATCATCAGTTCCTAATAATTTTAAATTATTCTCAGTAGGATAAAATAGTGACCTCAGGGGGAGGGGAAAGGGTAAGACAGGGAGTTCCCCGAAATGTCAAATTTTACATTTTTGTGGTCGTCTAGGGTTGTTCTGACTAGCCAACTTTCCTATACTTATACTTCCTCTATGATTATCTTTATTACAATATTTCTATAAGATGTATTTATACGTGTGATATTACGACATATATATATATATATATATATAGTGTAAAAACTATATAACAAAAATATAACAGTGATTCCACATTTAAAACTCAAGGAGCAAACTGATAAGAATGATAAATCATATCAAGTAGATTTGGTTAGATTAGCAAGCTAAATCTAAATTAATTATAACAATAAATAGTTGTATAGTTTTATAGTTAAGTTTTCTATTAAAATTATCTTCATTATTTTGATTATTTAAATTCAAATTATAAAATTTGTAAATTGTTATTATTTAGTATAGATAGAGAGAAAAAAAAGTCCTTTACTTCTAAAACATCATCTAGTTAATTATATATTTATAATTAATAACAATAATTGTTAAAACAAATATTTGTTATTAATTATAAATATATAATTAACTAGATGATGTTTTAGAAGTAAAGGACTTTTTTTTTTCTCTCTATCTATACTAAATAATAACAATTTACAAATTTTATAATTTGAATTTAAATAATCAAAATAATGAAGATAATTTTAATAGAAAACTTAACTATAAAACTATACAACTATTTATTGTTATAATTATATATATGTCGTGATCGAATGTAAGGGTGCAACCGTTATACTTACAATCCCCAACAATTAGTTCCAGCCAAGTGAACAGCTCACCCGCGACGTGCCGTAGCATTCGCCCGCGATGTCTGCTACGTTTATTTTTGTGCAGTTTTTATAGATGGATGGATTTGCATATTTACATTTTAACACACAAGCTTAACATACTTACATTCTTATTTTGGCGAAAGGAAATTATACCTCTTGGATATTATGCAAATGATGACATATATATATATATATATATATATATATATATATATATATTTTTTTTTTTTTAAATATAAATAATAGAAAAAAGTGACGTCATCACTTTCATATTAGATTATACTTTGATATAATATAAACTTTTGATATATATAGATAAGAATAATTGTGAAGCGAATCAAATCATACTGCTGACTTCTTTCTATCATGACGTACAGGAAATATTACAACTAATTACACGATAGAAACGACTCCTAATTTTGTTTGCATTTTAAAGATAATTTACATATTGGTCGACTATCGGGGGGATTTATTTGCATATAACAAGATCAACACTATGAAAAATGAAACCTCCCAATCATATTACGTCGAAATATTCGTCGGAATTGATTAAAAAAATATTGTAGAAAAACGTAAGCCAAACGAACACCTACACAAATAAGTAGATTCATATGTAATTAATTTTTGGAAATATGTTTCTTTTAATATATATTATATCAAATAAAAAACATTACTCTAAGGTCTGTAGAGTTAACATTTAATAATATATATATATAATAAAATAGAAACATATATTGCTGAAAATAATTATATATTTTTTCAATGATAAATGAAAATTAAATTTAGAAGAAAAATGCAATTTCTCTTCATATTAAAATAAAATACTAAAGGAAAAAAATGGCAAGTAATCTTTGATTTCTATCATAGAAATTCCATAACCAATTAAAATAGAAATGCAGATCTAATAAAAATGAAGATAATAAATTTTGATTTTTGTCATTATTATTATAATTTAAGAGTTGTCTTTTTGAAATAACAAATGTTACAATATAAATGTGACATATATATATATATATATATATATATATATATATTATATAATCTAAAATACAAATATTTTATTTTTTTTAAAAACATATATTTTATTTTTTCATTCATTGACTATTATATATATTTGACCATAGATGCAAAAACATACCACTTTATTTATTGTTGTTGTAAATATGTAAAGTGAACCCTACCTTTTCTAATGAAAATCACGAATATAGAATTCATTTTCTAAATTTTATATTACTGTGATATAAATAATTTTATGTATATTTTTACTTCAAGAGATTCAAAATAAAAATCTGCTTGAAAGGTAAATAATTATCTTCACTTTTCCACGACTGCACCTCTTTTCAACAATCAAACACACAAAAAATTTCTAATCTATAACATATATATATATATATATCATATATTATATTATTAATGACTCTTTTGTTATTATTATTAATTTGTTCTTGTTGTAAGATTTAGGTACTTACAGCTTGTAGGAAGGCATGAGGACGTTGAGGGTTATATGATAATAATCTTTATTATCCATTTAGCAAGAAAGACAAAGTAATGGTAGCGAACAGTTATTGAAGTATAGAGAAGAAGGTAAACAAACAGTTGTGATGATGATAGGTCCAGTGTGGCGCTAGCTGTCGTAGCATTCAGTTATCCAACAAATCCCCGGCATGAATGTGGAGACATCACGAGGTTGTAGCGTAACTTCTCAAATGTCGGCCTTGGTAGCGGCTTGGTCAGAATGTCCGCCTTCATGTCGCCAGTTGGGCAGTAGACCATTTTTATCACTGTCTTCTTCTGAAGATCCTTCAGGTGATGAATCTTGGTTGCGATGTGCTTGGTTCTAGAAGACACTTTTTCGGATGAACATATCTTGAGACATGATTGATTGTCTTGGTGGAAGTAGATTGGAGCTTTCTGTTCCAGTTCGAGATCCTTTAGCAAGTCGAGAAGCCATAACAGTTCTTGTGAGGCTTCAGCTGCGGAGATAAGTTCCGCTTCGGTGGATGAGAGAGATACGCAACCTTGTTTCCCAGTCATCCATGAGATGGGGTTTGAACCCAGTAGGAACAAGTTTCCGCTTAGTGATTTTCTGTCGGTGTTGTCGCTTGCCCATGTGGCATCGCTGTAGGCTTCCAGCGTGGGAGGTTTTTGGTTAGATATGCGTAGCTCGAGTTCTTTAGTAGTTTTTAGATATCTTACGATTCTTTTTGCTGCATTCCAGTCACAATTTCTAGGATTCTGGTTTCTGCTGCTGAGTATGCAGACTGGAGCTGTGATATCTGGTCTGGATACTACGCTTAGGTACAATAGTGAGCCTATCAGTTGTTGGTATTGGACGTTGTTTGGTAGAAGTTTTTCATCAGATATACCGGGGTATCCGCTTCCCATGGGAGTGAAAGTAGGTTTCGCTTCTTGGAGATTGTACCTTTCAACTAATTCTTGGATTTTATTCTATTGGCTCAGAAGGAGTTCACCTTCTCTGTTCCTTGAGATTTCTATACCAATGAATTGAGTGGGGTCTCCAAGGTTCTTTATTTCGAATTCTTTTTCGAGAGTTTTTACAGTGTTTTGGATGATTATCTCGGAATCGCTTGCGAGGAGCATGTCATCCACATATAGAATCAAGTAGATGGAATGGTTTTCTTCATTCTTGGTGAATAGGCATGGGTCTACAATGCTCTGTTTGAAGTTATTTTTAATTAGAGTGTTTGCGATTTTTGTGTTCCAAGATCTTCCGGCTTGTTTTAGACCGTAAATTGACTTCTTTAGTTTGCAGACTTTGTTTGTTTGTTTTGTATGGAGTCCTTCTGGGAGTTCCATGTAGAGTTCTTTATCTAGGTCGCCGTGTAGGAACGCTGTCTTCACATCGAGGTGGATCACTTGCATCCCTTTGTAGACTGATGCAGCTAGGAAGGCTCTAATTGTAGAATGCTTCACAATTGGTGCAAAGGTTTCTTCGTAGTCTCGGCCAAATTTCTGATTGAACCCTTTTGCTACGAGTCTGGCTTTGTACCGCTCTATTTCTCCTTTGGAATTGAGTTTTTGTTTATAGGTCCATTTACATCCTATGATCTTCTTGTCCTTAGGTAGAGGGGTTAGTTCCCATACATTGTTCTTCTCAAGAGAATTTAGTTCTTCGTTCATTGCTTGTAGCCATTTTTCTATTTCTATTTTTGGTAATTGTAGGACTTCCGAGTAGCTGGTGGGTGTCGGAATGTCTTGAGCTTCAGTTTTGTACAGCATGTAGTCATTTATTATGGGAGGTATTCCCTTTGTTGGTCTCGTGGATCTTCTTTGTGTGACCACTTGTGTTCCTGTGCTTGTACCGGGTTGAAGGTAATCCTCGGTTTCTGATTCCTCAAGGTTTTCGGGTTGTGTTCCTGGTTCCTGACTTTCCTCTGCATTACCAATATGATTGGAGGAAGTTAGATCTGTACTTAGTACTTGTGGTGAAGTTGTTTTTGTGGAAGCGTGGTGAAACCCATTTTCTTTTTCTATAAATTTTACGGATCTGCTGATTGTGATGTTGTCTGTATCGTGCAGGATTCTGTATCCTTTGCTTCGATCATCGTATCCAAGAAAGATCCCTTCGATAACTTTGCTATCCAACTTGTTTCTTTTTATCTTGGGAATATAGGCGAAGGCTTTACATCCGAATCTTTTTAGATGCTTCAGACTGGGCTTCCTGTTGGTCCATAGTTCAAATGGAGTCTTGTCTGTAGCTTTCGAGGGTATTCGGTTGTGTAGGTAATTAGCTGTGGTAACCGCTTCCGCCCATAGAGACTGTGGGAGTCCTGAGTCAAACAGCATGCATCTTGTCATCTCCATTAGTGATCGATTTTTCCTTTCGGCTACTCCGTTCTGGGCTGGTGAGTAGGGGACTGTTAGCTGATGTTTGATTCCGCTTTGGTTCAGGAAATCTTCGACTTGTCGGCTTACGTACTCACGACCGTTGTCTGTCCGTATGGTTTGGATATTTTTTCCAAATTCCGTGTGTGCTGAGATGACGTAGTCTTTTATTTTTTCATAGGCTTCGTCTTTTCCTTTCAGGAGGTAGGTCTTCGTGTATCTGCTGTAGTCATCAGTGAAGGTGATGTATCTCTTACCGCTGAGAGAGTTAGTTGGTAATGGACCGCAGATATCACTGTGGACAAGTTGAAGCGTTTCAGTTGCTCTGTACTCTGTCTTCTTTGGAAATGGGGTTTCGGTGAGTTTTCCTTGAATGCACTGAACGCAGTCTGTGCTGTGCGAACAGTTATTTAGACCTAGTCCTCTTGCTAGGTTCTCATTTCGAATCTTCTTAATTGATTCTATATTTCTGTGTCCTAGTCTGTCGTGCCAGAGCATGAGGCAATTTTTGTTCTTGCAGTGGTTTTGTTTTTCAACATTTGCTTTGAATGTGCGAGTTTGGGGGTTGTCATCCAGGTGGAGTCGGTACATTCCATTGTCAAGTATACCGTTCGCGAGGGCTGTGTTGTCTCTTTCGATGGTACACCAATCTCTGTTGAACGTCACTTTACATCCGTTGGAGGTGGCCGCACTCACTGACAGAAGGTTGTCTGTTAGTTCCGGGATGTAGAGAACTTTTGTGAGAAGTAAGGTGTCAGTCTTTCCTTGGGGTGTGATGACTTTGATTTCTCCTTGTCCTATCCCTTTGACCTGCAGCTTATTGCCATTAGCAACCACAACATTTTGTGTTTGTTCTCTGTTAAGTGCAGTGAAGAAGCTTTCGTCGTACGCCATATGAGATGTGGCTCCAGAGTCGACGAACCAGTTGTGTACACTTGCTTCTCGTTGAGTGCAATTGAGAGCTTTTGGGTTAGGTCCTTTTGTTGTTCTCTGATTTGTTGATTGTTCTTGGGTGACACTCGACTGATTTGTGTACTTTGGTACGTTTCCTCTTCTGAAGTTTTCATATTTGTACTCTTTGTTGCCGTTGTTTCGCTTTTGATAGTGCCAACATTCTTCTTTGGAGTGGTTTGGTTTGTGGCAGAAAGAACAGAATTTCTTCTCTTTTTCTCTTCTTTGGCTTGAAGCTCTGTGGAGGCTTTTTAAGGCTTTTGATCCAGTGCTTTCGTCTTTCGAGCTTTCTACTCTGTGTGTGTGTTCATCAAGGAGTTTGTTCTTGGTAAATTCAAGCGTTAGCTCGTCATCAGGCCTTGATTCCAACATCGTGATGAGATTGGAGTAGCTCTTTGGAAGCGAGCAAAGCAGTATAGCCGTGATGTGAGAGTCCTTTAGTGTTTCGCCAATGGTTCGCAGTTTGTCAACAAGTTCCATCATGGTAGTGATGTGCTGTTGCATGTCTTTGTCTTCTTCGAGTTTTAAGCTGTATAGTTTCCTTAGCAAATAAATTTTTCCTGAGAGTGTTTTTCTTTCATAGATATTTTTAAGAGTGTCCCAGGTAGCTTTGGCTGTTAGTAGGTTTTTGACATGCACTATTTGTGAGTCGGCGATGCTTAGATTAATGATAGCTCTAGCTTTTGAGTCTTTCTTTTTCCATTCGATTTTAGGTTCATCTGGAATATTTTCGGTGACAACTTCCCAAAGATCTTCCTTTTGCAAGAGCATTTCAATTTTGAAAGACCATAGTGAGTAGTTATAGCCGTCGAGCTTATTTAGGGTTACATCGTGGCTCGGGAGTGACGCCATTTTTGCTAAGCCTTTTTTCTTTGTCTTAACTCGTTAGTTGAATTTCATGCAATATTCAGTCTCATAATCTAATTGTTGTAAGATTTAGGTACTTACAGCTTGTAGGAAGGCATGAGGACGTTGAGGGTTATATGATAATAATCTTTATTATCCATTTAGCAAGAAAGACAAAGTTATGGTAGCGAACAGTTATTGAAGTATAGAGAAGAAGGTAAACAAACAGTTGTGATGATGATAGGTCCAGTGTGGCGCTAGCTGTCGTAGCATTCAGTTATCCAACAGTTCTGTATATTATATTATACTTAATATATAGGTTTTTAACTTTTAATTAGACAATTTTAATTTATATTTAGATATTTTTCATTTTAATTTAGACATTTTCAATTTTAATTTAGACATTTTCATTTTATATTTAGAAATTTTTAATTTTAATTAAGACACATGGACTTTTCTATAAAAAGTTCATGTGTCTAAATTAAAATGAAAAATGTCTAAATTAAAATTGAAAATATCTAAATAAAAATGAAAGTGTCTAAATTAAAATTAAAAATGTCTAAATTAAAATAAAAAATGTCTAAATATAAATTAAAATTGTCTAATTAAAAGTTAAAAACCTATATACAATTGGAATATATAAATGAGAGAAAATATATATAATTAATAATAATAATTATTACATTAATAAGCAGAAAAGAAAAAGTTACTTTATTAATTTGATAATCGTAAAATATGTTGAATTTTAAATTTTAGAAACACAATACTCTTAATACATAAAGCATAAGATAACTATATGCTAAATAATTCATATTAAAAATTCATGTCATTCTTATGCTTAAAAATTAATGTTCAATTTAAACAACTCTTTAGAATGTAGGTATAATTTAATTATTTTTAGCTTATCAGAAAAGTGAGAAATAGAATTTTAATTTATAATTAATTCTCCATTATTTAAAACAATTGGAACTTTTTTCTAAGAGAATTTTACCCCTAATTTACGTGAAATTCATTTAAAATTTAAATGGCGTTTGAAATTCTTTCCTCTATTTTAAATTAGTAAGGACAATTTGAGCTAATTTAGTTTACATTCTTTGACATTTTTGGCTAAGATAATAAGGCAAATTATTTATACAGACGAATATATTTTTAGCAAAAGAAATTGCGATTTCTTAATTTTTATTTCAAACGATATATTATTCTGTTTGAGAATTTATAAGCTTAGTTTGCTTTTAAGGTTTATAACATTATTTGAATATAAATTAAATAATGCAACAAAAGATTCGAATCTATTTCATTATTGTAATAAATATGGCTAATAGAAGAAATAGTTTTAAATAATTATACTCTCATGTGATTTTAAAACTAATTAATATAGTTTTATATTTTATTATAATTGTGTATGTAAGAGATTGATTTATAAATTTCATATACATTTTTTAAAATAAAAATATTTAGGATATAATTTTCTTTTGCATAAATTTAGAAGTATATAAAAAGTCTCAAAACAAAAAGATATATAGATATTTAAATAAAAAACGCATATATTTTGATCCAATATAGATTGAAGCTCTATTTATGGATTTCTCTATTTTCAAAATTATATATAAATATTTAAAATATTTTGTTAAATATAACCAGTGCTGTAGTGGAGGGTATACGGGGGTATACGCCGTATACCCTATGCTTTTAAAATTTAGATAGCGTATACCTAGTGGTGTTACTTAAAAATAGCGTATACCCTATGATTTTGTTCAAATATTTTATTAAAAATTTATTATTTTCTTTCTTTGTAATAGTAAAAAAAATGCTTGTTGCGAAGATTTTGTCAACAAATTCAAAAATTACTATACTAATTGATGAATCAACAACCTTAAGTAATAAATCAACTTTGGTCATTTTCTTGAAAGCATATTTAGGAGGAGAAAGTATTGATTATATTTTCTTTGATTTGTGTGAATTACAATGCCAAGACTCAGAAAATATTGAAAAAGAGCTTTTGAATACTTTGTATAAACATGGGTTGAACGAAGAATATTTAAAAGAAAATTGGATAGCAATTGCGACTGATGGGGCAAGTGTCATGGTAGGAAGACATTCGGGAGTCGTAACTCGACTTAAGCAAAAGTTTCCAAAACTTTTTGCATGGCACTGCCTCAACCATAGATTAGACTTTCTGTTGGCGATACTATCAAAGAAGTCCGCGGAATCAACCATTTTAAAGCTTTTATGGACAAACTGTATTCATTATATAGCCAATCTCCCAAAAATTGTCGTGCTCTGGAGGAAGCTTGCCATGAATTAGGAACAAGATTTGCTAAAGTGGGTCGAATTTTAGGAGTACGATGGATTTCAAGTAGTTTTAGAACAATAAAAACCGTCTGGGAGTCATACGAGTCATTGCACCATCATTTCAAATCATCAACATATCTCGATTCCACATATCAAGGGTTATTAAGAAGATTGGAGAGTCCAGAATTTATATTAGATTTAGGTTTAATGTACGACACACGCTTCAGGAAATGTCAATGTTGTCTTTAGAGCTGCAGTCTAGAACAACTACTTTACAAAAGGCGGAACATATAATAAAGAGAACAATTAGAGTCATAGAAAGCTTCAAAACATCACCAGGAGAAAAAAGCTTGCTAGCTCTTGAAGCGGCAGAAAACTTAGTTTTTAGGAGCGTAACATTAGTTCCCAATGCCAAAATTATTCCGATTGATAGAAAAAAAATTCTTCTAAGTATAATATAAAAGTTAAAATTAAGGTTGTGTACAGAATCAAATGAAGATAATGAGCAATTAATTAAGGATATTTCAGCTCTAGAACCAAACAATTTTGACGCAGAAAATGTTCGATATGGAGAGGTCGAAATGAGACGTATTTGTCGAAGGTTTAACTTAGATGAAATGAAATGCATTAACGGCTTGAGAGATTTTGTTGATGATAAAAACAATGTTTCCGAAACACTTCAACCATTTTTCAGGGCAATTTCAACATTGCCCTGTTCAACAGCTGAATGTGAGCGAGGTTTCAGCCTGATGAATGATATAATAACAAATTTGCGGACTTCTTTGCTAATATCAAATGTTTCGAACTTAATGTTCATAAATTCAAATGGACCACCAATCGAAATGTTTCAGCCGAAAAAATACGTTCAATCATGGCTTTTACATCATAGATCATCTACTGACACTAGATCAAGAGTTTGTGCCAGAAAAAATACAGATGCATCTCGGCAGTCATTATGGGACATTTTTATGTAAAAGTTGTATGTAATATTTTACGTCTTTTTTTCAAATAAAAATATAATTAAAAATAACCTTGTTTATTTTTACCAAAAATTTATATTCTCAAGCGTATACCCTATGCTAATTTTACGACTACAGCACTGAATATAACTTGTAATAGAATAAAAATAATTTGTTTGAATGTAAAAGCTAATAATGAAAATATCTATAAAGAATTCATATATTTTTATAATACAATATACTGCGGCTTTATGATTGTAGAACGGCATTTGAAATTTATCTCGCCTGTGTTTCTTTTGAACGAAAAATCGAAATTTATTTTTGAGAAGAAATAACGATTATTTCTAACCTCGGGGATGAAGTATGAAAAGATGAATTATGAATATGCGGGATAAATTTCAAATGCCATTTCACAATCATAAGCCGCATTATATTGTATTATAAATTACTTTATACATTATTTACGAACGGAAAAATATGTCCAGGGTAGCCTAGTGGACATGACATCTGCCCGGTAAGCGGAACACTGTGGGTTCGATTCCCATCCCTGGACACTTTTATTTTTCCGTTTATCATTACTCTTCACAATTAATATTTTCATACCTCATCCCTGAGGTTAGAAATAATCGTTATTTCTCCTCAAAAATCAATTTCGATTTTTCGTTCAGAAGAAACATATGCGGGATAATTTTCAAAGGCCGCGTTTTACAATTCATATATATACATAAACAGGACCATATACCAAATTTTGAAAATACAGATATTATATACAACACCATTCAGGATAAACACTCAAGACTCTTTTTAGAAAGTTGGACCTCAATGAAAGATACCAACAGTATTAATAGAAAAATTGACATCCCTCCGTTATATTTACAGTTCAAATCGATTTAAAATTATTTTCTTATACTTATTATGAATCATGTATATAGTCTATTATTATTGATATTTGTGTGTATATATTTTAAATGTTAGCCCCAGAGTTGTAAATATTTTATATATCGTCGGATGAAGGCATCGCGTGATCATCCAAAGCAGTTTAAAAACAAGAAAAACCCTGAAGGCGTACAGCCTATTGATATATTGGCATTTTGTAATAAATAAAATGTTTGTTTTATTTTAGATCCAAAATATGCCTTTTAATAAATATATAAATATATTTAAAATGTTTCACTAATATTTATAACTAATACAGTAATATATATACTCACATACAGCCGTGTAGTTCAAATATTTTATCTAAGCTAAATAAATATTTAAAAAACGAAATACACAGCTGAAAATAGAAACAGTTATATATTTTGAAAATAGAGCAATCCATAAATAAATCTTTAATTAAAAAGGCATATATTGGATCAAAATATCATTTATTTTACCAATATTTCAGTTGGCTGAACGCCAACCTTTATCAAGCTATCATAACATTTTAAACTGTGTCAACAACAAACTCTGCGCCACATAACGTCAACAGCATTAAGTTTGAAAATTAAAAAGTTATAAAAAAATTTCTCCCCATTGAATATAACAAAATATTTATTAAAACTTAATGCTGTTGACGTTATGTGGCGCTGAGTTTGTTGTTGACACAGTTTAAAATGTTATAACACCTTGATAGAGGTTGGCGTTCAGCCAACTAAAATATTGGTAAAATAAATGATATTTTGATCCAATATATACCTTTTTAATTACAGTTATATATAATACAACTTTTATATATATAATTAAAGAGCCTATTTATAGAGATCTTTCTAGTGAATTCTCTATTGGGAAATAAATCAATTTAATAAACTATTGAATGCCTTTATTATCTAAATTTATATTAGAATATGATGGGAATAAAAAAACACTAAAGTCGTGAAATTCCTATTTTACATATTAGTTACAAGCGGCCATATATTAACCCATATTTTATTATAACTTTTTATATAGTAAAAAGCCAAAAAAGTTTAGAATTTTTTTATACTTTCCACTGTGAATTTCTAATCTCCTTTTTAACAACAAAAAATGTTTCATAACGACTTTTTATCAGTTATTTTTACAGAATATTTAAGTGATAAGCCAGCTCTAATACAGTTTTTTTTTTATAATCTTTGACATGCTTTTGACACCTATATTTTATGATATAACTTATAGATATTTTATAGGAGAAAATGTATGTATATATAAATCCATATGTATATAAACTATTAGTTGTTTACATTTTTTATTACTTAATTAAAACCTATCAGATTAGTTTGAAAACGCATTTAAGAGACCCATATGAATTGTTTGAAAACACATTCAAGACCTATTGGATTTGTTTGAAAACGCATTTAAGACAATTGGATTTGTGAATAAATATCAGGCATATAAGATTGTTTGAAAACGCATTTAAGACCTATTCGATTTGTTTGAAAACGCATTTAAGACCTATTGTAATTCAAAATAAATGTCAGGCCTTTCGGATTTTTTTGAAAACGCATTTAAGACCTGTCGAATTTTTGAAAAATGCATTTAAGACCTATTGTAATTGTAAATAAATGCCAGGCGTTTCGGAATGTAAACAAATCACATTTAAGACCTGTTGTATTTTTAAATAAAGGTCAGGCCTATAGGATTTGTTCTAAAACGCATTTAAGACCTATCGATTTTTAAAAAACGCATTTTAGACATATTGTAAATAAATGTCAGAGGCCTATAGGATTGAAAACAAATCACATTTAAGACCTGTTGTATTTTAAATAAAGGTCAGGCCTATAGGATTTGTTCTAAAACGTAATTAAGACCTAGCGAATTTTTTCAAAAACGCATTAAAGACCTATTGTAATTGTAAATAAATGTCAGGCCTATAGGATTGTAAACAAATCACATCTAAGACCTGTTGTATTTTTAAATAAATGTCAGGCCTTTCGGATTTGTTTAAAAACACATTTAAGACCTAGCGAATTTTTTAAAAAATGCATTAAAGACCTATTGTATTTTTATATAAATGTCAGGCCTTTAGGATTGTAAACAAATCACATTTAAGACCTATCAGAGTTGTAAACAAACCCATTTATAACTGAGAAATAACGATATAGATATAATTTTGTTATTGAAAACCAAAAGTAACTAAAATCGATCGCATTTAAGACCACGTGATATTTAAGATAAAGATATATATTGAGTTCCAAATTGTGTCCAGTCAAAAAATGTTTATCCATAAATAAAAAAAAAATACCTCTTCATTATAAGTTCATAATTGCAAGTTCAAATTTTGTATTCATGAAAATAGCTGATGACTAGCACCATCTATCAGAATAAATATATAGTAATCATTGAATTAAAAAAAAAAAATGTTTAAGGTTGACCATTGACCATAAATCAACGATCTGTTGATATTTATTCCAATGGGTAAGTGAGACATCAACAAATACAATTACAAGATCAAATGTACCTTTTTTTTTTGACGTGACAACGTCTTAAATTAGGTTGCTGCTGGGAGTCACTTATGAAAAAGTGTAACGCCCGGTAACGTTACGATGAGTCACCGAACGAGAGTGCTGCGCGCGCAGCGCTAGAGAATTAGGCGCATTGAATCGGCGCATGCTTGTCTCTGTCTTTGTCTTTCTCGAACGTTCTTGGCGTTGGAAAAACAAGAAAGCGTCATAATACAAGTTCACACGTGTGGTTAAAGTATCGTCAGCTGTGTCTGTAGTGAAAATGTGGAGTGCTTAGATTCGTCATTTACAACAACTACAACAATAAAGGTAAATAATTGTACACTGATATTTCATTATCGTAAACTATGATTGATTGATTAATTGTTAGATTGACACAAAAGTTGAGAAACTGAGTTTATAGGTTATGTCATACTATTGATAAATGTTGATAGTGTTAAGTAAATTATTAGTTTAAAATTAATTAATTAATTAATTATTATTTTACAAATTTTAAATAGTTTCAAATTTATTTAGCAAAAATTTGAACCTTCGATCTGAATAAATGTTTTGATTTTCGAATTGATTCTTTAAAATTACAAATATTAAGAAAAAGTGGCAGATATAAGAAAACTTTATTTAAACTGTGTTGAGCAAGAATTTTAACATCTAATTTAAGTAAATGTTTTAATTTTCAACTTCATCATTTACAATTACAAATTTTATTTAATTTCAAATTTATTTAGCAAAAATTTGAACCTTCGATCTGAATAAGTGTTTTGATTTTCAAATACCAACGCGGCTGGTGGAGTGGCGATCTATCGTAAATTATCATCGACATCTACGGCGGAAGTGTTCCAAGTTGCGATTACAGACGTAACTCGTGTCATTAAAACCAAGGGTGACATGTGCATGACTGAAGTTACTTGCTTCGCCGCTAATACTAGCTTCAAGTTTATACTCGGTGCTGTATATATTCATCCAGGAGCTAGTATGCAGGATATTGGAATGTTACTATGGCAAGGACTCGGTCCGTACATTCACAACAGCCAGTACGTGCCACCGTTCGTGCAAGTTGATTCTAGTATACCGATTCTTCTGTGTGGTGATTTTAACAAAAACGTAAAGCCTGACAACTCGTTTCTTAATTTCATGAAAAATACGTATAATCTTGATTGCGTATCAAACGTTTCTAAGTCAACTACGTTAAAAGGAACAACTATCGACTTGACTTTCGCAAGACACATTACAGCAGAAACACTTCCTTTCATTTCATATTTCTCCTATCATCGTCCTATCCTCAACAAAATCACTCAAATAGGAATTAGTTAAGTTTAAGTTTACATGTACAATGTTTTAGTAAACAAAATATATTTCTATAGTTAAAATTTGTGCAATTCTTATTTTCATTCAATTCCTTGTTCCTATTGTGCAATTTAATTATATTCATATCAATAAATATTCTACCGTTGTCACGTAAAATCTTCGCCCGTAAAACCGACTTTACAGGCAACCAGCCGCAACCTAATTTAAGACGTTGTCACGTCAAAAATATATTTATCTTTTTTAAGATTACTTATTTATTTCGGTGTTTATTCTCTGTTCAATGAAGGTATTAATATGTAAAAAGAAACAATCGTGTTTTAATGTTTCCATTTCTTATGTATATTTTTGTAAATATATTTATGAAAATTCGAAATTATTGTAGACGCGTATGATTCTATTTGAAATTAATCAATTTCTACTGCCCTTTACTGCAATGGAAAAATTAATGGAAGGGCCCCTGGCTCATCAGTGGTGAACCCTGTCAGCGGTTTCGCCAGTTTAATCTACCATACCGCTGTTATATTGCATTTTTGGAACTTCCTTTTATAGTGATACTGTTGTTAGACTCTTGGAATGGGTATTTTAGATGAACTATGGACATAAGCTTTGAAGACAGTAGAATTATATACAATATATTTAACTTTCTAACCTGGAAAGATCAGGTTCATAATCTATCTTTTTGTTTCTTTCTTTATTTATTATATGTATAATATTAGTAAATTAAATTTAATTGTCATCTATCCTTAATATTTTACACAAATAAATTTACTGGCAATGCGTTTCTTTTAAATATCATCAAATATTATCTCTACAGACCTTACTACAATGATATGAGTTATTGAATGAGAGGGCTTGGCTCATCAGTAGTGAACCCTCTCAGCGGTTTCGCCAAATTAATCTCTAGACCGCTCTACTATTGTATTGGATTGGTTTAGAATATACCCTGTATTTTCTATGGAAGGCAGCTTAGGGATGTTTAGTGAACTATGGATATGTAGGATTGTTGCGTGATGTGTTGGTGTGGCTTGTGGAAAGGCTGCTCTCTGATAAAATTATAATTAAAATTAATTTATTTAAAGCCAGAAATATAGAAATAGAAAAGAAGCAACGGTTGAAGTAACGGCCGTCGGAGTTAGCCTAGATGTTTACCGCGTCAGTGGCCAGAGTCTCTGATGACGTCCCGCGCGCATGCGTAGTCAGGTTGACGCTCGCGGTTGCCGAGGCCGTCCTAGCTCGCGCTCGCTGAAGCAAAGTGTAGTCGCCACAGATATAAGCTTATAGGTCTGTAGAGTCTCTGTAGTAGTTGTTTCAAAGTATTCATTTTACATACAGGTTAGTAATTTTGTATATTTATATTTGTTACTCTGGAAATTTCCCTCATTGCTTATATCTTATAAATATTGATTTGTGTCTTAAATAAATTGCTGTGTCATCCATCAATTTTGTCTTTCCTGATTTTCTACGTTATAATATGTTTATAATTATTTCTAATACAATATAATGCGGCTTGTGATTGTAAAACGATATTTAAAGATTATCCTGCATGAGTTTCTTTTCAACGAAAAATCAAAATTTATTTTAAGGAGAAATATCGATTATTTCTAACCTTAGGGATGAGGTATGAATGGATGAATTGTGAAGAGTAATGATAAACGTTTCATACTTCATCCCTAAGGTTAGAAATAATCGCTATTTCTCCCCTTAAAATAAATTTTGATTTTTCGTTGAAAAGAAATTCATGCGGGATAATTTTTAAATGTCGCTTTATAATTATTTCTGTTTAAAAATGTAAATCGACGCAATTATCCCTAGTCGGAATATCAGTTTTGTGTGTTGAAATAAATAAATAAATGTTTTATGTATAGATTAAGATTGAAACTATTATAGACGCGTATGATTCTTTTTTAAAAATAAACAATTTCTACTGCCCTTACTGCAATGGAAAAATTAATGGGAGTGCCTGGCACATTAGTGGTAAACCCTCCCAGCGGTAATGGTAGATTAAACTGGCGAAACCGCTGCGAGGATTCACCACCGATGAGCCAGGACCTCCCATTAATTTTTCCATTGCAGTAAGGGCAGTAGAAATTGTTTATTTTTAAAAAAGAATCATACGCGTCTATAATAGTTTCGAATTTTGATAACAGATGCCGCGCTAAAGCATCATAATATATAAATTACATGTTAATTGGTTTAATAATTAATAGAGTGTGTAATTAACGGTGTATGGGTTTAGACAGGATATCCACCTGACCCAACAAGCCATATCTATGTTTACCTGCAGTTCCATTTACTACCGCCAGGTGGACAAACAAGATTCCCGCGCTCGGGGATTATCCGACCAAACGAAGGTTTATCTTACCAGACGATCTTTTTCCATCTGCTGCTCTTTAATTAGCAACATTTCTATACATCTAATGTTAAAGATATTCTGATAATATATATTATTTGGGCATGATTATCTATGAATATTTTTATTTTATTATGTATGTATTTAGTTGTTATTTAAGCTCTACTCTCTTCAAATTTTTGAAAAAGGTTTTAATAAAATTGTAAAAATATTATATTATGATGCATTAGCGCGCCATCTGTTATGAAAATTCGAAACTATTATAGACACGTATGATTCTTTTGAAAATTAAACAATTTCTACTGCCCTTACTGCAATGGAAAAATTAATTAGAGGGCCTGACTCATTAGTGGTGAACCCTCTTAGCGGTTTCGTCAGTTTAATATACAGTACTAATATAATAGCAGTATGGTAGATTAAACTGGCGAAACTGCTGGGAGGGTTCACCACTGATGAGCCAGGCCCTCCCATTAATTTTTCCATTGCAGTAAGGGCAGTATAAATTGTTTAATTAAAAATATCATACGCGTCTATATTAGTTCCGAATTTCCATAGAAGAGTTATATTTAGAAAATTATTGACGATTTATTGGTCATTTCATATATCGAAATAAAAATATTGACTTAAAATAATATCATATTCTGTCTGAGTTGGTGTTAATAATCTTGGAACGTTAGGCTGCCTATTTAGGTGATAGATTTATCATCATAATTTGTCCCCCTATTATCATTCTATTCCCCATAATATATATATATGTGATATGATCCTGTCGACTTTCACTGTGGCAATATAGTGGTAATGATGTGGTGAGGTGAGAAATAATGAAACAACAAGTTTGGAAGGAATTCCAGGCAATCAGCGAGAGAGAGCGGATCGACGGGCGACCGACCCGCTGAACGACCGTTTTCCCTGTGTACACAACCGGGGGGGGGCTATCCAAAATACTCCTCAGGTGTTGACGGGCGGCCCCCTCAGGAATGTGGCCAAAATGGTCGTAAGTTAGTTGTTTTCTATCGACGTCTCTCTCTCGTTGACTGTAGATTTACTTTATTATTCCTGGAAGAGCATATATTATGACATATGGCCCCCGTTGAAGAAGGCTGAACATGGTTTAAGTATATTTAAAGCTGGAGAAGCCAGGAATAGAGAAAATAATTTACAGTTGAAATTAGTTAAGGTAATGGTGACATAGTTTTATGTAAATAAAATATTGTATAGTACACAAGTAAATATTATTTACAAGCAGTTTCACAACTCCGGAGAGTTTGACATCTAAGGAAATCTTTGAAAATATCAAGGTTATAAAAGGCTATATACAACAAAATCTAATGTACTATAAGGGAAATGCTATTGAGAGGTGTGAACAAGGAGAAGAAGAGTTACAAACACATGATGAAATTCTGAAGGTCATTAAGACTGGAGAACTCTACACTTTAAGATATTTTCAGGCGGACATGGCAAGGGGAAACTTGGCATGGGCTTTCTATGCTATAGGTGTAGAGTACGAGAAATGAGGTTGAGGTTGGCAATTGTGTGAGCTCAGGACTGAGCTAAATATAGGACTACATATAATGTTAGAACTTTGGCGAACAGAGCGAGGGGAAACTTGCCCTGGGCCAATCTAACTTATCTATGCAGTTACTTGTATAGCGAGTCCGAGAGGAAAAGTCCCGTGTGTAGGTGAGGAAGTCGAATGGACTTATATTTAATTTGCGGAAAGTATGCGCGCACAGTGCCAAAAATTGGGACGAGGACTGCGTTGTCCGTTACAAGTGACAAGCTGCTCGGACACGAGGTGTTTGAACCGTCGTGGGAGCTTGTGCAAGGCGATAATTTCGCGGTGGGTTGAACGTGAAACCCATGTCTGCGCGAAATGATGACGGATCGGACAGAATCAGCGACGATGTTTAACGTATCTCCGTGGGAAATATCGAAGGTAGGCTATATCGTGCTGGTTTGGACAATGGACAAACATGGATTTGAAGACAGGGTCCGTGTGGCGAACGTGTGGCGCGAGAAGAAGAAGCGAACTGTGTCGCTCGATGCAGATTGTTCAAGTGCGAACATAAAGTAGTTGATAAATATCTAACAGTTAGTCAATCTGCACCCTGTGACGAACACACCATTGGCTAGATGGTGTGGGTCGGTGGATATGCTAGAGATGAACTGCGAAATATATTATCATAAATGAAGGGCGAAGGTTAGGATTTTGAAATGACAATATAGAAGTTCGATAATTGATTAATCAATAATTCTATAAAAGGTCCTGAGCTGGTATAAGGTTGAAAAAGTTGTAAGAATGAGTGGGACATTAAGGGAAAGATAGATAAGAGTCACCAAGGGTTGGTTGTAAGCAAGACTCACGTGGCGGTTGGAATTCTTCGACGTTTGAATTACAGGGTGAATTTTGCGTCGTTTAGGGAAATAAATTATCTTTCGTGAGCCCGTGCTTACAAGTAGGAGAGGTCATATTCAAAATGGTACAAAAGTTTAGGTGCTGGAGGCATATTTTTATAGGTAAATTGATTATGAAAAAAATATTGTTAATAGTAAAAATCGTAAAGCATTAATAGGTAGAATTCCATTTTTTTTTTTTTAAAGAGTTACGTTAAAATGGAAATTATTTAATTAAAATGACGATTGTTAAATTCTACTGGTAAGGTAACTAATTAAATAAGTTACAAATATCTAGGTGAATAGTATGGAGAATAAAATCATTGTTAACAGGCGTGGAGAAAATAAATGGAGCTAATTATGTAAAGATTGGCATCAGAGTTTACAAGGAGTGAGTTCTTTAAAGAATGAATGGAAGGGGTAAAACAATTTCACTTACAGGTTATGCTGGTTTAGAGAGCAGGTAAGTTCATTGAGATTCGGGAGAGTTCTGTCTGTGACACTGTGCGTACCAGTGTTGTACATCACAGTAGCGGCAGGGATATGGCGGAGTCTTGTCCATGATGATGGAAGGTGTCCTGCTCTGGCGCGGCGATCGTTCTTGGGCAGGTCTAGTGCTGGAAGAAGTGGGCGGCAGCTTCATCTCCGTCGTAGGCGATCACTTCTTCAGGGTAACGGTTCAAAAGTTGGCGAGGAAGGGGTTGAGGGCTCGAAGAGGAGTGGTTACAGTTGAGTTGGGTTTGGTCGATCATCGTGGCTTGGCTTCTTGTTTCTTCATACTCCGGTATATGAGGGATTTGCTTCCCGGCCAGGTCTTATCCTTTCGACTCTTTCTGTGATATGATCCTGTCGACTTTCACTGTGGCAATATAGTGGTAATGATGTGGTGAGGTGAGAAATAATGAAACAACAAGTTTGGAAGGAATTCCAGGCAATCAGCGAGAGAGAGCGGATCGACGGGCGACCGACCCGCTGAACGACCGTTTTCCCTGTGTACACAACCGGGGGTGGCTATCCAAAATAGTCCCCAGGTGTTGACGGGCGGCCCCCTCAGGAATGTGGCCAAAATGGTCGTAAGTTAGTTGTCTTCTATCGACGTCTTTCTCTCTCTCTGGTCGACTGCAGATTTACTTTATTATTCCTGTAAGAGCAAATATTATGACATATATATATATATATGTCGTGATCGAATGGAAGGGTACAACCGTTATACTTACAATCCCCAAGAATTAGTTCCAGCCAAGTGAGCAGCGACGTGCCGTAGCATTCGCCCGCGATGTCTGCCACGTTTATTTTTGTACAGTTTTTATAGATGGATAAATTTGCATATTTACATTTCAAAACAAGCTTAACATATTTACATACTTATTTTGGCGAAAAGAAATTATACATCTTTGCTATTATACAAATTACGACATATATATATTGTTTTCAAACACACACACTCTATATCATTATTATTATTATTATTATTATATAGAATCACGCCCCTCTCCCTTAAATTGGAACAAGGACCTTCTATTAATAATTCAGTATGTCAGGGGGACCAAATCACATTTATATTGCTGACGTCATTCGCAGACGACATTTGAAGAATTTGAGTGGAAAATCGTCTGCTTTTTTTTCAGTATTATTATTAACATTATTATTTTTTTTTTAAATCAAATTATATTTTTTATAATGAAAAAATGTTTTTTTTTTTCACTATATTTTAGATATATAAATCGATATCTCAAAAGAAGTTTTTCAAAAAACGTTGCATTGATTCGTTTTAATAATATGTATCACAAAATTGTTCTTTAAAATAAAGGATTTTTTATAAAGAAATAAACATAATAGGAATGATGTTTTTTTTTATTTAACTACATGTATATATATGAAAAAACAATAGAAAAAAAAAAGATAAGTGGGTCAGGTGTTGATATTAAAAATGAAGAAGGCATCTCCTGACTACGAGCACATGTGCTATACATATATCCCTAGTACACGTGGTACAGGCCATGATAATCATGGTGGGTCGAAGTTAGCGACTGCTTTTACTGTAAGTACACCACATGTCTACATATGTGGAAAGCAGTTTGAATTTTGTACTTTTAAATGTGACAAAAAGTATTTTGGCGATCGAAGCAATATTATTTTTTAATTCAGGAAAAAATAAATTCTTCTTTAGGTACAAAAAAAATAAATGGAAATATTGCCCGGAGGAAATTGATCTATAAAGGCAAAGGTCGCCTCTCCCGTCAAAATAGACGTCAAAACTAGACGCCATCTATTGAGCGTCTCTAAGTGAACGCTTCTCAGTTTACAAAATCTGGTATTGTGGCTTTGTTACCGACATGAGTCCACTAATTTGTGGAGATAGTCAATAGAATGGCGTCTAGTTTTGACGTCTATTTTGACGGGAGAGGCAACTTTAAAATTATTATTCTAGAATATACTCTGTGAAGTCGGACACCAGATATTTTATTTATGCTTATGAGGTGATCAGCAGCGTATTTACAATTAGAGAGGAGACAATATGAATTAAATCTAGAAAAAAGAAGTGAGGACATATCGGTCATTAAAGTCTGAGAGGCAAGGCCTTCAGCCAGTTCAGGGCTTCCGGGGTGACAGAATGGAGATTGGAGATTCCTCCATTGAATTTGTACAGCGGGCAGTCATCTAGTATATGGGACATTGATTGTGGGACGTTGCAGGCACAATTTGGATCTTTGGTGTAGCCCCATAACTTCATCAGCTCAGCACACCTTCCCTGACCTGTCCTAAAGCGGTTTAGAAGCACCCATTCTCGTCGAGGGAGGGAAAAACCTGGGATCTTGACACTTGGGCTTGTGATGAGGTTCTTGTTTGGGATATCGGAGCTGATCCAGGAATTTGTCCATGCTTCTGAGATAAAAATAATGTAGCTGCTGTATTGTCCGTGAGGTCAAGAGACGTACGGACCTCTGTGGTGTTGATCTCTTGGCGGAACGACTTGGAAGTCAGACTCGGGCCCCCCCCGGGTCTCCTTCAAAAAAAAAAAAAAAATATATATATATATAGGCGACCAGCGACATCAAAGACTTTCCACTTTCTTAATTTTTGTCTCTTTATAAGTGTAAAACATCTTTTTATATGATACTGTAACGTTTACTATTTAGAAATAAGAGATAGTCACAATACTTTGTGTTTCACTTCTTTTTTTGTTTATCTCTAGCACACGTGGTTCAGGCCATGATAATCATGGTGGGTAGAAGTAGGCGACTGCTTTTACTGTAAGTGCACCACATGTTTACATATGAAAAGCATGTTTTACTATTTAATAGTTTACATTTCGGTTCCAAAATTACTTTATTAGGTACCGCTCAACAAGAACAACCTGGTTTATGATAATTACAACAATGAATGTGAAGGTTATTCATATATTTAAACAAAATTTTAACAAGAGATTCAATCCCGGTTCATGACTGTCGGGAATCGAGGGTGTTACCCACTCATCCACCGACTTTTTTTAAACCATTCTATATACAGTTACGAGCGTCATTCCTCATCTCCTAATCAATCAGTCAGTTTTCATCTCTGTCACCGTTTGCTTTTTTTTTTTGGAATGGCGCCCTCCTATTGGTTGGCTACGGTCACGCCACCTTTGCCCCCCCCCCCCCCATCATGCGCTCCCCCCCCCCCACTCGCTATTTCGTCTTTGTAACTATTGTGTTGGAGCGGGTCGCTCCCTAAATAAATGTATATATTAGTTAATAACTAAATGGAATCCTCTCTTTCTTTTTCCCAGTATGAGACGTCTACGGAAGCCAACAGTACATAGACAGATAAAGCACATGGGCTATAGTTATTAACTAATATATGCATTTATTTAAGGCGCCAATTTATAATTGTAACAAATAGTATTTGAATAAAAACATTCAATAGGGTAAAACACGGGCGTTGCCCGGGTCATTCGGCTAGTAATATATAAACAAAAAAAATAACCTATACAAAATTAGAGAAAAAAGCACAGTGTTGCCGACTGCTTTACTATAAATAAGAGTCAAAGAATAATTAAATATTTTACATAAATAAATACAAAACTTGTGACAGATACATTTTCTCTATATGTATTTATATTATGTGACATATACCAATACCTCGCTTTGCGTCGTTTCGTTTTGCGTTTTTTTTTTTTTTTTTTCGTAGTTGCGTCGCTACTTAATTTATACTGATTTTTTCACTGTGCGTCGTTAGATTTTTTCGAAGTTGAGTTGTTTTGGATTCGAGTCTTTAATTTTTTTTTCTATTTTTTTTCCCTAAAATATGGCAACACCTTTGTTTTTTATTACGCCATACCATCAAAATTTTATTTTCACTTTGCGTCGTTTCAATTTACGTCGTGTTTTTTTGGAACGTAACCGCTGGTTCAAAATCACATTAATAGGTACCGCTCAACAAGAACAACCTAGTTTATGATAATTGAAACAGTGAATAATATGTGAAGGTTATTCACGTATCAAACAAAATTTTAACGTGGGATTCAATCCCGGTTCATGACTGTCGGGAATCGAGCGTGTTACCCTCTCATCCACCGACTTCACAAACGTAACCCCGACGCAAAGCGAGGTATGGGTGTATATTATTTATAGTTTAATATATTAATGAATTAATATCTTTCCTTTCAAACATATATCATTTGAATAATTGAGAATGATAATTAATATCGAATGTCTCTACATGAATAAAATTAGAAATATTATTAGCTTTCGGAATTCTAAAAGCTAAATATATAAAATTAATCTAAAATTGAATAATATATAAATATAGTAGATGTTGTATTCAACAACAGTGTCGTATTCACAGAAGGTAACAAAAGATCGTCTGTTTATTTAATATTAATAAATAGATAACACCGTGTTGCCAGATAAGATAAAATAAACAGATTAATCATCTCACAGAATATTTTACAAAACTCTCATTGAATTCTAGCAACTTTTAATCATGAATTTATTCATGTGGTCCCAACAGAATTTAGAATAAATTTGTGTGGCATACATTTAATTTAATATTTTGGTTATGATTAATCATTATATCTGTTTAAAAGTTATTCAAATTTGTTTAAAGATTGTAGTGTTTTCTATCTCTATTGGTTGACTCAAATCTCAGTTACCACATAAGCTTTTATATAGACAATACAACAAAACTTCAGCACACACACCTTATATATTTAAATAAAAAGGCATATACTGTATCAAAATATCATTTATTTTACCAATATTTCAGTTGGCTGAATGCCAACCTTTATCAAGGTGTTATTACATATTTAATGTGTAAAACAACACTTGAGAAGTTACACCGCATGAGTTTCTTTTCAATGAAAAATCAAAATTTATTTCAAGGTGAAATATTGACTATTTCTAACCTTTTTGGATGAGGTATGAAAGGGTGAATTATGAATAGTAATGATGAACGGAAAAATAAAAGTGTCCAGGGATGGGATATTTAATGTGTGTCAACAACAAACTCAGCGCCACATAACGTCAATAGAATTAAGTTTTTAAAATATTTTGTTATATTCAATGGGGAGAAAAAATAATTATATATATTAATATTACGGACAAACACCTTATATATATACTTTTTTTATATTTTCAAAACCCCCTTTTTTCTCTTATGTAAAATTTACATATTTACGGAAATTTTCTTTTTAAAATAAGAGAACAAATCAGTATATGGAATAACACTACAAGGTTTACGTAATTTTCTCCTCTTTTTACAAATTTATATTCTGAAAAGTCTCACATCATAACAACGGGACATGTTTAATTAACGAGAGACCTAATTAATTATATGTAATTCTTATTTGATGCTGAAAAGACTGCTTTACTCAGGTTCTACCTCGGTGATAGTTCGCCTACCAATGTAATGTTTTTACAGTCAGTTAATAATAATAATAGTTAATAAACATAATAGTGGTAGTAATATTGGTGCTATGAGGTAATATATCTGAAATGTAATTAAAATTATATAGCTATATGAAAGCAGAGGTCGCCTCTCACGTCAAAATAGAAGTTAAAAAACTAGGCGCCATTTATTTATCATTGTTCTTTTAAAAAGGGTTAAAAAGTATCTATATGTTTAATTAAGCAAAATCGAAACTACAATTATGGTATTGTCTATGTAAATAAAGGTCACCTCTCCCGTTATATTGAACGTTAGACGCCATCTATTGATCGTCTCCACAAACTAGCGGCCTCGGATCTGTGACAAAGCCACAACACCAGCTTTGGCAAAATGAGAGGCGTCTACTTGGAGACAATGGTTTCGAGCTAATGGTCTTTGTCAGTCCACGACAAACTTTGATTCCAAATCTATTGATTCCAAGAGGTGTTTATTTGTAAATCTAGTGGAAAGGTTAGATTGATCAAATCTAGCTAAGAACTAAAATATAATAATGACAAAAAAATAATCAATTTTAGCTTAGGGTTAGATGAACAATCTTAGTTTATGTAAACAATCTTCAAGATATAATTAAACCTATTGATAATAAAACTTATAGGTAGATTAACACAAACACTATTTATAAACCTTTTTTGGTAGAAAAAACTTCTTTAGCTAGTATTGTGGCTTTGTCACTGACCCGAGTCCGATTGTTTGTGGAGAAGGTCAATAGATGGCGTCTATTTTGTTGAGAATGACGACTATTGTTTGTATTTATTATCTATTTAATTTGTCTGTATGGGGATGATAAATGTCATATAAACATTTTATATTAAAATGAATAAACTTCAATATTTGACAATTATACCGCAAATATTTCTTTTAAACGAAAAATCTAAACCCATTTCAAGGAGAAATAACGATTATTTCCAACCTCAGGATGAAGTATGATAGGATGAATTGTGAAGAGTAATGATAAACTGAAAAATCATTACTCTTCACAATTCATCCTTTCATACTTCATCCTGAGGTTGGAAATAATCGTTATTTCTCCTTAAGAATAAACATTTGCGGTATAATTGTCAAATATTGTTCTACCATATCATAAGCCGCATTATATGGTATTATAAACTTCAATATAACCTGATATATATCACTTTATATATAACATGATACAAGGTTCTTCCTGAACATTCCACTATTTTACTGCTATTTATAGAATTTGTTTCGACCTTGATGTGACAATATTGTCACGTATTTGAGCCTTAAAAACACCTACAACCTCCGCCAATAGATGATGCTTTCGTCTATTTCCCATCTGAAACTGATGTGGGAATCGCCGACTGCTGTGGTCCTGTTTCCTGGAGAAAATGTTTGTAAAATACAAGTTTATATTGGCCCTAGGAGGTAACGTAATGTAAATACCCGTTGTGAATGTTATTCTAGTTATATGTAATGTGTAGTAGAAATGACAATAAAGGAGGAGTGTTAGAAGTCTTGTTGCCGGTTGCTGTTGTTACTCTCGCCAACACCACAGTCGCTACTCTTCTGGTAAGTCTCTCGTGTCCCCCCACCAGTGGTAAGGCCGAGAGATACTGCCAGAGGAAAGGAGATCCACTTGAGTGGTGGTTCTCAGGAGGTCTTTGGGGGCTCTGCAGAGGAGAGCAACGGAAGCCCGAGTAGGTGAACCACGAAAGAAGAAGCGGCGTCGTCGCGAAGAACCGTAGGGGACGCGCGCGACAATATAGATTCAAACAATGACAACATTATTTTGTCTTTGTAGAATTCAGTTATTGGATGTCGTTGGACCAGTGGTATAAACATCGTCTGTTTTCTTCAGCCATTCACTTGTGATCGAATCCCGTATTGGGAACTTTGTTCTAATAAAAATAATTGCTCTATTGGCTTCCGATTCTTTGAAAAGTTTATCCTTACCAGTGAGGTCAAGTTACCAAACGGGGCTCTGGTACACTTGTAATTATAAAATTCGATCTACCTTCTACATGTGTAGATATGTAGTACACTTACAGTAAAAGAAGACGTTAATCACTACCTACCATGATTATCATGGCTTGTACAACGTATACTAGGATTTCTCCATTGATTTCTATACAATATTCTATATACAGTTACGAGCTTCATTCCTCATCTCCTAATCAATCAGTCATCAGTTTTCATCTCTGTCACCGTTTGCTTTTTTTTTTTGGAATGGCGCCCTCCTATTGGTTGGCTACGGTCACGCCACCTTTGCCCCCCCCCCCATCATGCCCCCCCCCCCCCCCCCCCCACTCACTATTTATGTAACTATTGTGTTGGAGCGGGTCGCTCCCTAAATAAATTCATATATTAGATAATAACCAAATGGAATCCTCTCTTTCTTTTTCCCAGTAAGAGACGCCTACGGAAGCCAGCAGTACATAGACAGATAAAGCACATAGGCTATAGTTATTAACTAACATATGTATTTATTTAAGGCGCCAATTTATAATTGTAACAAATAGTATTTGAATCAAAACATTCAATCGGGTAAAACACGGGCGTTGCCCGGGTCATTCGGCTAGTGTTATGTACTCTTCTACCTAATATTCCATAATCTTAGGTAATGTAGTTTCTATTAAAAGAGATTGTATGTTACTGTTATATATTTGTATAATATTTTATTATAACAGAATTATCATAAGAACTAAAATCACGAATATCTAACGCTATATATTGATTACATCACACAACAACAACAACCAAGTCCTTGGTCAAAACCATATAAACATATTATATATTACACAATATATTTAAAATTGTGTCATTTACAAGGTACACTCATGGACAAAGTTTTAAGAAAGTTGAAACCTTTTAGAATGTACATCGTGATTCAGACAATAACTCTGAAGAATTTATATGAAGAAAATTGATACACATTGAGCTTTATTAAACCCACGAGAGATAACCAGATGTGATAAAAATGCCTCTTCCTCTATTAAAAAAAAAAAAAAAAAACAGACGACCTGCGTCATCAAAGACTTTCAACTTCTTTAAGTTTTGTCTATGAGTGTATTGGGAGGACCTGGCTCATCAAAAACAAACCCTACCATAGATATCACTTGTCTAATCTAAAATGTTGTTTTTCCATAAGTATAATATAAAAAAAATCGAAATTCGTACAATATTTCTCTGTTTTTTAACAAAAAATATTTTTAAATATTCTAAAAGTTAGAAATAGTTTTGTGAGAAATAAGTTTTAACCTAAAATATTTATCTTCCAGAAGAATTCTATTTATTCAGAACAAATTAGGCATTTTTTAAAATTTGTTTTATATATAATTATTTTTTTCCTTCTGAAATATTTAATTAAAATTTCTCTCCCATATTTTCATAGAATTTTATTTTTCTTATCCCTAGTACACGTGGTACAGGCCATGATAATCATGGTGGGTAGTTAGCGACTGCTTTTTACTGTAAGTGTACCACATGCCTACACATGTGAAAAGCAGTTCGACTTTGCACTTACAAATGTGCCAGAGCCCCGTTTGGTTACTTTGCACTCGCTGGTATGGGTTGGACTTTTGCAAGAATCGGGGCCTATTGGAGCAATTTTTTTAATTAACTGTAAAAAGTGTCCAATGCGGGAATCGAAACCGGGTCGTAGTGGTCGAAAACCAAACGGTTTAACCAGCCTTCCACCGACCCCAGAATTTTAATATTAATTACATAGAATTATTAATATTTTATATGTATATGGAAAATGAATATTTTTGACTATAGATACGTTAGATTTTAAAATAAAAATATCTTTTTAACATTGAGAAATTTTAATTGTATCAATATTTTACCTCTAAAAAAAGTAAAAAAATTGAAAGATTTTGAAATTATTTTCATTTTATATATAGCAATAAATATATATGAAAAAACAATAGGAAAAAAATAAAAGATAAGTGGGTCAGGTGTTGATATTAAAAATAAAGTAGGCATCTCCTGACCACGAGCACATGTGCTCTGTCATCTAAAAAGCACATGTGCTTGTGGTCAGGAAATGCCTTCTTTATTTTTAATATATATGTTGCTATATGTGTGTGACAAAAAAAAGTCTGGGACCAAAACCTTTTTTAGTCGCAGTGGTACAGCCTAATCCACGCTGACGAGCGCAAACAGCCAGAAACGCGTTCGTGGGTGGCTTTTCTTGGTTTATCAAGAAATTGGGTTGACAAAAATATCAGGGAACAGGTTAAATCAATGTTTAGTTGATTTCTGTTCCACTAGATGGCGCTCTGCCATCTAAAAAGCACATGTGTTCGTGGTCAGGATATGTCTATTTTTGATATTTTGATATTTTTTATAATAATTTTCTATAACGTTATGAATGCACTCATGGACAAAACTTTTTCATAACAACATTTATACATGTTTATTAAATATGGATAAATTTAAAGTCTATAATAAAATGTTTATTGCAAAATCCTTTATATATATAAAATGAAAGGATTTAACAGCACGAATGTTTCTTTTATACATAATACAAACTTCTACTGTCCTTACTGCGATGTAAAAATATATTGGGAAGGCTTGGATCATAAGTAGTAAACCCTCCCAGCAGTTTCACCAATTTAATCCACCAGAACGCTTCTCAGATCTCTAATACTGTATTGGATCATTCTGCCTTTATACGCAGCACTGAAGGGTGGAATCTCTGGGAGGGTTCACCACTGATTAGCCAAAAACCCTCCCAATATATTTTTTCATCGCAGTAAGAACAGTAGAAGTTTGTATTAGGTATAAAAGAAAAATTCGTGCTTCTAAATCTTTTTATTTTATATGTATAGATGGCGCGTTATTGCTTTGTGTTAAAATCCTTTATAGAACGACATTTGAAAATTATACCGCAAATGTTTCTTTTGAACGAAAAATCGTAATTAATTTTTAGGAGAAATAACGATTATTTCTAACCTTAGGGATGAAGTATGAAAAGATGAATTGTGAAGAGTAATGATAAACGGAAAAAAAGTGTCCAGGGATGCGAATTTTATTTTTCCGTTTATCATTACTCTTCACAATTCATCCTTTCATACTTCATCCCTAAGGTTAGAAATAATCGTTATTTCTCCTTTAAATAAATTTCGATTTTTCGTTCAAAAGAAACACATGCTGGATAATTTTCAAATGTCGCTCTAAAATCATAAGCCGCATTATATTGTATTATAAAATCCTTTATATATATATAATTTTATTAGATATTATTTATAAATTCTCTCCTAAACTTAAAACATGTTATTTTGTATCAAAAGTCTACATATGTATTTATAGAACATTTTTTGAAACACCAATCCTGCTTATTACATTTATAAATATTTATTTTTATGTAGCCTACCTTTTCTAAGAAATCATCAGAAGGTCTTTCCAAGAAAGTTGTCTCTTTTAATGTCATGTCTTTAACACAGTTTTTTTTAGATTAGTATATCTTTTTAGTTAATAATTTTCTATAATTTTGAAAAAACATGAAATAATTATATAAAAAAGGCGCGTACCTGTTATAGATAACCAAATGTGAACAAAATTTACTCTCTCAAAAAAAAAAAAAACGACTGGCGATATCAAAGACTTTCTGTTTTCTTAAGTTTTGTCTATGAATATATATTGATAAGTAGGAAAAAATGAAAAAAAAAAATATATATATCAGGTGTTGAAATCAAAAATAAAAAAGGCATATTCTGACCAGGAGCACATGTGCTTTACAGAAGACAGAGCGCCATCTGGTGGTACAGAAATAAACTAAACATTGATTTAGCCTGTTCCCTGATATTTGGCCAACCCAATTTCTTGATAATTCAAGAGAAGCCATCCACGAACGCGTTTCGCCCTTTGATAAGTATATCTAAGAAAATGTTATATACATAATAAAACATGAGAGGTAAGTATCTGTTTATATATATATATATGTCGTAGAATAAATTTACCACATATATATATAGCTAAGAAAAAGGAATGATCCATTAAATAAGAATTTGAGTTGGCAAAGGGCCATCTATTGGAAAATATATAAACTAAACGTTGATTTAGGTTTATTCCAGGAATGCTTTTTGTGGTTGGATTTTCTTATTTATTGAGAAAATGGGAAATAATGAGGAATAGGTTTGAATAGATGTTTGGTTTATTCCAGTGTTTGGCACTTTGCCATCTCTAACTGCCCATTTGTAAGAGCGGATAGAATACTTATATAGGTCTTTTGTTGTCTGAACTACTTCTTCTTTACCTCTTTGAACCCTTTTTATAACTTTTTAAAACATTTTGTACACCTTGTAAACATAAGGTATTAAGACTAAATCCAAATAAATAGTGTGTGACGTTTCGGTAACAGCGTTATTACTGAAATGTCACACACTATTTATTTGGTCTTATCATCGTCTTGTATTTTTATAATATAAAATCCAAATTGTGCCTTTATCATACCCTTTAACCTTTTTAAGCTTAAAATCTTTTAAACTATTCTAACAACTTTTTACCTCTTTTAAGAACTTTTTAACTTCTCTGAAACTTTTTTAAACATTCTTTTATAAACATTTGTTTTAACCTTTTAAAGCCTTTTTAACTTTAAAATATTTTTTATATTCGATATATTAATAAATAAATATATTTTTACCTTTTTTTAAGAATTAAAAATGTTTAAACCTTTTTAAATACCTTTTTTTTATAATTTATAAAAACCTTTTTTCGTGTATAAATTATGTATCTTATGAGAAATTAGATCATTTTTACTATTTCCTAAAAACTTCCTACATTTCTTGTTGTAATGGTAAAATATTTAAAACGACATTTGAAATTTATACCGCAAATATTTCTTTCCAACAAAAAATCAAAATTTATTTCAAGGAGAAATAACGATTATTTCCAACCTTAGGGATGAAGAATGAAAGGATGAATTGTGAAGAGTAATGATAAACGGAAAAATAAAAGTGTCCAGGGATAAGAATTCTCCTTGAAATAAATTTTGATTTTTCGTTGGAAAGAAACACTTGCGGTATAAATTTCAAATGTCGTTTTACAATCACAAGCCGCATTATATTATATTGTATGGTAAAATATTTGTTTGGCCTGACTCATCAGTGGTGAACCCTCTCAGCGGTTTCGCCAGTTTAATCTACCAGACACCGCCTATTTAGAGTTCCAATACTGTATTGGACGATTTTGCTTATATATGCTACACTGAAAGGTGGAATCTTAGTTATTAGTTCCCAACTGATGAGTCAAGCCCTCCCAATATCTATATTAATAAAATGCAAATTTCATAAGTGTTGTTCGCTAAAAACATTCGTTACAATGCATCAATTTCGACCAAATTTTCAACATTTATGTAAAACGAGATGGAGCAGGTTTTGCTTAACATCAAAATATTTTTCCTAACATTAACATGCGTAACTTCGGTGTTATCGATTAAATACAAAAAAAAATCAACAGAGTTAATTTTATTTATATATAAATACAAAAAAAAAAATTCAACAGAGTTAATTTTTTTACATACTAGCTAATAATCTCAATCTAAAAAAATATTCAAAACAAAGCAATTTTAAGATAACACCATATGTAAAACAGTCGGCCAAGAAAACAACAACGATATTACATCTTTCTCACATATTCACACACAATCTTGATTAATAATTAAAACTAATCTTTAACATTGTTTATTATACTTCATAATATATAATATTCGTTAGGCAAACTTTCACTCGGATAAAACCCGGGCGAAGCCGGGTACACATCCGCTAGTATTTTATATAAATGTAGAATTCAGTGATCTCTCTTTTCAATTGTGTCCGTGTTTTTAGCTTTTTTACCTCAGGTTCTCTTTGCCTCTAAATTCCTTTACAAGCTGTATCGTGAAATTTCGCCGGATATAGATGTTTTATTTATTGTTCTTATCGAATAGCTGTTCCAGAGAGATATAAGTATACAATAGCAAGACGAAGGCTTTCGTCCCAATGATTATGTCTTTCTACGCGTTCATATCCCTTTACCTAGCTATGGCAGGATTAGGCAAACTGCAGCTAGCGAACTACACGTGGCTCTTTTGGATGTGAAGCTCTTTATATAGTTCCATATTTTGAAAATAGAGCAATCCATAGATAAATCTTTAATTAAAAAGGCATATATTGGATCAAAAGGTAAAATAAATGATATTTTGATCCAATATATGCCTTTTTAATTAAAGATTTATCTATGGATTGCTCTATTTTCAAAAAGATTTCAACCAGTTTTGGTTATGACGCTCTACGCCTTGCAAGAAGGTAAAATAAATGATATTTTGATCCAATATATGCCTTTTTAATTATAGTTCCATATGTAAATATTATTTATGTGAGTACTATTTATTGTTGGCAAGGAAAAATATTTGTGGTTCTTTAAAAACTTTGAATATTTGTAAATTGTAATTTTTGACTTTCCCGACTCGAAGGTTTGCCTACAACTGAGCTATGGGGATCTTCACTACCCTCACTGGAAAACATGGATAGGTTCATAGGCTGATGCTGAATGAAAATATTACCTGCTTGGTTCGCTGCTTCTGTATTCACACTCATTGTAGTTTCTTCTGATTCAAAAGAATCAATTTTCATTATATTTATTAATGGGTATATGTCCAGCTTTCTACACCAGTTGTAACGTAGAGAGAGATTGAGATTGAAACTGATTTATTTCAATGTCCATATAAGATTATATGATGATAAATACATAATAAATATAAATATGAATAAATATGATTATGTAATGATAAATAGGTGAATAAATAGATAAAAAATATATAAAATAATTCATAAATATACATATATATTACGGCATTTACTTTTATATATGTAAATATTTCCTCCTATATCTCGTTTCTTTTATTTTTGTTTTATGTAAATCAGGCTACATATACTTGTTGTTGGTATTTATCTATTTATTCGATCGTCTCGGCTGAGTGGATCGAGACTCTTTTACTAAGAATAAAACTTTACCTAATTTAACATCGACTTCTTCTCTTTATTTTCTACGCGATGATATATATAAATATATACAGTCTTAATTGGTAGCGTCCACCGCGGGAAAGACTCCGCCACCGATGGACTGCGAGAGTTCTTTCCCACAGAGTGGGCAGGTCGATGTGATGGCTGGTGTTACCCAACTCAAGACCAAGATGGTACTTGTAGATGGTAGCCTTACTTGTCATTGCTAGGGGATGGAGGCCGATACCGAAGAGCCAGGCCTACAGATCAAGCGGCAATTCGCAAGAGGCGAACACCTCCGGAGCAGGACAGAGAGAGAGAGAGAGTAATGGATGACAAAGACAGATACCAATAATAAAGCAGAAGACATTTATGACGTCGTTGATTAATTAAATAATAAAATTAACCCGTTGAAGAACAGAACTTTTGCTCGAAAACTTGCGAAAATCAAAATTAAAAGAAACCCTTTACCTTAATATTGTTTATTTTTTTATTTTTCAAATAATAAAATTACTTTTTTTTCTTTCTCCACAATATATATATATATAAAATATATATATAAAAAAGCATATATTGCATTGTATAAAAGATTTATTTGACATTATTTCGGTTGGCTTCGGTATATATAAAATGTAATGCCTTGATAAAGGTTGGCATTCAGCCAACCGAAATATTGGCAAATAAATATTTTATTCAATCTAATATGTGCCTTTTTATTATCTAATGATTTAAATATGGATTGCACTATATTCATAAATATATAATATATAGATCAAATAATTATATAAGGCTTATTTTTTATCAAAAATGTTTAATAAAACTTCTAATATTTTGATAAGCCAGCTTGCCTATCTTATAGGCGAGTTAAGCCTAATCGAAATATTGGAAGTTTATTAAACATTTTTGATCCAAAATAATACTTAATTATTTAATATATTCAAAATGGAATTGTTCAATTCTTTTTCAACAATTTATAGATCGCGTTATAAGAAAAAAATATCACTCTTAGAAAACTATTTATATACGTATATAACGAAAATAAAATATTAAATTAAATGAATTTTTTTTTTATAAAAAGGGAGGCCTATAAATTTATTAAATAAAAATAACCTAAAAAACCTTCTTTTATTGGTGAAAATATTATATTTATATATAAAATAAAAACTAAGGTCGAGCTGTTTTGGTGACAGACACCATAGTGATCTATCAAATTCTTTTGGAACTTTTTGAAAAATATTTTGCCTTTTTTTATAAAAAACACTTACGGTTAAACTTTTATATATAAGAGGTGGGTTAATATAATGCATTATATATCTTAAATACTCCAATTTTTAAAATTATTTTTTATTTAAAATATTAAAATATATATTATATTTTATATATATAACATTTTAAATAAAATATCAATAATAAAATAAATTTACGATATTGAACTTATATTTCGAAATAGAACCACATTTAAAGTTAAATAGAAATACTTTTAAATGAAAATAACAATTTTGTAGGTTTAAAAATAACATTTTAAAATTTTAACAACATTTTTTAATGTTCAATAATAATATTAATAATTTTTAACTGATATTTTTATAATATTTTTTAGATCGTTATTTTTCATTTTAATCAAACAAAATATATTTTATGTTATCTATTAAACTTTTAGATATAAGAAAATTGATTTAATAATATTGTAATAAAAAATTTCAAAAGATATATTCTAAGGGAGTATTAAAAATGTTATTTTGATGGTCGCTTTTGTTAATAAATATATATTCAATAGAATAAAAATTGAATAGAATTTCATTTTCAAGACGTCATTAAAGAAACAGGTTTATTCAACCAAAAGAATCCATTTTGAACATTTATAAAACGTTTGATGCTTAAGCTGGGAAGTAGATTGTATTTGAAATATGGGGATATAAATTGATTATGTAAGGGATAAAAATGAATTTAAAAGAAATCTCAAATATATATGTTAATATTTCTTGAATGAAATGGATATATAATGGAATTTTTTCAATTATTATTTAAATTTTTCTATTGAAAATAAAGAAGTATTTCGTATATATATGTTACATTTTAAAATAAAATCACAAAATATTTCAAGTAGAAATAAAAAAATAATGATAAAACACAAAAATCTGTTATAAAAATGTATGAAGTACAATAAAATGTGTATTATTTTTAATGTAAACTATATATAAAGTTTTTTTTAATAAAACAATTTTCTACTGCTTTTAATGAATTAAAAAAATATTGGGATGACCTGGCTCATCAGTGGTGAACCCTTCCAGCGGTTTCGTCAGTTTATTCCGCCATATTGCTTTAATATTGTATATTGATCTGTTGTGTTTTATATCCGGTACTATAGGTGAACTCTTGGCAAATGTTTTCTAACTTATCAATTTGCATAAGCTTTGAGCACAAATAAAAATACATATGCACATATAAATACATAGGAATTGATTATTTATGACGCGCGTATGATTTTTCCAAATTAAATAAATATTACACTGTCCTCAAAACTTATATATATATGTGTGGGATGGTTGCGTGTGTGTTGGTGTGGCTTGTGGAAAAGCCGCTGATAAAATTATAATTATTTCTATAAAATAAGTTAATTTATTTAAAGCCAGAATTATATAGAGAGTAAAGAAGTAACGGAAGCAAGCCTTGTTGTTGACGACGCGCGTGGCAAGAGTCCCGGATGCCGCCCACGCATGCGTAGTGAGGCCGTCACACTACTGCCCGTATGTGTAGTGAAGCTTTGTCTCAGTTCGCGCTCGCTGAAGCAAAGTGTGGTCGCCACACATAGTTTGTTTAATATACCTTTTGCAAAGGTTTAACTTCAGCATCAAAATAAAAGCTAGATAGCAAAATACAATAACAGAACGGTCTGGTAGATTAAACTGGCGAAACTGCTGAAAGGGTTCACTATTGATGAGCCAGGCCTTCTCATTATTTTTATCATTGCAGTAAGGGCAGTAGAAAATTGGTCTTATTTAAAAATACCATACATGGCATAAATAGTTCAAATTTCATTCAACAGATGGCGTGCTAATACATCAAGTTTATATAAATACTCGAACATTGTTCTTATGCAAATTCCGGGCAGTTGACATTTTACCCGCTCCAGGAGCTTGGATTATCCTTGTTTCTCTCTCGTCTGCAAATAAATAAAAAAATACCTTTTTTGAGAGTTACCATTAATGAACTAAATACCTTCTTATTATTTTTTTTTTACTTATCCAGTAAAAGAAGTTAAAATTTATTTAAAATTGAAACACATAGCCGTGCTATATAAATTCTTCAAATAAAAAAACACTTCGGCCAGTAAATCTTTTTATTGTCTAGACCAGTGATTCTCAACCAATGTGCCGCGGTAATTTTGTGTGCCGCGAAATTCTAAAAATGTGCCGCCGAATTTTAGTCATATGATTATGTTCACGTTTGTATTGGTTTTTCTTTTTTTCTTTTTCATTTTTTTACTTTTTAAAATAACGAAATTAGCAAATTGAATGTTAGAGATGTATATTACTTATATTTTGCATAGAAATATTGATACATAATTTGAATTTTCTTGCATTCAAGTTAGCAAAAGTGTGCCGCGAAATTCTAAAATTGTGCCGCCAAATTTTCAAATCTTTAAAATAATGCCGCAACAAAAAAAAGGTTGAGAATCACTGGTCTAGACGTTTCGTTAAAAATCTTGTGTCCTCGTCAGGAGCGAACAAAAATTAAAACATTTGGCAAATCGTTATAAATTATTTTAAGGTTGCAAGGGCGTTCTCACGCGGTATTTCATATTTTGTACAACATCTAAATCACGAGTCAAAAACAAATTTTTGTTCGCTCCTAACGAAGTCAAAAGATTTTTGTCGAAACGTCAATTAAAAGATTTACTGGCTGAAATATCTTTAATTTGAAGAACTATGAATGGCGGCCAGGCAGCCTCGATCTTTACTATAACCTTATCGTGCAACTGAAAGTTACTGATGGCTTGCGCCATCTATCTGAATAAATATCAACTATTCTCGTTGATTTTATAATTATTCCAGCATTGGCCAAATACCCATTCTTGATTAATCAAGAAAAGCTAACCACGGACGCGTTTCGGGCTATTGGCCCTCATCAGCGTGGTTCAAGCTGTACCTCAATTGATTAATCAAGAATGGGTATTTGACCAATTCTGGAATAATTAAAAATCAACGAGAATAGTTGATATTTATTCCGATAGATGGCGCAAGCCATCAGTAACTTTCAGTTGCACGATAAGGAGATGCCTTTTTTTCTTAATTTATGCACCTTATACCAGTACAATATCACATTTGTACTATTTTTTCACAATAATTGTTTATTTTTGTAAAAGAATCATACGAGTCTATAATAGTTTCGGATTTTGATAACAGATGGCGGGCTAATGAATTGTAACAACAGATGTACCGCTAATGCATTATGTTTAGAATATTTTATATCGTTATTGAAGTTAAAACAATCATTATCAAATGTATTAAGACAATAATAAAATCCCTATTGACTAGAAGAAACAAAAGTCAGGAAGAAGAGCTTTTTTTATATAAGAGGACAATGGTACAAGCTTTTGGACAAGACGTCTTTCTAAGGATGCCTGTAGAAAGCTTGTATGTAGGTCCTCTTATAAAATAAGCTTTTCATCCTTATTTGTGTTTCATTTTCTAATAAAATATTTTATTGAAATCTGTTTCTTCTACTCTCCTTGTGTAAAAATTACACGAATTCCATAAGTCCATGCTCCTCGAGCTGTGTTTTATGATAAGCAGTGGCCTCTCCCAAAAGTCCTGTTTAGTGTATCTAATGCAAGCCAAAATATTGCCACGTGGAAAATTAGGGAAGACAAAAACTTCAGGAGAGACAACAATTTATTTCAAGCAAGGACAAACTATGAATGGTAAACAAAAGATAAGCCACGGGGGAGATTTACATAGTAGCAAAATATAAACATAAAAATGACCACTCTGTTAATAAAAATAATAAATAATTTGTTACAATATGTTCTGGAGCTGCAGGTGCCAAGCTACGTTTCGGGCAAATGGGGTAGATATTATTTCTTCATTGAAATCTAAAATATAGGAGTTACAAATTGTTTATAGCAAATGAAAACATTAAGACGCTAAGGGGACATAGCGCTTTAAATTGTAATAAATAAATAAATAAAAACATTGATTATGTGTGGGCATTTCTTGAGGCTCAATTATTACAACTTTGAATAATTAAACAATTTATTTTACTTCACACATATTAATTCAATATCTTATATTTTAAAAATGTCTTTAATATCAAAGTTTGTTTACAATTAGAAGGCAACAATATATATTTTTTACAAAAAAAAAGATTATAATTTCTAAACTATCAATTATAACCAAAAATAAAATATACAAATTGAATTTACATTTTCTAGAATAATTATTGAGAATGAGTGGTGTCCTTACATCATTCCCTCCCAAGTAACTAAGTTACGAGATGAGGACCAATGTAGGACAACAACTCCTAACCTGGGTAACATTCCACCTTATCTCTGAAACGAACAGGGGTTCTTATTGTCCTTCCAGATCTTGACATCTTGGGGGCAGCACTGGCGGAAGGTTCTTTATCCTCTCCAGGTGGGGCGAGTCTTGGGTCACCAGCTACTCCAGGTGTGGTGGCTATGTCCTCTTCCTCTTTTAGTATGTAGGCTGGTTTGAGTCTATCGATGGAAACATTTATTTCCTTTCCTTTAATTTCGATTGAAAAGTATTTGTCGGTCCTAGAAGTAACTTTGAATGGGCCCTCATAGGCAGGCTCCAATGATTTTCTCACTCTGCATGTCTTCAAGAAGACATGAGAACACGTCTCTAAGTCCTTGAAAACAAATATTTTGGGGGACGTATTGTGTCATGTTAACTTGGGCTTGAGTGATTCCATCTGCTTTTGCAGTTTGTGGAGAAATGTCTCCGGGGTGGTTGAAATTTTAGGGGCGTCGAAAAACTCGCCTGGAAGTTTTATTGTTTTTCCATAGACCATTTGTGTCAATGAGTAGTCCGAGTCTTTTCTCAAGGCTGTTCTTAGTCCTAGCACTACCGTGGGAATTGACTCCGTCCATTTATTTGAGTTGTGCGCCCTTATGGGGCGTATTGTTAATAAAATGTGTATTATTTTTATGTAAGCTATTTATAAATATTTTTTTTAATAAAATAATTTTCTACTGCTTTTAATGAATTAATAAAAATATGGGGATGACCTGGCTTATAAGTGGTAAACCCTTCCAGCGGTTTCGTCAGTTTATTCCACCATATTGCTTTAATATTGTATATTGGACTGTTGTGTTTTATATCCGGTACTATAGGTGAACTCTTGGCAAAGGTTTTCTAAATTATCAATTTGCATAAGCTTTGAGCACAAATAAAAATACATATGCACATATAAATACATAGGAATTGATTATTTATGACGCGCGTATGATTTTTCCAAATTAAATAAATATTACACTGTCCTCAAAACTTATATATATATGTGTGAGATGGTTGCGTGTGTGTTGGTGTGGCTTGTGGAAAGGCCGCTGATAAAATTATATTTTTATGAAATATATTTATTTATTTAAATCTCCAGAATTATATAGAGAGTAAAGAAATAACGGCAGCTGGAAGCAAGCCTTGTTGTTGACGACGCGCGTGGCAAGAGTCCCGGATGCCGCCCACGCATGCGTATTGAGGCCGTCACACTACTGCCCGTATGTGTAGTGAAGCTTTGTCTCAGTTCGCGCTCGCTGAAGCAAAGTGTGGTCGCCACAAATAGTTTGTTTAATATACCTTTTGCAAAGGTTTAACTTCAGCATCAAAATAAAAGTTAGATAGCAAAATACAATAACAGAACGGTCTGGTAGATTAAACTGGTGAAACTGCTGAAAGGGTTCACTAGTGATGAGCCAGGCCTTCTCATTATTTTTTATCATTGCAGTAAGGACAGTAGAAAATTGGTCTTATTTAAAAATACCATACGTGGCATAAATAGTTCAAATTTCATTCGACAGATGGCGGGCTAATACATCAAGTTTATATAAATACTCGAACATTGTTCTTATGCAAATTCCGGGCAGTTGACATTTTTTCCCGCGCTCCAGGAGCTTGGATTATCCTTGTTTCTCTCTCGTCTGCAAATAAATAAATAAAAATACCTTTTTTGAGAGTTACCATTAATGAACTAGATACCTTCCTATTTTTTTTATCAATGACTTGAGAAAGAAGGTAAAATTTATTTAAAATTGAAACACATAGCCGTGCTATATAAATTCTTCAAATAAAAAAACACTTCGGCCAGTAAATCTTTTTATTGTCTCGACGTTTCGTTAAAAATCTTTTGTCCTCGTCAGGAGCGAACAAAAATTTAAACATTTGGCAAATCGTTATAAATTATTTAAAGGCTGCAAGGGCGTTCTCACGCGGTATTTTATATTTTGTACAACATCTAAAGCACGAGTCAAAAACAAATTTTTGTTCGCTCCTAACGAAGTCAAAAGATTTTTGTCGAAACGTCAATTAAAAGATTTACTGGCTGAAATATCTTTAATTTGAAAAACTATGAATGCCGGCCAGGTAGCCTCGATCTTTATAAATTGTTAATATTTACAGAATAACAGTAACAATAATTGTTTAAGAAAAAAGGCATCTCCTTATCGTGCAACTGAAAGTTGTTGATGGCTTGCGCCATCTATCTGAATAAATATCAACTATTCTCGTTGATTTTCTAATTATTCCAGAATTGGCCAAATACTCATTCTTGATTAATCAAGAAAAGCTAACCACGGACGCGTTTCGTGCTATTGGCCCTCATCAGCGTGGTTCAAGTTGTACCTCAATTGATTAATCAAGAATGGGTATTTGGTTAATTCTGGAATAATTAGAAAATCCACGAGAATAGTTGATATTTATTCCGATAGATGGCGCAAGCCATCAGTAACTTTCAGTTGCACGATAAGGAGATGCCTTTTTTTCTTAATTTATGCACCTTATACCAGTACAATATCACATTTGTACTATTTTTTCACAATAATTGTTTATTTTTGTAAAAGAATCATACGAGTCTATAATAGTTTCGGGTTTTCATAACAGATGGCGCGCTAATGCATTGTAATAACAGATGTACCGCTAATGCATTATGTTTAGAATATTTTATATCGTTATTGAAGTCAAAACAATCATTATCAAATGTATTAAGACAATAATAAAATCCCTATTGACTAGAAGAAACAAAAGTCAGGAAGAAGAGCTTTTTTTTATATAAGAGGACAATGGTACAAGCTTTCGTGCAAGACGTCTTTCTAAGGATGCCTGTAGAAACCTTGTATGTAGGTCCTATTATAAAATAAGCATTTCATCCTGATTTGTGTTTCGTTTTCTAATAAAATATTTTATTGAAATCTGTTTCTTCTACTCTCCTTGTGTAAAGATTACATGAATTCCATAAGTCCATGCTCCTCGAGCTGTGTTTTATGATAAGCAGTGGCCTCTAACAAAGGTTCTGTTTAGTGTATCTAATGCAAGCCAAAATATTGCCACGTGGAAAATTAGGGAAGACAAAAATTTCAGGAGGAGACAACAATTTATTTCAGGGAAGGACAAACTATGAATGGTAAACAAAAGATAAGCCACGGGGGAGATTTACATAGTAGCAAAATATAAACATAAAAATGACCACTCTGTTAATAAAAATAATAAATAATTTGTTACAATAATACTGGAGCTGCAGGTGCCAAGCTACGTTTCGGGCAAATGGGGTAGATATTATTATTTCATTGAAATCTAAAATATAGGAGTTACAAATTGTTTATAGCAAATGAAAACATTAAGACGCTAAGGGGACATAGCGTTTTAAATTGTAATAAATAAATAAATAAAAACATTGATTATGTGTGGGCATTTCTTGAGGCTCAATTATTACAACTTTGAATAATTAAACAATTTATTTTACTTCACACATATTAATTCAATATCTTATATTTTAAAAATGTCTTTAATATCACAAAGTTTGTTTACAATTAGAAGGCAACAATATAATTGATGATGATAACAAATATTTTTTACAAAAAGATTATAATTTCTAAACTATCAATTATAACCTAAAATAAAATATACAAATTGAATTTACATTTTCTAGAATAATTATTGAGAATGAGTGGTGTCCCTACATCATTCCCTCCCAAGTAACTAAGTTACGAGATGAGGACCATGTAGGACAACAACTCCTAACCTGGGTAACATTCCACCTTATCTCTGAAACGAACAGGGGTTCTTATTGTCCTTCCAGATCTTGACATCTTGGGGGCAGCACTGGCGGAAGGTTCTTTATCCTCTCCAGGTGTGGCGAGTCTTGGGTCCCCAGCTACTCCAGGTGTGGTGGCTATGTCCTCTTCCTCTTTTAGTATGTAGGCTGGTTTGAGTCTATCGATGGAAACATTTATTTCCCTTCCTTTAATTTCGATTGAAAAGTATTTGTCGGTCCTAGAAGTAACTTTGAATGGGCCCTCATAGGCAGGCTCCAATGATTTTCTCACTCTGCATGTCTTCAAGAAGACATGAGAACACGTCTCTAAGTCCTTGAAAACAAATATTTTGGGGGACGTATTGTGTCGTGTTAACTTGGGCTTGAGTGATTCCATCTGCTTTTGCAGTTTGTGGAGAAATGTCTCCGGGGTGGTTGAAATTTTAGGGGCGTCGAAAAACTCGCCTGGAAGTTTAATTGTTTTTTCATAGACCATTTGTGTCAATGAGTAGTCCGAGTCTTTTCTCAAGGCTGTTCTTAGTCCTAGCAGTACCATGGGAATTGACTCCGTCCATTTATTTGAGTTGTGCGCCCTTATGGGGCGTATTGTTAATAAAATGTGTATTATTTTTATGTAAGCTATTTATAAATATTTTTTAAATAAAATAATTTCCTACTGCTTTTAATGAATTAATAAAAATATTGGGATGACCTGGCTCATAAGTGGTGAACCCTTCCAGCGGTTTCGTCAGTTTATTCCGCCATATTGATTTAATATTGTATATTGGACTGTTGTGTTTTATATCCGGTACTATAGGTGAACTCTTGGCAAAGGTTTTCTAACTTATCAATTTGCATAAGCTTTGAGCACAAATAGAAATACATATGCACATATAAATACATAGCAATTGATTATTTATGACGTGCTTATGTTTTTAAATAAAATATATTTTTCACTGTCCTCAAAACTTATATATATATGTGTGGGATGGTTGCGTGTGTGTTGGTGTGGCTTGTGGAAAAGCCGCTGATAAAAATATATTTATTTCTATAAAATAAGTTAATTTATTTAAAGCCAGAATTATATAAAGAGTAAAGAAGTAACGGCAGCTGGAAGCAAGCCTTGTTGTTGACGACGAGCGTGGCAAGAGTTCCGGATGCCGCCCACGCATGCGTAGTGAGGCCGTCACACTACTGCCCGTATGTGTATTGAAGCTTTGTCTCAGTTCGCGCTCGCTGAAGCAAAGTGTGGTCGCCACATATAGTTTGTTTAATATACCTTTTGCAAAGGTTTAACTTCAGCATCAAAATAAAAGCTAGATAGCAAAATACAATAACAGAACGGTCTGGTAGATTAAACTGGTGAAACTGCTGAAAGGGTTCATTATTGATGAGCCAGGCCTTCTCATTATTTTTTATCATTGCAGTAAGGGCAGTAGAAAATTGGTCTTATTTAAAAATACCATACACGACATAAATAGTTCAAATTTTATTTAACAGATGGCGCGCTAATACATCAAGTTTATATAAATACTCGAACATTGTTCTTATGCAAATTCCGGGCAGTTGACTTTTTACCCGCTCCAGGAGCTTGGATTATCCTTGTTTCTCTCTCGTCTGCAAATAAATAAAAAAAAAAAACCTTTTTTGAGAGTTACCATTAGTGAACTAGACACCTTCCTAAGGGAAAGCATTAAATTAGAAAATAAAATTAAAATTTATTTAAAACTGAAACATAGCCGCGCTATATGAATTGTTACTATTTACAATAACAGTAATATTATAAATAAATGAATCTTACAGGGCTAATTTCCTTGTGCAACTTTTTATTTTCAAGATTTCGGACTTGTCAATCCTTCAACAGGATTATCTCACTTTAACAACTTAATAATTAATACTATTTTTATATACAACTAGCCGAATGACCCAGACAACGCCCGGGTTTTATCCGATTAAATGCTTTTATTCAAATACTATTCGTTACAATTATAAATTGGCGCCGTGGATGACATTCTTGTATAATATATAAATGAGTTTTAAAAATTGTAAAAACAAAAAAATAATGCATCGGCCGGGAATCGAACCCGGCGAGCATTCTACCACTGAACCACCGATGATTATGAGAAATGGCCATATTTGGGTATTTATTCCATTCACAAAGCAAACGGTGACAGAATTGATTAAGAAAGAATTGATTATGACGCTGATAACTGTATATATTAATAATTGTTTAATTTTTAAAAAGAATCATACGCGTCTATAATAGTTTCGGATTTTGATAACAGATGGCGTGTTAATGTATTATGTTTAACATTTTATATCGTTATTGTGATGTCAAAACAATCTTTATCAAATGTTTTAAGACAACAACAATCTCCTTATTCATTATTTAAAAAAAGAAATAAGTCAGGGAGAAGAGCTTTTTTTTATATAAGTGGATGATTGTACAAGCTTTCCTGCAAGACGTCTTTCTAAGTATGCCTGTAGAAAACTTGTATGTAGGTCCTCTTATAAATAAGCTTGTGGGATGGTTGTTGCGTGATGTGTAGTGTGGCTTGTGGAAAAGCCGCTGATAAAATTAAAATTAATTTATTTAAAGCCAGAAATATATAAAGAGAAAAGAAGTAACGGTTGTTGTAACGGCCGTTGGGATCAAGCCTTCTTGTTTACCGGGCGAGTGGCCAGCAAAAGTCTCGGATGACGTCCCGCGCGCATGCGTAATCAGGTTGACGCTCGCGGTTGCCTAGGCCGTCCACTGCCCGTGTGTGTAGTGGAGCTTTGTCCCAGTTCGTGCTCGCTGAAGCGAAGTGTGGTCGCAACAAGCTTTTAACCCTGATTTGTGTTTTGTTTTCTAATAAAATATATTATTAAAATCTGTTTCTTCTTATCCCCTTGTGTAAAGATTACACGAAATCCATGAGTCCATGCTCCTCAAGCTGTTTTATGATAAGCAGTGACTTCTCCCAAAGGTCCTGTTTAGAGTATCTAATGCAAGCCAGAATGTGTTCTGGAGCCAAGCTACATTTTGGGCAAGTGAGGTAGATTTTGCTTTTATTTTCTATCTTCAATTGTTTGAGATGGCTTGTTCTAAATCTTGTTAGTGTTGTTTGGTTCTGTCTGTGGTTCAGAGCTCGTCCTGGGTCCACTCCATTGTACCAGCTGTGCTTAGGCTTCAAGTTGTTGTTGTTTCTTATCCCCTTGTGTAAAGATTACACAAATTCCATGAGTTCATGCTCCTCGAGTTGTTTTGTTATATGCAGCGTTTTCTCCCAAAGGTTCTGTTTAGTGCATCTATTGCAAGCCAAAATGTGTTCTGGAGCTGCAGGTGCTAAGCTACATTTCGGTCAAGTGGGGTAGATTTTGTTGTTATTTTATTGAAATCTAAAATATAGGCGTTAAAAATTGTTTATAGCAAATGAAAACATTAAGACGCTAAGGGGACATAGCGATTTAAATTGTAATAAATAAATAAAATAAAAATATTATTGATTATATATACATATCGTAATTTAAACAATATGATATGTAAGTAATAAAGTATGACGTCTTTTCTAGTCGTCTCAAAGTGACACCAGCATGCCACCGGACACCCGAGGGATCCAGAGAGGGACAAAAAGGGCGTTGGTCCGGATGTTGACAGTTAGTTAGGTTACAGTGGATATTTTCGGAGAGGCCCGCTCAGGGCTAGGTCTCACGGCGGTCCTCATGGCCGCCGTTTTGGCCCCTCTCTGCCCCCGCGGCTTCATGCAGGACGCCGAGCTTTCCTCAGTTAATTCTCAACTTTCCCCTGGTTCTAGTGCCACGTGAGACGTACTAGGAGAGCGTCTTTTGATCCCAAACTTTGTCCTTACTGTCCCGTGCGGACTTCCCACTCTGCACGCCTTGCCACTCAACCCCGACTGCTTCCAACTCACTTGTTGGCTTACCCGGGTTTACGACATATATATATTTATTAAGAAATATAAAATAAAACGTAAAAATTGAGAAAATATTTTTCATTTTAAGGTAAAAAAGGAATACACATATGCTTTATCCAATTTATTTATATATTTCCTTCCAGATGAAAATAGCTCATAAAAACGATAAATAAATCAAAATATTTTAACACAAGCAGAAAAAAGAAAGATATAAATTTAAAATATAGCTTTAAATTTTCCCAAATAGAGATATATATTTAAATAATAGCTCGTCAATTAATTATATTTATGACGTCATAAAATTTATCTAAAAAACATTTTAAAGTGTTATATAATAGAAAAATCCCTCTTGGAAAAAAATATTTTATGGCCAGAAATTTTAGAGGTAAAAATCCATCAATCTAAATACCATTATCAGTGAGAATAAATCTTCAATTTTATTGGTCAAATTTTATTTTTTTAATTTATTCGCAGATAAACTCTTCATAATTCTTTTTTTTTTTGGCGGGAAAAAAGTAATTTTAAATATATCGTTTGGGATTGTAAAAAAAAAGGAAATATTTGATGTAATATATCTTGTGAATAATTCAAATTTTTGTTTAATTTCTTGTTATTAGGTGTTTAGGAATATAAAACAGGATATGTATAATAAAGATTTTTTCCTGTTTTTAGACTTTGATATATGAAATAAGGAATCAAGGGATTTGATTTTGGATTTGGTTTATCAAGTTTTCGGTCTAACATGCCCTTCAACTTCTGGTTGTACTTAAAGATCTCCGTGTTGAAGAGTCTGTTAGCCCGAAAGCTCGAGAAATAAAGAAATAAGAAAATAAACCAAATCCTTTAATTCTTTAATGATTATATATGTGATAAATAATTTTAAAAAATAATAAAAAAAGGTAATATCTTGACTACGTTTTCATGAAAATTTTATAAGGAAGAACGCCATCTAGTGGAACAGAAATAAACTAAACGTTGATATAACTTGTTTCGTGATATTTGGCCATCCGATTTTCTTGATTAATCAAGAAAAGTCAACCACAAACACGTTTCGGTCTGTTGGCCTTCGTCAGCGTGGCGCAGGCTGAACCACTGTGACCAAAATTGTTGTGAGGTTTTTTGAAAAGTTTAGTTAATTTCTGTTCCACTAGTTGGAGCTCTGCAATCTAAAAAGTTTATGTGAACGTGGTCAAAATATACCTTTTTTTAAATGTAATTTTAATACCAACACCTGACCTTTTTATTAATTTTTTCATATGTAACCATTGTACTCTAAAAACATTGCACGCTGATTGGGTGATTAAGATCACATGATAGTAGGGAACTAATCAGCTAGTGTGGATATCTACACCAACGTAAACATATACATACACTCTTAGACAAAACATAAGGAAGTTGTACCTAGCATGTATATCGGGATTCAGACAATAACTCTGAAAAATATTACAGTGACCTTTATTGAAGGCACACGAGATAACCAATATACACTCATGGAAAAAACTTAAGGAAGTTGTACCTTTTAGCATGTATATCGGGATTCAGACAATAACCTTGAAAGATATTACAGTGACCTTTATTGAAGACACACGAGATAACCAATATACACTCATGGACAAAACATAAGGAAGTTGTACCTAGCATGTATATCGGGATTCAGACAATAACTCTGAAAGATATTACAGTGACCTTTATTGAAGACACACGAGATAACCAATATCCACTCATGGACAAAACTTAAGGAAGTTTTAACTTTTATCATGTATATCGGGATTCAGACAATAACTCTGAAAGATATTACAGTGACCTTTATTGAAGACACACGAGATAACCAATATACACTCATGATCAAAACTTAAGGATGTTGTACCTTTTACCATGTATATCGGGATTTAGACAATAACTCTGAGAGATAATTTGATACACAGTTACTTTTATTGAAAACACACGAGATAGCCAAGTGTGAACAAAATTGCCTCTGTCTCTTAAAAAAAAAAAAAAAAAAACAGACGACCGACGACATCAAAGACTTTCCACTTCAATAATGTTATCCTCATGAGTGTATATCCCGAT
>CP092883.1:14073569-14189591 GCA_030710605.1 Cordylochernes scorpioides | reverse complement strand
ATGAGAAATTATAGTTATTGATTGACAAAATTTCCTCTGTCTCCTTAAAAAAAAAAAATAGACGACCGACAACATCAATTTCTTTCCACTTCAATAAGATGTATCCCTATGAGTGTATATCCCGATATGAGAAAGGATAGTTATGATTGCCAAAATTACCTCTGCCTCCTTAAAAAAATAGACGACCGACGATATCAAAGACTTGCCACTTCAATGAGAAAGGATAGTTAAGAAAGGACAGTATTGAAGACAAATGACATAATCTAAGAAGGAAGACCTAGATGATGTTAATTATTCTCAGATGTCTAATCATAATTATTCATAATTGGTGAGCTTCCCTTTTATTAAGCCTACTTCCATGATTACAGGGCTTAGTTCCCTTCTATCTACTCCCATCATCGTATGATAAAAGGCTCCACTGTTAAGTTTCAATCTTACATTGAGGAACAGAACAAAGTCAGTTCAAAATTTTAAACTATTCAAATTCTAAATGATATCATTAATAACATAATATACAGTCTAGTTGCGGCGACGGTCAATAGATGGCGTCTGGTTTTAGACGTCTATTTTGACGGGAGAGACGACCCTTGTCTCTTTAGATCAATATCCTCCCGGCAAAATTTCCATCTATATTTTAGCCATAGATTTGGCCCAGCCACTTTGTCAGCTAAACACCTCTTTGGTAGATTGTGAGGATTCCTTCAGATCCCGTGTGGATCTCATGGAATAGAGTCCGCCCTAGACTGACGAGGGCCATTAGCCCAAAACCATGGTTTCTAGGTGGACGCTTTTCAGTTTGCCAAAGCTGGTGTTGTGGCTTTGTCACCGACCCGAGGCCGCTAGTTGCGGCGACGGTCAATAGATGGCGTCTGGTTTTAGGCGTCTATTTTGACGGGAGAGACGAATCATGTCTCTTTAGATAATATATACACTCGACTCTCGATAATTTGAAACTCTCAATTATTTGACAAATTTTTACCCGGTCCCTTGAAAAATACTCGCTAATTTGAATAAAATCAATATTAATTGGTCCACTCGGTAATTTGAAGTTGAAAGAATAGTATCTTACCACAAATAAACATTTGTGAATAACTGTATAAATGTTTTTTAAAAAATAAATCACGAATTTTGAGAGAGATATTAAACACTTGTTTTAGAAAAGGCAAGACACGAAAGCTCCCAATGAATTTATTACTTTAAAAACTTGCGGTAAGTCACTTATTTAATCTTGTATCAACGTATATCCCGTAACTGACAAAACTTCAAACTTTTGTTTACTTGATTTTTTCCCCTCCCTCTCTCTTGGTTGTTTAAACTCCTGTTATTTTGAACTCTTGATAAATTGAAATATTTCTCTGGTCTCTTGAGTTTAAAATTATCGAGAGTCGATTGTATTTGTGAATAAGATAATTAGCTTTTTAGGCCAAAGAGATTCTTTTTTATTTGAGGTGTTGCAAGTTTTCGAGAAATTTCAGTTCTTCAACTGTCAGATAATACTATATTTGACAACAAAATGATATTTTTTACTAAAATAAACTAAATGTTGCTCGTTGAAGATAAAAATTTGCTCGAAAAAGCTTGTAACATCTCAAATAAAGATTTTTTTTACCTAAAATCTAAGTTTCTTATTCAAATAATTTCCAGGTAACTCTATATAAAGCTTAAGATTCTTTTTGAAATGAAACAATTTCTACTGCCCTTACTGCAATGGAAAAAATTAATTGGAGGGCCTGGCTCATCAGTGGTGAACCCTCCCAGCGGCTTCGCCAGTTTAATCTACCATACAGCGGTATGCTGTGCTGTATGCGTTTACAAGAGCGTCGGGAACAAGTATCAGCGCTTGGGCCTTGAATCTTTGGTTTCTCACTGCACGCCCAGTTTTAACCGTAAAATCGACCTCCCACCCCAGTACTCCGTGTTTTCCCCCGCCATTCCCCCCAGCTGAACTTTTTACCTACTGTATCTTTTAGTCTTTTATCCCGCTCTACCGTGTTCTTGTGCTTTGCGTTTATTTCGTCCCTTTTTATTCTTCTGGTGTTCCTTGCGGTATGAGCTATTTTTCATGTCCATAGTTTTTTAAAAATATTCTCCATTCATCTGTAAATATGTAAATCCTTTGCTTTTTACTTTTTAATAGTATGTAAATTTCCCATACTTCTTCATAGCGTGTAAATTTATTTTACTTCTTTCGCTTATATAATTGGCACTTTTGTTTCCTGCCCAGTTGTAACCTGAGGAAGGGCATTCTTGCCTGAAAGCTTGTATTTTACCAATAAAAGAAAATCACCACGTTTTTATCGCCTTCGTTTCTAATATTATTGCGTCGCCACGTCATGTCTGATATATCACTTTATATATGTTATGAATTATTTTGTTTTGTTGTTGAAAAAGATAGAGAATTGAAGGTGCAGTCGTGAAAATAGGAAATAAATTATTTACCCATCAAGTAGTTTTTATTTAGAATTACTTGAAGTAAATTACACATAAAATTATTTATCACAGTAATATAGGATTTATAAAATGAATTCTATATTCGTGAATTAAAAAAAAGGTAGGTTAACTATACATATTTACAACAATTATTCAAAGTGTTATGTTCTAAATCTATGGTCAAAAATGTAGAACAGTCAATGAATGAAAATAAAATATATGTTTTAAAAAATAAAATATTTGCATTTTAGATTATATAATATATATATATATATATAATATAATAGATAGAGATATTTTAAAGTATCAATTCTGCAGTCACATATTTTGAAAAAAAAAATCTAAATTTAATTTGTACACACCGTTCTATCTATAATTCATAGAATAAAGTGGTTAGATGGCGAAATGAAATTTATTGATATAATAAAAATACCAAACGAATTATACTGAATAATTAAAGGAACGAGAAGTTATATTTTAAACGAAAGTTTCACGAAAACGAAATCAAATATGTAATGGAATAAATTATTTAACAGTTTTTCAGAGTATTAGATATGTTATAATATAATTTATTAGGAAATATATAATTTATTAATACGTATATCATTATTAAAGATATATTTGAAAAAGATATATTAATAAAATAAATTATTTGGAAATACTTTCAAAATTTCTGTTTAAAAGGTAACGAATGAATAACTTATAATATCTTGAGACTTAAATTAGTTATAGACTTAAACCAGTTTTATATAGCCAATTATAATACAAGCTATAAATTGGTAGAAAATTAGCCAGTTCTATGAACAAGTTTAGAATGACAGTCGTTTTATAAACGTTATTAAAGTTTTACTCAGTCTGCATAGCCTGCACCATGCTGACGAGGACCAACAGCCCGAGACGCGTTCGTGTTTAGCTTTATCACGAAATAGAATTGGCCAAATATCACGAAACAAGTTAAAACAATTTTTAGTTTATTTTTGTTTCACTAGATGGCGTTCTGCCATCAAAATATTATCATATGAGCTGTCAGAATATATATATATTATATATAATCTAAAAACACAAAAAATTCTATATTTTTAAAATATATATATTTTATTTTTATTCATTGATATTTCTACTTTTGTTATCATCGTTTTTAGAATAACTTTCAATTTTATTGGAAATATGCGTAGTTAATGTATCTATCTTTTTAAATCACTAATATAGAATTAACTTTATAAATTCTATATAATGTGAAAATAACTAATGTGTAATATTTCCTCAAGTAATTGAAAATAAAAGCTACTTGATGATGAATAATTATCTTTTTTTATCACGACTGTACCTTCAACCCTTTATCTTATCGATCCTTTGTCTTATTAACCCTTTATCTAACAACAAACCAATTATTCATAACATATATATTGTTTTGAAAATATAGAAATCCATAATTAAATATTTAGACAAGGAAAAGGCATATATAGGAGTGAAAAAAAAAATATTTGTCAATATATGACTATTTTCCTAAATATATATATGTCATACCATAAACACTTGCAGTCATGGGGCCAAGTGGTTTCAGGAGTCTCTAGGTAATATAAAGAACAAGACAGGTTAGATGTGACCTAAGAGAGGCCAGTGACGCGACACAGGCAAGGTCCAGGAGGGTGTGATGTCGGTCGTCCAGTATCTGGTCGTAAAACTCACTAATGACTTGTGGAAGATCCCACGGAAGGGTCTATTTGATAATTTAGGAAATTTCCATATATGATGGAATCTCAAAAAACTAGACCTCGCTTTGCTTGGGTGGTTGGCTTACTATCTTTTAACTTTGTCTTATTTGATTACATAATCATTAAGCTGGCGTGTTGAATTTTATCTACATTTTGAGGCTGTTACACTATTTATAATTATGGTATATTGAAGAATATAGTGTCTATTGATGTATATTACTACATATATATATATATTAATACAAAGCAATAACACGCCATCTTTATAATACAAATGAAAACACCAAAACACGAATGTTTATTTTCACAAATAAATCAAACTTCTCCTGCCCTTACTGCAATGAAAAAATATATTGGGAGGGCTTGGCTCATCAGTCGTGAACCCTCCCTGCGGTTTCGCCAATTTTTAATCTACCAGACCGCTTCTTTATAGGTCTAATACTGTATTGGATCATTCTGCTTTTATATGCAACACTGAAGGGTGGAATCTTAGAAATAGTACTTAAGCAAACTATGGACATAAGCTTTTAGGACAGTAGAATTACATTTAAACAAAAAGATAGAGAAACTGACTCTAAAAAGCTACTTTACAATTTTAAAATACAAATACATTACTTATAATTGATTTATATGAATTAACTGTAGTTTGAATAATGTTTTCAAACTCAAAATGAATTTTCTTGTGTTCTTTGATTAACAGGGGAATTTTGAATATTTCTATCTATATCAAAAAACAGCACAACGAGTGAATTAAAGCTTTAAATAAGTAATACCATAATTGTTATATATATTATATTGATTATAAACATATTCGAAAAAACCTTACGCAATATTATATAAAAGGGCATACCTGGATCTTAAAGAAAAAAAAACAACAATTTTTTCTCTCTTTACAGATCCAGTTACGCCCTTTTATATAATCTTAATCAATGGATCGTCTTTTGACTCAAACTTACGTAATATGTTTCTTTATTACGAAAACACCACGAGATTTCGATCTCTCGATCTTCAACAAACAAAAATGATAATCTCTCAAATATTGTAATTTTTTCCTGTTGAAGATGAAGAGATCGAAAGCTCGTGGTGTTTTCGTAATGAAGAAACATATTACGTAAGAATGTGAGAAAAATAGTACAAATGTGGAGAATAATTGATATTTATTCCGATAGATGGCGCAAGCAATCAGCAACTTTCAGTTGCACCATAAGGAGATGACTTTTTCATAAAATATTCCGTAAGGTTTTTCGAATATTTTTACAAATGTAAATCGCAAATTTCTTTAATCTGAGAATATATTGAGAATGATGGCTAAAATAAAAGGTATTATAAATTATTAACTAAACACTGATAAATCACAATTTGGATTATAGATTATAGCTACAAGAAAATAAGATCTAATCCATAGTTTAGGATTTTCTTATAGATATAAACTAAACATTATACATAGCACCCTGTGTATGTAAAAAATGAAAACTTTCATAGCTGATCCTTTTTCAAAATATAAACACACACACACAAAGCCTTTATTAGGGACATGCCCCATACAGATTCTCCCAATTGGGTAAGGTAATAATCATCTTGTGTTATTTACATAGGTAGTAAGATGGAAATTGAACTGGCTTTACTCTTCGTCTCAAAGTCATTCACTTGTTGACTGGTCCTTACATAATGATTATCTAAAAAAATTATAGTAAGCTATTGCCTTAGATTTGTTTGCTGATATTTTGGAAAGCAATTTTTCAAAATAATATACAAATATGTAAAATTATTGAACTGAATATGAGAAAGAATTATAAAGGTTTATTTGAAGATATAATCGCGTTAAAAAGTTTCTTTTGATATACATAGATGGCGCTCTTATACACCTTATATACAATAAGACAAGAGATTAAAGATAGAAATTAAACTAGATAAAATTTTATAAACACACTAACAGCTCACGTCTATTAGCGACCTGACCTATCTAGGAACCCAACTAACCAATCTAACAAAACTACGACATATATATAGTATATAAATAAAAAAGAGATTTTTTATTGTAATTTTAATCAACTTGAGAATTATGGTTTGGTAATGCAGTTGTGGTTGAAATATTTAAAGTATGATAATGAAAAATAGTTTTGATCAGTAATTTAATTGAGTTAAAGGAATATATAAAAGGCATAGTTTGATAAAAGTAATGCCTGGCTTAAGGCGAGCAGAAAAAGAAAAACAAAAGATTATTTACATAATGTACAAAAGGTTTGAGCCGGCCAACGGGAAAGAGAGAAAATATGGTTTTACGGGCTACTAACCAAAAGTTATGATTTTTGAGCCCAAGCGCGATGTCAGGTGGCAAGGGACCCTAGGATCTGGCGGCAGGAAATGTGTCGCAGGGGTAGTGGAAACGTTGGGCAAGCAGGGGAACAGCGCCAAGGTGCAGTGAGGCAGGAGCATTGAATTGGCCAGGAATCTAGTAGAAGTGGCAGATGGAATTGGAGGCAGAAGGTCCTTGGAGCCTAGAACTTGAGGGCCCTAGACTTCAGGATGGGGCAGCTTGAGGCTCTCGCCTCGTGCTTGTCAGGAAGGCCCTTGGAGCAGCAGTTGGCACATTTGGAGGTGCGCTGGTCAGCAATGGATGGGCAGGCGCGGCCTTTATGGCCGTCTTGACCGCAGTGGAAGCACTTAGGAGCTCTGGAGCATTGGGCAGAGTTGTGGCCGAAGCCACAACAGCGGAAGCAGACGCGGGCGCGGATGGACTCCTCGAAGTTGAGGATTACTCCATCAACCACGATTCTCCCGCGAACGCCCAGGGCTCTAAAGGTCTTGAGGTCCACCTCGATGAAGGCGGTGCAGGTCCCGCTTCTGGGTGCAGAACGGTGCGCCACGCGCACCACCTTGTCCCCAGGAAGGTTTCGAACAGCAGCGGTTTCCAGGAAGGTCTCCTCAATTGTGGAGTTGGATGTCTCCTCATCCACTTTGAAGAGGCAGATCCGTGGCAGGATCTCCTTCTGCTGGCGAACCTTCATTCCATTCAACTTGCTGGCCAGGGAGGTTGTAACCTCAGGGATGGTATCAGGATTACTGGAGTGGAGGACCAGCTTCCCCTTGGTGTGCAGGGAGGCCCAAACGCCTTGGGGGAAGAGTGTGGGCAGCGCGGACAGCTTTTAGCATCGGCCATCGGGATAAAACAACAACGAGTTTTTATAGGGGAAGAGTGACCTCTGACGGTTGATTTAGCAGAGTATTTGAATCTATGGAATTATAATTTAAAATGAAATAATATTTTTATATAACATATATATATATATAGGCAGATATGAAAATTAGCACAGACAACAATTTGCAAATTATAACAATAGTATTACATCTTAGAATTCCCACTTTTAACAGTTTTTAATATATTCTCAACCAACTTTTACCTATTTACATATAAACATTTATAAATAGCTATTTTTTTACTTGGATGTTTGTGGTCATAAAAGATAAAACATAAGAAACTAAATTGTTTGGGAAATAACAGAAAAGTTTGAGGAAAAGGAAAGTTTTTTTTTACGTTGACTTCCACAAAAAGGAAATAGCTCTAGGAAACTGAAAGAAAAAAAGGATAAAAGATCAATGTTGAGTTTATTATTTTTGTTATTATATTTAGATCGATTTTTTGTTGTTGGGAAAAATATATATTTTGGGGAAAGAAAGAAAGCTGATAATTAAGAAGATCCTTTATTACTTAAATGTATTTATAAACAATAAGACATTAAACTAGATAACATTATTTAATTAAAAAGGCATATATTGGATTAAAATTTTCAAATAGATACAATTATATATATTCACACCAGCAGCTCACGTATATCAGCGACCTGACCAATCTAGGAACCCAACTAATCAATCTAACAAAGTTACGACATATATATGCATATACGACAATGTTACATTTGTACTATTTTTTCACATGGTAGAGATGCTAGTTTCGACCCAGTTGTCCTGAATCCCAACATCGACATCCCCAAGTATGATGGAACTGACGACCCTCGCCCATGGATTGAATCTCTTGAAGAAATTGGCTTCTTGTACCATTGGGCAGACTACATTATCTCTCGTTATGCCGCCATGAACATGACGGGAAGCGCTAAAACCTGGTTGAATTTACACAAAGCTAGTTTCACGAGCTGGGAAAATATTAAAATCCGCCTCATTCAGGATTTTTCTTTGGACGCGAATAAAGAAGAACTTAGAATGAAGCTCAACAGAATGCAACACTGGAATGAACCAGCAATCAGGTTTGCGGAAGACATTCTAGTGTTGTGCAACAAGGTTGACCCCGCAATGGAAGAAGAAACAAAAATTGAACATGTTATTGGAGGACTGAAAAAAGAGTACTCATTCGCGCTCTACCTGAACCCTCCTAAAACGACCGATGACCTTCTTGTCGTGTGCAAGAAAATGGATTCTTTTGAAAAGAAGTATCGGGAACGTGTGGAGAAATCCAGAAACCTATATAACGGTCCACGCTATTCTAGACCCCAACAACAATCGAGGTACGTGCCGCCGACTGCCGCACGAAACTACCAGACCACTTCCAGGCCCCAAGCCCCTGTTTCCAATAATTACAAGAACGACTCCCCTCCTACCCCCAGACAGTATCGAAACAACTTTCCCCAGCCCTCTACCCCTAGACGTCCTTATAATCCTAACTTTGTGCCGAAACCAAACCTTCAGAGAAACACTTACAATAAAGGCCAAGAAGTGAGCAAAAATAGGACGGAAGATGGAAGACCAATCTGCTTTAAATGTAACAAGCCAGGGCACGTGGCCCGTTATTGTAGGGTCAAGTTTATAAGAATCCTAGAAGAGGATCCAGCAGATACCCAAGAGAAGGTCGAAGAGAAATGCCAAATGAATGAAATATCAGAGAAATCAGGACCTCGGCTTTATGCCGATGTATGTCATAGCACACAGACAAATATTCCTACCCGGAATAGATATTCCGTGTTGGAGGATTTAAACTAAGCGTCGCGCCTGAATCTGTCAATCAAAGCAAGTCGACCATAAACGGAATCAAGAAGTTGGACCCTAAATACAAATTAAAAATTAATGTGGACAAGATAGGGACTTTTGAAGCTTTGGTTGATACAGGTGCTGACCTCTCAGTGGTCGACCTCAGAACGGCCCTCGATACAGGCCATGGTATAAGTAAACTCGCAAAAATTTGTGCAGGACCCGATGGAAAAAAATTGGACATGGTAGGAAGTATATTTTTAAATATAAAAATTGATGACGAAACATTATCACACAACTTTGTGATATTGAAAACGCATTTACGGACATTAATTCTTGGGAGAGATTTCCTTAAGAAAATGAACGCAAAAATAGATTGTAAGCAAGAAACTATAAAATACGATTTGACGAATAATCATGACGAAATCAATTTTGAAATGTTGAAAATAAAGAGTGCCAAGGATTCCATTGTACCGGAATGTTCCATGAAATTGATCAAGGCATTGGTAGAAACAGAGGATGGAGAATATATTATCGAGGAGAGCAGCAAAATGTTTCAAACAAATGGACTTCGTCTAGCAAGAAGCTTGATCAATGTTATAAATAGGGAAACACACATCTGGATAACTAATCCGTATCCTCGACCGTTAAAAATAATGAAAAACCAAACATTGGCTTTTGGAAGTAGTCCAGCAAAAATAAATGTGAGTCGAGAAAGAGAGGTAGAAAAGAACGAAGAACCTAGATTCCAAATAAACGAAAATCTTCCACCAAAGGAACAGAAGGAGTTAAAACAAGTTTTAGAAAGGTATGGAGATCTTTTTTCATCGAGATTAGGGAGAACCAATTTGGCAAAACATCGGATAGACACAGAAGACGCGAAGCCAATTAAACACAAGCCTTACCGGGTAAGTGCTAAAGAACGAGATATTATAAAAGAGCAAATTGACGAGATGCTTACAGAAGGCATAATTAGGCCATCTTCTAGCCCCTGGTCTTTTCCAGTAATATTGGTCAAGAAGCGAGATGGTAAATACAGATTTTGTGTGGACTACAGAAAACTGAATAATGTGACAGTAAAAGATGTCTATCCGATCCCTAGAATAGACGAAGTTATGGATACTCTCCAAGGATCTACACACTTCTCAGCAATAGACCTCAGATCTGGATATTGGCAAGTTGAAGTCGAAGAAAGAGACAAAGAGAAAACAGCTTTCACCACAGCGCATGGATTATATGAATTCAACGTGATGCCTTTTGGACTTTGTAACGCGCCTGCTACCTTTGAGAGAAATATGGAGAATATGCTTGGAAATCTGAGATGGCAAATTTGTTTGTGTTATCTGGATGATGTTATCATATATAGCCCGGATTTTCCAACGCACCTCAAAAGACTTGAAGCTGTTTTTAGATGTTTTCGTGAATCTAATTTAAGGTTAAACGACAAAAAATGCCGATTTGCTTTTGAAGAATTGGAGATTCTCGGCTATATAACGAGCAAACATGGTATAAAACCCGCGGAACATAACATCAAAGCTGTCAGAAATTTTCCTCGGCCCAAAAAGGTCAAAGAAGTACAATCCTTTTTGGGAATGTGTTCATATTATAGAAAATTTATCAAAGACTTCTCAAAAATTGCTGACCCTTTGACCAACCTTATAAAAAAAAGTGTATCATTTACCTGGACAGAAAGACAAGAGGAAGCGTTTCAAACCCTAAAAACAGCACTATTAAGTCCACCAATTTTAGGTCACTTCAATCCAAATGCACCTACTTATGTTCATACTGATGCGTCCAACATCGGCATAGGTGCAACACTTGTCCAAGACATCGGTGGTGAAGAGAAGGTGATCTCATATTTGAGTCGTACCCTAAGTAAAGCGGAGCAAAATTATTCAACCACTGAAAAAGAATGTCTGGCCGTTGTCTGGTCAATGTCAAAATTAAGACCCTACCTTTATGGAAGACACTTTAAAATAGTAACAGACCATCACGCCTTATGCTGGCTCAAAAACTTGAAGGATCCAACAGGTCGATTGGCAAGATGGGCATTGAAAATTCAAGAAAATGACTTCGATATAATACATAAATCGGGAAAGAAGCATCTGGACGCCGATGGCTTATCTAGGGGGCCCTTACCAGAAACTGATTGGGATGAGGATTTTGAAAGGCTATTTTTAAATCAAATAACAGACGAAGAGGATAAATTTATCGAAAGTGTTAAGAAAAACCTTAATGGAAGCAGGCGATCAATTGCGCAAAACTTTAAAGAAGAAGATGGATGCCTCTTTAAGAAAAACCCGAACCCTGAAGGCAGGGCGTGGTTGCTTGTGGTTCCAGAGAATAAAAAGAGAGAAATTATGAAAGAATATCACAATCATATGTCGAATGGCCATCTGGGCGTCGCCAGAACCATGTACCGAATAAAGAGTAAATACTTTTGGCCATCCATGCTAAAGGATGTCTCAGAATTCGTTAAGACGTGTCACCTTTGCCAAAGTAGGAAAGGCTCTAACCAATTACCTTCTGGACTACTACAGCCCATCCCCCCAGCCAACTTTCCTTTCGAAAGAATTGGAATTGACTTTGTTGGTCCACTACCATCTACGAAAAACAGGAAAAAATGGATAATCGTGCTGACGGACTACTACACTAGATATGCAGAAACAAGAACAGTCTCGGAAGCAACAGTGAAAGAAGTTTCTAAATTTCTAGTAGAGGATATTTTTCTTCGGCACGGAGCCCCACAATATCTTATTAGTGACAGAGGCTCTCAATTTACCAGTAATATAATGAAAGAGGTGATGAAAACGTGCAAGATTAAACATTGCTTCACAACGAGCTATCATCCCCAGACTAATGGATTGACAGAGCGGTTAAATAGAACATTGATCAATATGCTCAGTATGTATGTGAACACTGATCAGAAAAATTGGGACGAAATACTCCCATTCATCACTCACGCTTACAATACTACAATTCAGGAAACCACAGGATATTCTCCCTTTTTCCTGATGTTTGGAAGAGAACCCACGTCTCTTTTGGACGACAGGAATATCTCGGTGGACATTGACAAAGATGATTATGATGAATACATAAAACATCACTTAGACAAAATAAACAGAACAAGAAAATTAGTTATTAACAACACAATAAAGACTCAAGAAAGAATGAAAAAGAACTATGACAAGAAACACATGGAAAGAAGCTACGAACCAGGAGAATTAGTAGCAGTTTGGACACCAATTAGGAAAATAGGAAAGTGTGAGAAACTACTGAGAAAATATTTTGGCCCATATAGAATATTAAAGAAGCTGTCCAACGTAAATTACTTAATTGAACCAAAAGATAATCCTGGCCAAGACCCATTGATTGTCCATGTCTCAAGAATCAAACCCTATTTTGAAAGAATTGATGAGGTCAATCACGAGGACGTGACGACCTCTGGAGAGGGGGAAGTGTTACATCATGATTAATGGCGTATTTCTTATATTAGTTTCAATATATTTGAAATTTAAATTATATATTTATTTATTTTTATATAAAATATTCTATGATATTTATTTAAAACAGATTATTAATTTATCATCATTTGTATTTAGGTACACTGTGACTTCACTGCTCTCTTTGATGTGAGAAAATAAAAAAAGGATTCTGGTGGCTACTTAAAGAAGACTTATCTCGTTATTCCCTTTTATAAATTTGTAGGATGGTTGAAACACGCTCTGGTAAGATGCAAGACCCAGCACAGGAGAGAATCCAGGCTGAAGAGTCTGCCAAGCCGCAACCTGGTGCAACAATATATATATATATATCGTATATTTTAAGCTGTATAATAATGACACTTTTAGTATATGTCACATATATTCCAATTAATTAGAGCCGATACTTTATAAGATCCTACCCTTCTATTAAAATGTACACCGTTTCTATTTGCTACAACCTCCATATTTTGTATATAAACTATTTGTATTTAAACTAAAAATGGTCACGTCAAAATAAATATCCAAAGAGCGGTCAGCTGGGGACAGAGGAGCAAAATGCCAACGCCCAGACAGATGGGCCCCCCTCCCTCCAGGGATTTATATAGACGACCCCTGTAAACAGGACAGGTTTTGGCAGGGGGTCAGCAATATGTGCTAGAGTGTGGCCATCGGCAGACGGCTTCTGTCTCAGACACACTCTCTCTCTCCATGTCTCGGTGATAAGCATCCAAGTTTGTGTCATGACCTCTACCACTGTCCCGTGGGCTGTCCCCGATCACTCTCGGTGCTAACATCTAGCCCTGCCTCTGCTTCTTGTTGTCCGCGTGTGGGAAGAACATCAACCTCGCCTCACGTACACGACTGCCAGTTTATCAATACGTCGGCAGGATCATTTGCAACAATATTACATACATATATATGGGAATATATGCAAATTTTAGCACAGACAACATTACAACAATATGCAAATTATAACAAGAGTATTACATCGTAGAATTGCCACTTTCAACAGTTTTTAATCTCTCTTACATCTACCATTTCATCTATATAAATTTTATGAATTCTGTCGATTAATCCATGTAAATTTGTAATTATTTAATTCTAATTTATAATTGTTTTATTTGTTTATTCTGTAAATAGGCCCAAATATTTTCAATATCGCGCCTGGTTTATTATTAAAATGATAATTTCGTATAATTTATATTATATTAGGTTTTAGGGGAACGAATATATATGTGAGAATCGATTTGAAATCCTGTCGACTCTCTTTCCTCTTAACTCTAGGCCTAACTTCAATCGTTTATTAATATCTATAATCGTTTTATCTCCTTGTTTTTCTCTGTCTGTCTGACCCACAGTCCGTATTTTATTTGGCTCTTAGTAGTACATCATGTCATACAGTAAGTTGGTACAGGGTACATGGTGGTTGGACATAGGCAGGGACATGGTAGAATGACTGGGGTTTTAAATTATCAGATATATATATAGGTCATAATATATGCTCTTCCAGGATTAATAAAACAAATCTACAGTCGACCAGAGAGAGAGAGAGAGAGAACGCAGCTAAGGCCGGTCACTTGATATAGCAGTCACATTCCAAGGGGGCGACCGCAGGGCCTTTTCTTGGAACCTCAGTTCTATGTTTACTCAGTCGGGGGGGTGGTGGACACACAAGACGTGCATTTCCGCGGTGGCAGCCGCTAGCGCTCCCTCTCTCCCTCGGTTTGCTGGGTTCCATCTGCCAAACTTGTTGTTTCATTATTTCTCACCTCACCACATCATTACCACTATATTGCCACATTGTAAGTCGACAGGATCATATCACAGAAAAGTCGACAGGATAAGACCTGGCCGGGAAGCAAATCCCTCATATACCGGAGTATGAAGAAACAAGAAGCCAAGCCGCGTTGATCGACCAAACCCAACTCAACTGTAACCACTCCTCTTCGAGCACTCAACCCCTTCTTCGCCAACCTTTGAACCGTGATCCCGAAGAAGTATTCACCTACGACGGAGATGGAGCTGCCACGCACTTCTTTCAGCACTAGATCTACTCAAGAACGATCGCCGTGCCAGAGCAGGACACCTCCCGCCATCATGGACAAGACTCCGCCATCTCCCTACCGCTACTGTGATGTACAACACTGGTACGCACAGTGTCACAGACAGAACTCTCCCGAAGCTCAATGAACTTACCTGCGCCCTAAACCAACATAACTCGTGAGTGTAATTGTCTTAACTCCTACCATTCATTCTTTAAATAAGTCATTCCTTGTAGATTGTCCCAATATTTCCATAATTAGCTCAATATGTGTGAATATGTTAAAATATTTAATATTTCCATTTATCTCTCCACCCCTATTAACAGTGATCTTATTATCCATATTATATCTAGCTATGTGAAACCCATTTAATTAGTTACCTTACCAGTAGATGTAACAATCGTCATTTTAATTAAATAATTTCCATTTTAACGTAACTCTTTAAAAAATAAATCATAAAAAAAAAAGGAATTCTACCTATTATCGCTTTACGATTTTTGCTATTAACAATAGATTTTTCATAATCAAATTATTTATAAAAATATGCCTCCAGCACCTAAACTTTTGTATAGACCTCTCCTACTTGTAAGCACGGCTCACGAAAAATAATTTCTTTCCCTAATCGATTCAAAATTCACCCTGTAATTCAGGCGTCGAAGAATTCCAACCACCACGTGAGCCTTACTTACAACCAACCCTTGGTGACTCTTATCTATCTTCCCCTTAATGTCCCTCTCATTCTTACAACTTTGTTAACTTTATACCAGCTCAGGACCTTTATAGAGAATTATTGATTAATCAATTATCGAACTTCTATATTGTCATTTCAAAATCCTAACCTTCGCCCTTCATTTATGATAATTTATTTCGTAGTTCATCTCTAGCCTATCCACCGACCCACACCATCTAGCCAATGGTGTGTTCGTCACAGGGTGCAGTTTGACTAACTGCTAGATATTTATCAACCCCTTTTTGTTCGCACTTGAACAATCTGCATCGAACGACACAGTTCGCTTCTTCTTCTCGCGCCACACGTTCGCCACACGGACCCTGTCTTCAAATCTATGTTTGTCCATTGTCCAAACCAGCACGATATAGCCTACCTCCGATATTTCCCACGGAGGTACGTTAAACATCGTCGCTGATTCTGTCCGGTCCGTCATCATTTCGCGCAGACATGGGTCTTACTTTCAACCCACCGCGAAATCATCGCTTTGCACAAGCTCCCACGACGGTTCAAACACCTCGTGTCCGAGCAGCTTGTCACTTGTAACGGACAACGCAGTCCTCGTCCCAATTTTTGGCACTGTGCGCGCATAATTTCCGCAAATTAAATATAAGTCCGTTCGACTTCCTCACCTACACACGGGACTTTTTCCCTCGGACTCGCTACACAAGTAACTGCATAGATAAGTTAGATTGGCCCAAAGCAAGTTTCCCCTCGCTCTGTTCGCCGAAATTCTAACATTGTATGTAGTTCGATATTTACCTCAGTCCTGAGCTCACACAATTGCCAACCTCAACCTCATTTCTCGTACTCTACACTTATAGCATAGAAAGCCCATGACAAGTTTCCCCTTGCCATGTCCGCCTGAAAAATATCTTAAAGTGTAGAGTTCCCCCAGTCTTAATGATCTTCAGAACTTCATCATATGTGTAGAATAGTGTGAAATATATAAGTGATGTGAATTTAAGAAGAGGAATTAAGAACAATAGACTGACTGTGTTTTGTAAATAGAGAATTAATCTTTACTAGGTTTAAATGTGTGTGATAAATAAATAATTATAATTAAATAATAAATATATAAGTTGTAGTTTATAAAAGATAAACAACACAACATATTTGGCGACGAGGATTAAAAAAAAATAATAATAATAATTAAATAAGCGTAACAGAAGATGGCAAATAATTTGACGTCTCCATTACCGTTGAACCTTAATGCTACAGATTTGTATTCCGAGTACAAACATTGGATGAATTCATATTTAATTTATGAATTAGCAAGCGGTGTTTCAACAAAGAAAGATGACGTTAAAAGGGCAACACTTTTGCATTGCCTTGGACCACAAGTCCAAAGAATTTTCTTTAATTTGCCAGAAGAAAAAGATACGTATGAAAAAGCAAAAGAAGCTTTAACTAAATATTTCACACCACAAAAAAATATTGTATCAGAACGATTTAAATTTAGGCAAAGAAAACAAAATACAGATGAAAATATTGATTCATATGTCATTGCCCTAAGAGAATTAGTCAAATCCTGTGAATTTGGAAATTTAGAAGAAGACATGATCAGAGATCAGATAATAGAAAAATGCTATAATAGGCAATTAAAAGAAAAGTTGTTGCAACAAGATAATTTGAATCTTCAAAGAACAATTGAGATATCAAGAATGTTTGAAACAGCCAAAGAAGAATTTAGAGTATTGACAAATGAAGATATGACCTCAATAAATAGAGTAAACTATAAAAATAATTTCCAAGCAGCTAATGAATCAACTGTTAAAGGACCAAAAGCTCATAATGTGTACCATCAAAAAGGAAGCACCTCCAAGGTAAGTGCACCTAATTTGGAAGAATGCTATAGATGTGGCTTAACTACACATCCTCCATATAAATGTGGAGCTAGAAATATGAAATGCACATTTTGTAACAAGATGGGTCATCTTAATAGAGTTTGTAGAAATAAAAATAAATATAAAAATATTGAAGGAAAGAAAAGAAATATTCAAAATATTTCTGAAAATAATGAAGACTCAGATGAATACACTTTCTTTTTAGGCTCTGATAACAAAGAAAGTATCTATATAGATGGAAAGGAAATAAAAATGACTATTGATACAGGTAGTGATACAACATTCATAGGACTTGAAAATTTGAAAAATATTTTTCCTAAATCTCAAATGCCAACTTTAAATGGTACAGAAAGGAAATTTTATGCCTATGGACAAACTTCACCTCTTCCATGTTGTGGATATTTCTTTGCAGATGTTTCATGGGGTGAAAGGTCTATAAAGGAACAGATTTTTGTGATTGAAGGTAAAGCAGAACCTATTTTAGGAAAGAAAGCAAGTTTCGAATTAGAAATTATAAAGCGTGGAACAAAAATAAGGAATATTCAACAGGAAGTTATTCCGAAGGATATATATAATTTGATACAAGAAAACATGAACCTTTTTCAAGGTCAAGGAAATGTGAAGGGTTATAGTCAAAAAATAACTCTAAAAGAAAATGTTACTCCTGTAGCTCAGAGATGCAGACATTTTCCATATAAAATGGTAGAAGCCATCAATCAAGAGCTAGACAAAATGATAGAAGATGGCATTATTGAGGAAGTCCATGAAGCTTCTGAATGGATCTCAAACATTGTGGCAGTTCCAAAAAAGGGTACTGAAGAAATCAGACTATGTGTTGATCTGAGAGAAGTGAATAAAGCCATAGTTAGAGAGAGATATCCTATACCAACAGTTGACAATATTTTGCAAGCATTGCAGGGAGCAAAATTTTTTGCTAAACTTGATGCGAAGAAAGGCTTTTGGCAAATTGAACTTGATGAAAAGTCCAGGCCATTGACCACCTTTATTACACCCAGAGGATGCTACAGATTTTGCAAAATTCCTTTTGGACTTTGCAGCGCACCTGAAGCTTTTCAAAAAGCTATGAACTCAATATTGTCTCATTTAGAAGGAGTGTTATGCTACATAGACGATGTGATTGTATATGCGCAATCTATAGAACAATTGGATCAAAGACTGAAAAAAGTATTTGAAAGATTTCAACAAGTTGGACTCAAACTAAACAAAAGTAAATGTAAATTTGCTCTAAATGAATTGGAAATATTAGGCCATATTGTTAGTAAAGATGGAATTAGACCTGATCCAAAGAAAATAGAAAGTGTTCTAAGTTTTTCAAAACCTGAAAATGTAGATTCTCTAAAATCATTTTTAGGTACATGCGGATTTTTAAGAAAATTCATTCCAGACTTTTCAAAGTTAGCCGAACCACTTAATAATTTGACAAGAAAGGACATAAAATGGAAGTGGAGCAAGAAAGAAGAGGACTCATTCAGAAAATTGAAAGAAGCTCTTACAAAAAATCCATGTTTAGCCTATTTTGACATGAATGCACCTACCGAAGTAATTGCTGATGCTAGTCCTGTAGGTTTAGGAGCTGTTTTACTACAAAGACAAAATGATGGAAGCAAAAAGCCAGTGGCCTATGCAAGTAGATCATTGACTAATGTTGAGAGAAGATACTCACAAATAGAGAAAGAAGCTCTTGGGTGTGTGTGGGCTGTTGAGCATTTCAATGACTATTTATGGGGAAATAAATTTGTACTTAAGACAGATCATAAACCATTGATTTATATGCTTAATCCCAAGAAGGCAACAGTCTTGCCACCAAGAATTGAAAGACTTAGTTGGAGACTTCAACCTTATGATTATGAAATAGAGTATCTTAAGGGCAAACAAAATATTGCAGATATATTTTCAAGAAAACCTTTAACAAATATTTCATGTGAAAATATTGTTGATGATTATGTGGAAAAAGTACTTTCCATATTTTCAGAAGAAATGAAGGCAATTTCCCTCAATGATATCAAGAAGCAAAGTGAAGCAGATCCATTTTTCAAATTTCTAACTAAAATAATTCAAACTGGAAATTGGCCATATCAAATTGATGATGATGAACTTAAAAGTTTGCACAAATTTAAGGAAGAACTTTCAGTTTATGATAATCTCATTTTAAAAGGAAAGAGAATTGTTATACCAACAGATCTTAGAAGAAATATTTTAGACTTAGCTCATGAAACTCATCAAGGGATTGCTAGAACTAAACAAATTTTAAGAGAAAAATACTATTGGCCCAATATGGACAAAGATATAGAAAGACGTATAAAGAATTGTTACATTTGTGAAGTCAATCAACCTTTAAGGCATGACCAACCTTTAACAACCATACCAATACCTCCTAGACCATGGTATAAAGTAGGAGTAGACTTAGTTGGACCAATTGATTCAAAATATATTTTGACACTTATTGATTATTATTCATCGTTCCCGGAAGCGATTATAATAAATGATATTTCTTCGAAAACTATAATTTCAAAATTAAAAGAAATTTTTGCAAGATATGGATTTCCCATTGAAATAGTTTCAGATAATGGTCTTCAATTTGTAAGCAAAGATACTGAGCAATTTTTTATGAAATCAGGTATAAAACATATAAGAGTGTCACCATATTATCCTAAAAGTAATGGAAAAATTGAACGTTTCCACAGATATTTAAAAAAGCAACTTATTTCAGTAAAATTGCAAGGAAAGGATTGGAAAGAAGAACTTCAATGTGTTCTAATGGCATACAGGTCGACTCCACACCCTTCTACTGGGAAAACACCAGCATTATTGCTTTTTTCCAGGGAAATTAGAAATAAGCTCAATGATATAAATGACAATGATTCTCTTATGGATAAAGAAGTGATGGAGCATAATCAAGCCTATAAAGAAAGAATGAAGAAATATGCTGATAGCAAGAATAAGGCCTTGCCTCATGACTTCAAGAAAGGTAATATTGTTTATGTCGCAAACACTGAAATGAAAAGCAAGTTGACACCAAATTATGACAACCAAAGATTTATCATTCTAGAGACTATATCTCCAAATTCATTCAAGTTAGTCAATACTGAGACAGGTAGCTTTATCATTAGGAATGCAAAGCATTTAAGACATGCCAATGTCTTACAAGATTTTAACAAAGGAATTGATTTGAATACCACTTTGATTAAGACTCCAGAAATTAGAATGGAACTTCCTAGTACTTCAAGGTATCTACCAGAACAAGAAGCAACCTTAGAAGATATTGTACCAGAAGAGCAGATTGCTATATCTGATATGGACTGTTTATACCCAAATGAATCACCTAATGAGAATGAAAACAAGACTGTCATCACTAGAAGTGGAAGACAAATACATGTTCCTTCTAGATTTAAGGACATGATTAGATACTAACTAAACAAGGGAGGAATATGTAGAATAGTGTGAAATATATAAGTGATGTGAATTTAAGAAGAGGAATTAAGAACAATAGACTGACTGTGTTTTGTAAATAGAGAATTAATCTTTACTAGGTTTAAATGTGTGTGATAAATAAATAATTATAATTAAATAATAAATATATAAGTTGTAGTTTATAAAAGATAAACAACACAACAATATGTATGTGACTCTTCTTCTCGTTGTTCACACTCCTCCATATCACTTTCCTTATAGTACATTAGATTTTGTTGTATATAACCTTGATATTTTCAAGAATTTCCTTAAATATCAAACTCTCCGGTGTTGTAAAACTGCTTGAAAATAATATTTACTTGTACCATACAATATTTTATTTACATAAAATTATGTCACCATTACCTTAACTAATTTCAACTGTAAATTATTTTCTCTATTCCTGGCTTCTCCAGCTTTAAATATACTTAAACCATGTTCAGCCTTTTTCAACGGGGGCCATATGTCATAATATATGCTCTTCCAGGATTAATAAAACAAATCTACAGTCGACCAGAGAGAGAGAGAGAGAGAACGCAGCTAAGGCCGGTCACTTGATATAGCAGTCACATTCCAAGGGGGCGACCGCAGGGCCTTTTCTTGGAACCTCAGTTCTATGTTTACTCAGTCGGGGGGTGGTGGACACACAAGACGTGCATTTCCGCGGTGGCAGCCGCTAGCGCTCCCTCTCTCCCTCGGTTTGCTGGGTTCCATCTGCCAAACTTGTTGTTTCATTATTTCTCACCTCACCAGATCATTACCACTATATTGCCACATATATATATAAATATATTAGAATTATTTTTCTCATATTAAACTTTTTAATTTTATTTTGTTGTTTTTCTTAAAGAGTATATACAAGGTCATCCTGAGGGTTGTATGCGTTCGGGGAGAAATTCCTGGTGTCCACTATTATACCTACTTACACTCGTTCGCTTCCACAAATCTGGAAACTTAATATTTCAATTTTATCGACTAGTGACATTGAAGATCCACTCATGGAGACAAACACTTTTAACATGTATATCGGGATTCAGACAATAACTCTGAAAGATATTACAGTCACCTTTATTGAAGGCACTCCAGATAACCAAGTGTTTTTTTTTTTATTGTTCTTAGTACACATGGTACATGCCATGATAATTATGGTGGGTAAAAGTTGGCGACTGCTTTTACTGTAAGTGCACCACATGTCTACACCTGTGAAAGCAGTTAGACTTTCGCAATCACAAATGTGCCAGAGCCCCGTTTGGTTACTTGCACTCGCTGGTGGAGTTGGACTTTTGCAAGAATCGGGGGGGGCCATTGGAGCAATTATTTTTAAATCAGAAAAAAAGTGCACAATGCGGGATTGGATCCCGGGTCGTAGCGGTCGAAAACTAACGGTTTAGACCATCCATATAACAATCACCCAGTGTGAACAACCTCTGCCTCCTTAAAAAAATAGAGACGACCTGTCACATCATATACTTTCCACTTCCTTAAGTGTTGTCAATGAGTGTAATATAACAGAGGGTTTTAAATTGTTATTTTGTTAGTTTTATGAATATTTGACACTTTGCGGTATTGTTGTAAGGCCTCTACAGACCAAAAGTGTATAGTAAACACTAAAAATCATTTTAAAATGATTTGTAGTCTTCTTCACAATTATATATAGATTTATACATATATAAAAAACAATAGAAAAAAAAAGTAGGTCAGGTGTTGATATTAAAAATAAAGAAAGCATATCCTGACCACGAGCACATGTGCTCTTCAGAAGGCAGAGCGCCATCTGGTTATACAGAAATCAACTAAACATTGATTTAGTCTGTTCCCTGATATTTGGCCAACCCAATTTCTTTATAAATCAAAAAAAGCCATCCACGAACGCGTTTCGCGCTGTTGGCGCTTGCCAGTGTGGAGCAGGCTGTACCACTGCGACCAAAAATAATTTTGGTCCCAGAGACTTCTTGAGAAACCAAGAAATGGGTATTCAAGGCCACATTTGATTTCTGTTCCACCCGATGGCGCTCTACCATCTAAAAAGCATATGAGCTCCTGATCAGGATAGGCTTTCTTTTTTTAAATATACATATATACATACACTCATAGATAAAACCTAAATCTGATGTCGCACGTCGTCTGTTTTTTTTTTTTTAAGGATATAGAGTCAATTTTGTTCACACTTGGTTATCTCGCGTGTCTTCAATAAAGGTCACTGTAATATCTTTCGAAGTTATTGTCTGAACAAAATTTATTCTGTCTCTTTAAAAAAAGACAGACGACCTTCAACATCACAGACATTTCACTTTCTTCAATTTTGTCTATGAATGTATGTGATATGTGTAGCTCTTTTTAATATAATTATATATATAACAGTAATATATATCACGATGAACTCTAAAAACTTTTACTAACAAAATAGCTTTTAAAATACATAATTAATTTCATCAAAGTTTCTCTATCTTCTCCCTTTAATTGGAAATTTTACCATTTAAGACAAGTCGAAGCTATTGGTCAAATACAATTAAAATTTTTTTTTTGGAAGATATCTTCCTTGCCGTTTTCAATTAACTTCTTAGAAAATAAATTTATATCGATTTTGAATTTTAAATTATTGATAGCTTTTATTTAATTATACATATATATATATATATATATATATATTTGGAAATTTAGGCTTAGAAATAATGAGTTTGTAGGATTTTTTAAAATATGAAAATAAAATCATTCAAAAAAATATTTTTAATATATATATCTTTTGATATATTTTTCATTAAACACTATGTCAATCATCCATACGTCGCCATTTTTAATAAAATCGTCTGAAGACAAACGTAAATTTATCTTTTAATAACATAGCATTAATATCAAAGTTTGATTTGAAATTTTATTTCATTTTCTATGATGTATATAAGGAAATTTGAATTTTAAAATGTTATTTATCTATCAGGTATTGTGACATATATATTTCAAACTTTTATATATTAAAAAAATAGATGATATAATTCATTGTAATAAATAGTTAGAAGAATATACATTCGAATTATATTTTATTTCATTATATAGGATAATTTGGTACGGTGAAATATGCAATTATGTTTTATGATCATATATTTGTTATGAATATTTTGTTTTGTTGTAGAAAAAAATAGGGAGTTGAAGGTGCAGTCGTTAAAAAATAGGAGAGATAATTACACCTATCCCCCGATTTACACGGTAGATACGTTCCTGAGAAAAACGTGTAAATCGGGGAATAGGTGTACACAGAAATAAAAATAAAATTCATTGACAGGTTAAAATATGTAGTCAGCACATAAGCTCGGGATTCCTCGTGAGATGTGTACACAGCGCATGTGTTCAATCACAGTAGCATTTTGTATAGTGCGATAAAAACAAAAACAAAAAACTTATTTGGAAAACCGTGTAAAAGCGAAAACGTGTAAAACAAGTACCGTGTAAATCGGGGGATAGGTGTATTTACCTATCAAGTAGTTTTTATTTTGAATTACTTGAAGCAAATTACACATAAAATTATCTTTCACAGTAATATAGAATTTATAAAATGAATACTATAATCGTGAATTAAAAAATAGGTATGTCAACTATACATATTTACAACAATATTCAAAGTGGTATCTTCTAAATCTATGGTTAAAAATGTAGAACAGTCAATGAATGAAAATAAAATATATGTTTAAAAAACTGCATTTTAATATTATATAATATATAAATCTATATATATATATAAATGAATGTCTGTGTGTGTGTGTGTCCTCTATGGATTCAAAAACCATACATCCAATCGCCGTGAAATTTTGGGATATTATTAGGTGTATCTCCGGAAAGGTTTACGAAAAATAATATCTTGAATATCTTTAATATCCTTAGAGTTATTTGCAGATTTGTAGCTTTAACTCGCAAGCAGCGCCACCTTGCGACGGAGATAGGCTTAGGTCTGCCCCACCCCGTGAGAGAATGGATTCGTCCGGCCGCCGGCCGACAGTCCAAGTACCCACCGACCAATCAGGGCAGAGTTGGTGACACAGCTGTGCCAAGTAGACAAGAAAAAAAGCCTCGCGGGAGCTTGCCCAAGATGACCTCCGGGAACTTCGTCCATCTTCCATAAACGACCATTAATTTATTCAACCTTATCGAGTATTCTTCAAGGGACCGGGAAAAAATGTTCACTAGATAAAACGATGATTTTGTAATGTAGAAAATTAGGAAAGACAAAATTCAGAATGACACGGCACACAGGTGTTGGGTTCCCGGTTTGGATAGTTGAAAGGGGTGGATACACGATGTGTCTTATTAAAGTTTCCTTACTTAAGTATATATATATATAGCAATTTAGGCCAACAACCCCATGTATATAACCCGCAGCAAGACCTTAATGTTGTATAATAGCAGCACAGCTGTCAATGATGCACTATCGGCATATGTCTTTACATCATCACATGTAATGCAATTTGTGCAAACAGGATAAATAAAATTAAAAAAAAAAAAAGGGGGAAAAATCTGTAATTGATTAAGAGTTGAGCTAAAGCAAGGATCGAGCATATAATATTATCAGAACAATGGTCTAAAGATGGAAACAGCCGCGACACTAGTATACAATTTCATCAGGCAACCCATGAAATCGTTATTAAATTGGGCAATCTATAAAACACTGAAACACAGACACTCGCGACAATGTATGTGGCCGGTAATTTATGGGAGACTTGATTATTAGTAACATTCCCTTCAAATAGGTAAGAAGCATACAACATTTCATTTAAACAGTGGGAGTATCACCATAAGGCAAATTATGTATGAAATAGGTAACAGAGGAAACAAGAAATTTTCTCTAGATATTTATTTAAATATCTTAAAATTTGGGAACATGTCTATACTGACGAGATATGCTATTTACATAGTAAAATTTAGATAGAGGTGACCTGAAGTTACTTTATAGCCCTTTAGGGCCCATGCGAAATCTAGGTTGGCTACTACACAAAAGAGGGGGGGGGGGGAGGCGCTAAGTCATAATGACAAATGGCTTACCTTTTTCGAAAGTGCCGGCAAAGGTCTGGTCTCCCGTCTGAAGACTGTTCTTTCACTGAGCGACCCAGATCGAATCTTGCCTTTTGGCAAAGAACCTTCTTTTATTCATGTCTCTCTCCATTTTCATTCGCCGAAAGAAACACCAATCAAAATGGCCAACGGCTCCAGTATCAATTTCATAGACGCCCCAGGCCTCTCCCATCGAAATAGAACATATAGTATTACCAAAACAAAAAAATCTAAAGAGAGAAACAGCTACGGCGATAGTGTAAAATTTCAGACGCCAGGCCCCCCCTTCCACATGGATTGAAATACCATCCTCCCTTTTTCTCGGGACGGTATATATATATCGCCCCCCTCCGTCTTAGCTAAAAATCGACACAGGCCCCTTTTCACTTGAACTGTAATATAACGCTTTCCTTTCTCGGGAAGGATATTTTTATAAGGTTCAGTCCTTTAGAGATCTTCCTTCTCCATTTTTTTTTTCTGGTCACCTTTACCTAAATTTTTGGTGAGGGGAATATATGTACATATGGAACAACAGCTTCCAGCGCGGATGTCCCTGGATGTCACTGGTGTTTCCTTCACCAGGCATCGGCATGGAAGTCTGGTGTCATCAATTGTCTAGGTTTCTGGGCAAAAAGATGGTCTGTAAGTCTATGTGGGAGGGAAGCCATGTATCCATTTGATTTGATTATACATACGCCTTCTGTTGGGGTATGGTTACAAAAAACGTGCCCCAACAATCCTCCCCCTGCCAAGTAATGGACAAATGCGTTTGTGCTATTCATTATTCATCTGCCTTTCATCAGTTACTATGAAAGCAGGCCCATTTCTAGCAAAATGCATTTTCCATTACTAGGTGAAGCCAGGTGTACCGAAACCTATAGGGAAGATAAGGCTAATCAAAATGATGGTATGCCATTCTAGATGTTTATTATTCCGAACATTAGTGGGCATTGCGCATCCTGGCAAAGGGGTTTTTATGTGTTATTATTCTGTCAGCACACTGTTATCAAAATAGGTTATGGGGGACAGTCATATCATATGTATGGAAGTAAGCAAGGTCATCTGTCTTACCATTCATGGGTATATATATCACCCTTCCACTTTCTTCTTTGGCCTTGAGGAGTAGGCCTTCCTTGTGGTAAGTCCTCTCAACCCCATCCTTGCCTCTTGTGGTGCTGGATTCATTGCTACCTTCTTTCTGCTAACAATACAGTTAGAACATTTCCCTATTACATATTATATATAAAAATTTGGGCGCCAAGAAGTCGTTTAGAAATAACTGACTAGTCCAACTCCTAAAACATGCCAGCATCTTTATTTTCGTACCAATCAAGACATTCGTGTGGTATAGTTATATATATATACAATCAAAGGAAAGGATAATTATAGTTAGCTGAAAGAAATATCTTGGTATATAATGATTAGCCTATGACATGATGACTTTTGCTAAATAAAAAATTACAGAAAACAAATTATGTAAGTAATCATTAAATAAGGCACGAAATATGTAATGATAAAATGAATCCTTCCATGTTATATGATGAGTATAACATATATATTGAAGTAAAACATATCATGTAGATAGTGATTAAATATGTTAAGATATAAGTGATAAAAATCATCCCATGATAGATGACAAAAGAAAACTACTACAAGATTATATATGGTGACAAAATATATATAATTAAATATTTAATATAAATATTAATATCATGAATGTCAAAATAAAATTGTTGAAATGAATAGTATATGACTATAATATAATATATATGATATGAAAATAATAACATATTGAAAAAGAAAATGTAAACATAATATATATTTGTGCGCTGAAGGTTCAAGGTTTAGTATCTCAGTTAAGTTTCAATCTTATCCAGTCTGGAATCACGAGTTGGTCACTGGGTAATATTCGTCTATCCCGATCCTACTGGAGGGTGGGTTCTCTCTTGTGTGTTAGATTCCTCAAATTACAATACTCTCTCAACCCAGATGGGTACGTCATTTAGAATCTTGGTCAAATGGAACATAGCCCAGACCTCTATTAAACTACACAGTCCATTTAAATCTAGGGTGACAACCGTTTGAAGAAAGCTCTCTGTTTGACAGAGAAACTAATCAGCTTCTCCCATTTTGTTTGTGACTCCGTTTACCTTGCCTCTGGGGTGTGTACAGTTCAGCTACCTCCCCCTTCCAAGAAATTCATATTACTTTCATCTACTAATATACTCTCTATTCATTGACCTGAATCCTATAAATCTACATCTTATAAGTTTGAATTTTATCAATCTTAAATTTTGGTTCCTTTTACAAATTCCTTCAGAATTCTACTCCCTGTATAACTGCTCTTAATTCTACTGTCCCCAATACAACACTTCTAAAACTTTGACTCACTGGCTTGTTCTGGTGTCTCGTTCGCGGTCATTATAGTTAACTAATACTTTAAAATCTTATCCTAACATGGAACGAGTCTAAACTCGTTGAAGGTCCTAATAATTACTTATTCTGCCTCTCGAATCGGTCTTATGCTCGAATTCATTCCAACAAAACGTATGGCAGGGCGAATCCTTTATTAGAAGAAACTTCCGCTAGCTATGGGGGATCAAACTGGTACCAAAAAAATTCAATAGACGGAAACACTTCGTCTAGAATAACTGGGCAATCTCTGCCTACTTGCCAATCTTACAGGACCTCCCGTCTGGAATACCCTCGCTCCAGCCACGCTAAAAGCGTCGAAACTACGGTGTCAGATCGGTTACCCAAGGTCGCGCCGTTATACCCCAGGCTATACGGCATGGCTAAAACAAATCCCCCATCCTGCATAAAATTCAATCTATACCTCTTCGTTTCCTCTAATGAGGAGAAGTTTTGTGGGTTTCCTGGTCTGATCATAACCTCCCACAACCTTCCAGTCTGAGAATCAAGATATGATCATTATCTACGACTCTTAAAATTCAAGTTGATATAATGAAATAGAGTAACTGATTACCCTAATAAAAGAAATCAATATTTGCACTCCTCTAAAAGGAGACCTAACAAAGTGGAGCGAATATTTTCCTAACAATAGAGTTTTTACAGTCCTGTGAGGCTATCGTTCCTAACAAAATTCGAAATAAAAAATAAAATAAAATAAAAATCGATCCTATTGAAATCCTTAACCCTATTCTAATGTATTTTTGGATTAACAGTATGTTAGACTTTAACTTTGTGGTCGCATTCATTGATCATTACATTCACTCTCTCATTCACGATCGCATTCAAACTAGAGTTAGACTCTATCATAAAAACCAAAATACTATAATATCATTATTAATAGGCCTTAACAATAATGAAAATCTTCCAGGACAAAATGTGAAATCAAATAAAATAATAAAATTAAAACAAATTGGGAACTAAAGCCCTAGGTTACTCAAAAGAAAATGCCTCTGTACAAGCTCTATATATACTAATACTTTATACTCGATAAATGATTGTTAACAATAATTGTTAACAATTCTAAGTAATCTGGAAGCTAACCTACTAAAAAAAAATCAGTGTAACTTCAAAAACTGCCCTTGCCTTGACACCAAGCGACTTTTCACGACAATTCTATATAAAGACATACACTAATTATAATGGCGAATAAAGGACCATTAAGCGTGACACCTCATAAAAGCGGAATTGAGTCACTCCCCTAGCCACCGTGGGTGAAGTCACTTTCTTCCTACTTCATCTTGCGTCTGCCCCCTTTGCAGTAGTCCGACCTCAACACTCTATTGAAAGATGGATTTATAGGGTTCACGATTCACTACCCAACACTAACATTCTCAAGTGCTTTCCGAGGATCGACTACGGTCTGGGCCTACTTAACTTCTACCCCTGGCTTAGGGTCCCTATATTTCACAACTTTACTCTGAAAGATTGACCTTTCATGTCCTCATTAGAAACCTATTTCAAAGCTACTACCTGAAGGCCAGGGATTATAGGGTTTCTGAATTACCCAACACAAGCCATAGGATGCCTATTAGGTTTGTTGTTTTAGACATAGCCCCCCTCTAAGTTGTGATTTCCTACACCTTCCTTCACCTATTACTCCTGATAATAACTAAAATTTCAGATTTACACTAAATAGTTAATTCACAATGGTATACATTATTCTCATTGGTCTTTGAAACTCGGGTTTTAACAAGAAATAGTTTGTATAGAAAAAAAAAAAAGGAATCCTAATGAAGTTCTACTTAAGAAAAAAAAGGTTTTTAAATAAAAAAAAAAAAAGGTTGAAATCTCTAAACTTCTCATTCTATCGAGCTGATTCTCCGTACACACTCCAAAATCCTAGTTAGTGGCGACAGTCTAAGCGGAATTTACACTGTGTGGGCCTTTTCACCCTTGTAGACCTGCGTAAAGTTAAACTGTTCACACTAACTCTGTCAACTTCCCCTCGTCTCATTACTTCTGAGTTCGCTCTGGTTCTATTGTTGGATAAAATTGTAACATAACAATAAAAAGAAACTAAAATTTTCCTAAATCATATCCTGACAGGTTGTACAAGCTCTTCAAAACGGTGTGTCATATTAAAACAAGGTTGTGAGACAACTCTTAATTATATACTATACTAAAAATGAGGCTGAGCCAATTCTACACTAGGAGAACACGAAAACCCAAGATGTCGTCCTTGTAGCGAGCATGGAGCCCTATCACAAACCCGAAGTGCAAGAACAGACTGCCTAAGGTCTTGTGACCGACTAGTAAGCAGCGGGATGACGTTCCTCGTGTTGAGGGAGCGATGTCAGGAGGACAGAGTTTCCTGGTATTCCCTCTTATCTGGCACGACCGGTCGGGGTGAACAGTCGCGTCACGTGAAAGGAGGAAATATCTGAGTTCCCCCCTCTTGCTCTAACTGTTGGGTCGATTTGGCTCATGTAAATAGTAACTCTTATACTATATCTAAAATCTCTCATATAACTTATTAAATAAAACGGTGTAAAAACGGTGTTCTATACAAGGATAAGGTTGTGACAATTTTCTCTAAATGACACACTAATATTAAAACAAATTGTGAAGTTCTTTAAAGATGGCAACAAACACTACAGTAAGGTTGTGAGACGGTATTCTGCACAAAGACAAGGTTGAGACAAATAACACACAAACCCCCAGTGCATAATATGTCTTATTTTAAAAGAAATAGTTCTATCGAGGCGATATTGCGGTCGACAGCTACGCTTTATACATTAAATGTACTTTCTTCCATCAATCTTTATCTACTATTTACAAAACCCTTTATCCAACTTTTTTCAATTCTTTCTCTTTCAACATCTTTCTGCATCTTTCTATCTCTTCCTCATCAACATTCAACGCTTTCTCACTCTTTCATCATCCTTCATCATCCTCAACGCCTTTCAACTTACTTCCATCGCATCTCTCTTCAACGCCTTCAACACATTTCATCTCTTATTCATCACCTTATAACACAGTTCAACGCCTTTTTCATCATATTTCATCGCCCTTCCATCACTTTCAACACCTCTTTCATCCCTCTGAAGTCTCTTCGAAACCCGTCATCGGGATCTGGATCCCGATCTATTATCACTCTTAATTTTGAACTATTAATTATTACTAGTGTAATATTATTCCAACAGCCTATGACCTTTAAGCTTTATAACTCCATATACACCCGGCGGGGTAGTTACCTTGTTAAGAAAACCTATAATGTCATAGATCATTTAGAGAGAGAACATAACAAATTTGTGCGAATAGTTTGCTTCAACTATTGATTGTAAGCCTATTAAACTCGTTCTCTCTAGGTTGGCTCGCTCATTAGTCTTCGATTTTTTTTTTTATGCAATGGTCATATTGAGTCCACATGGGTGCTAAACGTAAACTGTATTAAAATGGTGTAGTTTTCTAGTTTTCGAATTATATGACAGTTAGAAAAAAAAAAATTCTGGAAATATCTCGCACTGGCTATTGTTAAAAAAATTGAATGGGGTACAACTCCGATCTTACAGGATACCTCATGGCTCATAGAATTGAATCGCTCATTTCTCACTAAAATATTCACACAGGTATGGAGGACTCCAGTGGTTCTATAGCTATTGGTCAACTAAATTAATTGGTGGCAGAAATTGAAGTTAGTTTAAAGGCTCATGTGCTGTTTTGTCATGCGTCTTTATGTCATCTGCACAGGAAAGTGTCGCCTCAAGGACCTAATTCTGGGACTAACATCCGCTGCACATTTCAGGAAGGAGTGGTCGTCCATACAATAGCAAGATATCATTTTGCTGCCAATGTACAATGTTGAGCATTTTCCATGTCGTCATTTTGTCGATCCCCAATCTTCTAGGGTGTTTCTTTAAGCATTTCTTGATGTCATTTAATGCTTTATGCGATCCCGCCCGGCATTCAATAAGTAGTATTTGATCGTACCACCTCCAGGAGACCATCCCATTGCGGCCGAATCATTTCCACCCAATTTATAACGCCGTCCATATCGCGTAATTGAAATTAGTGTAAAACTCAAAGAATAAGACCTTAATCTCTTAATTCTTTACTAATTTCAGTTGGCTCAACATAAATCTTCTCAATTATTAATTTAGTACAGTGGCGTGACATGTCACACTTCTTCTAGTTCTTTCGCAAGCTCGAATAGTCCCAGTGAAAGCCAGTTCAGGCGTTAATCCCGTGCTAACCCGTCATGCATGACTTCAAATTTGGAAATTATTAGACCTGAATATTTGCAGTGGCATCTGCTTCCACTGAAAGTATTTAAGACACAAGGCTGCCTCTTATCTTGTTTAAATCACTGTCTTTACTCCCATATGCCTGTGTAAACTTTAACCATGACCTTATCAATTCTCAACATTCTGCCTATCGAATATCCTGAGAATCAATGTTCTTCTTGTCTACGGCGGATTAACACAATAATTGTTCCCTAGAGTTATCTGCGTCGAGTGGTCAGTCTGTACTACTAATTCTCCACTCTAACTCCAGGATTCCTTTATCTACTCAGGCTGTTCAAAAATTTTCAAGACAGTTGTTCAAATCCCCAATGATAATCTGCTAAATTTCGATAATTATTGAAATTCTCATTAAACAGACTAACTACACCTTCCTGACACAGAAGTGTCCAGCATCAAGATATGGCGTACTGCCCATTTCTTCATTTGATGACTGTGTCACATTACAGCTGAAGAAACATACTAAGCATATAACTGGTTTAAATTTCATGTAATCTCATCATGCCTTCTGCTGGCAAATATTTACTGTAAAATTCAATACTATCAAGATGGTTTTATTTGTCTTCATCCAAAAAAAATATGTTTCAGAAATAGAATCTTGGAAATCTCTACTAAAGACAAAAATTATACATTTGTCAATTCAGGATAACCTTCCCTTGTCAGAGTGTATACAGGATATTTAAGATCATATGCAGTTGGAGGCATCATGAAAAAAAAAAAAAAAAAAAAAAGTCGGTTGCCTGACGCGTCTTTTTATGGTGATCAAACTTCTCTCTTCACGGGTACGCTAACTGGATCTTCAATTCTATTTTCACCTTAAGGCTCATATATCTGGATGCACAGGCTAGTATGATTTGATAGAAAGCGCTATTAAAATGAAGTTAAGATATTTGTATCCAGCAATAATTATCAGAACTCACCTCTGCTGTGAGAAAATTATATCAGAGCTATGATGAAAAAAAAAATTGCTAAGTCATTTCAGTAGACTACTGTAAAACACTGATCACCGTTCTAAATTTGAACCATGGGAAATCCAACCTCATTTCTCATACTGTATATAATAATTTGAGAAAGTAAAATAAAGAAATTGTAATCAATGGTGCTCGCAACAGAATTCAAAATGATTGAGACACAGAACATTATAAATAATGTCCAGCAAGCAGGATACCAAACCATCTTTATATTACAACATTTCCACAAAATATCTATAGGGCGATATGTTACATTCCATACTCACAAACATCTATAACAATAGCCAACTACTTAAGAAACTCTGGCATCCAAACGTATTACTGTAATTCCCCTAACATAGGCTCCACCATAAAAGTCCGCTATCTAAAATAATCCTACTATCATAAAACCCACTAACCAAAACAGAGAATAAAAGGCAATATATTCCGTAGAGTGTAACAGCTGCCAAGTAATACGCAGGGGAGACAGGAAGGAGAGTCAGCAATAGAATATATGAACATAGACGCAACGTTATTAATCAAGACAATAGGTCTCTAATTTTCCAATACTGCAAAGGAACAGGTCACACTTTCGCATTAGGAGAACCTAGAATACATTACAATAACATAAACAGCAAATATCAAAGGCTTATAATTGATTTTCTATTATTCAGAAAACACAATAGCATTAATAGAAAATAGATTTGCCCGAAACATATAACACAATATATCCTAGTACCAGCTAATAATATCAACAATAATATAAGTAACTTATATGTAATAGCCAATAACTATTATAAAACTACTTAAATAATAGAATTTCTAACCTATAAGATAATTCATAGAATATAGCAAACAATAGTAGAATATGTGTAATACCTTAATCAAAAAAATATGTCTTAAGAAAACAAATAATATGCAAAACTTCCTAATGTATATATATATATGTACATAGAATCATAATAGTTTTAGCATCAGGCGACGTTATATTTTCTTGATATATTGTATATGTTTCTCCTGTAGAAGGGCGGACAAGCTCGAAAGCTCGAGAAGACCAGAATAAAAGATACTCATCCCCATAGACGTTTTACTTTGATATCAGAAATCAATGATAATATTAAGGTTTTGCCACAAACAATGTGAATCGTAAAAGACAGCGGCCAGAGATGCGGTATACACCGCCTCAACATAACTTTCATTGCCTGATAAAATGCCAGTGAAACGGAAAGCATAAATTAAAATTCACGATTTGTAATAAGACTGTTAATCTCAGGATGCGTGGACTACTTCACCAATACTTAAAAATAGTATGGCTTTTCATTAGGTATATATTTCTAAAGTATAGGGGAAGAAACATATACTAAATTCGAGCCCCGCGGCGGGCGACATTGTTGGGTTCCCGGTTTGGATAGTTGAAAGGGGAGGATACACGATGTGTCTTATTAAAGTTTCCTTACTTAAGTATATATATATATAGCAATTTAGGCCAACAACCCCATGTATATAACCCGCAGCAAGACCTTAATGTTGTATAATAGCAGCACAGCTGTCAATGATGCACTATCGGCATATGTCTTTACATCATCACATGTAATGCAATTTGTGCAAACAGGATAAATAAAATTAAAAAAAAAAGGGGAAAAACTCTGTAATTGATTAAGAGTTGAGCTAAAGCAAGGATCGAGCATATAATATTATCAGAACAATGGTCTAAAGATGGAAACAGCCGCGACACTAGTATACAATTTCATCTGGCAACCCATGAAATCGTTATTAAATTGGGCAATCTATAAAACACTGAAACACAGACACTCGCGACAATGTATGTGGCCGGTAATTTATGGGAGACTTGATTATTAGTAACATTCCCTTCAAATAGGTAAGAAGCATACAACATTTCATTTAAACAGTGGGAGTAGCACCATAAGGCAAATTATGTATGAAATAGGTAACAGAGGAAACAAGAAATTTTCTCTAGATATTTATTTAAATATCTTAAAATTTGGGAACATGTCTATACTGACGAGATATGCTATTTACATAGTAAAATTTAGATAGAGGTGACCTGAAGTTACTTTATAGGCCTTTAGGGCCCATGCGAAATCTAGGTTGGCTACTACACAAAAGAGGGGGGGGGGGGGGAGGCGCTAAGTCATAATGACAAATGGCTTACCTTTTTTCGAAAGTGCCGGCAAAGGTCTGGTCTCCCGTCTGAAGACTGTTCTTTCACTGAGCGACCCAGATCGAATCTTGCCTTTTGGCAAAGAACCTTCTTTTATTCATGTCTCTCTCCATTTTCATTCGCCGAAAGAAACACCAATCAAAATGGCCAACGGCTCCAGTATCAATTTCATAGACGCCCCAGGCCTCTCCCATCGAAATAGAACATATAGTATTACCAAAACAAAAAAATCTAAAGAGAGAAACAGCTACGGCGATAGTGTAAAATTTCAGACGCCAGGCCCCCCCTTCCACATGGATTGAAATACCATCCTCCCTTTTTCTCGGGACGGTATATATATATCGCCCCCCTCCGTCTTAGCTAAAAATCGACACAGGCCCCTTTTCACTTGAACTGTAATATAACGCTTTCCTTTCTCGGGAAGGATATTTTTATAAGGTTCAGTCCTTTAGAGATCTTCCTTCTCCATTTTTTTTTTCTGGTCACCTTTACCTAAATTTTTGGTGAGGGGAATATATGTACATATGGAACAACAGCTTCCAGCGCGGATGTCCCTGGATGTCACTGGTGTTTCCTTCACCAGGCATCGGCATGGAAGTCTGGTGTCATCAATTGTCTAGGTTTCTGGGCAAAAAGATGGTCTGTAAGTCTATGTGGGAGGGAAGCCATGTATCCATTTGATTTGATTATACATACGCCTTCTGTTGGGGTATGGTTACAAAAAACGTGCCCCAACACAGGGACCGGGAAAAAATGATCACTTTATCAGTTTCAAATTATCAAAATATATCTATTTCTTTTTATAAGTTTATATAGAATTGTTTTAACAAATGTTCGTTAGACAGACCTTTACTCGGGTACCGATTAATATTGATTTTATTCAACTTATCGAGTATTTTTCAAGGGACCGGGAAAAAATGTTCACTTTATCGAGAGATTCGTTAGACAAACCTTTACTCGGGTAAAACACGAGCGAAGCCGGGTACATATCCGCTAGTATATTATATTATTTAGATCTATATCAATATGTAAATACTAGAGATAATTGTCACAGATTTAACTTTTTGTAAATTTATTTATGATTATTTTTCTAACCTGAAAGGTTCAGGTTCCTAATATATATTATTGTTTCTCTTTTTTATTAGTATTTTTTGTATAATATGTTTATAACTGCTTCTGTTTAAAAATATAAATCGACGCAATTATCCCTAGTCCGGATACCGCGTTTTATGTGTTGAAATAAAATAAATCTTAATTGTTTTCTGAAAAAGTGTATGACGTGTAAAAGCCGATTTAAAAGTTTGGTTCCGTTGTGTTAAATCTTGCCGTTAAACACTAGAGATGTTACAGAGATGGAGAGATAACATTCCCCTGTTATCACTTGTTAGCCTTTTTGTCAAAACAAATATTTTTTATTTAAAATTTTTTATCAAGTTGTGGAAATGCTTAAATAGTTTATTTTATTAATTTTAATCGCGAGGATGTCTATCTTGAAAAATCTAAAATATATTTTATATAATTGTATGCAAATATGCAGATAATCAAGTATTCACTTAAGATGTGAACATAAGATAACAATATAGAAAATGGACTAATTGGAGAAACACTTTTGGGTACCCGTTGAAGTGCGATATCTTGAAAGCTGGAGGTTAAATTTAGTGTGTTAGGTTTTTTATTATTGTATTTTATTATTTAATTATAATTCATATTCATATAATGTTATTGTTACTTATCATCATTCTTTTCGTTGTTTTTTTCTTCTTCTGTTTTTTTTTTTTGTGTTAATATAGTCTCTTTTTTATGTTATAAATACAACTAAATCGCATTAAATCTTAGTATAATTCTTTTTTGTTGTTTGAAATAAATCGAATTGAATCAAAGTGAGTCAGCTCGTTCTTTCTAGAAGAAAGTTAAAAGAAAACGTGCTAACAGTTAGTAAAATACTTATTGGAAAAGAGAATTATCTTTTATATATGAGGGTTTTGCATTTTCTTTAATTATAGTATAGGACACTATGTATATATTGATTCTATTTTATCCTTGAAGCATATATACATATTCAGTTATTACACTATTTACGTTTAACAACCACACTTTGCTTGTTCTCCTTGTTTCAGTTTCAGACATTTCTACCCCGTGTCATTTAGCTCAAAGACCAGTTTGTTGGGATCTATATATTATTGTGGCCACACTCCACCATTATTCTACATCGAGAAATCTCAAGTAGAGGTTACAGAAGTTTCCACCTTCGCTGGTGACAACTTCTGGTCCCTTTAGTCCATCAGCTGGACCAGAGTTCGTACGGTGTAGCTCTGCCCATCTAACATGGAGATACCTTCCCACCCTTGAACTTCACTTCAAACACCATAGAAGTTACAGAGATAGAAAGATAACTTTGCTCTGTTATTGCGCGTTAGCTTTTAGTCACCACAAATATATTTTATTTAAAAAATTATTATCAAGTTGTGGAAATGCTTAAATACCTATAAATATAAAGGGAAGATTTTAGTTTTATATGACTCCTAAATATAGCTGATACCGCGTGAAGATCAATTTATAAAGAAGGGACTCGGTGACCTAAGGAGGGAGCTTAAAGAAAGAAATTTACCTAAATGTTAACTAGACACGGTGAGGGCTCCACGTGATATCTAGATACATAACACAGAGGGGGTTAGAGGTAGACTATCTCACACCGTCATGTATTGCTATACACCCCTGAACCCAACTTCCCAATTCCGACAACTCGATGAACTCGTTGAGTTCACTATTGGACAACAAAGTGGAATGGAGCGGACTAGAGACCGAAGACAGAACTGCTGACACTGCCAACGCTGAAAGCCGGACTTTACGTCACACGCGAGGCCTCCCATCGGAGTTTTGCGCCAGAACCAGCAGACTAGTAATCAGTACCTAGTCCTGGGTCTGTGGAGCGAGCCAAGCTGCCGGAGGAGAAGTTGAGTACCAATCCACGTTATGTGACACAGGGTTAAAGTAGTGGGTCCTCCCGCCCAACGTGGAATGGTAAATGACCACAGCCCCTGCTGTGACCATCACAGGAATGTAAGCACTAAAACCCGCCCCGCTGTCATTAGCTACTGTCTAACACTAGCTAGATCCTGCAACGTTAGTAGAGCTGGAACACGGGGAAGTCACGGCATCTGGAACATCTGTTACACACAGCAGCCTAGAATTCAGACTTTATGGTCAACAGATTGCTATTGTCACAGAGTCCCTTTTTTCTTTTTGGTCTTCACGCGGTTTGTAAGTTTTTTATTCTATTTGATTCTTGGATATTCGAATTGGAAAAATGCTCTCTCTCTCTCAACGTTTTCAAGTAAAGCTTCCAACTATGACAAGAACCTATTCCAATTTCGTTGCAACCAACCAATAGACCAACTCTAATCAACATCCCAAGACACCAAAATCCTCCAAGAACCTCAAGAAAACTTACATTCTCTAAATTCAATTCCTATTTCCTCAAGTAATATAAGAAACGATGCCTGGGATATCTTGAAAAAAAATTGTAAGAGTTTGAAATATTTGTGGCTGAAAAAACTATATATTTTTTAAAAGGTAACCAAATAGTTTTCAAATCTATGATTAGTATTTAGTTATTTCCTTGATCCTTTTCAATATAATTAATTTACCCGAGTGTTTAATATTCACAAACTATTGTTTTTATCCATAATTTTCTAAAGGTTATGCTTATATCTAGCTTATATTGCTAATCATACATCTGAAAAGTTATTTAAAAAAAACCTCTTTGTTTTATGTTGTGTCATCAGAATGGTACTCCGTTTCAATTTAAATCCACTTGACTGAGATATGGAGCTTTTTCTTCCTTAAATATAACAGAGCTGAGTTAGAGTTTCTACTATCTTGATGATTGTTGCTATCTCAGCATATGTCATGGTCACACTTAGATAAGGTTAGTGCAGAAATATGAGGAACAGATTTCATAAAGAATATTAAGATAGGGTAAAAGAAGCTTAACTGGCGTCATGTTGATTTCTATCAATCCAACCAATCAGTTGGACCAGTTCACATCACGTGATATTTATCCAACTTCTGGTTGGTTGGCTGATGGTGTATCAAGATTTGGTGATCAAAAAGCTGTCCAGCTGACATTGTGGTCAGTAGACACCAACATCTGAGATTGATACAAGAGTCATCTGGTTTAATATCTTCAGTATAATTGTCAGGGTGATCATAAGAATTCTTACCTTCAACATATTGGTATAAAAATTCACAATACATTTTGTAATATTGTCTTAATATATTTGTATTATACTTCTTTCTTCCTTCTAAATTTGCGCCAGTTTTTTTCTCGTTATCATTAAATATTGAATATTATATCAAAATTTGCATCATAATCTTTCATATATTGTCTAATATTTTCAATATGTGATATTTATTTTTATTATCTTCATATTTTTATTGTTTCGTTAATAATATTTGTTTGATGAGCTTTTTTTCATATTTTATCATATACAAAAGAGAGAAAATTATTTGCTTTTGTTTTATGTGCTGTTATTGCCAATCGGACCATTACAATGGTCAAATTTCAATAAAATATTACAATTAATCAATGAATATTTTTTGTTTAAAATATCATGTAATGAATAAGGTTTTTAAAAATCATTTTAAAATGATATAGCTATATAAATATTCAAATATTATTTTTCTTTAGAAAATCAATGAAAAATAACAAAAATTTCGTTTACCCCATTGTTATACTCAAAAGATAAATTTTCTTAAGTAGAGTTACGAAACATGGAATTATTTACCAAAGGAACAGCTCTATACCTTGGATTTTATACCATTTATATTATTGACCTAAGATTATTTATTACCAGTTACAAACAAGACACGCTATATCCGATCTGGATAATTGCGCGTGAAACTATTTACAATAATTGTAGTAGAGTAGGTAACAGAATTGTCAAAAAGAAAATAAACAATTAAGAAAAAGAGCATTAAATAAACATATACATTAAACAAATAAGCAACAACATAAGCAGATAGAAGAAATCGCAAGGTAGTTATTTACAGTATGTTAAGCAATGGTGGACAAAATAAATTTTAATATATGAGTTTTAAAATATTTCATCATATACAATTAATAATAATCATAAAATAATATATTATTGTTGTATTGATCCAGGCATACAAACTTCGGTCTAGGTAGCCATTGTGTTGATGCAAATTTTATAAAGTGGATGGGCGATATTTCACAATAGGTTCAACGCTCAAGTAAACATATCTTTTGGAAGTATATATTTTTATGAAAAAAAAAACCAAAAGAACACATGTGCTCCTGGGCAGGATATGCCTTTATTATTTTTAATATCAACACCTCACCTTTTTATTATTATTTTTCTATTGTTTTTTCATGTGTTAAGCGTATTTACGCAAGTTTGGCCTTAAATACCCATTTCTTGCTACCATAATTGTAATTTTATTGATGGAAATATATGCGTTCTGTATTATACTTACTAGACGGGTGACCCGGGCTTCGCCCCGGGATTGACCCGTGTGCATATCTACCCGAGTGATATATATTTAGATAATATTTTTTTTATAATTGTTTGTTATTAGCATTATCTATTTGTTTGCATCAGCATAATTAAATCTAATCTTTGATAGAGGGCGCTGTTCGTGAGCTAAGTAGAATAATTTGAATATATAGTTTTAATAATTGATTTATATATTTTTTAAAATAGCCTATCGTCTTCCCCGTATTTTTTTACCTATGTATGGAAATTTTGGTTTGAATTAGTGAACTACTGCGAATTTGTATACCGGACATACATACATACAAACAAACAAACATACAAACATTGATTTTTATATATATAGATATTGCATTTTAAAATATTATGATTTTAAATATTTTTTCGTTTATATTAATGGTTTTTCACCTACTTCTATTTAATGTGGAATAAATTAATTCCACAAAATATATCTACTTATATATTTGCCTTATTCTGTCTGTTTGTTTGTCTGAAGCTCACGGATAGAATGCGCGCCCATTGGCTGCCAGCAAACACGTGACCTCCCTGCTCGCCCCCCTCTAGACAACCCTGTTATCAGCAGTGTGTTACATCCACCTGTCTATAGCGGTCACCTTAGGCAACCCTGTTATCAGCAGTGTGATACATACACCTGTCTATACAGACCACCCTGTCTATAGCGACCACTCTAGACAACCCTGTTATCAGCTGTGTGATACATCCACCTGTCTATACAGACCACCCTGTCAATAGCGACCACCCAAGACAACGTTTTTAAAATATATTCGCACTCGGGTAAACCCCGGGCGTTGCCCGGGCCTTTCGTCTAGTTCGCTAATAACTACCATGATTATCATGGAATGTACCACCTGTATGTGTACTAAAGATAATAATGATAAAAACGGCAAGATAGAATAAATTACTAACACATACCGCGCACATTAAGTAGCATATTAAGTTTTCAATATATTGACTGAATATAAAGATACAAAAGTCTCCTCTTCCGTCAAAATAGACGTCAAAACCAAACGCCATCTATTAAATCTAGTTTTGACGTCTATTTTGACGGGAGAGGCAACATTATCTCTATAGTTCAATATCCTCCCGGCAAAATTTCCAACAATATTGATTGATATTTCTTGAAAATAAAGATAATTCGGCCAGTAAATATTTTTTATTACCTTGACGTTTCGACGAAAAGCTTTTGTCCTCGTCAGGAGCAAACAAAAATTAAAACATTTGGCAAGGCGTTAAAAATTATTTTAAGGTTCCAAGGGCGTTCTCACGCGATATTCCAAATTTTGTACAACATCTAAAGCACGAGTCAAAAATAAATATTTAACTCGCAAAAGACTATGATCTTTGGAATAAATTATAATCCTTATATCTATAAAAATGAAATGCGAAATCGATGTTTGTTATCGCATCACGCAAAATCTACTGACTCAATCATTATGGAATTTCGCATGTAGGTAGCTGAAGATTTCGTTTAACATATAGGCTATTCAAAAAACTACAAAGGTTAATGTACTTTTTTTAAAAATTATTTAACTGAAATGGATTAGTTCTCGCCTTTTGCCGCTTGGCGCCGCACTGGTCGCGACGATACATGAATTTGATTGGTTAAACTTATTGTGTTAGTTTCACGCTGCATTTTTCAAAAGGTAAGATTATATTCCTTAATTTTCTAGCATTTAAAAGTTTCTTACCCGTTTCAAATAATATTTTTCTAAAATAATTTGTGCAGACAGGATCTTTTAAAATTAAAGAAGGTGGAATTATGTTTGCGGCGAGACACTGGTGATTAAAATGTAAGTGTAATTTCCAACTGTTGATAGAAAGTCTAAGCCTTTCCATTGTTCTGGCTAGGCGTAGCGCGTCGGTACCAAAACTGGTTAAAATCGTTTTGAAAATAGTAAGATTATATATATTTATTTAATTATTTCTATTATTTATTATTTATTTATTTATTTCTAAATTAATTGATACTACATTTTTTTAAATAAGGTATACTGTTTTATTCTCATAAGGGGAATATTCATATTATATTATATATTCATGTAATCATTTACGATTTAGAGCAGTGTATTCTATATTTTTTCTTTTTCATATTTATTGCAAAAAAATATGTTTTTCTGTATAGCTTGCTACATATATTTTACTATATATGTTTGTTCCATGCAATCGTTTTATACTTATTAACATTTATATTATAAGCAACTTCTATGCATTTTTAATAACTGCTTTTTTTAGGGGTAGGCTCAATTTTTTGTTTTGCTGTCATTTGTATAGGTAGGATTTATATTTATCTGCTTCATATTATATAGCTGCTCATATTCTATATTTTTTCTTTTTCATATTTATTGAAAAAATTTATGTTTTTGCTGTATAGCTTGCTACATATATTTTACTATATATATTTGTGGAGTGTTCCCAGTTAAGGGTATATTTGGTAGGCGGCGCTGTACGTTGCCACCGCCGTACCTTCGAGGCGTTTTACACGAGTTAAAAATACAATTTCGGTGAAATACTTTGAATTTTACCAATTTAAATATATTAATTTAAAATATAATTTTAAAAAAGATTTAACAATTAAAAAAAAAATTTTTTTATATAAAATAATAAACTAATTTTTCTAAATACGAACATTATTTTTTTATTATCTAAAACTAACCTAATTCAACTTATCTAAAACTAACCTTATTTAGCGATTAAACTAACCTAATATAACCTATCTGAATCTCACCGATTTTAATTAATGCAACTAACCTTTTTATAACACACCTTAAACTAACCTAATTTATAAGCCGTCTGAAACTAACCTATTTTACCTATTAGAATATAACATAACGTCATGTTATTAAAAATGTATTAAGATTATTTTTTACAAAGTTTATTAATCACATCTTATACAATATTTGTAAAATAAATATAAAACTTGTGTATAAATATACGACTTGAAAATATGTCACTTAAAATATTTTAATCTAAACTATACAGATATTTTTTTAAAGAGATACATAAAAAAAAAATACATAATTGAATAGATACAAAAGTGTGAACGAGAAAGTCGATTTTTTAAAAATGTTATTATTTAATATAAACGTATTTTAATTTATTTTGAAATTAAATAGGTAGTGTAAAAGTGTATATGAGGTTAGATTCAAATAATTATATTACAAATTAATTATATTCGAATAAATAAGCTTGAGGGATGAGTCTCTTTTAATTACCTTTATTTCAAGCTTTCGGGCTCAACCGCCCTTCGACAGGACAAATTATACGCTACTAAAGTTTTCAAATCTAATCTATATAAACATTTGAGAGACGCCTGTGTCTCGAGTGTACTACGAGGCTTGCCGCGGGAGGGGATGAGATCTTTGAAAAAGATGGCCGTTTAGCCCATTGAATTATCGGAAATAAAAGATTATTTGTTGAATCGCAGAGTTCATGACATCGAGGGGGGCCCGGCGGCCGCAGGGAATATTACATTGTATATTTCAGGTAAATCAATTTTTCCATTGAGGCTATGGAATTTGCTTGATAGGACAGATTCTATGACCAGTCTTTGGTGTTTGTTGGCAACACTAGAATAGTGGATTTTCGGTGATGTAATGTTGAAGGAATGGCCAGTTTCATTTATGTGCTGTACTATTAAGGATCTATGGTCTAAGCCATCAACATTTCCCCTGTGTTCATGAATTCCGATATTGACATGTCTCCCGGTTTCGCCCACGTAGACTTTTGGGCAGTTCATACATTCTATGGAGTAAATAGCGTTTCGTGGTGTGCTGTTAGGTTCATTGAATTTCATGATCTGGTTTCGGAGAAGGGACACCACGAAACGCTATTTACTCCATAGAATGTATGAACTGCCCAAAAGTCTACGTGGGCGAAACCGGGAGACATGTCAATATCGGAATTCATGAACACAGGGGAAATGTTGATGGCTTAGACCATAGATCCTTAATAGTACAGCACATAAATGAAACTGGCCATTCCTTCAACATTACATCACCGAAAATCCACTATTCTAGTGTTGCCAACAAACACCAAAGACTGGTCATAGAATCTGTCCTATCAAGCAAATTCCATAGCCTCAATGGAAAAATTGATTTACCTGAAATATACAATGTAATATTCCCTGCGGCCGCCGGGCCCCCCTCGGTGTCATGAACTCTGCGATTCAACAAATAATCTTTTATTTCCGATAATTCAATGGGCTAAACGGCCATCTTTTTCAAAGATCTCATCCCCTCCCGCGGCAAGCCTCGTAGTACACTCGAGACACAGGCGTCTCTCAAATGTTTATATAGATTAGATTTGAAAACTTTAGTAGCGTATAATTTGTCCTGTCGAAGGGCGGTTGAGCCCGAAAGCTTGAAATAAAGGTAATTAAAAGAGACTCATCCCTCAAGCTTATTTATTCGAACATAATATTAAGGGATTACCTACAAATTAATTATATTACAAACAGTTGGGGCCTCTATTCATTCATGAGTAAACCTCGCTCGAACACTACCCAGGCGAAGCCGGGTCCAGTCGGGTAAAACCCGGGCGTTGCCCGGGCCATTCGGCTAGTATACATATATATAATGAGAAATTATAAACAAAAATAAATATTAAAAAGATTATTAATATTTACAAAGATTTCACAATAGTATATATAAATCGATATCTATTACTTACAATTTATGTACAAAAAGATTTTTGTCGAAACGTCGAGACAATAAAAAAGATTTACTGGCCGAAGTGTCTTTAATTCTAAGAACTATGAATGCCGGCCAGACAGCCTCTATCTTAATGATAATATTGATTGAATATTGTTCAATTATTTATTATCCTTTTCTATTGTTCGAATATATTTAAATTTCTTTAACATTAAAAAAACATGAAATGGCAAAATACATTAAGGTAATATATTCCTGGCATGTATACCATTTGAGAGAAAATTAGAAATAATTTTTTAATCATTATTTTAAAACATATATATTCACAGTATATAAGTGCGCAAAATATATTTCTAATTTTTAAAGATAGAGGGCGCTATTTGATAACGATATATATTTTGTGAAAAAGTTATTAAACAAGAATGAATAATATTCCTAATGATTTGAAAGTGACGATTGAAAAAAACATCAGTTTATAACCGAATTGGATTTAACACCGATAATATCTGTTCCCCTGACTTGATCTTTAATCAATAAGTGACTTATGTACTCTCAGCATCTATCATGATCCATCATACTTGATGTATTATATGAAAAAACAATAGAAAAAATAAAAAGGTCAAGTGTTGATATTAAAAATAAAAAAGGCATATCCTGACCAGGAGCACATGTGTTTTACAGATTGCAGAGCGCCATCTAGTGGAACAGAAATCAACTAAACATTGATTTAAGACGAAAAATCCTTTCAATAATTATAATAACGAATAGATTCAAAAAGGATAAGTTTCTTTATTTGAAAAATTATTCGAGCTTTCGGGCGCAAGCTGCCCTTCTACAGGAATATTAGATACAATTTTATCATGATTACTTGAAATTGTATCTAATATTCCTGTAGAAGGGCAGCTTGCGCCCGAAAGCTCGAATGATTTTTCAAATAAAGAAACTTATCCTTTTTGAATCTATTCGTTATTATAAACATTGATTTCCTTGATAAATTAAGAAATTGGGTTGGCCAAATATCAGGCAACAGGCTAAATCAATGTTTAGTTGATTTCTGTTCCACCAGATGGCGCTCTGCCTTCTGAAAAGCACATCTGCTCCTGGTCAAGATATGCCTTTTTTATTTTTAATATATATATATATGAAAAAATAGTACAAATGTGATATTGTACTGGGATAAGGTGCATAAATTAAGAAAAAGGCATCTCCTTATCGTGCAACTGAAAGTTGCTGATGGCTTGCGCCATCTATCGGAATAAATATCAACTATTATCGTTGATTTTTAATTATTCCAGAATTGGCCAAATACCCATTCATGATTAATCAAGAAAAGCTAACCACGGACGCGTTTCGGGCTGTTGGCCCTCATCGCAATTCTGGCCTTAACTACCCGTTTCATGATTTTTTCAGGATGCCTTAATGAACAATTTTTTGGTCGTTGAGGTACAGCTTGCACCACGCTGATGAGGGCCAACAGCCCGAACACGTCCGTGGTTAGCTTTTCTTGATTAATCAAGAATGGGTATTTGGCTAATTTTGGTATAATTAAAAAATCAACGAGAATAGTTGATATTTATTCCGATAGATGGCGCAAGTCATCAGCAACTTTCAGTTGCACGATAAGGAGATGTCCTTTTTTTTCGTAAAAATTCTTATTAAATTTACCTCTATAAGCGTGAAACTAATAAGTAAAATATAATATAATTAAAGTCTATATAATTAATTTTCCCGTAATAATTAGATTAATTGCAAAATTAATTGCAAAAAATCAATTTTCAAAATAATAGTTCTTTAAAGATCATTCAATAATCTAGCTTTGCTTTCATAGCAACTCTATTAAAATTTTGATATTGGAAAAAAAAGTTGTCTATAAAACCTTAATGTGAAAAAGGTTTTTATTTTAATTTCATTAACAAAGTTTAAACTAACATTTTCAGCTTTTATGTTTTTATAATATTTTAATTATTATTATACAGTGGTACCTCGACATACGAGCGCCCCAACATAACGAGTTTTTCGAGATACGAGCCGACGAGCAAGTGATTTTTTGCTTTGAGTTACGAGCGAAATTCGAGATACGAGTTCGGTAGTGTTGAAGATATTAATCTGTGATTTTAAATGTTTCTTTTTGACCAGTACTTTTGTTTTGTTTTTGCTTTTCCTAAAATGTTTCTTTCTTCTTCTTCATTATTATTTGTTCTATATGCAGAGCTTTGTTTTTTCAGACTTGAATAAATAAATTCAAGTTTATTATATTTTTGTGTGCTTTTAAAGTTAAAACACAACAGGTAGTAACACGCAGTCGCGCCATCACGATCAGTTAGCAGCGTGCTTCCGCTGTGATAAGTTGTGTTTTGTGTTCGCGTTTAATATAGCGATTTGTCTACAAATTATCGATCAGGCCTGGTTGGGAGTTACATTCTCTTTTTTGTTTTTGTGCAATAAATATTTGATATTTATAAATACGTTTTTATTATTTAAAACCACGTAACAAAAATAACTGGGGTGACATTTTGGAGGGTGGAACGGATTAATGGTAGTTCAATTGTTTTGTATGGGGAAATTTGCTTCGAGATACGAGTAATTCAAGATACGAGCAAGGTTGCGGAACGAATTAAACTCGTATGTCGAGGTACCACTGTATATGTTTTCAATTAATATTTTTTCTCTCTCTCTCTTGTTAAATAGTGAACAGATGTTCAACATGTTTTTTTATCAATCACTACTTTTTTATTTCATTATGGTTCTATATGAATTTGATTTTTAAGTTTTAAAATTGAGAGACAATTTTAGATCCCGTGTGGATCTCAAGGAATAAAGTCCGTTTGGTTGTTTTTGTCGTGTCCAATGAAGAGCATCAGATGTCTCCATACATCTCTATCACAGCAGTCGCAATGTCCTCTATTTCGGGTGTGTACTGTATTGTTGTTGTTGTCGTGTCCAATGAAGAGCATCAGATGTCTCCATACATCTCTATCACAGCAGTCGCAATGTCCTCTATTTCGGGTGTGTACTGTATTGTTGTTGTTCTCGTGTCCAATGAAGAGCATCAGATGTCTCCATACATCTCTATCACAGCAGTCGCAATGTCCTCTATTTCGGGTGTGTACTGTATTGTTGTTGTTGTCGTGTCCAATGAAGAGCATCAGATGTCTCCATACATCTCTATCACAGCAGTCGCAATGTCCTCTATTTTTAGTGTGTACTGTATTGTTGTTGTTGTCGTGTCCAATGAAGAGCATCAGATGTCTCCATACATCTCTATCACAGCAGTCGCAATGTCCTCTATTTCGGGTGTGTACTGTATTGTTGTTGTTGTCGTGTCCAATGAAGAGCATCAGATGTCTCCATACATCTCTATCACAGCAGTCGCAATGTCCTCTATTTCGGGTGTGTACTGTATTGTTGTTGTTGTCGTGTCCAATGAAGAGCATCAGATGTCTCCATACATCTCTATCACAGCAGTCGCAATGTCCTCTATTTCGGGTGTGTACTGTATTGTTGTTGTTGTCGTGTCCAATGAAGAGCATCAGATGTCTCCATACATCTCTATCACAGCAGTCGCAATGTCCTCTATTTCGGGTGTGTACTGTATTGTTGTTGTTGTCGTGTCCAATGAAGAGCAACAGATGTCTCCATACATCTCTATCACAGCAGTCGCAATGTCCTCTATTTCGGGTGTGTACTGTATTGTTGTTGTTGTCGTGTCCAATGAAGAGCAACAGATGTCTCCATACATCTCTATCACAGCAGTCGCAATGTCCTCTATTTCGGGTGTGTACTGTATTGTTGTTGTTGTCGTGTCCAATGAAGAGCATCAGATGTCTCCATACATCTCTATCACAGCAGTCGCAATGTCCTCTATTTCGGGTGTGTACTGTATTGTTGTTGTTGCCGTGTCCAATGAAGAGCATCAGATGTCTCCATACATCTCTATCACAGCAGTCGCAATGTCCTCTATCTTGGGTGTGTATAATGTATTGTTGTTGTTGTCGTGTCCAATAAAGAGCATCAGATGTCTCCATACATCTCTATCACAGCAGTCGCAATGTCCTCTATCTTGGGTGTGTATAATGTATTGTTGTTGTTGTCGTGTCCAATAAAGAGCATCAGATGTCTCCATACATCTCTATCACAGCAGTCGCAATGTCCTCTATTTCGGGTGTGTACTGTATTGTTGTTGTTGCCGTGTCCAATGAAGAGCATCAGATGTCTCCATACATCTCTATCACAGCAGTCGCAATGTCCTCTATCTTGGGTGTGTATACTGTATTGTTGTTGTTGTCGTGTCCAATAAAGAGCATCAGATGTCTCCATACATCTCTATCACAGCAGTCGCAATGTCCTCTATCTTGGGTGTGTATACTGTATTGTTGTTGTTGTCGTGTCCAATGAAGAGCATCAGATGTCTCCATACATCTCTATCACAGCAGTCGCCATGTCCTCTATCTTGGGTGTGTATACTGTATTGTTGTTGTTGTCGTGTCCAATGAAGAGAATCAGATGTCTCCATACATCTCTATCACAGCAGTCGCAATGTCCACTATCTTCGGTGTATAAAGCTGCTGTTCTGGGTCAGTTTTCTGTTGTTGTTGTCGTGTCCAATGAACAGATGTCTCCGTACATCTCTATCACAGCAATGTTCACTATCTTGGGTGTGTAAAGCTGCTGTTCTGGGTCAATTTTCTGTTGTTGTGTCCAATGAAGAGCATCAGATGTCTCCATACATCTCTATCACAGCAGTCGCAATGTCCTCTATCTTGGGTGTGTAAAGCTGCTGTTCTGGGTCAGTTTTCTGTTGTTGTTGTCGTGTCCAATGAACAGATGTCTCCATACATCTCTATCACAGCAATGTTCACTATCTTGGGTGTGTAAAGCTGCTGTTCTGGCTCAATTCTCTGTTGTTGTCGTGTCCAATGAAGAGCATCAGATGTCTCCATGTATCTCTACCACAGCAGTCGCAATGTCCTCTATCTTGGGTGTGTAAAGCTGCTGTTCTGGGTCAGTTTTCTGTTGTTGTTGTCGTGTCCAATGAACAGATGTCTCCATACATCTCTATCACAGCAATGTTCACTATCTTGGGTGTGTAAAGCTGCTGTTCTGGCTCAATTCTCTGTTGTTGTCGTGTCCAATGAAGAGCATCAGATGTCTCCATGTATCTCTACCACAGCAGTCGCAATGTCCACTATCAGACTTTCACTTTGGTACTTTGCTATAGTGCATTGCCGCTTTATTTTTCATTTTTGGGGCTAGAAAACCATACACTTTGCTTAGTATCCCGTAAAACTATATTCTCTTTTTCTCCACATAAAATATCGACATATTCCATAATCCAAACATCCCATATATTGAATGTTTAGGATACAGTTAAACCGAGGATTTCTATGGTGAAGTGTGAAAAGATATATTTTCCTGGAAATGTGAAGGAAAAGAAGCCCAAAAGATTATCGTCTGAAAGGGAAAAGCTTCCAAGTTGGAATATATTCGACTTTAAAATTGCCAAAAGATGGAAACTCTTCCCCTATAAATCCTTTTTCTCTGAAGTGCTTTTTGTTACTTCTTCTTTTAACTCAGAATGGTATTGGAACAATTTGTCTTCTATACACACTAAACCTATTCATATATTAAAACATGATTTTTTAAACAAAAGGTAAACAGTTTGAAAGGTGTGTGTGTAATAAATACATAATATATTTATATATTTATTTTATTTAAAATATTTCGAGTTGTGTGTGTGTGAAAAGTGAAAACGGATAGCTTAATGTTTGATGATATATGATTCCTCTATTATTTTCATATTAATTATTATTTGCATATTTACTATTCTATATACAGTTACGAGCGTCATTCCTCATCTCCTAATCAATCAGTCAGTTTTCATCTCTGTCACCGTTTGCTTTTTTTTTTTTTTTGGAATGGCGCCCTCCTATTGGTTGGCTACGGTCACACCACCTTTGCCCCCCCCCCCCCCACTCGCTATTTCGTCTTTATAACTATTGTGTTGGAGCGGGTCGCTCCTTAAATAAATGCATATATTAGATAATAACCAAATGGAATCCTTTCTTTCTTTTTTACAGTAAGAGACGCCTACGGAAGCCAACAGTACATAGACAGATAAAGCACATAGGCTATAGTTATTAACTAACATATGCATTTATTTGAGGCGCCAATTTATAATTGTAACAAATAGTATTTGAATCAAAACATTCAATCGGGTAAAACACGGGCGTTGCCCGGGTCATTCGGCTAGTAATATATATATATATATATATATATACGAGTATATATATTTTTATATATTATATATATTTTATTATTATATATATATTTATATTATTTATATATATATATATATATAAGACTCGTACGTCTCTTATATGTATACACTCATGTACAAAACTTAAGGAAGTTTTTCAGCATGTATATCAGGATTCAGACAATAACTCTGAAAGATATTACAGTGACCTTTATTGAAGACACACGAGATAACTAAGTCTGAACAAAATTGCCTGTTTCCATCAAAAAAGACGACCGGCGACATCAAAGACTTTCCACTTCCTTAAGTTTTGTCCACGAGAGTGTCTAAATATATATATATATAGAAATTATCCATATAAATATATGTATAGAAGCATAGGGCGGTTTTCCAAAGCTGGTGTTGTGGCTTTGTCACCGACCCGAGGCCGCTAGTTGCGGCGACGGTCAATAGATGAGGTCAGGTTTTGACGTTTATTTTGACGGGAGAGGCGCCCTATGCTTCTATGGATCAATTTCCTCCCGGCAATTTTTCCATCTATAAATATATATATATTGTCTTGTATATATACACATATACCAAAAAAGAAACTTTTCCCTTTAAAATACATTAATACAATGTATAATATGTATAATATATATATATATATATTAAGAAAAAGGCATCTCCTTATCGTGCAACTGAAAGTTGCTGATGGCTGGCGCCATCTATCGGAATAAATATCAACTATTCTCGTTGATTTTTAATTATTCCAGAATTGGCCAAATACCCATTCTTGATTAATCAAGAAAAGCTAACCACGGACGCGTTTCGGGCTGTTGGCCCTCATCAGCGTGGTGCAAGCTGTACCTCAACGACCAAAAAATTGGTCATTAAGGCATCCTGAAAAATCGTGAAACGGGTAGTAAAGGCCAGAATTGCGTGAGGACGCTACACAATGTGAAAAAATAGTACAAATGTAACATTGTACTGGGATAAGGTGCGTAAATTAAGAAAAAGGCATCTCCTTATCGTGCAACTGAAAGTTGCTGATGGCTGGCGCCATCTATCGGAATAAATATCAACTATTCTCGTTGATTTTTAATATATATATATATATAGGCCACATATACATTTGAAATTATGATAATTGCAGCAAATACCTTTTTACTATACATTTTATAAGTCACTTACCTTAAGATTTTAAATATATATATCTTATTGAAAGTTATTTCGTGTCATGCCCTTTTCAGATTGAGAAAGGTGCAGATAAATATGTACATTTGGTGTCCAGTTTATTCGTACGCTGATTAGTTGCTCTACTGTCACGTGACCATAACTTTCCAATCAGTGTTCAATGTTTATTTAATTAGATGGTTAAATCGAATAATATGAATATTGTGGCAAATAAATAATTTATTATTTAATTTAATTATTCAATGAAAATATTTGGAAAAAGATTTAATATAATTATTAAATGAAAATATTTTTGGAAACATATTTAAAATTTTACAATTCCTAAATTATTATTTACCAGGTCTATTAGTATGAAACGCGAAAATTTTCAGTGAATTCAAAAGTTCACCAATTCCATCCAACAAAAGATTTTTTATTCAAAGTAATTGCCCTGATTAGCTATACACTCGGACCACCTTTCAGGCAATTTTCGAATTCCTTGTCTGAAAAATTCTATTCCTTTTGAGTCGAACCAGTCAACAAGCCATTTTCGGAGTATGTCTGAGTTCGAAAATTCCTGATTTTTGCCTAGCTTGCTTGCTCAAGATTCCCTAGCTGTAGATAGTTGATTTCTTAATAATTGTCGACTGGTCGTGGTGACGCCATCAATAAATACTTTCGTATCTCAGCAATTCGCAAAGACTTGATTTCTACAATATTATATTTCAATAAAATTATATTAATATTAAGGTAAAATATCAGTATTTTCCAGGGAAAATATGATTTTCAAAATCTTTCATTTCTAGCTTTCGTACACGCGAACGTTTTTCTACAGTAGAAACGCGATGCATTGATTGTAGTCCCTCTGGATATTTTTAATCTTTATAAGCATTATTCTATATACAGTTACGAGCGTCATGCGTCATCTCTGTCACCGTTTGCTTGGAATGGCGCTCTCCTATTGGTTGGCTACGAACACGTGGCTACGATGGCGCCGCCACTACGCGAGACACTTTGTTTTTTACTTTGCCCCCCCCCACTCGCTTTTTGGTTTTTGTAACTATTGTGTTGGAGCGGGTCGCTCCTTAAATAAATGCATATATTAGTTAATAACTAAATGGAATCCTCTCTATATTTTTCCCAGTAATAGACGCCTACGGAAGCCAACAGTACATAGACAGATAAAGCACATAGGCTATAGTTATTAACTAATATATGCATTTATTTAAGGCGTCAAATTATAATTGTAACAAATAGTATTTGAATCAAAACATTCAATCGGGTAAAACACGGGCGTTGCCCGGGTCATTCGGCTAGTATTTACATATGGGTCTCCGAATTTCAGTGTTTTTTTTTTTTTTTTTGACGCTGAAAATATTTAATTTCATTTTTTTAAAATATTATATTGATGTGTAAAAACATTAGAGTTCCAAGAATAAATTATGAAAAATGGAAAATCAACGGATAGTTGATATTTATTCCGATAGATGGCGCAAGTCATCAGCAACTTTTAGTTGCACTATTAGAAGATGTCTTTTTTCTTAATGTATTCACCTGATAAAGTACAATTTTACTTTTAAATTATTTTTTCACATTCAAGGATAAGTTTATTTTTTTAAAATTCAATTCAGATCTTTATATCAATATTAAAAGGTGAAATCACATTTGGCTTTCAGATATAAGAAACCGATTACTGTAATAAATCTAATATGTTAACCATAATACTGTGATTTTTATATCTTATTACATACATAATTAGTTCAATATTCTATTATGAAAAAAATGAAAGAAAAAAATAAAAGATAAAAAGGTCAGGTGTTGAAATCAAAGATAAAAATGGCATATCCTGACCAGGAGCACATGTGCTTTACAGAAGGCAAAGCGCCATCTGGTGAAAAAGAAATAAACTAAACATTGATTTTTGATTCAAGGAACAGGCTAAATCAATTTTTAGTTGATTACTGTTCCACTAGATGGTGCTCTGCTTTCTGTAAAGCACATGGGCTCCTGGTCAGGATATGCCATTTTTATATTTGATATTCTATTATGTAAATAAGTATTGCCAGGTTAGCTACTTTTTCTTCGAGAGCTTAAGTTCAAAATCATAGATTATTTTTCGAAATAAATTTGCTAAGATATGTATGAATATAAAATAGTGCATTCTTTTTTATACTTGTAATTTATTTTCAATTATTCTAGAAGATATATATTTGAAGAATAAATTTTACAGTTTCTATTTTATATTTCAAATATATATACAGGTTTAAAATATTTACTTTTCTATAACCTCAATATCATAACATAATGTTATCTTTCAAAAACATGTCAAAAGTCAATGTTTATATTTGTCAACGCATGTCACCTATTATTTGGTTTTGTCAACATTCAGTGAATCTATTTCCCTTCATGTCAGTTTATTCAAGCTTTACGATTTGGTGACATATTCTGTTTATATATTTAGACAGAAGGAATTTGAATTTGCATACTTTACATTTTTCAATGATATGTTATTGAATAAATATTTAGTTTGGAATATCATATTATCTTTGTAAAGTACTTATAAGGAATAATAAATTATTGATATTTATAATTTATTTTGTTTTTTGTTATCTCTTTTCCCTTTTTTTTTTCTCTCCTTTGGACCTAAACTTATTCTGGCCTGGTATTACATGGTACTAAATTCCTAAGGCATGGTACTACATGGTACTAAATTCCTAAGGCATGGTACTACATGGTTCTAAATTCCTAAGGCCTGGTACTACATGGTACTAAATTCCTAAGGCCTGGTACTACATGGTACTAAATTCCTAAGGCATGGTACTACATGGTACTAAATTCCTAAGGCCTGGTACTACATGGTACTAAATTCCTAAGGCCTGGTACTACATGGTACTAAATTCCTAAGGCATGGTACTACATGGTACTAAATTCCTAAGGCCTGGTACTACATGGTACTAAATTCCTAAGGCCTGGTACACTACATGGTACTAAATTCCTAAGGCATGGTACTACATGGTACTAAATTCCTAAGGCATGGTACTACATGGTACTAAATTCCTAAGGTATGGTACTACATGGTACTAAATTCCTAAGGCATGGTACTATTATATATATAATCAGTAAAACCAATATATTATTGTAATTTCAAAAATATCAGGTTGTCCCATAATTAATGGCCGTTTTTGGAAACATATATTTTTTAATGAAAAAATATTACATAAATAATTTGGCAACACATGCAGATTATATATTGTTCTTAAACTTACAGCACGCGCATTCACGTGCAGCTATTCTTTCGAAAATTTCACAAATGATAAAAAATATCTCCATAATTTGAAAAATTGAGCAATGGAACCTAGAAATTTGCGCCTTATTTTGCTTCACGAATATAAACATGGACGTTCGGCCGCCCAGACAACCAAAGACATTATTGAGGCCTGGGGAAAAGCTTCTTCTTCCGAAAGAAGCACAAGAAGATGGTTTCAGAAATTTAAAGTTGGCGATTTCGGACTTGAAGATCAAGATGGTCGTGGTCATCGGTCAACTTCAAAAATGAAGATCTAAAGTCTCATATTGAATCCAATAATACCCATACAGTGTGTGAGGTAAGTGCAGAGCTTAATGCTTCAAAATCAACCATTGCTAGACATCTTCACCAAATTGGCAAAAAAATTGACACAATGGGTCCCGCATGATTTGAGTGATGCGTAACGTCAGCCCCGTCTGGAAATTTCAGTTCTTTGTTGGATCGCTACAATTTGACTCCTTTTTTTAAAAACAAATTGTTATGTATGATGGAAGGTGGGTTCTTTTTGACAACAGGAAGAGATCAAGGCAGTGGTTAGACAAAGATGAGAACCCAAGACCAAGCTTGCATCCAAAGCGGATTATGCTGATTGTTTGGTGGTCATATGCTGGATTATTGCATTACAGTTTTTTGAATAGTGACGAAACGATAAATTCAGAAGTGTATACTCGTGTCGTTCAATAAAAAAAAAAGAATAATTGTAAAAACATTTTTACACCCGTGGATGGGCGGATATGCCCGAAAGCTTGTGATCTGATATTATATATTAAAAGATACTCTTCCCTCATCAAATAGTCCGTTATTAAACATATTTATAATTTTACCTATCTTTTTCACAAATTAAATCTAATCGCCAAGTATAAATAAAACTTGAGTTCACAATTCGATAAAAATAATCCCTTGAATTAATATTAAAATAAAAACATAAAGCCTCCAGGGAAAAGTTTCTTTTAAACATATTTTTTATTTAAAAAATATCTCGAGCTTTCGGGCAAGTAAGCCCTTCTACGGGAGAAAATGCTTTAAATGATTAATACGCCAATAAAATATGATTTAAAATTAAATAAAGTCCATTTACCGTTTACATTTGTTTTAAGGCATGATCAACGCGGGCTTCTGTTGCGCGTGCTTCACTTGGGGGTCATATTTTAAATCATATTTTATTGGCGTATTAATCATATAAAGCAATATCTCCCGTAGAAGGGCTTACTTGCCCGAAAGCTCGAGATATTTTTTAAATAAAAAATATTTTTAAAAGAAACTTTTCCCTGGAGGCTTATGTTTTTATTTTAATAAATAAAACTGTTACTTTATGTTTAAAATGGGTAAAATATAAAAATGAATCCTTGATATTATTATAAGTAGGGAATTTTTTATATTCAGAAAAGTAACATACATACATATTAATAGTAAATAATTCTAAAATATCAATATGTATTCACCTATCTATCCACTCTGAATATAGAGCAATCCATAATTTAAATCATTAGATTATAAAAATACATATATTGGATTGAATAAAATTCTTGATAGGCGAAGCGCGTCTGTTTTTATTTGATCCAATATATATCTTTTTATTATCTAATGTTATCTTCCTTAATCATTAATAAACTATTTTATAAAATAATTGCAATTATATATATATTATATAATCTAAAAACTCAAATATATTTATATATTTAAAAAATATATATATTTTATTTTATTCATTGATAATATTACTTTGTTATCATCGTTTTCAGAAAGACTTTCAGTTTAGTTGTATAGTTTTGTTGTAAATATGCGTAGTTAAAATATATATCCTTTTAAATCACTAATATAGGATTAACTTTCTAAATTCTATATAATGTGAAAATAACTAATGTGTAATATTTCCTCAAGTAATTGAAAATAAAAGCTACTTGACGGTAAATAATTATCTTTTTCTTATCACGACTGCACCTCAACCCTTTATCTTATCGATCCTTTGTCCTATCAACCCTTTATCAACAACAACAAATTTATTCATAACATATTTATATTTCTAAAGTAAATTGTGTTAATTAAATAGGTTTATTCGACAACTTGTCAATAATATAGTTCCTTCAGTAAAATTATAAATTAAATAAAGTTCTCTCAGCGAATTTTATTTTATTTATAAATATTTTTTATAATTTTCATTGATAGATAGCATTAAAGATGATATTTTAAATCAGTAATCGATAAATAAATTATATATTGTATATATATTTTTAAATAATATATTTGTATTATATGCATTAAAGTTAAATAGATTTTACACTTTGAAATATTAGCTACAAGTCCCCGAAAAGCGATGAAAAATTTAATGCAAGTTATAAGAAAAAAAAAAATTCCATTCTCAATATCTTATCACAAGGCTATCTCCTTTTTCTTCGAGCGCTCAAGCTCGCTATCATAGAATATATATTTTTTTAAATAAGTAATTTAAAGGAAAAGATATCTTCCTTGAATATATTCTCTATTTAATATTTTTTTCTAAAAAATATTCAAATATATTTGTGTATAATAAATGAAATAAAAATATTGATTTTTCTATCAAATATATAGGGTTTAATTTATTAACCTTCTATTATTGAGAGTGTAAGGAAACATTGTGCATCATATAGAAAAGCTAGATATCTGGCATGATAATCATGTAATGACGTTAGCAGAAAATTTATGAGGGGATTAATCACTTTACTACACACGCTAAGCCTCTTCAACTTATCATCCAGTGTTGCCAAACTAATTCAATAAATGTGTTGTAGAATCCACTATCTGTTCACCTGTAGTTCCCCCCTTTCATTTTGTTTATCTCTAGCTCCTTCATCACATGATAAAGCTAACATAATAAGTGGAAATATTTTAAATATTTGTTGAATTCTTTTCGTGTGTTTGTGAGAATAAATTTGCATATAGATTTGTTGTGAATTTTTTAAAAAGAAGGAAGAAGTAACAATTCTAAAAAGGCAGAAATCACGAATTGTATAATCACGGTGTTTCCCTACAGATGTATACTGTTAATGATCGCTAGGAATTTGACGAACCTATAAAACTATGTTAGTAGTGGTATCTTGTCCAATACAATTTCTGATTTTGTTGCTCCATGGAAAGGGGAGGTTCCCCGTTAGTCAGAAAAGAGATTTAGCTAAGACAAACGACCAAGCAAGTGATGATATAGGCAAAGAAGCCCTTGAATCCCCTCAATTCTTCATTAGCCACTGTACCAAAGGAATGATGCATTCTCCATGCACCGAGCGGTCAATTGTTTGGCCCCTTGTGCCCGCCTTTAAGGTCTGGCTCCATGGGGATGACCAATCAGCCTACAGGCGTCTACGAGAGTCCATGGCAAGGTTGCTGTCTGAGCCATCCCGTTCGGACTTGGTTTAACCCATCCTACGCTCCAATAGGATCCCCCCCCCCTTTTGACCCTCGTACTCTTAGTTCCCAGTACTCCCTGAATCTGCCGACGAATCAAGGACCTCTGAGGTACGAGGTTGACACGCCCCGTTAGTCAGCCACATTTCAGAGTTCCCTGTTCACTGTTACCGTAGCGGCTCACGACACCGTACTACAGTCCGTTACTTGTGCTGCTTCTCCCCACATAGAGGAGGACTTCTGAGCTATAGAGCTATATCAAAAGACTATAAAGGAAGATATTGACCCAACACAAGCCAAATATTCAAATCAAATTTTAGCAAATTCCTAATTTATTCTTCAATGTTTCCCTTTCAGTAAATTTATCTGCAAACCGATTTATTCAATCAATATCAAATCAATAGTATCGATTTATAGGATAGAGTTATGCAACTTTTTATACGTCTATATCTGCATATTGATATTTATATATAAGATTATTTAATAGTTAGAATTTGTTAGTTTATACATCTCCTAATTTTCTGGATATCACATTAAATCATGTTGGTATCTGATCTGTTTTTACATATCTAATTCCTGCAAATATAAAAAAAATGTTGATAGTATAAGACACCATCTATCAGAATAAATATCAACTGAACGTTGATTTCTATTTGTGTTCCTGTAAGTATGGCCAATACTCTTTCTTGAATAAATAACCAGGTAAAAGATGATCACAGTAAAAAAGGTTAAAGATATATAGACACTCATAGACAAAACTTAAGGAAATGGAATGTTTTTGATGTACCCGGTCGTCTGTTTTAGTTTTTTTTAAGAAGACAAGAATGATTAAAACTAATATGCCGAAATTCGAGTCAAATTGGATTAAAGTCCTAAATATTAGGTTCTTTTAACTCATTTTAAATATAGAATATAAATTATATACATAATGGACAAAACCTAAGAAAATGGAAAGTCCTTAATGTCGATGATTTTGTTTGATTGTGTAATGTTTGATATTTAAGGAGACAGAGGTTGTTAACATTTGGTTATCTCGTGTGTCTTCAATAAAGGTCACTGTAATATCTTTCAGAGTTATTGTCTGAATCCCGATATACATGCTAAAAGGTACAACTTCCTTAAGTTTTGTCCATGAGTGTATACGCACTTGGTTATCTCGTATGTCTTTAATAAAGGTCACTGTAATATCTTTCAGAGATATTGTCTGAATCCCGATATACATGGTAAAAGGTACAACTTCCTTAAGTTTTGTCTATTAGTGTATATTGGTTATCTCGTGTGTCTTCAATAAAGGTCACTGTAATATCTTTCAGAGTTATTGTCTGAATACCGATATACATGCTGAAAGGTACAACTTCCTTAAGTTTTGTCCATGAGTGTATATTGGTTATCTCGTGTGTCTTCAATAAAGGTGACTGTAATATCTTTCAGAGTTATTGTCTGAATACCGATATACATGCTGAAAGGTACAACTTCCTTAAGTTTTGTCCATGAGTGTATATTGGTTATCCCGTGTGTCATCAATAAAGGTCACTGTAATATCTTTCAGAGTTATTGTCTGAATCCCGATATACATGCTAAAAGGTACAACTTCCTTAAGTTTTGTCCATGAGTGTATACGCACTTGGTTATCTCGTATGTCTTTAATAAAGGTCACTGTAATATCTTTCAGAGATATTGTCTGAATCCCGATATACATGGTAAAAGGTACAACTTCCTTAAGTTTTGTCTATTAGTGTATACACACTTGGTTATCTCATATGTCTTCAATAAAGGTCAATGTAATAACTTTCAGGGTTATTGTCTCAATCCCGATATACATGGTAAAAGGTACAACTTCCTTAAGTTTTGTCTATGAGTGTATACACACTTGGTTATCTCATATGTCTTCAATAAAGGTCAATGTAATAACTTTCAGAGTTATTGTCTCAATCCCGATATACATGTTAAAAGGTACAACTTCCTTAATTTTTGTCTATGAATGCATGATAGGCGTGCAACAATCAATTTTCAATTGTGTAAATTCGAAACTATTATACACGCGTAAGATTCTTTTAAAAATTAAACTGCCCTTACTGCAATGGAAAAATTAATGGGAGTGCCTGGCTCATCAAGGGTGAACCCTCCCAGCGGTTTAGCCAGTTAAATCTACCATACCGCTGTTATATTGTATTTTTCGGTTTTATTTTTATAGTGATACTGATGCTAGACTCTTGTAATTGGTATTTTAGATGAACTATGGACATAAGCTTTGAGAACAGTAGAATTACATATAATTATAAATATATAATATGATTCAAGCAATCACTCTTATACGTTCAATTGTAAACCAGTGTGGCGAAGGCTTCCATCTACAAGTACCATCTTGGTCTTGAGTTGGGTAACACCAGCTATCACATCGACCTGCCCACTCTGTGAACTCTCGCAGTCCAACGGTGGTGGAGTCTTTCCTGCGACGGGTGCCAACAATGAAGACCTTGTTTATATTTATATATATATATATATAAAAATAAATATAAAGCGTATATTGGATATAAATTTATTAATCAGCCAATATTTCTAGGGGCAACACGCCTCTCTTTATCAAGGCTTTTCTTTGATTTAAACTAAATCACGTGGGCATGTGATCCACTCACGCTATACAAGACCAAAGCAAGAAACCATCTAATGAAAATTTCACTGTATATAAAATATATTTACAATTGTTAAATTTAATAATAATCAAAAGAGTATATAATTAAATAACCATTTGATTAAATAAATGAAGAGACTGATAAATATTAGAAAATAAAATGAGTGAGGATTATGATTCAATATGTTGTGTTGATATATATAAATAAAAATATATTACAAGTATAAATAAATGAATAAAATAAAGCATCAAGGGCTGCGTATCTTTATTATAATAATTATATACGAGCTTTCGGGCACATACGCCCTTCTACAGGAATTAATGAAACAATAATCCAACTAGTTTGAAATAAGATTTATATATAAATTTAAATTTAACGTGTATATCCACGATACACGTGCATATCAACTTGCAAGGTATCCCATCAGACATGTGATATCTTATACTGTGAATGAATTTGTTTTATCTTATTTTATTTAAGTCTATTGAATTATATGCTTCTGGTAAATCAATTCTGCGATTTATACTGCTATATTGTTTGGACACTATTGCTTCAATTATTAATCTTTGATATTTGTTATTGATATTGTTGTAATGTACTTTAGGTTCATTTAAGTTAAATGTATGTCCTGTTGAATTACAACAATATCAATAACAAATATCAAAGATTAATAATTGAAGCAATAGTGTCCAAACAATATAGCAGTATAAATCGCAGAATTGATTTACCAGAAGCATATAATTCAATAGACTTAAATAAAATAAGATAAAACAAATTCATTCACAGTATAAGATATCACATGTCTGATGGGATACCTTGCAAGTTGATATGCACGTGTATCGTGGATATACACTTTAAATTTAAATTTATATATAAATCTTATTTCAAACTAGTTGGATTATTGTTTCATTAATTCCTGTAGAAGGGCGTATGTGCCCGAAAGCTCGTATATAATTATTATAATAAAGATACGCAGCCCTTGATGCTTTATTTTATTCATTTATAAATCGTACAGGGCTTTTTAATTGATAACAAGTATAAATATATACAAAAATAAAAAATAAAAAATAAATAAATAATTTAGGAAGATATAAATTCTCTGTAAATTTCTGGTAGGTCAATTTTCCTATTTATGCTTTCTGAATCTTTTATAGAGGCCCAGCTTTCTAAAAATAACCTGCAGTGCTTTTCTTTAATATTCTGGTATAAAATGGATGCTTTGTCAAATTCGGGTATATGATTATTGTTCAGTGCATGGTCTACTAGGATAGATAATGGTTTATGGTTTATTTTTGTATATATTTATACTTGTAATATATTTTTATTTATATATATCAACACAACATATTGAATCATAGTCCTCACTCATTTTATTTTCTAATATTTATCAGTCTCTTCATTTATTTAATCAAATGGTTATTTAATCATATACTCTTTTAATTATTATTATTATTAAATTTAACAATTGTAAATATATTTTATATACAGTGAAATTTTCATTAGATGGTTTCTTGCTTTGGTCTTGTATAGCGTGAGTGGATCACATGCCCACGTGATTTAGTTTAAATAAAAAAAAAGCCTTGATAAAGAGAGGCGTGTTGCCCCTAGAAATATTGGCTGATTAATAAATTTATATCCAATATACGCTTTATATTTATTTATAGATATTATTATGGATTGCTCAATATTTAAAATATATATATATATTTATCAATTATTTTATCTATTTATATATTTATTCCTATATTTATCATTATATAACCTTATATATACGTATTTATTTAATTTTGTATTTGTAATTTTGTCTTATATGGACATTGTAATAAATCAGTTTCAATCTCAATTGTAAATTATTGATAATATTACTAATTACAATGTGTGAACAAAGAAACACAGGTGAAAAGAAAATATATATTTTATAATTATTAATCAAAAAGAAATTTCCAATTCTCGATGATAAATTTCCACAAATTTGTGGCAACAGATTTTGGAGAGACATTAATTAATTTTTAAATTATTGGGTAAAATTTATCACAAAAAGTTTTTATAAAAAAAAACAGGTTAATTAATAATAGTAAATTTGATGGATTACGTTATTATAATATACTTTTATCAAACAACAACTCATTAATTTATTGTCAGCTTTTTTCATGGATAGTTCGTTTAGGAAATTGACCCCTTCTATGATTAATATTGTAACCTATTCTATGAATATATAATTATATATTTTTCACTATCTGGTCACATAGAATACAAATAACAACACAAAACACATTATAATACTTATGCAATGCGCATTTCAAATAGGTATGTAAAATTTGAATATAACTGAACTAAAATGTTTAATTTGTTTGTTAATTATTATAATATATTCTGTGAATATAATTTTTTTTTTACATCTGGTCACATAGAAAACATCATAATACTAATACATTAAACCATTGCAAATACGTAATAGTAAATTTGATGGATTACGTTATTATAATATACTTTTATCAAACAACAACTCATTAATTTATTGTCAGCTTTTTTCAAAACTAAGAGATCCAAACATAGTCATAAAATCAGTCAACAAGATGACAAACTTAGCTAATTTATCGACAACGTTATGTGAGATGAACCCTGAACTTTCTCAACTCAGTGAAGAGATCAAAGTGCTATTTCCAATGAAAACCAATAGACCAGAGCAAGATGTAGTACTGAGGGTTTCACCTAGAGTCTACCAAATTATGAAGAGAAAGGGAAAAATTTACACGGATATTCAACGATGCGATATTAAAGATAAAATATTAGTGAACCAATGTCAGAACTGTTTTCTATTTAATCCTAATCATAAGAGGAATAACTGTCCCAATCCCAAAAAATGTATTAAATGTGAAAAAGAGGGAGAACACGAATGCTCGACTACATTTAAATGCTGCAACTGCGTCAAACATCCACATTTTAGAAATCGAGATTTGGAGCATAAACCGAATAGTCAAGACTGCCCAATCTATAAAAAAGAGATGCAAATCATAATACAAAGAACAGACTATTCTACACTTATAGAAGATGCGGGCCAATAATAAACTTCCAGAATGATGGGGCGAAAACTATATAGTGACAAAATAAAAATTATTCAACAAAATACCAGAAAAAGCAAAAATTGCATAAACGAGCTTTGTGCATCTGATGAAATTAGAAATGCAGATATAGTAATGATTCAAGAACCTTATATAATCAAAGAGGAGGTAATATTTCCAGGACCTTGTACAAAATATCAATTGATGAACAGTCCCAATATAAATACGGCAATAATTGTAAGAAATAGCAGCTTAAAAATTCAATTAAGTACAGAATTCACTAACTCATTCGCTACAACTATAACCATACAAACAAAAAGTAAGAAAATATATCTTTCCAACATTTATATACATCCGAATTCAATGAAAAGTGAGCACGAGGAATTTATGAAGAAGTTAATTAATACAAATTTACATATACCGGTGATAATTTGCGGCGATTTCAACGCCAGAGCTCCGTTATGGTATGATATCAGGAAAAATTATAATGGACATAGACTGATCCCTATCATAGATGAAATAAACTTAATTATCCATAATAATAAAACTTTCACGTGTCGTGATGCAAGTGTGATTGATCTCACACTAACAAATAAACAGGCAATTGCGGCGATCAGAAATTGGAAGACGCAGCAAATATCGCAAATTTCAGATCATGTAGCTATATCTTTTGAAATATATACAAACGAACAATTTAGTTCAGAAAAATATTATTCCACTTGGAAATTTAATGAGAAAAATGCGAACTGGTTAAGTTTTAGTCAGAGAATTAACAGTACTGAACAAGAAAAAATTGAAAACTTGCTAGACATAGTGGATACACCAGAAATGATTGATCAAACGGTAAAAGAACTTACGAACATACTGATTGAGGCAGCACATAATTCACTTAAAGTAAATAATAATATGACAACAAAAAATAATATTAGTAATAAGTGGTGGAATACGAATTTACAGCTTCTAAAGGATCACTGTCATTACCTTAGAAACTGTTACTATAGAAACAAAAATTGCCCTGATCATATTAAACAATATTATAAAAGCATACGAAATAAGTATTTACGGGAAATAGAAAAAGCTAGGAAAGCATCATGGAGAAATTTTCTGGAGGAAAACAAATCGAACAACCCTTATGGAAACTTATATAAGGTGTATAAAAACATCAAAAGTGGATCTAAGCGGAAGAGAAATATGCAAATTTTGGAGGGTAATACTTATATGGAATGTTTGCAGAAGGGTGAGGAATTATTGAATAACTTATTTCCAGATGATAAATGTGAAGAAGATACAAATATCCATAAAAGTATAAGAAATTATAATTTAAAACTACTCAATAAAGAAAAACAGATGGTTATGATTACTGAAGTTAACGACTTAATTGACAAATTAAATCCAAAGAAATCTCCCGGAATAGACAACATCTCTAACAACATGATAAGGCACACTAAACAATTTATAGCTCCTATATTGGTGAAACTATTTCAAAAATGTTTAGACATACAATACTATCCTGCTGAATGGAAAAGAGCAGAGGCAATAATTATTCCGAAACCTGGAAAAACAGATTTTAATAACTATAAAAATTATAGACCTTTATGTCTTAATTCCAACATTTCAAAAATATTTGAAAAAATAATTAATAACAGAATAATAAAATATTATGAAGATTTTAATTTACTAAGTGATCGACAACATGGCTTTAGAAGATCGAAATCTACTATTACTGCACTAACTGAAATAATAAAAATTGCGTTAGAACATAAAGCAAGAGAATATGCAGCAATAATTGCAGTGGATATTAGTGCAGCGTTTGATAATGCATGGTGGCCGGCCCTGATGAAAAGACTAGATGAAGATGGTGTGCAGGCTTCAATGATAAAACTTCTACAATCATACTTTGATAATAGAAGAATAAGATTTAGATATTCCTCAACTGAAATTAATAAGAAACTAAGCAAAGGATGTCCACAGGGAGGACCACTGTCTCCCACATTATGGAATATTCTTATTAATGAGATACTGAATAATAATCTGGATGATAATTGTGAAACAATAGGATATGCAGATGATATTACGTTAATATGTTGGAATAAAACTCCTGAACAACTAAGAAAGACAATAGATAATGTATTAAGAAAAATCAATAAGTGGTTTTGAAAGTCGTAAATTAAAATTGTCAGATGAAAAAACAAAAATATTATATTTATATAAATGCAATAGCGATATAATAGTCTCAGGTAGCAAGTTAATTAAACCGGTTGAAGAACTTAAGATTCTAGGAGTAACTATTAAAAATCACCGAGTCAGAAGCAAACTGGACTTTACGCCTCACGTTAATGAAATGATCATAAAGGTAACTAGAGCTAGTGGATACCTATTTGGCCTGACAAAGAAAGCATGGGGTCTGGACTTTAGACGAAGACTGATATTGTATAAGACATTATATCGAAGTACAATTACTTATGGTTATCCAATATGGTATCCATTCATAAACAAAAAGTCTAAAGACAAACTTAATTCTCTTCAATATAGTATATTAAAACATTGTATACAGGCCTACAGTACAACATCATCGGATTGTACACATATACTTGCACAAGTCCCCAAACTTACTGAATATATTGAAACTAACATGTTGAAAACCGAAATAAATTACAACCGATTTGACTCTTCAAGTAGGAATATAATTTCTAATTACATAAGGGAAAAATTGCAGAAATACTATGAGAAGACTAATACCATTTTCAAGTCCTTCTTCACTGATTCCCAAATACCCAAATATGTCAAGCCAAACTTTTACAATGTCCAATTTTTTACTGGACACGGTAACTTTAGATCATATTTGTACAAAGTCAGAAAGACGGATTCACCTAAATGCTCATGTGGTGCAGAAGAAGAAAATCCTGTACATATTTTAACGGACTGTCGACTTGTAGAGGACTTGAGAGTCAAAAATCAAATAAATATAAACTGTCTAAATCAAATAGTTAATAATAGATATATGTATATACATTTTAATAGATTTTGTAGAATGTTTTTTAGTAATAGATAGCCTGGGCTGTAATATAGTTATATGCTGTAAATAGCTCTAAATTTCTGTTCTTATGTGATGTTCACTAATATTCATTATAGGGTAATTAAATCGTTAACTAACTGACAAATATGTTAATAATTTCTATTATAATAACTAATTTCCTATTAATAATTACTGTAAATAAGCTCCCAAACTTGTGTATGCATGCAAATATCCAAGACGGATATCGCGTGCTTTGTAAATGATAATAAATAAATAAATACGTATGTAAAATTTGAATATAACTGAATTAAAATGTTTAATTTGTTTGTTTATTATTGTAATATATTCTGTGAATATAATTATTTATTTTTCCCATCTGGTCACATTGAATACATCATAATAATTATGCATTGCGCATTACAAATACGTATATAATTTAAATATAACCTAATCAAAATGTTTAATTTGTTTGTTTATTATTGTAATATATTCTGTGAATATAATTTTTTTTTACATCTGGTCACATAGAATACATCATAATACTAACTCGTGAAACAGTTTAAAATACGGAGGTGAAATTTGAATATAACTGAACAAATATTTTTAATTTGTTTGTTTATTATTGTAAAATATTCTGTGAATATAATTATTTATTTTGTTCCATCTGGGCACACATAGAATCATCATAATATTAGCGCATTAAGTCGTTGCAATAGCAGAAGTACATTTTTAAAAATACTAAAAAAGATATCGGATAGATGGCGCAGGCCATCAGCAACTTTCAGTTGCACGATAAGGAGATGCCTTTTTCTTTGTTTTATTTATTTATTCACCTTATCCCAGTACAATTTCACATTTGTACTATTTTTTTATATTGATTTGCGGTCTCACACAATTCTGGCCTTAACTACCCGTTTCATGATTTTTCAGGATGCCTTAATGATCAGTTGTTTGGTTGTTGAGGTACAGCTTGCACCACGCTGATGAGGGCCAACAGCCCGAAACGCTTACGTGGTAAGCTTTTCTTGATTAATCAAGAATGGGTATTTGGTCAATTCTGGAATAATTAAAAATCAACGAGAATAGTTGATATTTATTCCGATAGATGGCGCAAGCCATCAGCAACTTTCAGTTTCCCAATAAGGAGATGCCTTTTTTTAAAATATATATAGTAAGCAAAAATACGAGAATCACGGGACGAGTGTCTTTTGTACGAAGATTTATTGTAAATCGCTCAAACTTTCGGGCTGACCGGCCCTTCTACAGTAGTAGAAGGGCCGGTCAGCCCGAAAGCTTGAGCGATTTACAATAAATCTTCGTACAAAAGACACTCGTCCCGTGATTCTCGTATTTTTGCTTACTTTATTGAATGGGATTCCAGTACTTATAAAAATATATATGTGCGTAATATATATCTTAGAGATATAATTAGAAATTATTTTACAGTTCATATATATATATATGAATCATTTTGGAATATATGGGTATTTGGTATTGATATGCAATCGTAGAAATCTTGAAATATAATAAAAAATAGCTTAATCAGAATTATATTTAATTGTGGTAATGAAATAATATAAGAAGAAATACCTGATGTGAGGCTTAAAGAAGAAAATAAAAGATTACATATTTACATATGTACAAAAAGATTTGAGCCGGCCAACGAGAAAGGAGGAAATATCTTTATTTACGGGGCTGCTAACCAAAATGAATGATTTTTGAGCCCCGATGGATGCATAAAGCGGACTATATATAAAGCACAGTTGGAGGGGCCTGGGGATTGGTGGCCAGGGGATCATCGCTAGGTGAGGCCAGGAGAGCCGGGATGTAGAGGAGGATCGGGGGGGCAGGGTGGTGATCCGCGGAGTTCAGGGGGTGGCAGAGACGGATTCAATGGTGTTGAGTCCAGGGGTGACCGTGGAGAGCAGACATACCGCAATGATTAAAGTGTATGATTTTTAAGCCCAAAGGCCAACGAGAAACAACAACAATGGATTTATAAAGGGAAGTCGCGACATCTGGTGGTAGACTTAACAGAGTTGTCTGTTCTAAAAATTATAATTACAAATTAAAATAAAACTTTTATATAATACTAATTAAAGCCTTTTTAAAAGTTATATATTCATGTTATTTTATATTTTCACTATACAACTAAATCAGATAAAACTAAAAAGAATATCGCTTCCACTGATTTAGTCTTAAACCAACTGTTATTTCTTCAGAAAATATTCCTAGAAAAATTAAGTTCTAGTCTCAATTTAAATGAAAAAAAAAAAAAGATAAATATGAATTTAGGTGCCCTTCCCAAAAAAAAAAATCCTGGTAATGCAAAAATTCTTTAAAATTCTTAAATGAGAAAAAGTCTATTAAAATTTTCCCATTTAAATGAAGATTTCATACCAAGTGGTTGGCTGGTTATATAAATATATTATTTTTATAATAAGATAGAAAGAATTAAAAACAAAAGAAAAAAAATCGAAAAGTCAATCAAAATAATAAATAAATAAAAAAAGACAATCTACAAAAAAATCCATAAAAAAATGAAAAAGATTTGAGTGGGAAAAGGGGGAAAAATATTTCCCTTAAAATAATTAGGTTAGGTTAAAAAACCAATTTACCTTTCTTTAGCCCAAAAGCTATTATAAGAAAAGAAGCATTAATAGTTAAGCTGGTTTTAAATAGCGGTGTTCTGTGAGCGTAAACTAACAATTAATAGTTAGGTTGATTTGCATAACCAAATTAGACTATTAAAGAAGCACAAAACCTTCCAAATTTACATAAACGGTGATGAGATTATTTATTCTTGGGTTTGGCGTATTAGTTAATATAACTATATTTAATTATTACTAACGGTAACTCAATAGTTTGAGTCAAAATCAATCAAATAAATTTATATAAAAAAGAGCGTATTAATTATTTTTAACCAGTGACAAAGTTGTTTCCATGTGTTCTACAAGAATTTGTAAATTAATTTTACTGTGAAAAAATAGTACAAATGTGATATTGTACTGGGATAAGGTGCATAAATTATGAAAAAGGCATCTCCTTATCGTGCAACTGAAAATTGCTGATGACTTGCGCCATCTATCGGAATAAATGTCAACTATTCTCGTTGATTTCTAATTATTCTAGAATTGACCAATTACCTATTCTTGATTAATCAACGGGTATTTGGCCAATTCTGGAATAATCAGAAATCAACGAGAAGATGTTGACATTTATTCCGATAGATGGCGCAAGCCATCAGCAACTTTCAGTTTCACGATAAGGAGATGCCATTTTCATAAGTTTACTGTGTAATAAATTGATAAAAAGGAAGCAATCTTTCGAAATATTTTGAAAAAAATTTTTTTTTTTCTTTACAGATACAGGTATGCCCTTTTTCAATAGAAAAATGCATATCAATATGTCATCTTCTTTCTTATCTCCACTCAACAATCTAATTAGGGTATCAAGCTTGTATATTTTGGGAATGCTGGGAATGATTGACAAACATCATGACGGGATGAAGTAGAATGCCTTTGTTATTAAGACTGGGAGCACTACTCAGTGGCAGGCCGACTTAGCTCCAATATAAAATGGCCGCCTCTGACATGAGGAACAGACACCATGTGCAGCTGCTCCTAACATGGGGTACAAACGCTGCTCATCCTGTATCCCTGGATTAGGAGCCCTTACAGGGTACTATCAGCCGGGCCAGATGAGCCCAGGTTTTTTAGCCAGCTTGTTACTGCTCCCCCTCCTCCTTTTTAATCCGGGCTTGGGACCGGAAAAGTCGAAGTTGTCAATATGTAATTAGGTTATATTAAAGAGAAATGTAGGGAATAGTTTAAGAACGTATTTTCTGTTTAGATATAGTTAGAAATGTATGTGGTTAGAAGTGGTATAAACTGTTGATTTATCTAAGACTTAGGATCGAATCCTGCATTGGACACTTTTTCTCTGAAGAAAATCCCCTCAAATGGCCTCCGATTCTTGTGAAAGTCAAACCTTACTAGGGAGAACAATTAGAACCAAACGGGGCCCTAGCAAATTTATAAATGCAAACATCTAACTGATTTCGATTATATATGTATATGATGCACTAGCGCGTCATTTGTTATCAAAATTCAAAACTATTTTAAAGGCGTAATATTCTTTTTGATATTAAACAATTTCTACTGCCCTTACTGCAATGGAAAAATTAAACTGGCGAAACCGCTGAGAGGGTTCACCACTGATGAGCCAGGCCCTCTCATTAATTTTTCCAATGCAGTAAGGGCAGTAGAAATTGTTTAATATCAAAAAGAATCTTACGCCTTTAAAATAGGTTTGAATTTTATATATGCATATGTCATAATATATGCTCTTCCAGGAATAATAAAGTAAACCTACAGTCAACGAGAGAGAGACGTCGATAGAAAGCTAAGTTACGGCCATTTTAAACCACTGACCACATGCCGGAGGGGGCTTTGTTGGGAACCCTGCCGGACTATTTTTAGATAGTCGGGGGGGGGGGGGTGGGTGGCCACACAAGACGTCGTTACGCAGTGACAGACCCACGCGCTACCTCTCTCTCTCGGTTTGCTGGGTCCCATCTTCCAAACTTGTTGTTTCCTTATTTCTCTCGCCCCACATTATTATCATAATGCCACACTGAAAGTCAACAGGATCATATCACAGAAAGAGTCGACAGGATCATATCACATATATACATGTGGTTCACTTACAGTAATGACAGCATCTAACACACCATGATTATCAAGACCCGTGCTAGGTGTACTTGGAATAAATACAAAAGATGTAGTTATATAACATTTAATAATATCTTTTCAACATACCATGAATACCGGCCACAAATTTAATTTAGACAGTCCAACTTGTGCCACTACAGTAACATAACCACCAAATCTGAAAGAATAATCCGTGAATCGTTGATTTCCAAACAACACAATAGCATTAATCGTAGAATAGATATCCCAGAACAATTTTGTCATATTCCATACCACAAAAATCAGATTTCTCGCTTATCCAATCCATAGTCTAAAACTTTATTAAAATATTGAAAATTTAAGGTTAATTTACTTCCAATTGTTAAACATAGTAAAATAGTAATAATTTATTTAGATTTAATACTTTCTGATAAATTTATGTAAAACTTGTAACAAATTAAATGTATATAACTGTCTCTCAAAAATCAAATGTTTCATTTTTGCCTGTAGAAGAGCGGCTCCAGCCCGAAAGCTCGCGTGTATCATAATAAAAGAAACTCATTGCGAAAGGTTATATCTTTATTTTTGATATTTAAAAATATAGTGATACAATAATACTATAGATGGTTTAAATACATTGTCTATAACAAAAACAAATGTTAAACTTTATTATAATGTCCTATTTTAATATAGCTAAATAATTCTATATACAGTTACGAGCGTCATACGTCATCTCTGTCACCGTTTGCTTTTTTTTTGGGATGGCGCTCTCCTATTGGTTGGCTACGATCACGTGGCTACGATGGCGCCGCCACTACGCGAGACACTTTGTTTTTGACTTTGCCCCCCCACTCGCTTTTTGGTTTTTGTAACTATTGTGTTGGAGCGGGTCGCTCCTTAAATAAATGCATATATTAGTTAATAACTAAATGGAATCCTCTCTTTCTTTTTCCCAGTAAGAGACGCCTACGGAAGCCAAGAGTACATAGACAGATAAAGCACATAGGCTATAGTTATTAACTAATATATGCATTTATTTAAGGCGCCAATTTATAATTGTAACAAATAGTATTTGAATCAAAACATTCAATCGGGTAAAACACGGGCGTTGCCCGGGTCATTCGGCTAGTAAATTATATTAGAAACAAAAGAGACATATCTTGACCAGGCTCATATGAACATTTCTAGATGGCAAAGTGCCATCTAGTGGAGCAAAAATAAACTAAACGCAATGCCATCTAGAAATTCTGATATGAGCACGGTCAGTATATGTTTCTTTTGTTTTTAATATCAACACCTGACCTTTTTTTAAATATTTTTTATTGTTTTTTTTTTCAAAATAAATTATACGGGTAGTGTGTGTATTTTTAATACACCTATCCCCCGATTTACACGGTAGATACGTTCCTGAGAAAAACGTGTAAATCGGGGGATAGGTGTACACAGAAATAAAAATAAAATGCCCTGACAGGTTAAAATATGTAGGCAGCACATAGGCATGTGCAGCGCATGTGTTCAATATCATATATCATATAAAAATATTTACTTAAAAGGTTTTAATATAAAATGGATAATTTGAGAGGCATATCTCGATCTACTTACTCATTCACGATCACATTGCAATTATTTAAAACTCTGATTTATATTAGGATATGAAAAAAAGAAAGAAAAAAAGAAAAGATAAAAAGATCAGGAGTTGAAATCAAAAATAAAATGGCATATCATTACAAGGAGCACATGTGCTTTACAAAAGGCAGAACGCCATCTGGTGGAACAGAAATCAACTAAACATTGATTTAGCCTATTCCCTGATATTTGGCCAAACCAATTTCATGATAAATCAAGAAAAGCCATCCACGAACGCGTTTCGCGCTTTTTGGCGCTCGTCAGCGTGGAGTAGGCTGTACCACTCTTATGATATTTTAAATAATAATCAATGAACGTTACATTTAAAAATGCCTTATTACTTTATAGTGATCATAGATCATTTTTAAAACAATAGGATTCAATTTTAAATAATTTTATATATACAGTTAAACCTGTCTATAGCGCCCCCTCTTGGGACTCAGCAAAATAGGGTACTATAGAGAGAGGGTGCTATAGACAGGTCACTTTTAATGTAAATCGCATCGTACTACGTATTTAAAATCGGGCGCTATAGAGAGGAAGGTGCTATTTAGAGGGGGCGCTATAGACAGGTTTAACTGTATATAGATAAATTTATAATATATAAAACTTATGGACAAAATTAAAGAAAGTTGTACCTTTTAGAATATATATCGGGATTCAGACAATAACTCTGAAAGATATTTGATACATAGGAACCTTCATCGAAGACACCCGAGATAACCAAGTATGGACAAAATTGTCTCTGTCTCCTTAAAAAAAATGACAAACGGCGACAATAAAGACCTTATACTTACTCAAATTTTGTCTATCAGTGTATTTTTTAACGAATAAAAGTGAAACAACATAGGTTTTCTATTGATGAATATTGATGAATATTCTATTGATGATAAAAAAAAATTCTATATTGAAATAATTATAATTTAATTCTAAATACATAAGCCTAGGTCAGAAGCTCTGGTATATGCAATTTTGCTTCGTTTTAATAAATAATTCGTGAATACTTTTGGAAATTGTTCCATTTATATTATTCACACAACACACACACACGCACACACACACACACCACATAGATATATTTTAATAACACGCGTATATTTTTCATACATACTTGATGTATATAGCTTTATTTAATTAAAAAGGCATAAATTGGATCAACATTTTTCTGTGAATAATAGACACTTCGGCCAGTTAGAGTTTTTTATTTTCTCAACGTTTTGACAAAAATCTTTTGTTTTTGTCAGGAGAAATAAATAAAAATAAAACTGGCCGAAGTGTCTATTTTTCACAGAAATATGAATGCCTGCCAGGCAACCTCTGGATCAAAATATCATTTATTTTACCAATATTACAGTTGGCTGAACGCCAACCTTTATCAAGGTGTTATAACATATTAATCATTTTCAAAATTCATTTTCAAAGCGATATATTTATTGTATGAGGCGAAACTATAACAAGGTTTATGAAACTAGTTTCCCTTCTGCACACGTCCGAAGATATTCAAGTTGCATAGCTGGGGGTAAAAAATTGCCTTTCAACCTGACATAGCCATTAACATGCTCTACCAGGATTGTTGGTCCGTTCTTAATTCCTGCTAAATGATTTCTATTTACCATGGTAACGCTTTCTTTTAAGGAAAAATGATATTTTTCTTTACTTCTGAAGGATCATTTGTTCATTCTTTATTTTGTATTCTGTCTTTGTGCTTGTCATTAAGTGTGTTTGTATGTATCTTTAATGTTTCTCTTCTCTATTCTATTTGGTTTGGAAATGGGAATTTTTGGATAGAAATGAAAGTGTTTTATGTAAATAAAAATAACCCTTTCTTCTCTATTTACATAGTTTCCCTAAAATTAAAATGTTTATCGATTTATTCTCAATCGATACTCAATTCAAAACGAAATTGAAGAAATTTTTTTCTTATATTTAATGCTTCAATCATATTTTATCTAATACACACACAAACAAAACAACTAATTTTACACAATGTATTGGTGAAATCGGTTACAGGGTTCCTTATTGATGAGCCAAGCCCTTCAAATATACTTTACATCGTGGTAAGGACAGTATAAGTTGGATTTCTTTGGTTTTGAAAGAAACTGTTGGATTGTTTTTGAAGATAACTCTCAGATTTATAAAATTAAATTTTAAACATTTTTAGATATAGAGAGAGTTAATTACCTCGTATTTAAGGCAACAAAAGAATCATCTAATTTACATACATCGTTCTAACCAGATTCAATTTGTGTGTAAAACAGACGACAAAGAAAAAATAAACAAATTAATAATAGAGGGTAAGTTCCTATTTTTTAAAAGCTTTCACACTCAAAGCTCACACTTTTCTTGCTTCAGAAACATTCGTGGCTTATAGTTTTATTTCAAATGTATAGATGACGTATTATATTGCCCTAATTTAGGCCTAACAGATCTTATTGTTTGCAGAAGAGCATTGTTCGATGCAAACAAATTTAAAAAATAATTACATAATGGGTTATACACTTATTGAAAAAACCTAAGGAAGTGGAAAGTCTTTTGAAAATGTCGACGATCTTCTATTTTTTTTTAAGGAGACAGAGTCAATTTTGTTCACACTTGGTTATCTCGTAAGTCTTCAATAAAGGTCACTGTAATATCTTTCAGAGTTATTGTATGAATCCCGATATACATGGTGAAAGGTAAAACTTCCTTAAGTATTGTCCATGAGTGTATATTGGTTATCTCGTATGTCTTCAATAAAGGTCACTGTAATATATTTCAGAGTTATTGTATGGATCCCGATATACATGGTAAAAGGTAAAACTTCCTTAAGTATTGTCCATGAGTGTATATTGGTTATCTCGTGTGTCTTCAATAAAGGTCACTGTAATATCTTTCAGAGTTATTGTATGAATCCCGATATGCATGGTAAAACGTAAAACTTCCTTAAGTTTTGTCCATGACTGTATATTGGTTATCTCGTATGTCTTCAATAAAGGTCACTGTAATATCTTTCAGAGTTATTGTCTGAATACAGATATACATGCTGAAAGGTACAACTTCCTTAAGTTTTGTCCATGAGTGTATATTGGTTATCTCGTTTGTCTTCAATAAAGGTCACTGTAATATCTTTCAGAGTTATTGTCTGAATACAGATATACATGCTAAAAAGTACAACTTCCTTAAGTTTTGTTCATGAGTGTATATTGGTTATCTCGTTTGTCTTCAATAAAGGTCACTGTAATATCTTTCAGAGTTATTGTATGAATCCCGATATACATGGTAAAACGTAAAACTTCCTTAAGTTTTGTCCATGAGTGTATATTGGTTATCTCGTGTGTCTTCAATAAAGGTCACTGTAATATAATTCAGTGTATTTCAGAGTTATTGTATGAACCTGCCAAAATATATTTGTTTACTAAAAATATTAATATTATTATATATTTTTCTCAAAATTGATTATAAGAATAATATTTTAACCATATATATAAAGATCTTTACAAGTCGATATGGTCATTTTAAATTCTAAAACCATTCTCATAACTCTGAATATATAACTTGGTATAAATGAGAAATAGAAGAAATTAAGGCACGAATGTTTCTTTTAAACATAAAACAAACTTCTACTGTCCTTACTGTGATGGAAAATATTGGGAGGGCTTGGCTCATCAGTGGTGAACCCTTCCAGCGGTTTAATCAATTTAATCTTCCAAACAAAAAAGAAATTGCTCCAATGACCCCCGATTCTTGCAAAAGTCCAACCCACCAGCGAGTGCATGTAACCAAGCGGGGCTCTGGTACATTTGTAAGTGTAAATTCGAACTGATTTTCACATGTGTAGACATGTGGTATACGAGTACTTACAGTATAAAGCAGTCGCTAACTACCCACCATGATTATAGTGGCCTGTACCAAGCTTACTAGGTATAATTTTAAAAAATGTACCAGACCGCTTCTTAAAGCTCTAATACTGTATTTGGATCATTCTGCTTATATATGCTACACTGAAAAGTGGAATATAAGAAATGATATTAAAACAAACTATGGATATAAGCTTATAGGACAGTAGAATTACATATAAATATTTGTATCAAGCAATGCTCTTCCGCAAACAATAAGTACAAGCTAAAAGCTCGAAACACGTACGTTGGTAGCTTGTCTTGATTAATCAAGAAACGGTATTTGGTGAAAGGGAATAATTAAAAATTAACGATTAAATTATATTTATTCCGATAGATGGCGCAAGACATCAGCAACTTTTAGTTGCACGATTAGGAACGGCCCCTTTTTCTAAATAGGTACAAGGCCAGTTAGGCATATATTTAGCATAAGGCGATAACGTTCCATCTACAAGTATATATAAGAAATATTAGTATATTAATTGTATTTTTAATTAAAATGGCATATATTGGATCAAAATATCATTTATATTACCAACTAGACGAATGGCCCGGGCAACGCCCGGGTTTTACCCGAGTGCGTATATATTTTAAAAACGTTTTAATTCAAATACTATTCGTTACAATTATAAATTAGCGCCATGGATGTCACTCTTGTGAAACGTCCCGTTCCAAACTGTGTGTTTTTAAAATGTTTTAATTAAAATACTATTCGTTACAATTATAAATTGGCGCCGTGGATGTCTCTCTTGTGAAACGTCCCGCCCCAAACTGTGTGTGTCTTGAAAATATAAAATAAAAATGTGATTTTTTTCATAAAGATTTCATCATGTCGATTTTTTTTTTTGCATTTCACCTACTAAATCGATAGAGATAATTACATTTGCAACATGAACTTAGGTATATTGACTAAATAGAAATCTGCATAGTAATAAAGATCATTTTTTGAAGGCACCCACCTTTTATTTTTCAATAAAATCGAAACAAAAATTAACAATAATTAACGATAATTGCCTTAAAAAGAAATTGCCTTAAAAAAAAAGAAACATTCGCGGTGATTTTGTCTTGCATTCGTTTATACAATTATTATATACGAATGACCCGGGCAACGCCCGGGTTTTACCCGATTAAATACTTTTATTCGAATACTATTCGTTACAATTATAAATTGGCGCCGTGGATGTCATTCTTGTATATTATATAAATGAGTTTTAAAAATTGTAAAAAAAAAAAAAATGCATCGGCCGGGAATCGAACCCGGGCCGCCCGCGTGGCAGGCGAGCATTCTACCAGTGAACCACCGATGGTTATGAAAAATCCCATCCGTGAGCTTCAGACAGACAAACAAACAGACAGAATAAGGCAAATATATAAGTAGATATTTCAGTTGGCTGAACGCCAACTTTTTTCAAGGTATTATAACATATTTTTAATGTGTGTCTCACACACTTTGAAATGTTATAACATCTTGAAAAAGGTTGGCGTTCAGCCAACTGAAATATTGGTAATATAAATGATATTTTGATCCAATATATGCCTTTTTAATTAAATATTTATTTATGCATTGCTCTATTTTCAAAACTCCTTGTATATATAAAAAAATTGTATATCTTGTATATCTTTCTATATCTGTAAAAATTCTATATCTACTTTGTATATTCAGGAAATGGAAGCATGAAATCACAAATGTTTCTTTATTTCTTGGTAAAGGTTTGAAGAAAATGCGACAATTGTTGGGCAAAAAAAAAAAAGGAGAAAGCCAACAAATTTATTTCTAAATAAAGAAGAACTTTAGTTATGTTCAAATTTTATTAACTTAAAGCAGCTTACTTTAAAATAACAAAAATTAACAAACTTACTGATCTAACCCAACTCTCTAGTTAGTTTTTGCTAACTCACTCACTGCCTCCCTTTTTCTTTTTGAACAAGCCACAATAATTATTCTATATACAGTTACGAGCGTCATTCCTCATCTCCTAATCAACAATCAGTCATCAGTTTTCATCTCTGTCACCGTTTGCTTTTTTTTTTTTTTGGAATGGCGCCCTCCTATTGGTTGGCTACGGTCACGCCACCTGGCTACGGAAGCCAACAGTACATAGACAGATAAAGCACATAGGCTATAGTTATTAACTAATATATGCATTTATTTAAGGCGCCAATTTATAATTGTAACAAATAGTATTTGAATAAAAACATTCAATCGGGTAAAACACGGGCGTTGCCCGGGTCATTCGGCTAGTTATTATATAAACACAGCGGTCAATTGGTCAAAAATAAAAGAAGTGTAAAATGTTGAAATTGATTATTCCAACAAGGGTAAAGAGAAATCTATTTATAGTAACTCTAGCTCATTGGTTTAAGACACTTTGGAAGAAAATCTCCGTGGGAAATAGGATTAGTGAAAAAAGAAATTGTGAATTCTTTCAGGTGATTAAGTACCCAGCGCCATTTTTCTTTATCTTACCTTCCCATAAAACTTCCTCCTCAACCAGCTCTTGTTTTGTTTTTTTACCATTATAATTAATTATTTATAATTAACCCTACCTATAAACTCTTTTTTTTTTGTAATGTAAATGCACTAGTTAAGAAGTTTTTTAACTATTAGAATAGTAAAAACGTGTCTTTTGAGTTTTTAAGTTGGTCAAATTCATTTAAATTGAATTTTGGTGAAAGTTTTTTTTTTTCAATCGATAATGATATATGTGTTGAAAAAAAGAATATTTTAGCGTATATTTCTGTGATCATTTAATCTTTATTTATATTTGACACGCACACATTGTTTTATATTTAATAACTTTCTATAATAAATAATACTATTAAGCAAGAAAATTTTCATTTTTCAAATTAAATAAGTTTTCTACTGTCCTTACTTCAATAAGGGGGGGTCGGTGGAAGGCTGGTTAAACCGTTTGTTTTTCGACCACTACGACCCGGGTTCGATTCCCGCATTGGATACTTTTTCTGATTAAAAAAAATGCTCCAATGGCCTCCGATTCTTGAAAAAGTCCAACCCCACCAGTGAGTGCAAGTAACCGAACAGGGCTCTGGTACATTTGTAAGTGCAAAGTCGAACTGCTTTTCACATGTGTAGACATGTGGTGCGCTTACAGTAAAAGCAGTCGCTAACTACCCACCATGATTATCATGGCCTGTACCACGTATACTATAGGGATAATTTTAAAAAAAATACCTCAATAAGAAAATATTTTCATAATTTTCTAAAATTCTACAATAATCGCATATATGAGCTGAATCGTCCAATACAGTGTTAGAGCTTTAAGAAGAGAGTTCTGGTAGATTAAATTGACGAAACCGCTGGGAGGGTTCACTACTGATGAGCCAAGCCCTCCCAATATATTTTTCATCGCAGTAAAGACAGTAGATAGTTTATTTTATGAGAAATAGAGCAATCCATAAATAAATTTTTAAATGAAAGGCATAATATATTGGATCAAAATATAATTTGTTTTACCAATATTTCAGTTGGCTAAACGTCAACCTTTAAAAATGTTATAATACCTTGATAAAGGTTGGCGTTCAGCCAACTGATATATTGGTAAAATAAATGATATTTTGATTCAATATATGCCTTTTTAATTAAATGTGATATTGTACTGGGATAAGGTTTATAAATTAAGAAAATAAAAAAGGCATCTACTTTTCATGCAACTTAAAGTTACTGATGGCTTGCGCCATCTATCGGAATAAATATTGCGGCATTTATACATTATCTGAAGCTCTCCTCTATTTCTCAAGTTGAGAAAACACAGCATTAAAGGGGTAGAAGAGCTTGTGACTCGTGGCTCGTAGAGACTGCGCCACGGGCAGAGAGAGATAATAAACATATCTTCCTTGGAAGTGTTTTAAAACTTAACGTCTAAGTTTATTTTTGGAAAGTTAAATAAGTCAGTGTTACTTTCTACGCGACATCTTTGGTGGAGATTCCGGGTAAATTCAAGACGGCACTTAGAAGGAGCTTCCGACTGCAAGGCCTACAACCCCAGTACGGATTTGAGGATCTGCCAAGCAGTACAAAGATGATGACAACTGAAGCTTCTGGGACTTCCGAAGTTTTCGGAGCAAATTCTGGACAACAATCTTACGCCAGTCATATTCCAAGGAATCCTCCGACATTCTCTGGCGAGAGTGCTCAAGATCCCCAGAAATGGATCAAAATGTTTGAAAGGGTCGCAAAATACAACAAATGGGATGAGACTCAAAGCCTTGCCAATGTTGTATTCTACCTCGAGGGAACAGCCGCCCAGTGGTTCGATAACGAGGACATCATTAATTCATGGACTCAATTCAAGACTGATCTTTGTGAAGTGTTTGGGCAAAAAGAAGAGCTTACTCGACGAGCCGAAATGACACTAAAGACCAGAGCTCAAAAGCCTGGAGAGACAACCGATTCTTACATTCAAGAAATCCTATCACTGTGCTCACGAGTTAATCCTGAAATGGAGGAGGAAGAAAAAGTTGGACATTTGATGAAGGGGATTGCCGAAGATTTCTACCAAGCTCTAATTGTCAAAGATCCCACAACTGTTGACGAGCTGGTGAAATTTTGCCGACAGCTAGAGAACATAAAACAACGTCGCATCAAAAGAACACGTTATGAAAGATTACCGAAAGTGACTCCGATCTCGTCGGACTTTGAAGAAGATTTAGCTTTAAAGATTCGACGGATTGTCCAGGAAGAGTTGCAAAAGATTATGCCTAAAATGTCTGAAGTGGAACCCTTTAGAACAACTGACGTGAATTCTTTGGAGGCCATAGTTAAAGAGGAGGTGCAACAAGTACTCGCCCCAATTACAAGGCGAAATATTCAATCTCAAAGAAGGAGAACGTTTGTACCAAGATTTCGACGAGAAGATGACTACACTCCATATGCCCCCAGAACATCTGACCAATAGCGAACGGTTGATAACCAACCTATCTGTTTCCATTGCGGGAAGCCAGGCCATGTTTTACGTTACTGTCGAGAAAGAAGACGTACCTTTGAGGATGCCAGATTGAGAAGAACACTTCCAGCAGCCGACAATGCAACCCCACAAAGACCCTACGATTTGACTGACGATTTCCCAACTCTCCCTAGACCCGGAGGCTTTAGCCGCAGTGCTTCACCATATCCAGGCAGAGGAAGGATGCCAAGACGAAGAAGCCAATCACCAGGGGCAGGTCGTTTGTCAAGCCGCTCACCCCGTCGCCAAAATGAGGAAAACTAGGATGCGCGACCTATATGGGGGGTGAGGCCGCAGTTTTTGAAAATCCTCCATCGTCGACGTCTGCGAAATTAAAACGGAATTGTATAAAAGGGAACATTAATGGACTGGAAACTACAATACTGATAGACTCGGGCGCAGATTATTCCGTGATTTCAGAAACGTTTAGAAGACGTCTGAGAACTCCATTTTTTGTTGAATCTGGACCAGTCGTTAAAGTCGCCAATGGAAAGCTTGTTAAAACTTTGGGAAAATGTTCACTAAAGGTCCTTATCAATGATCTCGCCACAATCTTTGAATTTATCGTAATTCCTGATTGCAGCCACGATATAATTTTGGGGTGGGATTTCTTCAAAGCAACAAGAGCGGTTATTGATTGTGGCCATCAAGAATTGTATTTGGAAGAAACACTACCAATAAATGATGACCAAATCAACCTTGATGTATACTCTGCTGATAATTATGTAATTCCACCTAAGTCAAGTTGTAATATATCAGTAGTAAGTACACCACTTCAAGAAAATAGAGATGTTCTAATTTTCCCAAATTGGGAACTCTTAATAAGGAAGGAATTTATAATGCCCTCTCTTCTAACAACCTTCTGGCAAGGGAAAGCAGATTTGTGGATAGCAAACGGAACTTCTAAACCACTGATGATTCCTTCTCGTATGGCCCTTGCCACCATGAGCGATGTTGATGTTGGCTCCATATGCTCCTTGAAATGCGATGAATTAATCCAAGAAGAAGAGATAGGGATCACCAAATTGAACCAGAAGATAGAAGCAATGATCGACTCAAATCTTACTGAGGATCAGCAAAATAAGTTGATGAATATTCTTAAGAAGTTTTCGGATGTCTTTGATTTTTCTGGGAAGTCTCAACCTGCCCGAAGTAAAATAAAGCACAAGACTGACACGGGTGATCACGCTCCAACAAAACAGAGGCCTTACCGAGTGTCTGGAATGGAGAGGAAAATCATACAGCAGGAAGTTGACAGAATGATGGAACAAGATATAATTCAAATTTCTGAAAGTCCTTGGTCTTCGCCTGTAGTACTTGTGAAGAAAAAGAATGGGTCTTGGAGGTTTTGCGTTGACTATCGACGACTTAATAAGATCACCAAGAAAGATGTTTATCCATTACCACGGGTTGATGATGCTTTGGATAATTTATCGGGAGCCATATATTACTCAAGTATGGATTTAAGAACTGGCTATTGGCAAATTGAAGTGGATGAGCATGATAGAGAGAAGACGGCATTCATTACACCTGATGGACTATACGAATTTAGGGTAATGCCATTTGGCCTCTGTAACGCCCCAGCTACATTTGAGAGGATGATGGATACCATTTTGAAAGGACTAAAATGGAACATCTGTCTTTGCTATTTGGATGATATAGTGGTTTATGGTCCTTCATTTGAAGAACATCTAAAAAGGTTAGAAGTTGTTCTGGAATGCCTTCAACAATCTGGATTGAATGTGAACCATGAAAAATGTTTATTTGGCTCAAGACAATTAAAAATACTAGGACACGTTGTCAATGAAAATAGAATACATCCAGATCCCGAAAAGGTTGAAGCCATTTTAAAATTTCCATCTCCTAAAAGTATACCTGATATTAGAAGTTTCTTAGGACTGTGCTCCTATTATAGACGATTTGTGGAAAACTTTTCCCACAAAGCTAAACCTCTGAATGACCTTTTGAAAAACAATGTCAAATTCTGTTGGAATAAAGAAAAAGAAAATGCCTTCGAGATCCTTAAAGAAGCTTTAACCTCTGAACCTGTTCTTGGGCACTTTATTGAAGACGCCGAGACCCATATACACACCGACGCCAGTGGATATGGCATTGGAGCAGTGTTGATCCAAATACAAGGAGGTGCTGAAAGACCAATAGCTTATGCATCCAGGACCCTAACAAAGGCTGAAAAGAATTATTCTACGACTGAAAAAGAACTGCTTGCGGTTGTTTGGGCCACATCCAAATTTAGACCCTACCTTTTTGGCCGAAATTTCACAGTCGTTACAGATCATCATTCACTGTGCTGGCTTGCAGGACTTAAAGATCCTTCCGGACGACTCGCTAGATGGGCGCTCAGACTGCAAGAGTTCGACATCACCATAGTCTATAAAAGTGGGCGCAAACATAAAGACGCCGACTGTTTATCAAGGAACCCTGTACCAGAAGAGCAAGAAGACTTCCCAAATATAATATCGATAATCGATATTCGTGCAGAACAAAGTCGAGATCCCAATTTAGCAAATATCATAGACAAAATCGAATAAACTGGACCTTTTAAAGGCTTCGAAGTTATGGACGGAGTACTTTATAAAAGAAACTACGAGCCATATGGAAGGCAACGGCTTCTTGTACTTCCAAAGCAAATGCGGCTGGAAATCCTCAAAAATCTTCACGATGCACCTACTGCTGGTCACTTGGGTTTTGCCAAAACTTATGATCGGGCACGTAAAAGATTCTTTTGGGGTGGAATGTATAAGACCATTCGTCAGTATATAGCGCATTGCAGAGAGTGCCAGCGCAGGAAAAGTGTTCCACAACGACCGCCTGGACAACTTATGCCTATCCCACCGGCAAATTTTCCTTTTCAAAAGATAGGAATGGATTTATTAGGGAGATTTCCTGTTACGAATCAGGGCAACAAATGGATTATTGTATGCACTGAATATATGACGCGATTTGCAACTACAAAGGCGATTCCAGACGCAGGAGCCATGGAAATTGCTAAGTTTATTGTCGAAGAAATTATTCTCCGACACGGAGCTCCTCAGCAGATCATCACCGACCGTGGTACGAACTTTATGTCCCAAATAATTAAGGAAATAAACAATTTAAGTGGAATAAGTCACTTCAAGACTACAGCCTATCATCCGCAGACTAACGGTTTAACTGAAAGATTAAACAAAACATTGACCGACATGTTGTCCATGTACGTTGACGTGGAACAGAAAAACTGGGACGAAGTTCTGTCATTTGTAACATTTGCTTATAACACCGCTAAGCAAGAAACTACAGGCTTCAGTCCCTTCTTTCTAGTTCATGGCCGCGAGGCCGAAACCACTTTAGATTCACTCCTTCCATATCACGACAATGATAATGTTGGTGATTATGTTCAACACCTCATTACCACAGCTAAAGAAGCCCGACACCTTGCACAACTACATCTCTATCGAGGTCAAGAAAAGACAGAGTATACTACGATAGGAAACATCGACCTGTGGATTATAATGTGGGAGATCTAGTGTGGCTCTTCATTCCAGTGAAAAAAGTTGGACTCTCAGAGAAACTGATTAAGAAATACTTCGGTCCCTACCGTATTACAAGAAAATTGTCCCCCGTCAATTACGAAATTGAGGCCATTTCTGACTCTCCAAAACGTCGTAAAACAAGGGACACAGTACATGTACTTAGAATGAAGCCATATTTGGATCCACTACTTCAAGAAGAAATATCTGACTCAACTCCAAACGAGGAACTTGTTCTGAAACAAAGATTCTCCGACCCAGAACCGATATCAGGCCCTGTGACAAGATCAAGAGCTAGACGGACGCAAATTGGTCAATAGCCTTCAATTGAACAGCGGGACGCTGTTTCTTTTCAAAGGAGGGAAAGTGCGGCATTTATACATGATCTGAAGCTCTCCTCTATTTCTCAAGTTGAGAAAACACAGCATTAAAGGGGTAGAAGAGCTTGTGACTCGTGGCTCGTAGAGACTGCGCCACGGGCAGAGAGATAATAAACATATCTTCCTTGGAAGTGTTTTAAAACTTAACGTCTAAGTTTATTTTTGGAAAGTTAAATAAGTCAGTGTTACTTTCTACGCGACAATATCAACTATTCGTTTTTTTTTTTAATTCCACAATTGGTCGAATACCCCATTCTTGATTAATCAAGAAAAATGTTTATTTGCTTTTAAAATGAATTAAATCCAAAATATTCGTATAAAACCTTTTGGAATTATAATAAATTCATAGAAATAAATACATAATGGAGAAATGCCATGGCCAGAAATCTGAATCATAAGATCATTTATCAGACCAATATATTAAGTTAAAATGGCGTGTTGCCAGATTTCATTTTTCGTTAAATCATTGATTTATTGGAATTTCTCACAGAATATTTTCCTCTGTTGCGGAGCTTCACGTTAAAGATACAGTCGATTCTTGTTTTAAGGAATTTTGGAATTAATTTATAAATTGGATTTAAGACCGAAATTTCCCCTCAGTTCTTTTTCTATAGTTCCAAATAAAATTCTTGTAGGAAACCTAATAGAAAATATCGTGATTAATCGTATTTTAAACCGAATATTATTTTTAAAGATCAAATTCCTAATTATAATATAATATAATTTTTCCGTTCATCATTACTCTTCATAATTCATCCTTTCATACCTCATCCAAAAAAGGTTAGAAATAGTCAATATTTCACCTTGAAATAAAATTTTGATTTTTCGTTGAAAAGAAACACATACGGTGTAACTTCAAGTGTCGTTTTGCAAATTCCTAAATATCAAAACCTCATATATTGAAATTTATTTTCTATAATGATTGGGTTATTGACACCAAATTGTGAATGGTATAGATGTATACAGTAGGTATCACCTTTATGATAAGTTAGACCGGTTCAAAACCCACTTTATTAGGTACCGCTCAACAAGAACAACCTAGTTTATGATAATTACAACAATGAATGTGAAGGTTATTCACATATTAAAACAAAGTGTTAACGTGGGATTCAATCCCGGTTCATGACTGTCGGGAATCGAGGGTGTTACCTACTCATCCACCGACTTTTTTATAATTAGTTAGAGGTTCTGGTAAACGCCATACGGAATTATTTATATTAAAGGGAGGGGTGCCTCTTCTGTTATATACATATTAAAAATAAAGAAGACATATCCTGACTAAGATTACATGTACTCCTGGTCAGGATATGCCTTCTTTATTTTTAATATCAACCCCTGACCTTTTTATTATTATTTTTTCTATTATTTTTCATGTATATATTGATTTTTTTCCGGAAGGATATATTATTCTATAAAAATAAAGCTATCCTCTCCCGTCAAAATAGACGTCAAAACTATACTCCATCTATTGACTGTCGCCGCAAACTAGCGACCTCGAATCGGTGAAAAAGCCACAACACCAGCTTTGGCAAACTGAGAAGCGTCCACCTAGAGACCATGGTTTCGGGCTAATGACCCTCGTCCGTTCAGGGTGGACTTTATTCCATGAGATCCACACGGGATCTAATGGAATCCTCATAATCTGTCAAAGAGGTGTTTAGCTGGCAAAGTAGCTGGGCCAAATCTATGGCTAAAATGTAGATGGAAATTTTAATGGAAAATATTGATCTATAAAAATAAAGTTCACCTTTCCCGTCAAAATAGATGCCATAAATATACTGGCCATAGATTTGGCCCAGCCACTTTGCCAGCTAAACGCCATTTTGACAGATTGTGACGATTTCATTAGATCCCGTGTGGATCTCATGGAATAAAGTCCGCCCTAGACTGACGAGGGCCATTAGCCCGAAACCATGTTCTCTAGGTGGACGCTTGTCAGTTTGTCAAAGCTGGTGTTGTGGCTTTGTTACCGACCTGAGGCCGCTATATATCTCTGTAAAAGAAAATAATCGTGACTTGTGACGAGAATGATTATAAAATAATATGCCGAAATTCAAGTGAAATTGGATTAAAGACCTAATATTTTCTGGTTCTTTCAACTCACTTTTAAATATAGAATATCAATTATATACACTCTTATGGAAAAAACCTAAGGAAGTGGAAAGTCCTTAATGTCAATGGTTGTCTTTTTTTATTTTTAAGGAGACAGAGGTTGTTTACACTTGGTTATCTCGTGTGTCTTCAATAAAGGTCACTGTAATATATTTCAGAGTTATTGTCTGAATCCCGATATACATGCTAAAAGGTACAACTTCCTTAAGTTTTGTCAATGAGTATATATTGGTTATCTCGGGTATCTTCAATAAAAGTCACTGTAATATCTTTCAGAGTTATTGTCTGAATCCCGATATACATGCTAAAAGGTACAACTTCCTTAAGTTTTGTCAATGAGTATATATTGGTTATCTCGGGTATCTTCAATAAAGGTCACTGTAATATCTTTCAGAGTTATTGTCTGAATCCCGATATACATGCTAAAAGGTACAACTTCCTTAAGTTTTGTCAATGAGTATATATTGGTTATCTCGGGTATCTTCAATAAAGGTCACTGTAATATCTTTCAGAGTTATTGTCTGAATCCCGATATACATACCGAAAGGTACAACTTACATAAGTTTTGTTCATGAGTGTATATTGGTTATCTCGTGTGTCTTCAATAAAGGTCACTGTAATATATTTCAGAGTTATTGTCTGAATCCCGATATACATACTGAAAGGTACAACTTACATAAGTTTTGTCCATGAGTGTGTATTGGTTATCTCGTATGTCTTCAATAAAGGTCACTGTAATATCTTTCAGAGTTATTGTCTGAATCCCGATATACATACTGAAAGGTATAACTTACATAAGTTTTGTCCATGAGTGTATATTGGTTATCTCGTATGTCTTCAATAAAGGTCACTGTAATATCTTTCAGAGTTATTATCTGAATCCCGATATACATGCTGAATGGTACAACTTACATGAATTTTGTCCATTAGTGTATTGTGAGAAACTACCATATTTCAATTCTAATTATATTTGAGCTGCTTTAATATATTGTGTTGCGTTGTTGGTTGACAAAGAATAACTTCCGTGGGTACAATGGATCTTTAGGACTTTATTTAAGCCTAATCGATATAAAATAATTACAGAAGAGTACAAAAATAAAACAACAATAAAGAAAGCAGAAGTTACAAACTCACCAACTGCAGCACGGTGAGGGAAAGCAGGAGCAGAACAGGAGACCGAAGTTCATAGAACCTTTTAGAATCTTCCAAGAAGTACACCGGCGTCGGCGGTAAGCAGCAGTCCGACCTCTTGAGACAGCAGCCTTTGCTTGGAGTACACCACGTAGCTTCGCTCTTCTTCATATCTTTCTGATTCCCGGCATGATTTTCTCATCCCTATATATCCCGGAGTAGATCTTTCGAGAACGGTCATAGTTGGTCAGCCAATCAGAAAACCTCCAGCGCCAAGTCTTGCGCAATCGCTTTAGATTGGCCAATCAGTTGTCTTCCGTTTTTTTTCTACATTATTTTTAAACGTTCTCTCTCCATTATGAAATTTGCTTTTCTTCCTACATAACAATATAAATGAACTATAATTCTGACGAGTAAATTATATAATTTTTTTACAACAGATGGCGCGCAAATCATTTTAATATCTATTTTTAATATATGAAAATATTACTACTCACTATCGTGTATAAAACTTTGTTTATTTTAATCAAATTAAAATTTCTACAAATAAAAATGAAATAAATCTCAGAAAAAAAATTGTTTATCTTGTATTTTTTCAAATTAAAATATTTTAAATATTTATCTCATTCTTCCACTTATGATACATAATCGACAAATTTTTGGAATCATTTTTGATTATATCAATTTATTCGTCGAAAATCCAATTTTACAAAATTTATTTACATAATTAGCTCTACCTATAAATGGACGAGTAGAATCTAGAGTAAGCTCCTTCATTCTAGGACCCTTAACCTTTTTTAAAAAAAATTCAATGAAAATAATTTATTAAAGAGAGATCGCCATTACAGATTTCTCAGAATATTTATTGCGTGAAATTTTATTAAAAAAAGAAATTTTAGAAGCAAGCAAACTCAATAGAACGATGATTTTAAAATTATCGTCTGCTATAAAATAAATGTTTGGGCGGGAAATTTTCTTTTTAATTAAACGATAAATTGTTAACGATAATTTTTTTAATATAGTTTATTTTTGTTTAAAGATAAAGTATTTTGTAATAAATTATATTTTATTATGTTGTATTCTTGTATGTAAATATGTAAAATTTGTTTTAAAGACAGAAGTAATTTTCTAAAATCCCAGCGGTTTTGCTAGTTTAATCTAGTATACCACTTTCTTACTATTATATTAGAAGATTCTGCTTATATCTCTACACCACTATAGAGTTGAATTTTGGAAATTTTATTCAAAGAATTTATGGACATAAGCTTTTTAAGGACAGTAGAATTACATATAAATATTTGAATCGAGCAATTCTTTATTTATTTCAATTTAAAGCTCTATGGACACTTACGCTGTCATACATGTATGACATTTGTCTATACATATATATATTATATTCTGTTGTATTTTAGTATGTTGAGGATTATGTTAATGCAGTCGTGGTTAAAATCTTGAAAGAATAATATTAAAAATGGTTTTGATCAGATATTTTTTTAATTGAACTTATGAAATATATATTTAAAAAAAACATGATTTGGTTAAAGTACTGCCTGGCTTAAGGCGAGTAGAATAAGGAAAACAAAAGATTATTTACATAATGTACAAAAGATTTGAGCCGGCCATTGGGATAGAGAAAATATCTTTATTTACGGGCTACTAACCAAAAGTTATGATTTTTGAGCCCAAAATCGATGTCAGGTGGCAAGGGACCCTAGGATGTGGAAGCAGGAGATGTCTCGCAGGGGTGGTAGAAACGTTGGGCAAGCAGGGGAATAGCGCCAGGGTGCAGTGAGGCGGGTGCGTTGAATAGGCCAGGAATCCAGGAGAAGTGGCAGATGATAATGGAGGCAGAAGGTCCTTGAAGCCTAGAACTTGAGGGCCCTAGACTTCAGGATGGGGCAGCTTGAGGCTCTCGCCTCGTGCTTGTCAGGAAGGCCCTGGGAGCAGCAGTTGGCACATTTGGAGGTGCGCTGGTCAGCAATGGATGGGCAGGTTCGGCCTTCATGGCCGTCTTCACCGCAGTGGAAGCACTTAGGAGCTCTGGTGCATTGGGCAGAGTTGTGGCCGAAGCCACAACAGCGGAAGCAGACGCGGGCGCGGATGGACTCCTCGAAGTTGAGGATTACTCCATCCACCACGATCCTCCCGCGAACGCCCAGGGCTCTAAAGGTCTTGAGGTCCACCTCGATGAAGGCGGTGCAGGTCCCGTTTCTGGGTGCAGAACGGTGCGCCACGCGCACCACCTTGTCCCCAGGAAGTTTTCTAACAGCAGCGGTTTCCAGGAAGGTCTCCTCAATTGTGGAGTTGGATGTCTCCTCATCCACTTTGAAGAGGCAGATCCGTGGCAGGATCTCCTTCTGCTGGCGGACCTTCATTCCATTCAACTTGCTGGCCAGGGAGGTTGTAACCTCAGGGATGGTGTCAGGATTGCTGGAATGGAGGACCAGCTTCCCCTTGGTGCGCAGGGAGGCCCAAACGCCTTGGGGGAGAGTGTGAGCAGCGCGGACTGTTTTCAGCATCTCCCTTGGGTCAGCCTGTGGGTCATCTGAGATGACCACTGTGTGGGCCGCCGATTTTTCTCCATGAAGGATCACTTGGGCGGCCGCAGGCTTGGAGACGTGGGAAGGCACAGGTTTTGAAGGACCATTCAGGTTTGTCCTCTTTGCAGGCGGGTTGGGAGCTTCAGACTGCTTCCTTTTGGTTGGAGCAGGAGCAGGCAGGGAGGAGGCAGGCTTCTTGGCAGGGAGAGCAGCAGGAGCAGGAGTGGCGGGCTTGATTGGGTCAGTCTGGGAGCTGGTTTCATTGCAGGAAGGAGCAGGGCAGGTTTGAGTGCCGCGGCAAGCAGTCTTGGGCTTGTTGGCCTCCTCAATTTCGTCCAACTCTGCGAAGGACTCGAGGGTGTCAGTGAGGTTCTCTACATTGGTAGCGAGGGCCTTGATCATTTCAGTCCGCGAGGCGATGTAGCGTATCAGGTCCTCATGCAGGGATTTCAGGGCAGGATGGCCAATGGAGCTCAGGATGCTGCAGTTGCGTGAGATCACCATCTCATCTTCCCTCTCCAGGTCGGCGACGTTCACGATGCGGGTTGTAGGCTTGTAGGCCTTCTTTTTCTTCTTGGCAGGATTCATGTCGTCCAACAAACAGACGCCATTGGGATAAAACAACAACGAGTTTTTATAGAGGAAGAGTGACCTCTGGCGGTCGATTTAGCAGAGTATTTGAATCTATGAAATTATAATTTAAAATAAAATAATATTTTATATAACATATATACAATAATTTTAGGCCATGAATGTAATAGTCATATGATATTGTTGCACCAGGTTGCGGCTTGGCAGACTCTTCAGCCTGGATTCTCTCCTGTGCTGGGTCTTGCATCTTACCAGAGCGTGTTTCAACCATCCTACAAATTTATAAAAGGGAATAACGCGAGATAAGTCTTCTTTAAGTAGCCACCAGAATCCTTTCTTTATTTTCTCACATCAAAGAGAGCAGTGAAGTCACACGTGTACCTAAATACAAATGATGACAATCTAAATAATCTGTGTTTTAAATAAATATCATAGAATATTTTATATAAAAATAAATAAATATATAATTTAAATTTCAAATATATTAAAAATAATATAATAAATACGCCATTAATCATGATGTAACACTTCCCCCTCTCCAGAGGTCGTCACGTCCTCGTGAGTTACCTCATCAATTCTCTCAAAATAGGGTTTGAGTCTTGAGACATGGACAATCAATGGGTCTTGGCCAGGATTATCTTTTGGCTCAATTAAGTAATTTACGTTAGACAGCTTCTTTAATATTCTATATGGGCCAAAATATTTTCTCAGTAGTTTCTCACACTTTCCTATTTTCCTAATTGGTGTCCAAACTGCTACTAATTCTCCTGGTTCGTAGCTTCTTTCCATGTGTTTCTTGTCATAGTTCTTTTTCATTCTTTCTTGAGTCTTTATTGTGTTTTTAATAACTAATTTTCTTGTTCTGTTTATTTTGTCTAAGTGATGTTTTATGTATTCATCATAATCATCTTTGTCAATGTCCACCGAGATATTCCTGTCGTCCAAAAGAGACGTGGGTTCTCTTCCAAACATCAGGAAAAAGGGAGAATATCCTGTGGTTTCCTGAATTGTAGTATTGTAAGCGTGAGTGATGAATGGGAGTATTTCGTCCCAATTTTTCTGATCAGTGTTCACATACATACTGAGCATATTGATCAATGTTCTATTTAACCGTTCTGTCAATCCATTAGTCTGGGGATGATAGCTCGTTGTAAAGCAATGTTTAATCTTGCACGTTTTCATCACCTCTTTCATTAAATTACTGGTAAATTGAGAGCCTCTGTCACTAATAAGATATTGTGGGGCTCCGTGCCGAAGAAAAATATCCTCTACTAGAAATTTAGAAACTTCTTTCACTGTTGCTTCCGAGACTGCTCTTGTTTCTGCATATCTAGTGTAGTAGTCCGTCAGCACGATTATCCATTTTTTCCTGTTTTTCGTAGATGGTAGTGGACCAACAAAGTCAATTCCAATTCTTTCGAAAGGAAAGTTGGCTGGGGGGATGGGCTGTAGTAGTCCAGAAGGTAATTGGTTTGAGCCTTTCCTACTTTGGCAAAGGTGACACGTCTTAACGAATTCTGAGACATCCTTTAGCATGGATGGCCAAAAGTATTTACTCTTTATTCGGTACATGGTTCTGGCGACGCCCAGATGGCCATTCGACATATGATTGTGATATTCTTTCATAATTTCTCTCTTTTTATTCTCTGGAACCACAAGCAACCACGCCCTGCCTTCAGGGTTCGGGTTTTTCTTAAAGAGGCATCCATCTTCTTCTTTAAAGTTTTGCGCAATTGATCGCCTGCTTCCATTAAGGTTTTTCTTAACACTTTCGATAAATTTATCCTCTTCGTCTGTTATTTGATTTAAAAATAGCCTTTCAAAATCCTCATCCCAATCAGTTTCTGGTAAGGGCCCCCTAGATAAGCCATCGGCGTCCAGATGCTTCTTTCCCGATTTATGTATTATATCGAAGTCATATTCTTGAATTTTCAATGCCCATCTTGCCAATCGACCTGTTGGATCCTTCAAGTTTTTGAGCCAGCATAAGGCGTGATGGTCTGTTACTATTTTAAAGTGTCTTCCATAAAGGTAGGGTCGTAATTTTGACATTGACCAGACAACGGCCAGACATTCTTTTTCAGTGGTTGAATAATTTTGCTCCGCTTTACTTAGGGTACGACTCAAATATGAGATCACCTTCTCTTCACCACCGATGTCTTGGACAAGTGTTGCACCTATGCCGATGTTGGACGCATCAGTATGAACATAAGTAGGTGCATTTGGATTGAAGTGACCTAAAATTGGTGGACTTAATAGTGCTGTTTTTAGGGTTTGAAACGCTTCCTCTTGTCTTTCTGTCCAGGTAAATGATACACTTTTTTTTATAAGGTTGGTCAAAGGGTCAGCAATTTTTGAAAAGTCTTTGATAAATTTTCTATAATATGAACACATTCCCAAAAAGGATTGTACTTCTTTGACCTTTTTGGGCCGAGGAAAATTTCTGACAGCTTTGATGTTATGTTCCGCGGGTTTTATACCATGTTTGCTAGTTATATAGCCGAGAATCTCCAATTCTTCAAAAGCAAATCGGCATTTTTTGTCGTTTAACCTTAAATTAGATTCACGAAAACATCTAAAAACAGCTTCAAGTCTTTTGAGGTGCGTTGGAAAATCCGGGCTATATATGATAACATCATCCAGATAACACAAACAAATTTGCCATCTCAGATTTCCAAGCATATTCTCCATATTTCTCTCAAAGGTAGCAGGCGCGTTACAAAGTCCAAAAGGCATCACGTTGAATTCATATAATCCATGCGCTGTAGTGAAAGCTGTTTTCTCTTTGTCTCTTTCTTCGACTTCAACTTGCCAATATCCAGATCTGAGGTCTATTGCTGAGAAGTGTGTAGATCCTTGGAGAGTATCCATAACTTCGTCTATTCTAGGGATCGGATAGACATCTTTTACTGTCACATTATTCAGTTTTCTGTAGTCCACACAAAATCTGTATTTACCATCTCGCTTCTTGACCAATATTACTGGAAAAGACCAGGGGCTAGAAGATGGCCTAATTATGCCTTCTGTAAGCATCTCGTCAATTTGCTCTTTTATAATATCTCGTTCTTTAGCACTTACCCGGTAAGGCTTGTGTTTAATTGGCTTCGCGTCTTCTGTGTCTATCCGATGTTTTGCCAAATTGGTTCTCCCTAATCTCGATGAAAAAAGATCTCCATACCTTTCTAAAACTTGTTTTAACTCCTTCTGTTCCTTTGGTGAAAGATTTTCGTTTATTTGGAATCTAGGTTCTTCGTTCTTTTCTACCTCTCTTTCTCGACTCACATTTATTTTCGCTGGACTACTTCCAAAAGCCAATGTTTGGTTTTTCATTATTTTTAACGGTCGAGGATACGGATTAGTTATCCAGATGTGTGTTTCCCTATTTATAACATTGATCAAGCTTCTTGCTAGACGAAGTCCATTTGTTTGAAACATTTTGCTGCTCTCCTCGATAATATATTCTCCATCCTCTGTTTCTACCAATGCCTTGATCAATTTCATGGAACATTCCGGTACAATGGAATCCTTGGCACTCTTTATTTTCAACATTTCAAAATTGATTTCGTCATGATTATTCGTCAAATCATATTTTATAGTTTCTTGCTTACAATCTATTTTTGCGTTCATTTTCTTAAGGAAATCTCTCCCAAGAATTAATGTCCGTAAATGCGTTTTCAATATCACAAAGTTGTGTGATAATGTTTCGTCATCAATTTTTATTTTTAAAAATATACTTCCTACCATGTCCAATTTTTTTCCATCGGGTCCTGCACAAATTTTTGCGAGTTTACTTATACCATGGCCTGTATCGAGGGCCGTTCTGAGGTCGACCACTGAGAGGTCAGCACCTGTATCAACCAAAGCTTCAAAAGTCCCTATCTTGTCCACATTAATTTTTAATTTGTATTTAGGGTCCAACTTCTTGATTCCGTTTATGGTCGACTTGCTTTGATTGACAGATTCAGGCGCGACGCTTAGTTTAAATCTTCCAACACGGAATATCTATTCCGGGTAGGAATATTTGTCTGTGTGCTATGACATACATCAGCATAAAGCCGAGGTCCTGATTTCTCTGATATTTCATTCATTTGGCATTTTTCTTCGACCTTTCTTGGGTATCTACTGGATCCTCTTCTAGGATTCTTATAAACTTGACCCTACAATAACGGGCCACGTGCCCTGGCTTGTTACATTTAAAGCAGATTGGTCTTCCATCTTCCGTCCTATTTTTGCTCACTTCTTGGCTTTTATTGTAAGTGTTTCTCTGAAGGTTTGGTTTCGGCACAAAGTTAGGATTATAAGGACGTCTAGGGGTAGAGGGCTGGGGAAAGTTGTTTCGATACTGTCTGGGGGTAGGAGGGGAGTCGTTCTTGTCATTATTGGAAACAGGGGCTTGGGGCCTGGAAGTGGTCTGGTAGTTTCGTGCGGCAGTCGGCGGCACGTACCTCGATTGTTGTTGGGGTCTAGAATAGCGTGGACCGTTATATAGGTTTCTGGATTTCTCCACACGTTCCCGATACTTCTTTTCAAAAGAATCCATTCTCTTGCACACGACAAGAAGGTCATCGGTCGTTTTAGGAGGGTTCAGGTAGAGCGCGAATGAGTACTCTTTTTTCAGTCCTCCAATAACATGTTCAATTTTTGTTTCTTCTTCCATTGCGGGGTCAACCTTGTTGCACAACACTAGAATGTCTTCCGCGAACCTGATTGCTGGTTCATTCCAGTGTTGCATTCTGTTGAGCTTCATTCTAAGTTCTTCTTTATTCGCGTCCAAAGAAAAATCCTGAATGAGGCGGATTTTAATATTTTCCCAGCTCGTGAAACTAGCTTTGTGTAAATTCAACCAGGTTTTAGCGCTTCCCGTCATGTTCATGGCGGCATAACGAGAGATAATGTAGTCTGCCCAATGGTACAAGAAGCCAATTTCTTCAAGAGATTCAATCCATGGGCGAGGGTCTTCCGTTCCATCATACTTGGGGATGTCGATGTTGGGATTCAGGACAACTGGGTCGGAACTAGCATCTCTACCAATTGTTGCACCAGGTTGCGGCTTGGCAGACTCTTCAGCCTGGATTCTCTCCTGTGCTGGGTCTTGCATCTTACCAGAGCGTGTTTCAACCATCCTACAAATTTATAAAAGGGAATAACGCGAGATAAGTCTTCTTTAAGTAGCCACCAGAATCCTTTCTTTATTTTCTCACATCAAAGAGAGCAGTGAAGTCACACGTGTACCTAAATACAAATGATGACAATCTAAATAATCTGTGTTTTAAATAAATATCATAGAATATTTTATATAAAAATAAATAAATATATAATTTAAATTTCAAATATATTAAAAATAATATAAGAAATACGCCATTAATCATGATGTAACAATATTAACAAGGAGAAAGAGAGAAAAAGAACTGTGTACAAAAGAAAGCAATGTCTGGCAATATGTACAATAAGCATAATATAAATTATCAGTTTCTTAAAAGATATTTGTTGATATAAAATTTAAAATATATCTACAAAAGGTATTGAATATACATTTCTTTACTGATAATAAAAATATTTAGATCTGTTACTATTAAATTATTGTCGATTCTGTAGTCTTGAAAAACAGGAAAATCTATGAAAAAAATGTCCATGCTCATCCACAAATAATTCATTTAAAAAGAGAGACCAGATATATGAATTAAATAAATATAAAAATTATTGCAGAGCTTCTTTTATACAGGAATTGGGAGACAAGCTTTCACGTGGTCGCGCTTCATAAGGCCACTGGCTGCGCAAAGTTGACCTGCGTGAATCTGTATAAGACCAAAAGGTCTTAAAAGAAACAAAGGCAGACGGATTTTATATTAATATATACAGTTATCAGCGTCATAATCAAGCAACAATTCTTAATCAATTCAGTCACCGTTTGCTTTGTGAATGGAATAAATACCCAAATATGGCCACTTCTCATAAACATCGGTGGTTCAGTGGTAGAATGTTCGCCTGCCACGCGGGCGGCCCGGGTTCGATTCCCGGCCGATGCATCTTTTTTTTTTTTACAATTTTAAAAACTCATTTATATATTATACAAGAATGACATCCACGGCGCCAATTTATAATTGTAACGAATAGTATTTCAATAAAAGCATTTAATCGGGTAAAACCCGGGCGTTGCCCGGGTCATTCGGCTAGTTTCAAATAAAACACACCTATTACTGTCCTTGTTGATTTCTTGGTTTATTTTCTCAATTTCGGTTTAACTCAATATAAATATTAAAGATACTTCGGCCAGTAAATCTTTTTATTACCTCGAAGTTTCGACAAAAAAAACTTTTGTCCTCGTCAGGAGCAAACAAAAATTAAAACATTTGGTAAGGCGTTAAAAATTATTCGACAAAAGATTTTTGTCGAAGCGTCGTAAAAAGATTTACTGGTCGAAGTATCTTTATTTTCAAGAAATATGAATATCGGCCAGGCAGCCTCTATCTTCACGATAAATATTAGAATTATAATTCTAATATTTAAATTGAGTTAAACTGTCCTTAACTATAATAAAAAATATTCTATTTGAATAAAAATTCAGTGATTTTGCTATATCTTTGTACATTTTTATTATCAAAAAATCTTTATTGTCTTTATAATGTCTGATACATCCTTTGTTGTTTATTTGCGAACCGCCAAAGTGACAAAAACAAATCAAAAAGGGATGATGATAACCTGCGTCTTGCAGATTAACATTTTCATAGAAACATATATATACATATTTATTTCTAGCTATATATCAGATTTAATAGTGCCATTTGTAAAAAAAATAAATGTTTATAACAAAATAACTCTAATTTCTGTTCACTAACTTTTATTGGAGATATAAAAAAAGCTATTTGAAGAACGTCTCTCTAAAGAATCATATATATATTTTTATTTAATTAAAAAGGCATATATTGGATCAAAATATCATTTATTTTAACTTAATAGAAAGTCGAAGCCTTTCTATTGTTCTTGAAAGGCGTAGAGCGTCGTAACCAAAACTGGTTGATAGCGTTTTTGAAAATAGAGCAATCCATAAATAAATCTTTGATTAAAAAGGCCTATATTTTTTATAATAAATAATCTATTTCAGTCACCCCAGGTTGAAAATTCAATTTAAAATAAACATATCAGGTTACCTAGATAATATATTAGAATAATTTATCACAATACCCGGTTAAACAGGAAGGTTGTTTTTTTATGGAGAGCGGATCTTCTTTGATTGATATCCAAGCAGAAGATAAATCAATAACCTACAAGGGTGTTAAGAATGGTTGGGGAAATCGGCTCTAGATGGCGTGCGCCACGGGATGCGCCGCAGAGTACTCTACAGAGTGCGCCCACGTGACTGTTTTTGACTATATAAAAGACAAGACGAATGGCCCGGGCAACGCCCGGGTTTTACCCGAGTGCGAATATATTTTAAAAACGTTGTCTTGGGTGGTCGTTATAGACAGGGTGGTCTGTATAGACAGGGTGGTTTGTATAGACAGGTGTATGTATCACACTGCTGATAACAGGGTTGCCTAAAGTGACCGCTATAGACAGGGTGGACTGTATAGACAGGTGGATGTATCACACAGCTGATAACAGGGTTGTCTAGAGTGGCCGCTATAGACAGGGTGGTCTGTATAGACAGGTGTATGTATCACACTGCTGATAACAGGGTTGCCTAAAGTTACCGCTATAGACAGGGTGGACTGTATAGACAGGTGGATGTATCACACAGCTGATAACAGGGTTGTCTAGAGTGGCCGCTATAGACAGGTGTATGTATCACACAGCTGATAACAGGGTTATCTAGAATGGCCGCTATATACAGGGTGGTCTGTAAAGACAGGTGGATGTATCACACAGCTGATAACAGGGTTGTCTAGAGTGGTCGCTATAGGCAGGGTGGTCAGTGGTCGCTATAGACAGGGTGGTCTGTATAGACAGGTGGATGTAACACACTGCTGATAACAGGGTTGTCTAGAATGGCCGCTATAGACAGGTGTATGTATCACACAGCTGATAACAGGGTTGTCTAGAGGGGGGCAGGGAGGACACGTGTTCGCCGGCAGCCAATGGGCGCGCATTCTATCCGTGAGCTTCAGACAGAATAAGGCAATTATATATATAGATGGTAGATAGGAGGGGCAAGGCGCGCGAGAGGAGAAGGTATTAGAACGGAGTCAGGTGTGTGGCTGAAGGTGAATTAAAGTAAGAGTCAAAGAAGATAAAGTCAAAGAAGCATTATGTAATGTACATATGTAAATAAAGCCTATTAAGATTTAAGATTTGCATATAAGAAATTAAAAGTTCAATATTATTAGAAAGGCTGATAGTAATCTTTATCTGGGATTTTAATGACTGGTAGTCATTCTTAGAAATAACACAAAAGACTTAACAATTACCAACTATGTCAATACATACAGTTACATTTACCTGTTTCTTTCATCTATACGAATATTTACATATTTTACGTCACTCAGGGAGTAACGGAAACGTCGAGAATAAAATTAACTATTAGTTGATGTAGTTATATATTTTTACAAACTAACTTTTAACCAATTAATGATCTTCAAAAAATTATAATAGTATTAAAAATTATTATTACTGGAATATTATTAAAGGAATGGCAATACATCCAGATGGCACAAGAACCTATAGGACATGTAACAACTGTCCTGGTGTAGAATTAACACCTACTCACATATTCTCATGTCCAGCAATGGCCGCAACCTTGCAGAAAATTGACATAGATCCAGAGCAGCAGCTTTACACACCCAAGAAAGAGAACATTACGACTGCTGTGATAGAGATACATGAAGATATCTGAGTCTCTTCATTGGACACGACAACAACAACAATACAGTATACACACCCAAGATAGAGAACATTGCTGTGATAGAGATGCATGGAGACATCTGAGACTCTTCATTAGACACGACAACAACAATACAGTATACACATCCAAGATAGTGGATATTGCTGCTGCTGTGATGGAGATGTATGGAGATATCTGAGGCTCTTCATTGGACACAAGACAACAACAACAATACAGTATACACACCCAAGATAGTGGATATTGCTGCTGCTGCTGTGATGGAGATGTATGGAGACATCTGAGGCTCTTCTTTGGACACGACATCAACAACAATACAGTATACACACCCAAGATAGTGGACATTGCTGCTGCTGTGATAGAGATGTATGGAGATATCTGAGACTCTTCTTTGGACACGACATCAACAACAATACAGTATACACACCCAAGATAGTGGACATTGTTGCTGCTGTGATAGAGATGTATGGAGACATCTGAGTCTCTTCATTCGACACGACAACAACAACAATACAGTATACACACCCAAGATAGAGGACATTGCGACTGCTGTGATAGAGATGTATGGAGATATCTGAGGCTCTTCACTGGACACGACAACAACAACAATGCAGTATACACACCCAAGATAGTGGACATTGCTGCTGCTGTGATGGAGATGTATGGAGACATCTGAGGCTTTTCATTGGACACGCCAACAACAACAGTACAGTATACACACCCAAGATAGAGGACATTGCGACTGCTGTGATAGAGATGTATGGAGACATCTGAGGCTTTTCATTGGACACGACTACAACAACAATACAGTATACACACCCAAGATAGTGGACATTACTGCTGCTGTGATAGAGATGTATGGAAAATCTGAGACTTTTCATTGGACACGACAACAACAACAATATTTATTATTACTAATACGATTATTATCATAAAGATAAAGGCTGCCTGGCCGACACATAGTTTTTCAAATTAAAGATACTTCGGACGTTGAATATGTTTTATTATCTCGACGTTTTGACGAAAATCTTTTGTCTTCGTCAGGAGCGAACAAAAATCAAAACTATTATAAAGAAAATAAAATCTCCAGGGCTAAGTTTCTTGTTCAAATTTTTATTCTTTAGCTTTCGGACCTGTCAGTCCTTCCACAGAAAGCGTTGGCAAAGCGTTAAGCTTCGAATAATTTTTAACACTTTCGATCCGAGGGACGCGCGCCCTTTCCGATTTTGCATCAAGCTCGAAGAACGCGAATTCGCGAATTTCAAAATTAAATATAAAATCGCAGGCGGTTGACACGAATTCACGTCCACGGGGATGTTGTCCCTTTTTGTCTATCTAACAGTGGGTTGGGGGGATGTTAGTTAACCTAATGTACCTGTAAAACATCACGTGAGACCGCCGTTCCAGCAGCTCTTATTATCTGCTTATGCAACTGTGGAATCGCCCGTCCTCAAAGTGTTAATGCTTTACCAAATGTTTTAATTTTTTTTTCGCTCCTGACGAGGACAAAAGATTTTTGTCGAAACGTCGAAACAATACAAAAAATTACTGGCCGAAGTATCTTTAATTTGGAGAAGTAATAATAATTATAATTAGAAATCTCTAGAGACTACTAATTAGAGGAATAAAAAGCTCCATAATCAAAATAAACAATATATTTTTTGAAATACTATATTCGTCTAGCAAGTATGGAAATTCAGGAAGAAGCCATGTGAAGCTGGGTGCGAAATTCCATCTATAATTACAATATTTTATCAAGTAGACTCGAACATATCGTTATTTGTTTGAAACATGAACAGCAAACATAGTTAATGCAAAACGCGACAACTAAAATAAACGCCTTTCTATCAAGTAGTATCAACAATCTTGTAACCCAGGTAACTCCTGGAGTGTATCCATAGATCTCCAACTACCCGGACTGTCCTGTGGTTTAGGTCTTGGTATCCTTAGTAAACCAGTTCTCAAAGTATTTCCATGTCAAGGGAATATAGAGTAGAGATATATTTATAACCCAGGGAGCACAGAACACCCAGGTAACTCTTGGAGTGTATCCATAGATCTCCAACTACCCGGACTGTCCTGTGGTTTAGGTCTTGGTATCCTTAGTAAACCAGTTCTCAAAGTATTTCCATGTCAAGGGAATAGAGTGTAGAGATATATTTATAACCCAGGGAGCACAGAACGCCCAGGTAACTCCTGGAGTGTATCCATAGATCTCCAACTACCCGGACTGTCCTGTGGTTTAGGTCTTGGTATCCTTAGTAAACCAGTTCTCAAAGTATTTCCATGTCAAGGGAATAGAGTGTAGAGATATATTTATAACCCAGGGAGCACAGAACGCCCAGGTAACTCCTGGAGTGTATCCATAGATCTCCAACTACCCGGACTGTCCTGTGGTTTAGGTCTTGGTATCCTTAGTAAACCAGTTCTCAAAGTATTTCCATGTCAAGGGAATAGAGTGTAGAGATATATTTATAACCCAGGGAGCACAGAACGCCCAGGTAACTCCTGGAGTGTATCCATAGATCTCCAACTACCCGGACTGTCCTTTGGTTTAGGTCTTGGTATCCTTAGTAAACCAGTTCTCAAAGTATTTCCATGTCAAGGGAATATAGAGTAGAGATATATTTATAACCCAGGGAGCACAGAACGCCCAGGTAACTCCTGGAATGTATCCATAGATCTCCAACTACCCGGACTGTCCTTTGGTTTAGGTCTTGGTATCCTTAGTAAACCAGTTCTCAAAGTATTTCCATGTCAAGGGAATATAGAGTAGAGATATATTTATAACCCAGGGAGCACAGAACGCCCAGGTAACTCCTGGAATGTATCCATAGATCTCCAACTACCCGGACTGTCCTGTGGTTTAGGTCTTGGTATCCTTAGTAAGCCAGTTCTCAAAGTATTTCCATGTCAAGGGAATAGAGAGTAGAGATATATTTATAACCCAGGGAGCACAGAACGCCCAGGTAACTCCTGGAGTGTATCCATAGATTTCCAACTACCCGGACTGTCCTGTGGTTTAGGTCTTGGTAGCCTTAGTGAACCAGTTCACAAAGTATTTCCATGTCAAGGGAATAGAGAGTAGAGATATATTTATAACCCAGGGAGCACAGAACGCCAACTACCCGGGAATAGAGTAGTAGTACCAACTAGGTAATCCAGGCTCCTGGAGCGTATCCATAGATCGTAAACTACCCGGGCTGTCCTTTAGTTTAGGTCTTGGTAGCCTTAGTGAACCAGTTCACCAAGTGTTTCCAGGCTGGTTTGTTTCTTGGTAGATTCAATAAGGCAGTGTTATTGAATGAGGGCAGTCCAAGAATTGTAGCTGTATGGAATCTCTGTAGTTGAAATGCTGGTCAGCTGAGACTCTTTATCAACACACACACCTTATATTATATATATATAAATATATATGTGTGATAAGGTATCCTGTCGACTCTGTGATAACTGAGGGTCAAACCTGTAGTAACCGAGAGGGACAGTCAGGGCGTGGAGAGTTTTCCAGTACCTCTCTGCACCTTGTAAGACCTTTAACAGTTTTCACAGAGTACAGGCAGTCGTGGTCGAGGCAGAGTGGAAAGCTTGGGAATGTCCACACACGAAAAACGAAGAGACACAGTTGTAGTAGGAAAGTTCCGTGAACAGATAGGAGTCGAGCTAAGAGCAAGATGGAGATAGAAGAGTTCTTAATGCTCTATATGGTCGATGAGGTGGACCTAGGTACAACCGACGAGGGCTTACGCTGATGGTGAAGTGACTATATTTTCGGCTAGTGCAGAGGTCTTATATATTTTTCCCGAGGGGGGAGGTATGCGGGAGAATGGACCTTGAGCGGGTGCTAAGGGCGTGGGGCGTCTGCGGTATTCTACACCCAATGACCTTGATGGAACGACCTGCCAAATTCCTCTTTAGGGTTGATTTCTATCTCGATCTCTTTCTTAGCTCAGCTCTTAATCTATTACATAGTTTTATTTATTCATCCTCAGTTTGTACAAAGTACATTACATATGGTGATGCAATGACACATGTCAATCATGCGAATAATTATTTATAGATGTGTTTCTATTATACAACGTGACAATCTTGTTATAAGTATTATAAAATATAGGGTTGTTAGTTTAAATTTCCATATATATACAATTAGCATCATAAACTCTGTGAAAATAATCAGATGAAGGCAAATATAAACTAATGAGTTAATTTATTACATATATAATTTTAAATTGATTATAATTATAATAAACTTACTAAATTACTCAACTTCGTCCAGCTTCTGCCTTTGTGAATGCTTTCCAGATAAAAATATTACTTTAACAAATGTTATTTATTAGAAATAATGAATGACAAAATTGTCTTATTTATAATTTTACCAAAGGGATTATAATATTAACAAGTTATTTATTATGATTATTATTCTAGAATTAGTAGCGATGAGGTTTATACAAAATTTCCTAAATAGAAAAACGATGAGTTTTCAGAAATATCAAGTACACCTATCCCCCGATTTACACGGTACTTGTTTTACACGTTTTCGCTTTTACACGGTTTTCCAAATAAGGTTTTTTTTTATCGCACTATACTAAATGCTACTGTGATTGAACACATGCGCTGTGTACACATCTCAAGAGGAATCCCGAGCTTATATGCTGACTTGCTGCACACGCACACTGTGTCTGTATTTCTTCGCATAAATTTTATTTAATTTTCGATTTACACGTTTTTCTCAGGAACGTATCTACCGTGTAAATCGGGGGATAGGTGTATTGATTACTAAAAATTTTTTTTTTTAATTCAGGATTCCTGAATGGATTTTTTTCTCGTTTAGGTACAGCTTGCATCACGCTTATGAGGGCCAACAGCCCGAACCCTGTACGTAGTTAGCTTTTATTGATTAATCAAGAATGGGTATTTACCAAATTCTGGAATAATTTTTTAAAAATCAATGATTAGTTGATATTTATTCCGATAGATGGCGTAAGCCATCAGCAACTTTTAGTTGCACGATTAGGAGATGCCTTTTTTCTTTTTCTCTTTAAAAGATTTAAATTTTAAAATATATATTATTTATTTCTTCATTATAAATTGAAAACTTAAATATATAATATTAACTGTAAATCCTTTCAATACCAAATATGATATAAATAACTTTATTTAAACACATATTGACATTTTACAATATATATTTTATAATAAAAAATCAAATATATATATATATATATTAAACAAAACGAATTAATATCAAACGTTTGATTTTTTTAAGTTTCAAAAGTTATCAAACGAAAAGATCTATTGTTTTAATATATGTCTTTTTGGAAAACTTTATTGAATTATTCGAGCATCACTGAATAAAATATATTATTTACTCTGTTGAAATTCTCCCGAGAGAGCTAGGAAAATATTGAAATGTAGCTTTTTTATATCAAATTCAGGCGCTTGTATAGGATTTCATTTTTTTTTTAACATTCGATACTGCCTCTTCTCGAGTATATTGATTTATGGCATTCTCTTTATATATTTGGTATATTTACATATTGGTTCTTCTGTTTCACTTTTATATATTGAATAGCTATCACTTATGGATAACTTAGTTGCATATCATTCAGGTATTTTGTTAGGATTGGCAATTATAATCATTTTATTGACATCTTGTCAATACATTCAAAGTACACAGTCTGTACTATTTTAAAAAATAATTATATATTGTTGCATCATGGCTAATAAGCCTATTTTATTTTAATTTGTAATATTATTTTTTATATATATTTTAAATTCAAATTTATATTTTATATTTATTTATTTTATTAAACAGAATATATGTATTATAGAATCATCATTTGTATTTAGGTACACTGTGTGACTTCACTGCTCTCTTTGATGTGAGAAATAAATAAATAATTCTTGAGGTTACTTAAAGTAGAGTTATCTCATTATTCCCTTATGCATTATATACACTACTAGACGAATGACCCGGGCAACGCCCGGGTTTACCCGATTAAATGTTTTATTCAAACACTATGCGTTACAATTATAAATTTGGCGCCGTGGATGTCACTCTTGTGAAACGTCCCGCTCCAAACTTTACATGTACATTAGGTCAGCTGATATTACCTCCCATCTTCACCGCTAGAGGCGCTGCTCGCGAGTAAAAGGGCAAACTCGACGAATATTCGGGAAAGAGACCTGAAAATTTCACTATAAGTTTTTCCAGATTCTACTCTATATACTGTTAAAATTTCAGTCAGATTAGTTATGATATAAATCTTCAAATTGAGCGAGCGTCTATAAATATTTCGATTTAGATCAAATATTCTAATTATTAAGCGAACTATTATTAAGAAAATATTTTAGATTTCAATTTTAAACGTATTTATAACCTTGATAGAGGGCGCTGTTCGTGAGCTAAGTAGAATAATTTGAATATACAGTTTTAATATTTAATTTATATATAATTTAAAATAGCCTATCGTTTTCCTAGTATTTTTTTACCTATGTATGGAAATTTAGGTACTGTAAAAAAAACTTTGCTTCAATAATATATAATAAAAAAAAAAAAACACCCAGGCTAAGTTGCGAACCAAGGTTGTGGAAATACGAAGCCGTACACCTAACCATTAAGCTACGCTTGGCATCATAAATATTCGCATGTAAAGCTATTTCAGGCCTTACATATTTCTAACGACCTTTTTGAAATAGGTTTTTGAAACATGGAAATTATAATACTTCAAATAAATAGAAATAGAGTGAACACAAATAAAACATACCAAATATTTCGAATTAGAGCAGGTATTTTAAACGGCGAATTAGATAAGTTATATCTATAAATGAAAATATATAAATAAATAAAACCTACCAAATATTTTAAATTAGAGCAGTTATTATATAAATATTTATATTATATGTGTTATTAAGCGAACTATATTATTAGTTATTTTAAACGGCGAATTAGATCAGTTATATCTAAAAATGAAAATATATGAATAAATAAAACCTACCAAATAATTCAAATTAGAGCAGTTATATCCAAAAATGAAAATATATAAATAAATAAAACCTACCAAATATTTCAAATTAGAGCAGTTATTATATAAATATTTATATTATAAGTGTTATTAAGCGAACTATTATTATTTATTTTAAACGGCGAATTAGATCAGTTATATCTAAAAATGAAAATATATAAATAAATAAAACCTACCAAATATTTCAAATTAGAGCAGTTATTATATAAATATTTATACAAGGTGGGATCAATAAATAAGGTGAATTATAATTTATTTTAAAAAAATAAGAACGATATTAAAAATTAGGACTTGATTTATTCAAAATAATCACCTTGGCTTTCTATACATCGTCTCCATCGTTCTGGCAACTTGTAAATACCCTCTTTATAGGCACTCTTAGGAAGCGTGTGAAAAAAATCTTGCACCACTTTCTGGAAATCTTCATCCGAGTCAAATCGCTTTCCCTTTAACTCCTTCTTTAGTAGTCCAAAAAGGAAATAGTCAGAGGGGGCTAGGTCTGGACTATATGCAGGATGTTCTAAAACTTCAAAACCTAATTTAATGATTGTAGATACAGTTTTACATGATATATGCGGCCTTGCATTATCATGAAGGAAGAGAACACCTTTACTAAGCTTCCCTCTTCTTTTGTTTCTTATACCGGGCTTTAGCTTATTTACAAGAATGTCACAATAAAGGTCGCTGTTCATACGTTGCCTTGAGGATTAAAAATCACGACAGATTGGTCCATCAACATCCCAAAAAATTTTGTTAACAACAAAATTTACCGGCCGAACGTTGAGACCTGATTTTTTTTTTTTTTGGTCTTGGAGAGTCGCCTCGTTTCCATTCCATAGATGCACGTTTTGTCGAAGGATCATAATGATAACACCAACTCTCATCTCCAATTACAATTTGGTCAAGGAAATGATCACCTTCCTCTTCATACCGCTTTAACAGGGCCTTTGAAACCCGAATACGGTTAAGTTTTTGGTCCAAATTAAGGAAATGTGGAATCCATCTGAAGCATTTTTTTCTAAATTGCAATTGTTCTTTGATAATGGTGTGCACAGTTCCATAGCTTATATTCAAATTGTCGGCTATGGTAAAAATGGATATTTTTCTATCCTCCAAAATTAAGTTTTCAACCGCATTTATCGTGCTTGGCGTCGCTGTAACACTTGGTCGTCCAGGTCGCTCAATATCGGTACATGTAATTCGTCCAATTTTGAACTCGTTAACCCATTTATAATTGTTTTTTGAGACAAACAAGACTCACCATAGATATTTTTCATTCTTAGGCATATTTGAGATGTTTGAATACCTTCTGCATTCAAGAAACGAATAACTGCACGTTGTTCAAGCGTGGTGCAATCCTTCAAGGGAGCTTCCATTTTATAGTTTATTTATAAGTCTCGCGCCGCGCGTGGGAAAAAAGAACAGAACACCTTAAATAGTATCTCGATGTTATATTTTAATATTCTGTGGTTTAAATTATTTTTGCTTTTTTAATTTTTAAGAAATAAGATAATTCACCTTATTTATTGATCCCCCCTTGTATTATATGTGTTATTAAGCGAACTATTATTAATAAAATATTGAGAAGATTTAGATTTTAAACGTATTTATAACCTTTTAGTACTTGATAGAGGGCGCTGTTCGTGAGCTAAGTAGAATAATTTGAATATATAGTTTTAATAATTGATTTATATATTTTTAAAAATAGCCTATTGTCTTCCCCGTTATTTTTTACCTATGTATGGAAATATTGGCTTGAATTAGTGAACTACTGCGAATTTGTATACCGGACATATATACAAACATACAAACATTCATTTTTATATATATAGATGTACAATGAATATGGCGCCTCTGCCATCGCTGCAGAGTTTGGTGGAGAATCGCCAGCAGGTCTCCAGCGACACCACGTATTTAACGATCTACGAAGAATACGTAGATCGCGTACTTCGCCGCTGAGGAGATGGTGATAGGATTGTAAGGATAGATAAAGATTTGAGTCATTTTTGTTGAAATTGTGAAATATTTAACCGAACAAATGTATTTTTTAATAATACCAGTGCTTAGTAGTATAGTGGTTAATGTTTTACTAGGTTAATAAACATAATGCAGCCTTTTGATACATAATTAAATAAAGAGGTGTCTCTCTAGGTACATGAACATATTCCTTCCGTAACTTTATATCATGTACATGTATAAAATGATAGGATTTAAAAGCACGAATGTTTCTTTTATACATAATACAAACTTCTACTGTCCTTACTGCGATGAAAAAATATATTGGGAGGGCTTGGCTCATCAGTGGTGAACCCTCCCAGCGGTTTCGCCAATTTAATCCACCAGACCGCTCCTCAGAGCTCTAATACTGTATTGGACGATTCTGCTTATATATGCTGCACTGAAGGATGGAATCTCAGAAATGGTTTTCAAGTAAACTATGGACATAACCTTATAGGACAGTAGAATTATATTCAAATATTTGCATCGAGCAATACTCTTCCGCAAACAATAAAGACAAGGCCAGTTAGACATATATTAGTACAAAGCAATAACGCGCCATCTATACATATAAAATGAAAGGATTTAAAAGCACGAATGTTTCTTTTATACATAATACAAACTTCTACTGCCCTTACTGCAATGAAAATGTTGTATATGTACAAAAGATGTGTGTGGTGATTTGAGAGCAGTCGTGATAGTTGTGTGGTAAGGAGGCAAACAGAAGACAAGATTCAGGAGCAAAGTCCTGTGAGGTGTAGATCAGAGAGGAAAGAGAAGGTCTACCCTGGGAACAATCAGCGTGGAGTTGACCTCCCTGAGAACTGTTCTCCAATCATCAAATTCAAGTGTTTTTAAACTATTCTCAGTAGGGTAGATTAGTCCCCAGGGGAAGGTAGTGAGACGGGTAGTTCCTAAATATGTTTATTTTTAGAAGGCTGGACATATGGTCACCCAGGGGGTTGTTCTGACCAGACAACTTTCTCTTCTCTTTCCTCATACTTACACACAGGCCATTTTTATTTACATATTTCTAAATATTATCACATATATATGTAGTAATGTAGTTTTGTTGTTTATGCTGTAGGATGACTGTAGTGTGGCATGTTGGTTGCAGTCGTGGTGGCCACAATGTTTAGAGTGGGTTCAGACGTGATTGGGATTATACAAAAGGACGAGGCATGTTGGATGTCACCACAGAGATGGCGAGAGAGTAAGTGTAGCCGACACCGGTCAGGGGAGATCTGTCGAGAGGGGTCTGTCAATCATCGTGTCTCAAAGCGGACTGATCTGTTTGAGTAAGAAAGGGGCACACCTGGGAACCCGACTTGTTTTTCGGACCTTTTTCCTCCTACTGGCGTCGACTGTCACTCACTTGAAATTTTATTTGTTACATTGGTAATTACATTATAACTATACAACACATGGGGATATAGATATATATTGGAATATATTACAACATATATATATCGTGCAACTGAAGGTTGCTGATGGCTTGCACCAAGTTTCACAATAAATATTAACTAATCGGTGATTTTTCTGACACAAGTAGTGTAAACCATCAGCAACATAGTTTCACGAACAGGAGATGCATTATTATATTGAATAAAAACATCAGGCCTCCAAGTAAAGGTACCTTTTCAAAACTCATTAAAATATACAAGTATCAGAGTCATCAACAATCAATTCTGTCATCGTTTGCTTTTGTGAATGGAATAAATACCCAAATATGGCCATTTCTTATAAGCATCGGTGGTTCAGTGGTAGAATGCTCGCCTGCCACGCGGGCGGCCCGGGTTCGATTCCCGGCCGATGCATTTTTTTTTACAATTTTTAAAATTCATTTATATTAGTATATATATATATATATATATATATATATATATATATATATATATATATATATATATATATATAAATGTGTGTCTGTCTGTACTAGATAGATTCATAAACCATACATCCATTCACCGTGAAAATTGTCTAAAATCGTTTTAACAAATGTTCGTTAGGCAAACATTTACTAGGGTAAAAACCGGGCGAAGTCGGGTACATTCGCTAGTATGACATATTCACTTCTCTAACTGCAATGATATTTTGTGAATCTGATTCAGGTAAAAATTGATATGGCGATATAATTCAGGGATACCATGAGTATTCAGGGGCAAGTATCCTAAGCTGGGATATCTTGTCCGATATGTCAAATATAATAATACATGAGTATAATTCTTTGAAATAATCCGGTATACCAATATTGAATAAGAACATCAGGCTTTCGGGAAAAGGTATGTCTGATGTCTTTTACTCAATATTTGATATAACGCATTATTGACATATTTTGAGGCAAAAGTGTTGACTATACATATTTCAAACTACTATTTATAATTACTGTTTTTAATTAAAAAAGCATATATTGGATCGAAATATCATTTATTTTATCAATATTTCAGTTGGCTCAACGCCAACCTTTATCAAGGTGTTATAACATTTTAAAGTGTGTCAACCTAAAATAAAATTAAAATATTATAACACCTTGATAAAGGTTGGCATTCAGCCAACTGAAATATTGGTAAAGTAAATGATATTTTGATCCAATATATGACTTTTTAATTAAAGATTTATTTATGGAATGCTCTATTTTCAAAATAATTACTGTATGCAAAATTTGACATCAAATGTGTAATTTGCGTGCTTCCCAATGTTCAATTATGTTAATTTCACAATGATTTGTATATAATATATTTCAGATATACACGCAATTATCCTAATTGTGGATATGGCGTGTCTCTGCCAACTGTTAAATAAATATATAAATTTTATGGACATTATGCTGTAATTAACGGTATAGATAATTGATATGGGTGTTGTAGGTTCCCTAACCAACATCGGAGGTCGGGGTACCGGCCACTGCCCGGGAGGTGGAGACAAGGCCAGAGTGGTGTCAGGTGTTCTGGGAGCTGCCTCCAGTGTGACGTCTATCCAAGTGGCCAACTTACTGAGGCTGTTCAAGATTCCACAGGTAGGTTACTTATCCTCTTTGTAGATACATCCCTGACTTTACAATTTAACAAAGTCAATCAACAATCCAAGGCCAGGTCTCTGATTGGTTATTGATTTTGTTAAATTCTTTGTAGATGTTATAGATGTAGGAATAAATTAACACAAAGCAATAACGCGCCATCTATACATATAAAATAAAAGGATTTAAAAGCGCGAATGTTTCTTTTATTCATAAAACGAACTTCTACTGTCCTTACTGCGATGAAAAAATATATTGGGAGGGCTTGGCTCATCAGTGGTGAACCCTCCCAGCGGTTTCGCCAATTTAATCCACCAGACCGCTTCTCAGAGCTCTAATACTGTATTTCCATCCTTCAGTGTAGCATATAAAAGCAGAATGATCCAATACAGTATTAGAGCTCTGAGAAGCGGTCTGGTGGATTAAATTGGCGAAACCGCTGGGAGGGTTCACCACTGATGAGCCAAGCCCTCCCAATATATTTTTTCATCGCAGTAAGGACAGTAGAAGTTCGTTTTATGTATAAAAGAAACATTCGCGCTTTTAAATCCTTTTATTTTATATAGATATAGGAATGTTGAAGAAAGAGTTCATTGAACTGTCATTTTATAAATCAATATTCTTCCGGCTTGGGGGGCCTAGCTAATTGATCTGATAAACCAGCTCTGGCCAACCTAAATGACGCCACGGGCCGCACGGAATCGTAAACAAGGTCTAAAAACTTTAACTATATCAAAATTTTAACTTTAAAATGTATTTAAAAAATACTTAATACTTCCGTGATGCTTAATGTTTTTATTTATTATTTTCCGGCTGCTTTTTTAAAATAAAAATAATAATAACAATTTAAAATAAAAAAATATTTCTCTATTAATTACCATTATTCCTAACTTTTTTCTTCCTTTTTATGGAATCAAATATGTATTTTAAAAATTGTGGGACATATTTTAAATTTAAAAAAAATATATTATAATTATTTCAATATATTTTCTGTTTTTGAATATACAGACTAGAAATGAAAGTTACAAAAGAAATATAAAGTTAAATGGCGAGCCGCATAATTTTTTACGGCGGGCCGCGGGTTGGCTAGGCCTGTGATAAACACTTCTTTGGTAGTTTATGATGATTTCATTTATCCTTTGTT
>CP092883.1:13901931-14073469 GCA_030710605.1 Cordylochernes scorpioides | reverse complement strand
TGAGATATCTGGTGACTCATCAGTATTTCCTTCATCCGATGATCATCATCAGTAGTTGATTCATCAGATGATCATCATCAGTAGTTGATTCAGCAGCAGGTGACTTGTGGAATGCTTCTGCAGCGGAGCAATCATCAGTGGAATGCTCTTTCTGCAGGGCACACTCATTCGTAGAATGTTTCTTTAGAAAGGAACTCATCCATAGAATGCCTATTCAGAAAATGCACTTATCAGTAGAAGGTATCTTTAGCAGTTTACTCATGAGTGGAATGCTTCTTAAGCAGAGAAATCATCAATGGAATGCATTTCCAGCGCCGCATTTTCCAGCAGAGTATTCATCAGTGAAATGCTTCTTAAGCAGAGTATTCATCAGTGGAATGCTTTTCTAGCAGAGCAATCATCAGTGGAATGCTTCTTAAGCAGAGTATTCATCAGTGGAATGCTTTTCCAGCAGAGCAATCATCAGCGGAATGCTTCTTAAGCAGAGTATTCATCAGTGGAATGTTTTTCCAGCAGAGCAAACATCAGTAGTAGGGTTCTTTTCAGCAAAGATCTCATCGATGGATGAGTTCATCATGGCTCTAATCCGTAGATTTATATTTCAACTGTGCTCTCATCAGTGGAATGTTTCTTCAGCAAGGCATTCATCCGTAGATTGCTTCTTATTTGCACAATTTAAGATACGTAATAAACAAGAAAAATATGTGAAAAAATGTTTTTCTTGATTATTTATAAGGCACTTTTTACGTGGTCATGCTTAATCAGGCTAAGGACTTTTCAAAGGTGTTTAATATTGTTGCATCAATGCGCCCTACATTTATTCAAAATATTCTATGATATTTAATATTTATTTTAAACAGATTATATACTGAAAAAACAATAGGAAAAAAATAATAAAAAGGTCAGGTGTTGATATTAAAATTAAAAAAGGTGGTAAAACCTACACCACGCTGACGAGCGCCAACAGCGCGAAACGCGTTCGTGGATGGCTTTTCTTGATTTATCAAGAAATTGGGTTGGCCAAATATCAGGGAACAGGCTAAATCATTGAATAATTGATTTCTGTTCCATCAGATGGCGCTCTGCCTTCTGAAAAGCACATGTGCTCATGGTCAGGATATGCCTTTTTTATTTTTAGATTATATACAAGGGTATTATTCCTTTTTTTAGTTTCATTCTTTTGTAATGTTTTATTGTACATATATTGGTTATTTTCTGAATCCCGATATATATATGCTATAAGGTACAACTTCCTTAAGTTTTGTGTATCAGTGTTATTGGAGCGAGAGAGGACCTAGACGAAGACTGCGGATCACGAATAAATAAACATAATAACTTTAAAAGGTAATTTATTTACTTTTCTTTATTTACTTCAAGTATGGAAACCCGCTCGGTGTATAACACCAAGAAGGAAGAAACCAAGGTCGACGACCCTGCAAATCTGCAACTTTGGGCAACAATAAACACATGCAATCTTGATTTTAAAAATTATAACTGAAAATATTTGATGATAAAAAATTTCAATGGAAATGTATATCTACACACATATATACTTTAATTAAAAACACATATATTGGATCGAAATATCATTTATTTTACCAATGTTTCACAATATTTCAAAATTTCACACAATTTATTTTGACCATATTTTAAATATATATATCAAATTATTTTCTCCCCATTGAATATAAGCAGAAATATTTTTAAAAAATTAATTCTGTTGACGTTATGTGGCGCTGAGTTTGTTATTGACACACATTAAATATGTTTTAACACCTTGATAAAGGTTGGCGTTTAGCCAACTGAAATATTGGTAAAAAAATGATATTTTGATCGAATATATGCCTTTTTAATTATAGATTTATTTATGGATTGCTCTATTTTCAAACCACATATATACATATAACCCTTTTTTTAATTATAATTATTTTATAAATCTAAATGGGTTATATATGCATGATAATGCGTGCCCACGTGAAAATCTTCTAAAATAATCAAAAGTAACTTCTTATATTTGCAAATATGTTTTCCGTTTAATTACACAAAGACTGTAGATAATCTATTCTATGACCATATGTACTACTATATCTAAAGAGACAAAGGTCGCCTCTCCCGTCAAAATAGACGTCAAAACTAGACGCCATCTATTTACCGTCGCCGCAACTAGCGGCCTCGGGTCGGTGACAAAGCCACAACACCAGCTTTGACGAACTAAAAAGCGTCCACCTAGAGACCATGGTTTCGGGCTAATGGCCCTCGTCAGTCTAGGGTGGACTTTATTCCATGAGATCCACACGGGATCTAATAGAATCTTTACAATCTGCCAAAGAGGTGTTTAGCTGGCAAAGTGACTGGGCCATATCTATGGCTAAAATATAGATGGAAATTTTTCCGGGAGGATATTGATCTAAAGAGACATGGGTCGCCTCTCCCATCGAAACCATGGTCTCGAGGTGGACGCTTTTCAGTTTGCCAAAGTTGGTGTTGTGGCTTTGTCACCGACCCGAGGAGGCTAGTTGCGGCGACGGTCAATAGATGGCGTCTAGTTTTGACGTCTATTTTGACGGGAGAGGCGGCCTTTGTCTCTTTAGATCAATATACTCCCGGCAAAATTTTCCATCTATAGCTACTCTATATTTGAAAACTAAATTTATAAATTTAATTGTCATCTATCGTTAAAATTTGTAACAAATAAATTTACTGGCAATTTTTTTCTTTTTAATAATATCATCAAATATTATCTCTACAGACCTTACTGCAATGTATGACTTTATTAACATCATGAAACGCGATATCCCAAACTCAGGGATATTTGCGTCGAGACCTCTCTCTACATCACAACAAATCGGCTATATACAATCCTGTTCAATTCACTATTTTACATAATTAACAAAGAAAATTGTCCGAAGAGAAAAACAAACAACAAAGCAAAACACACAAAGCAAGCATCGCAATTCTTTTCCTTCTAATTTTCCCTCTCCCTTTTCCAATTTAAAATAAAGTTGTAAATAAATTTGCAAAATTGATCAAAACTTTTGCACCTCTCTTTATTGCCTACAAATTCATCAAGCCGTCCAATACGACCAAATTTGTCTTCTCTATAAACCCGGAAAATTGGGCAATTCATAAGTAGATGTTTCGAGTCCTGAATTTCACCTCCGCAGAAGCATCCTGGTTCCTTCACCGCGCCGATAGTTGCCAAAAATTTCCCAAAATTACCATGATCTGTAATGAATTGGATATTATAAAAATTTGGACGGAAAAATCTTGGGATTCCAGACACGAAAAAGTTTCTGAAAATTTCATTAGTATTGTCAAAATTTTCCTTCATTTTTGCGTGTAAGAATGATTTGACTATACTTGGAGCATGGGGTTCATAAGTAATTATATCTTCAGTGGACAGATGAGTTAGATCATATTTGATTATTCTAGATTCTATATAGTCTATTAGGAGTGGAATTTTTGCCAAACTATGCACACAGTTAGATGATGTGGTTTTATAAGCTCTAACTGCCCATAAAATGATCTGGTACTGCATGGAATTCAGTTTTTGTTTAGAACGATTGTTTAAATATTTAAGCCAAATTTCTGATCCGTATGTAAGTACAGGCCTTATTATAGTCTTATATAAAGTTAACCTCTTTTGTGTATCTAAACCCCACACGTTGCCGCTTAGTGAACATAATAAATTTTTCATACGCCCTGCCTTACACAGAATATCATTTACATGTGGAGTAAAGTTAACTTTATTTTTCCATTTGTGATTTGAAAATTTCATTCCCAGAATTTTTACTTGCTTGACCGGCCTGATTATATTGTTATTAACCTCGATAGGTATTTTTTCTCTGTTATGCAGGTATAGCAAATTAGTTTTCTCTGTACTGATCGTTAATTTATTTCTATTACACCATTGGATCACATAATTTAAGGTGTGTTCACTTGCGGTTTTTAGTCCTTCAATAGTCTTATTCCAGCAAATTATTGTAGCATCGTCTGCATAACATATAATATCTGCATTAATTGATTCGAAATTTATCAACAAATCATTTAGCAAAATATTCCACAGAAGTGGTGATAAAGGTCCACCCTGTGGACATCCTTTAGTTATTTTCTTATAAAAAGTTTCTGATTCGTATGTAAATTTCACCTCCCTTTCTTTATTCAAATAAGATTTTATGATCCGTATTAAATCTGAGGGAACGTTGTCATTATCCATTCGTTTTATAATCGCAGGCCACCATGCATTGTCGAATGCACCAGCTATATCAATAGCTATCAAGGAAGTCAATTCTTTTTGTTTATGTTTCATTATAGTTTCTATAATTTTTTCCATTCCAGTAATAGTTGATCTAGATTTCATAAAGCCATGCTGCCTTGAGCTCATTAGATTATTTTCTAAATAATAGTTACTTAATTTATTTTTTATTATATTCTCAAATGTTTTAGATAGATTGGATGTCAATGATATAGGTCTCTATAACTTTTATTTACTTCATAACTCGTTTTGCCTGGTTTTGGAATTATTTTTAAGAATGATTTTTTCCATTCATCCGGATAGTATCCCATTTCTATACATTTATTGAATAATTGATGCAGAATTGGGATTATTTTTATTTTAGCTTGTCTGATCATATTGTTACTAATGTAATCAGGGCCCGGTGCTTTTTTAATATTAGTTTTTAAAATTGTTTCCTCTATTTCCTTAGATTCGATATGAACACTACTTTTCTTTTTATATTTAGGAGTATAATTTCTAATCAAAATATGATCATCTTTATCCAAACCTACAATATCATCCGGAAATAGATCGTTCATTAAACTTTTTATTTTGTCGATCTTTAAATGATCTGGTAAATTATCAATTAGAGGTAATCCTAAATTTCTATTTTTTGATCTCAATGACTTGTAAATCCTATAAGCATTACCAAATGCGTTAGTTGAATGACTTTCTTCTATAAAATTTCTCCAACTCGCTCTTTTTGCCTTTTTAATTTTATTTAAATATTTATTTCTCATTGATTTATAGGTATTTTCATAGATCGCTCCATGCCGATGGTACAAATTTCTAATATAGTGGAAATCGTTTTTCAATTTCTCCAACTTCCCATCCCACCAGTATGTATTTGTTTTATGATTTCCGCTTCTTGTCTTGACATTTAGGGACAGATAAGCTGCCTCTATAATTATTTGTGTGAGAGTCTTTACAATGTTGTCAATATCTTCGATGGTTGACGCGTGGTTTATCTTGGTGATAATGTTATCTACATCTTGTATTGAAATTTTTTCGGTAAATGTTTTCCAATCAGCATCTTTCTCTATAAATTTCCATGTTGAGTTTTGAACTGTCCTTTGCCTGTTAAAATTATGATAAATGTCAAAGGTTATTGCAACGTGATCTGAAATGCTCGTCAAAATAGTCGTCTTCCAGTTTTGTACAAAACTTATTGATTTTTTGTTTGAAATCGTAAGATCTATAATGCTTGAATTTCGGCAGGTGGGTATCTTAAGATTATGGATAAATAGGCTATGTTCATCTATGATGGAGTAGAATTTGAAACCATTGGAATTAGTCGTCGGATCAAACCAGACTGGGTGTCTAGAATTGAAGTCGCCACATAGTATAATAGGTTGTTGATTGTAGGTATCTAGAAGCTCCTTGATAAATTTTTGATGAGTGTCATTAAATCTATGTGGATGAATATAAAAGTTTGCAATAACAGTATTTGATTCCGCAGAATTTATAGAGGTGGTTGTACAAAAGGAGTTTGTGAATTTATTGATTTTATTGTATTTTAAACACTTATTCATAAAGATCGTTGCAGTGTATATTTGTTCATCTGTTGTTGAATGCACTATTTGAGATTCTAAATCGAAAATTACATCTCTATCAATCAGATAAGGTTCCTGTATTAGGATGATATCTGGTGGGTTGTCTTTTATAGAAGCTTGAAGCTCATTCAGTGCCAAGATACTTTTTCTTACATTTTGTTGTAAACATTTAATTCCTTTTCCCTGCATGATATTCAAACTAAATAAACAATAATCTCAGCTGCGAAATTTACCTAATTGTCGGTTGGATGATACCTCGTTCGTTGGATAATTCTATCTATCTGTATTTTGTATAAAGGACAGTCCGAGGAATTAGCTCTATGATTCGGCGAGTTTCTAAATTTAGGATGTTTTAGACAGTTATAACAATTGCAAATTTTTGAACAGTCATGAATTCCTTGCGCGCCGCATAATTTGCATATCTCGACGTTAGTACAATCGGCCAATTTATGGTTGGGATTAAATTGAAGACATCTCTGACATTGTTTTACCAGAATCTTATCTTCCACAAAACAGCGTTCAAAGTCTGTATATAATTTATTATTCATATTTTTAAGGATCTGGTAAACCTTTGGAGAAACCCTAAGAACTATGTTGTGGTGGGGCGTGTTCGATTTCATGCTAAACAGAACATGGATATCATTTTCCATTTCGTTTAATTCAGGGTTCATACTACAGATTGTTTTAGTAAAATTAGAGGTTTCTGTAAGTTTATTAACATTTTTAACTACTACTGTAGGATCTCTTGGTTTGGGGATATAAATTTTGCTAATATTAGCGAGTTCCTCTGCCCTGCCTAACTCATCATTTAGAGATTCCACGTCTGATTCTGTAGGGGTCTTTATTATTACAGATTTCCTAGCATTTATAATTTTGTTAATCTTTATTCTTTTTCCCTCGTCCCTAAGCTTTTTAACTTTGCTTGATATAGTTTGATACATTTTTGTATTATCTTCCACATTTATAGGTGTTGCCACTATTGTGAACTCCTTATGTAAATTTTTTTTTTTTTAAATGTAATCTTGTGATGTTTCTGTACGAGCTACTTGAGCATATGTTGGAGTTGTTTTAACTAGTTCATCTTGGATCCCTTTCAGTTTTTGATCCATAACATCAGTAATTGTTGTTTTCATTAGTTCCAATATATCTTGGTTATTTATTTCTTTTAAAGTTGAAATACCATCCTTGGTTTGCCTAACCATAGTTGACAAAAATGTAATATCATTTTTAGTTAGATTTTTTTTGATTTTGTTGAACTTTTTTGTCAAAATAGTTATAAATTTCATCCAACTTATCATTTAAAGTTTGAATAATTATTTCCATATTCTATTTTTGCATATTTGTGCGAAAACAACAATGGAAAAGTATTTCAAAAATGACAATAAAACAAAAACAAAAAAGGGAAATCTCCTAAACTTTTGAACAGTGATTGCCAATTTAAAAGGTTAAAATATTTTTAAATTAAACAATTTATATAACTTTTATAAATTATACAATAGGTAAACTGAAAATTTAAAACAATATTTACCGGAACTATCGGAGCCTAGCGACACACGTCCGGTCAGTTTCGCCTCCTGGCGCCAATGATAAATGTTAATTAAATGAGAGGGCTTGGCTCATCAGTGGTGAACCCTCTCAGCGGTTTCACCAAATTAATCTCAAGACAGCTCTACTATTGTATTGGATTGGCTTTCATATATACCATGCATTTTTTTTTAATGGAAGTCAGCTTATATATTTATTAGGTATTTATTTATATAGAGTATTTATTGATTAAAATTGATATTTTATTGATTTTAATGGAATTTATTAATAAAACCCTATTATTTCGACCTAATCCATAAAATTGAGAACATTTCAAGTCAAATACCACTAAAAGCATTTTATTATTCGCAGAGTTTTGTGGAACGTACCAGAGTAACCTCTTAACTTTTCTTTTGTTTGAGTTAAGCACTGTTGCCGAATGTTAAATAGTTCCGGAAAATATATTGACGTTTTTTTATTGAGTTAATGGATATTTACTCTCTTTTGCTTTTTTTAAATCTTTTTTTTTTCAATGATTTTATTTTTATTTTATTATTTGAAGATAACTACATTGCAAGAGTTAATTTATTATCTAAAATATCATTATCAAACAAAAAGCGACTTTTATCACTGAAAAATAGAATATATATTTTAAACGTTATTTTTTAATACATATTGTTGCACCAAGTTGCAGCTTTGCAGGGTCGTCGACCTTGGTGTCTTCCTTCTTGGTGTTATACACCGAGCGGGTTTCCATATTCAAAGCAAATAAATAAAAGTAAAAGTAAATAAATAAAAGTAAATAAAAATAAATTACCTTTCAACGTTATTGTGTTTATTTATTCGTGGTCTTCCTCGTAGGTCGTGATCCGCAGTCTTCGTCTAGGTCCTCTCTCGCTCCAATAACCAATCAAGATATATGTACAATAACAATATTACAAAAGGAATGAAACTATAAAAAGGAATGATGATAATCTAAATAATCTGTTTTAAATAAATATTAAATATCATAGAATATTTTGAATAAATTTAAGGCGCATTAAAATTGATGTAACAATATATATTTAAAATATATTTTGAATTGTTGATTGATTGATTTATTTATTTCAACACACAAAACGCGATATCCCGGCTAGGGATAATTACGTCGAATTACAATTTTCAAACAGAAACAGTTATAAACATATTATACAAGAAAATAAATTTAAAAAGAGGAACAATAATATATATTAGAAACCTGATCCTTCCAGGTAGCAAGATTCAACTTTATTCAACTATAAATACAAAGCGCGATGTCCCGCAAAGGACACTGGCGCCCAAAGGAAAGCAATACAAGAGAGAGAGAGGGAGAATCTATTTATATATCCAAAAATATATGCGCAAAGGCATTTACCATATTCATTAAATTGGTTTCAAACAAGCATACTATATACATAGGTAATTTAATTTAAACACACATCAAAATAAAGAAAAACCATTATATAGAGCACATAGTTAATTATACCTAACACTTGAGATTATTTAAAAACTTTGATATAAATTTACAAAATCTATTGAATTCAATGTATGAATCCCTGCTGGATATCAGTTCTCTTGGATCGGTACAGAGAATACCGTTATTGAGTCTGTAGTCTTGAAATGCTGGGCACTTAAGTAAAAGATGAGTAGAATCTTGAATGCGGCATCCACAAAAACAGCCCGGATCCTCTGAAGCGCGGATTCTTTCCATAAAACTCCCGAAATTACCATGGTTGGTTACAAATTGTGTGTTGTGGAAATTAGGGCGAAAATAATTTGGAATACCCCGGTTGAAAAAACTTGTAAATGTCTCGTTTGTATTAACAGGTAGCAAGATAATCATAAATATATTAACAAAAATAATTAAATCTATGATAATTCTCTCTTATATTGTCAAATTGATCTACAACATTAGTAACTTTGAATTTTAGATATTTATTATGATGTTATACGGGGGGTCGGTGGAAGGCTGGTATAAACTGTTGGTTTTCGACCGCTACGACCCGGGTTCGATTCCCGCCCGCATTGGGCATTTTTTTCCTGATTTAAAAAAAAATGCTCCAATGTCCCCCTATTCTTGCAAAAGTCCAACCCCACCAGCGAGTGGAAGTAACCAAACAGGGCTCTGGAACATTTGTAAGTGTAAAGTCGAACTGCTTTTCACATGTATAGACATGTGGTGCACTTACAGTAAAATCGTCACCTACTTCTACCCACCATGATTATCATGGCCTGTACCACGTGTACTAGGGATAAGCAAAAACAATTATGCTAATATTCATATTTTCCCCGAGTTATTTTATTTGTAATTGTTGATGGATTTCATATTTATTTGTTATTTATTTCTTTAATTAATTCAATTGCTATATATATTACATTGGTTTTCTTTTGTTTATATGCAATTTTGTTTAAAATGTATATCATCGATGGTATATTGTTCAACAAGCTTGTAAGACATCCGTGGCTCACCGCGACCTGCTGTGTGCTTAAAAAAAATGGAAAAATAAAACTTATTTTGAAAATAGAGCAATCCATAAATAAATCTTTAATTAAAAAGACATACGAGGTGTCTTCAAAAAGTATCGCGACTTTTGTGTTTTTTCAAAAATTATTTATTTATTCATGAATACCTATTTTGTCCCCTTCAAAGTAATCCCCATGAGATATTATACACTTGTGCCAACGGTTTTTCCAATCTTCGAAACACTTCAAAAAATCATTTTTTAAAATCTTTTTCAGCTCCTCCTTCGATGCCGTCTTGATCTCGTCAAGCGTAGCGTAACGTCGTCCTTTCATGGGCCTCTTCAGTTTAGGGAACAAGAAAAAGTCACAGGGGGCCAGATCTGGGGAATACGGTGGCTGCGGCATCATTAGTGTGTTGGTTTTGGCCAAAAGGTCGCGCACAAGCAACGATATGTGAGCAGGGGCGTTATCGTGGTGCAAAAGCCTATTTTTGTTCTTCCACAAATCCGGGGGTTTCTGGCGGATTGCTTCGCGCTAATTGCGCATAACTTGCAGGTAATATTCCTTATTGACCGTTCTACCCTGTGGCAAGAACTCATGATGCACCACGCCCCTGCAATCGAAGTAAACTGTCAGCAAAACTTTCACATTCGACCAAACTTGGCGCGCTTTTTTCGGTCTTGGTTCGTGCGGCAGCTTCCATTGAGATGATTGAGCTTTGGTTTCCACGTCATAACCATAAACCCACGCTTCGTCACCAGTTATGACCCTCTGGAGCAAATTTGGGTCGTCGCGGACAGAGTCCAACATCTCATTAGCAATGTTCATGCGATGCTGTTTTTTGGTCGCAATTGAGCAATTTTGGTACGAATTTCGCGGCGACCCGTCTCATGCCCAAATCATTGATAAAAATCGAATGGCACGAGCCAATCGATATGTTTAGGTCCTCAGCAACTTCTCTAACGGTGATTCGACGATTGGCTAATATCATTTTCTCCACTTCGTTATTTTTTTCGTCTGTTGTTGAAGTGCTCGGGCGTCCGGCACGCTCTTCGTCGTTCACAACTTCTCGGCCTTCTGAGAACATTTTGTACCACCGATAAACGTTGCTTCGGTCCAAGGTAGCTTCTCCGTATGCCACAGTCAACATACGGAATGCATCCGCGCACTTAATTTCGTTTTTCACACAAAATTTGATACAGGTTCTTTGATCCATTTTTTAATAGGTAAAAATCGAAGACGATCCAAAACACCTGCAAGCAAAGCAGCTGTCAACAATTAAGTGAACATTCAAAATGGCCGAGCTTGTCGGCATAAGTGAGAGACATGAGTACTAACATAAAGCCACAAAAAGATCAAAATTTGAATATACGTAACCCGCGAAAATTCAAATTTCGCGATACTTTTTGAACACTCCTCGTATATTGGTAAAATAAATGATTTTTGATCCAATATTTGTTTTTTTAATAAACTTATTAAATACAAAATAAGCCTTATTTTTATATATGGAATTTATTCAAAAAGTATATACAAATTGTAATGCCTTGTCAAAAAGGTTGGCGTTCAGCCAACCGAAATATTGGCAAATAAACCTTTTTATTGATTCCAATATATATATTTTTTAATTATATAAATAATGTTATATATGTATATATAGATGAAATTTAAGCGTATATATCTATAACCGAAGAATTTAATTGCTTCTAACATTTAAAATTTATACGTAGCAAGTGTGTGAAAAAAAAAAGGTCGAAGTTTTTAATTAAAACTTCGTCAATCTTTTTAACTTATTAGGGACTTAATTAAATCCGACAAATTTGATACTAAGTCTGAGACTTTTTTACTTCTGGCGTATTAAATGGCAGGTGGGTGAGATGTCAAATGTAATCTATAATTGGTTCTCGTTTTAAAAATTTATCACGAAATTGTTAATTTTAGAAAATATATATATATATGTGGTAATTTAAACCAACAACCCCATATTGTATAATACTTATAACAAGATTGTCAAGTTGTATATAGAAACACATCTATAAATAATTATGCGTATGATTGACATGGGTCATTGCATCACCATATGTAATGTACTTTGTACAAACTGAGGATGAATAAATAAAACTATGTAATAGATTAAGAGCTGAGCTAAGAAAGAGGTCGAGATAGAAGTCCAACAACCCTAAAGAGGAATTTGGCAGGCGTTGCCATCAGGTCAAAGGGTGCAGAATACCGCTGACGCCCCACGCCCTTTGCACCTGTTCAAAGTCCATACTCCCGTATACCTCACCCCTCGGCAACGATATATAAGACCTCTGCCCTAGCCGAAAATATAGTCATTTCACCATCAGCGTGAGCCCTCGTCGGTTGTACCCAGGTCCACCTCATCGACCATGTAGAACAGTAAGAACTCTTTTATCTCCATCTTGCTCTTAGCTCGACTCCTATATGTTCACGGAACTTTCCTACTACAACTGTGTCTCTTCGTGTTTTGTGTGTGGACATTCCCAAGCTTTCCACTCTGCCTCGACCACGACTGCCTGTACTCTGTGAGAACTGTCAAAGGTCTTCCAAGGTGCAGAGAGGTACTTGAAAACTCTCCACGCCCTGACTGTCCTTCTCGGTTACTACAGGTTTGACCCTCGGTTACCACAGCTATAGCGAGAGTCGACAGGATACCTCATCACCACAGCGAAGAAGGTAAGAAGACTGTCCGGATAGAAAAGTTAGAAAGAGCCAAGATGGAAGAACAAACCAACCAGTCCAACGATACGACCGGGCCATCTGTCCCCCAACAAGATACGACATTTGAGAAGGAGGAAACGTCGCCTCCCCAAGGGACCTCCGCAGACCTGCTGACACAGATCGCCGAAGCCCTGAGTAAGCTGCTGATCGCCCGATCTCCGAGGGAGATAGACGTGAGTCCATACGATGGTACCTTTGAAGCCCGGAGCTTTTTCGACAACTTCGATGCCCAAGCAGACCGAGCTGAGCTGACCTACACGGACCGCCTGCGCAAGTTACCCTGCTACCTGCAAGGTAAGCCCCTCCAATATTTCCGAAGCCTGCGGTTTTATAGTCTCTCAATTTGTCACATCATACGGAAAACTCCATAAATACTTGCATAAAAGAGGTCTATCAAAAACACCAAATTGTTCCTGCGGAGAAACTGAACAAACTGCTCTTCACCTTATCTACGACTGTCCGAACTTTACAGAAGTGAGACATCGATTGTTCCCTGATCTAAATGATTTAACTCTCTTACATCAGCCACTTTGTCTATATAAATTTTATGAACCCTGTCGAATAATACATGTAAATCTGTAAATATTTAATTCTAAGTGCTAATTGTTTGTTGTTTTGTTTGTTTACTCTGTAATAGACGCAAATATTTCAATGTCGCGTTTGTGTGGTTGATTAATAAAATTAAAAAATATCTTCAAACGCTAGCTACAATGTCAGCCAGCTCCGGACATATGCAAATCTATTCATTACCATCTATCATGTTCCAGCAAACTCCAACACCAGAAAACAGCATTGATAATCATGTTACCACAGATATTTTTATCTTCTAAATTGCACTACACCTTTAAATCTCTCTTTTAAAATCCCTAATATTGCCTTGTATATATTTACATTCCTTAAATATATTGAGACCTTATACTATGATTTTTTATTTTTAAAATTTGGAAAATATGCAAATTAAACGGGCGAAACCGCTGGGAGGGTTTACCACTGATGAGCCAGGCCCATCCCATTAATTTATCATTGCAATAAGGGCAGTAGAAAATTGTTTACCTTTTAAAAGAATCATACGCGTCTATAATAGTTTCGATTTCTCATATGCAAATAGGTTGCAACTTTTTTATCTTGCTACTTTTATATTGCCATATGCAAATCTGTTAGCCCAAACCAACTTAATATTACACATTTATCATCTATATACTATATACCTTTATATTTGAACATATACATTCATGGACAAAACTTAAAGATGTTTCATATTTTGATATCGCCGGACGTCTGTTTTTCTTTTTTTTTTCTATAATATCTTTCAGAGTTATTGTCTGAATCCCGATATACATGGTAAAAGGTACAACTTCCTTAAGTTTTGTTTGTAAGTCTTCAATAAAGGTCACTGTAATATCTTTCAGAGTTATTGTCTCAATCCCGATATATATGCTGAAAGGTACAACTTCCTTGAGTTTTGTTTGTATGTCTTCAATAAAGGTCACTGTAATATCTTTCAGAGTTATTGTCTGAATCCAGATATACATGATAAAAGGTACAACTTCCTTAAGTTTTGTTTGTATGTCTTCAATAAAGGTCACTGTAATATCTTTCAGAGTTATTGTCTCAATCCCGATATACATGGTAAAAGGTACAACTTCCTTAAGTTTTGTCCATGAGTGTATATGTTGGTGCTAAGAAAGAACCTCCCAAGAAAGTATTATCGAAACATTGTGAGAATTAAGGGGAACAAGATTTAAGACGGGATAAGTTTGGGGATTATGGACTAGAGGAAGGGAGATATATAACCTCCAACATTAGGCCTAGCTGTAATCTTTAACTACACTCTCGTCTACATTATTTCTTTTTACGTCTGCTATTAATTTTTGGCGGTTATTTACAAATATTTCCAACTAAAATTACCTGTTGTATAAGAATATATTAAAATACAATATAACGCGGCTGATGATTGTAAAACGAAAATTGAAATTATACCGCGAATGTTTCTTTTATAAAAATCGAAATTTATTTTCAAAGAGAAATAGCGACATTTCTAACTTTGAGGATGAGGTATGGAAAGGTGAAAAAATGAAGAGTAATGGCGAACGGAAAAATAAAAAGTGTCCAGGGGCGGGAATCGAACCCACACCCTTCTGCTTACCGGGCAGGTGCCTTGTCCACTCGGCTACCCTGGACGTATTTTTCCGTTCGCAACTAATACTTGAAGTAACATTTAAAATACAATATAACGCGGCTGATGATTGTAAAACGAAAATTGAAATTATACCTCAAAGTTAGAAATGTCGCTATTTCTCTTTGAAAATAAATTTCGATTTTTATAAAAGAAACATTCGCGGTATAATTTCAATTTTCGTTTTACAATCATCAGCCGCGTTATATTGTATTTTAAATGTTACTTTAAGTATTAGTTGCGAACGGAAAAATACGTCCAGGGTAGCCGAGTGGACAAGGCACCTGCCCGGTAAGCAGAAGGGTGTGGGTTCGATTCCCGCCCCTGGACACTTTTTATTTTTCCGTTCGCCATTACTCTTCATTTTTTCACCTTTCCATACCTCATCCTCAAAGTTAGAAATGTCGCTATTTCTCTTTGAAAATAAATTTCGATTTTTATAAAAGAAACATTCGCGGTATAATTTCAATTTTCGTTTTATAAGAATATATTATTAGGAACGAAAATGAAGGAATTTATAAATAAATATTTATATAAAAAAGCCTCTATATTGTATTATAAAATTATTTATTTATTAATATTTCAGTTAGCAGAATGCCAAACTTTATCAATGTACAATATATGCTTTTTAAATTTATATATTGTTAGTTTTATATGATTTTATATTTTTTTATTATTTCATTATATATATGTCATAATATCAAGATGTTTGATTTCTTTTCTCCAAAAGAAGTATGTAAATATGTTAAGCTTGTGTTAAAATGTAAATATGCAAATTCATCCATCTATAAATACTGTACAAAAATAAACGTGGCAGACATCGCGGGCGAATGCTACGGCACGTCGCGGGTGAGCTGCTCACTTGGCTGGAACTAATTCTTGGGGATTGTAAGTAAAACGGTTGTACTCTTCCATCGATCACGATATATATATATAATAAAATTTGCATAGACAAATATATTTTAGAGAATATGTATTTTATTATAATTCAGTTCTTTGATAGATATTCTGTTATCTCCAACTACACCACATACGTTGTAACATGTACAGTAGTCCATGATGTTTCCAACCAACGTCTTCAGCATCAAATCTCAAAGGCCTCCAACAATATAACGTCTTTGGTTAACACATAATCCATGTTTGGCCCACATTAGATGTTATACTTTACAACTAAGGTATTTAAAGATCGTTTACAACAATGTCATTTTCGGACTATGTCGCTTATCAGTACAGGATAGGCTTCGATTTCATAACATCCTAAAATAGGTGTTATAAAATAGTTCGAAATTATCAAATACTAAGCGAATGACCCGGGCAACGCCCGGGTTTTACCCGATTAAATGCTTTTATTCAAATACTATTCGTTACAATTATATATTGGCGCCGTGGATGTCATTCTTGTATAATATATAAATGAGTTTTTAAAAATTGTAAAAAAAAAAAAAAAATGCATCGGCCGGGAATCGAACCCGGGCCGCCCGCGTGGCAGGCGAGCATTCTACCACTGAACCACCGATGGTTATGAGAAATGGCCATATTTGGGTATTTATTCCATTCACAAAGCAAACGGTGACAGAATTGATTAAGAATTGTTGCTTGATTATGACGCTGATAACTGTATATTATCAAATATACCATGGTATAGAGGTTGGAAGTTGTCTGAATTTATTCAAAACTGGTTTTGTGGATTTATCACCATTAACGAAGGTTTACACTACAGCAGGGGTCGGCAAAATGCGGCTCGCAAGTTACATACGGCTCTTTTGGATGTGAATCTACGGCTATTTATATAGTTGCATATGTAAATATTATTTATACGAGTGTAGGGTTAAATAATTCCAATTGCCACACCTAGATGGCGCTGTGTTAAACTTTGTGTTTTATAAAAGTTACATTTTGTAAAATGTAAATATTTAATTATTCTTTATTAAAATTATTTTATATTTTATTGTAAACAATATGTTAGATTTCTTTATTGTTAGAATACCATTTAACTAAAAAGTGTATGCCTGAATAAGTCGAGAGACTTTTTGAAATAAAAACATCTGCCCTCCTGTAGGGTTCGGGGGGGCCACTCCAGCATCACAACTCGCCATGTGTAAATAATTTGGACAAGGTGACTTGCGAACTGTGCTCGAATGTAACACCTGCAAATTGAGATGAAATAAATAAATAAATAAAAACAACTTTTAATGGATAACCGTGTCTGTAGTTATTAATGATCCTACACGAGTACTTTTTATTGTTGGCAAAGAAAAAATTTGTGGCTCTTTAAAAAATATGAAATTTTGTAAATTGTAATTTTTGATTCTTCCGAATCAAAGGTTTGCCGAACTCCTGTACTAGGTTGATGAACTCAATGCATCGTTCTGAAGCATATTTAAAGGGAGAGTTGCCTCTTTAGGTACATAAATATCATCCTCCCTTAACCTTATGTTGTATTCTATCCTGAAAATCGGCCTTTGTCACTTCACCAGTTTAAACACCTGTTTGGTAAATACGATCGATTTGATAACCTTTCTCGTAGGATGGTATGAAATTGAAGCCGTCTCTGTACTGATGAAGAGTTTATCCCGAAACCATGGTGTGGAATAATGGATATCCACTTCGGAACGTCATCCAGACGGCTCGGGTGACTGTAAACAAACAAGCCCCGGCGGCGCCAGCCGCCAACAAAGGACAAGAACACGGCCTGGTCTGCTACCGACCAGTTGGGTGTTTTCCTCTATCCTCTTAACATGTTTTAATAAAGTTAGTTTGAAGGAGACTTTTACCCTCTCCTTTCTGCTATTTAGTGATCTGATTTAAATCCTTGCAAAAACCCACAAAAGAATCATCACTGCGAATTCTTCTATCGAATTTCGCATCAGTGTTTTGTGAAACGATTACCGACATTTCTTCACACATGGTATACAGGTTAGATTTTTTCTGAATTTGCCATAACGAGTGTTGTTACTCATTCTTCAACCCACTAGTAAAGTTTTTAACAGGGCGATAAACATTAATGTATCGTTATGATGTATAATTAAAGGTATATATGCCTCTCTAAGACATACTTTTTATATTAAGAAGAGTGATTTTATCAAATTGAATTTTAGAAACTTTTATATTAATAAATAATTGCATATACAAGTAAAGCTATCAAGTAAATACTTGTAAAGCTATATCTTGTAAAGATATTAAATCTTCACAAATAGAAAAAAATATCAAAATATAGTTAGAGTGTAAGTTTAATATTCATATTTTTGTATAAACATTTTAAAAATAATTCAAATATATATTTTATTTTCAAAATTCAAATATGCTAAATATTTAATAAATAGGGTTTCCCCCCCCCAAAAAAAAGTTTAAATAAAATGTATTTATGAATTATTATTTTCTCAGCAAATATTTATTTCCGCAAAAACCATGGTTAGAATAATAAAATAGTTTGGGATATTTTTTATAAGAATTTAAAATTGAAATTCTTCTCAAACATGTTTATCCTACAATTATTTGGGGATTTTTAAAATTAAACTATCACGTATTCAAACGATATGATTTATTTTTAAAATGTCTTATGACATTTAACACGAAAAGAGTTTTATAACTTCCAAAAGATTTGAAGTGCAATTTATATCTTAGGAATTTTGAAAAGTTTTACACCTTTCTTTTAAAATAAAATACATAGTTTCCACATTCCAATATATATTATATATTTGATAAATTAAATAATAGGTTGTATTCCGATAATTTTATATTATATTTGATAATAAATAATAAGCATATTTTATAAAATTAATTACTTAAATTAAAATATACGCATTTTAAAATATTAAAATATTTTTATTTTAAAAATTATTTCAGATATTCAATTATAAGATGAATAAATTAAGTGCATTTAAATAATAAATAAAAATGTTTATATATAAAGTATTATTATGTATATTTTATTATTAATATGGCTTTATATATTATTCGAATAAAAATATTACATTTACTTATTTCAAGACACACTGTGTTACACAGACTTTGACTTTAATCATCATAGATGCTGACGTCACTACTATGACGTAACTTCCAACAACTACCTTCAAACTTGCTGTTATTGTTTACCGCTAACTTGTCTTAACAATATATGTAATGGAACAAGTCGTTCCTTAAATAAATATATATTTGTTTTTATCTAAAGGGATGTCCTCGTAACTACAACATACGTGAGTACAAAAACAACCAGAAATCCTCAAAAAGAATAACCATATTTTGCTAAGCCTATATCAATTTGGTAGCAGTGCGTTGTTTGGGCGCGCGAATTGGACTAACCGCCAATTGATCCATTTAAATCAAAAGGAAATTAAATAATTGGACTAACCGCCAATTTAGAAAGAAAAAGTTGAATAAAAATGGATACATATAACTTAGCAAAAATAGAACAGTTAACAGAAAATAACTATACCACGTGGTCCATGAAAATGGAAGCAATTCTAGATTCAAAAGATCTCTTCGAGGACGTAATTGTTAATGACGAGCCAGACTTTACAAAAAATAAACTAGAATATGATATTTGGAAGAAAAAGAATCGGGAAGCATACAGCCTAATAATATTGTCACTTTCGGATGACTTAACAATCATCTTTCGAGGCGATAAAAGAGCCAAAAGAATTTGGTACGACATAAAGAAAAGGTTTGAAGGATCTCTAGAAAATAAAAGGATAGACCTAATGTTGGATCTAGCCAGACTAAAATTGAACCCAAATGAAAATGTCAACATGTATATTGTACGAGCACAGAAACTGGCACAGGAGATCACCCAGATAGGAAAGACTGTAACAGAAAGAGAACTTGTACGATACATTGTTGAAGGACTCACACCTAACTTTGACACGATCACAGCAGCACTGTCAATAAACAGAGAAATCTCCTTACCAGACTTGAGACAAGCTCTACTGGATTTCGAGAAGAAAAGACAGGACAGAAGCAAAAATCCTGAAAATGCTTTCAGATCATCAGGCAACCAATTCAAAGAAAAATCATGCTTCATTTGCAAAAGAAAAGGACATTTCAAGAAAGACTGTTGGTTCAACCCTGACAACAAAGGAAATCAAAAGGATACAACAAACAAAAATAACATGGCCAGTACAAGGAACTACCATAAAGGACCAAAACAAAACAAAGACACAGCCAGGTCAGCAATCCAAGAACGAACGGAGGAACCATCCCAACGAAGAGACTCCACTTCAGAATACGCACTACATGCAAGCACAAGGGAGGAACGCCCGACAACTCAGGACGTGTGGATAATTGATTCTGCGTGCACAAGCCACATGACTTCCCATGGTGATTGGATCGAGCACAAGACGGAGGAGAGAAGAAGCATACAAGTGGCAGAAGAAGGGAGGCACATCGAATCTACCTCATCGGGATTAATCCAAGCTACTGTACAAGGTAAGGACAAACTTAACAACGCTGTAACCCTGCATAATGTCCTCCATGTACCACACCTGAAAGGAAATCTAATGTCCATTCCAAGCGTAGTAAGAAGAGGGAACTCTGTTCTTTTGAATTCTGAAGGAGCATACATATACTCTTCTGATGACAAGCTAATAGGAACAGGAAACTTTGATGGTAACATGTACACTTTGAACCTATCACGTTTACCTGAAACAACTCATGTTCCAAACGAACATTGCTTGATTTCAAAGGACAATTCTAGGACTGCATGGCACAGAAGGTTAGGGCATCCTAGTGACAACAAATTAGACCTGATTTTGAAGAACAATCTTCTAAAAGGCTTGAACTCTGTAAATGGTACCCTTGATCAATGTGATGCTTGCTCATTGGGAAAAATGACCAAAGTACCCTATGTTCACACAGATAGCAATCAGGAAAGCTACCCCTTTGAAGCCATTTATGTCGATCTCTGTGGTCCAATGAGAATAAACTCCTTGGGCGGAAGTAAATATTTCTTGACCATCGTAGATGGATTCTCTAGGAGAATATTTGTAGAATTTCTCAAAGATAAACTCTCAGCAGCAGAAGTTTTGAAGAAGTTTTTTGTAAAGAGAGAAAACGAGCTAAACTCAAAACTAAAACGACTTAGAACAGATAACGGAACAGAATTTATCAATAAAAACCTTGAAACCTTCATAGAATCCAGAGGAATTAAACATGAACTAACTACACCGTACACCCCAAGAAGCAATGGGAGAGTTGAAAGAGCTAACAGAACACTATTAGACAAAGGCCGAACACTTCTGGCAGACTCCCAATTACCCCTACACTTCTGGGCAGAAGCTGTGAATACAGCTGCATATCTGTACAATCTAACTCCCACAACTAATGACCCAGACACTACCCCTATGGAAAAATGGAAAGGTAAAAAGCCATCCGTCTCTCACATCATGAGATTTGGTTGTGAAGTCTTCTATAAACTCGAGAATCATCAAAGACACAAACTAGAAGCTAAATCTAAGAAAGGAATATTTGTAGGCTATTCAAGATGCAGAAGAGCTTATCGAGTATTTGATATCACAGCGAGAGTCATTCTTGAAACCGCAGACATTCACTTCAGAGAGAACAATAATGTCATCTCGGAAGAAAAACAAAGTGATAATAATACGGACACTGACACATATTTCTTCATTCAGGAGGATGAACAACTGGACAATCATGTTCTATCAGATGTTGATATTGAAGAGCCAGCACCAGATACCATGATCAACAGACAGACAGAGTCAAGTGTATCAGACAGACCACAAAGAACTCGAACAATACCTAAAAGATTCGATGACTACGTTCTGGCTACTACGAATGAAACCATTCCGAAAGACTATAATGAAGCCATCGCATGCGAAGACAAGAAACATTGGGAGAACGCAATGCTTGAGGAAATACAGAACATGTACTCGCATCAAGTATGGGAACTGGTACCTAGACCTGTAAGCGCTAAAGTTGTCAAAAGTAAATGGGTGTTCAAAATATCTAAAGACCAAGAAAACGAAAACAAAACTTACAAAGCTAGACTTGTTGCAATGGGATACAACCAAATCCCAGGAAGAGATTACAACGAAAGTTTCAGCCCTGTAATTAAAAATGCCACCCTCAGGACTATTTTGTCAATGGCAGCAACAAAAGATTCAGTCATTAAACTATTTGATGTAAAAGCAGCCTATCTAAATGGAAACATTGAAAATACAATATTAATGGAACAACCTGCTGGATTTGTCCAAGACAGAAACAAAGTTTGCAAACTCAACAAAAGTATTTACGGTCTACCTCAATCCGGAAGATCGTGGTATGAGAAATTCAGTCAAGTACTTCATGACTGTGGACTGGAAAAACTTAAATCTGACCCTTGCCTATTTAAATGGAAGAATGAAGACAAATACTTCTATGTAGGGATATATGTTGATGACTTTATCACTGTCTCAGATTCTGAAGATACCTCAAACAGATTCATCAATAAATTGAGACATCACCTGGAAATAAAGGATGTAACATGTAAAGGCATGTTTTTGGGAATCAAGATCATACAAGACAAGGAGGGAATTTCGCTACAGCAAAGCCACTATGTACAACAAATATTGCAGAAATATGGAATGGAAAATTGTAAGGAAGTTCCAACACCAGGTTCCAAAGAAATCAATTTGGATAATCATATTGAAGATGACAATTGTGAACAGCACACTTACCAGGAAGCCCTTGGAATGCTAATGTTTCTAGCTGTTAACACCAGACCCGACATTGCTTACATCACTAGCAAACTTTCACAGTACTCCAGACAACCAAAACAGATGCACTGGACAGCAATCAAAAGAGTTATGAGATACCTACGAGGAACAATTGACCTAGGAGTGAAATTTGAAAGAGGGAAGACTGGAATCCTGAAGTCCTACGCCGATGCCAGCTGGTCGACCACTCATGACGGAAAATCCTACGGCGGATATGTATTGAAGCTCGGCGAAGCAACTATAGACTGGAAAAGTAGTAAACAACCACTCGTCGCCCTCTCCACAATGGAAGCGGAAATGATAGCTGCTTGTGAAAGCTGCTGTCAAATCAAGTGGATAATAAACCTGTTACGAGAGCTGGAAGAATGGAATTTCATGGAAAAACCAACTGCGATCTATACAGACAGTCAGTCATTGATCAACTGGATCTCCAGCCCTAAACAAAGCAGTCGCTGTAGACATATCAACAGAAAGTACCACTTCTTGAGAGACTGTTATGAATCCAGAGACATCTGCCTTCTATACAAGCCATCTCAGGACCTGGAGGCGGATATCTTCACAAAGGACCTATCCCGAGACCAGATGAAGAAACACCTGGAGAGCCTCAGCATCGTGGGAATAAAGCCAAAGTAAGGAGGGAATTGTTACACAGACTTTGACTTTAATCATCATAGATGCTGACGTCACTACTATGACGTAACTTCCAACAACTACCTTCAAACTTGCTGTTATTGTTTACCGCTAACTTGTCTTAACAATATATGTAATGGAACAAGTCGTTCCTTAAATAAATATATATTTGTTTTTATCTAAAGGGATGTCCTCGTAACTACAACATACGTGAGTACAAAAACAACCAGAAATCCTCAAAAAGAATAACCATATTTTGCTAAGCCTATATCACACTGCGAATATTTTGAAGATGAATTTAAGGAATTTCACTTTTACCATTCGAATAAACACAAAGAATGATTTTTCTAATTGAATTTTATTCTAAAACTTTGTGAACCCTGTTTCATTAATTACCCTAACTTCCTATTAAGTTGAAAATTCCATAATTTTCAATTAATATTTAATTGTTTTATTAGTTAAAAGAAATGTCTCTTTTCGAAATCAATAACTTTTCATTTCAACTGACTTCTCGTTTTGAAATAAAAATAAATACATTTTTGGTTAAAAATTTCTATTTACGTTTGAAAATTGAAATTATGAGAAGATAGGTCCATTGTTATTAATTTTACAAATAGAATAAATTTGCGTTGATTATTTTTGGTTATTTTCATTAGCATTTAAATGCCGATTTTATAAACTAAATGAAAAACATATTAGATGCATAGATCTAGTATATTAAACTTGTATAAATGGTTAAAATAGTTTATAATACTGGTTAAGCAGAATTTTTCAATATAATTGCTATATCATAATTTGAATAATCGCTTGGAACAATATACAGTAGAATTGAGATAATTCCAACATCTTTAATTCGAATATTTATCTTGGTTCTTTGAATTTTTAAATAATTTTCTAAAAAAAGCCAGGCCCTTCCATTAATTTTTCCATTGCAGTAAGGGCAGTAGAAATTGTTTATTTTTAAAAAGTATCATACGTGTCTATAATAGTTTCGAATTTTCATAACAGATAGCGCGCTAATGTATCGTAATAGAATTTTCTATAAATAGAATTTTCGTTTTTAATTCGAATTTTTGAATAATTTGAATTTTTTTTTGGTTGGTCTCTTAGGCTTCGAATTATCCAATTTTGACTGTATTATCAAAAGAACAAACTAATGAGGCAAATAGTTTCTTGTAAAGTTTTTTTATTTAGCCAAGCTTTCGAAGATTTTTGTTTTTCTACAAGAGTAAAAGAGAGGATAGAAATATTCGAAAGCTAAATAAAAAATCCTACAAGAAACTTGTGGCGTCCACACTCTGCTTCAGCGAGCACGAACTGGGACAAAGCTGCAAAACACATACTACGGGCAATTGAGTGGCGGCCCCACTATGCTTCAGAAGGGCAAGCTGGGAGAACACACTACGCATGCGCGCGGGACGTCATCCGACACTTTTGCTGGCCACTGGCGTCATAACAACAAGGCTTACTCCCAACGGCCGTTACTTCAACCGTTAATTCTTTTCTCTTTATATATTTCTGGCTTTAAATAAATTAATTATAATTTTATCAGCGGCCTTTCCACAAGCCACACCAACACATCACGCAACCACCCAACAAACTCTTTGCCTCAAGATTTTTTTTCTTTTGGTAAATGATTCCTATGTGTAGAGAATGGAACTAATCAACGCTATTAATAAATTTAAATATTGTAGAACGACATTTGAAAATTATCCCGCATTTGTTTCTTTTGATCTAAAAAACTTACTTAAAAACTTACTCTTCACAATTCATCCTTTCATATTTCATACCTAAGGTTAGAAATAGTCGTTATTTCTCCTTGGAATTATTTTCGATTTTTCGTTCAAAAGAAACACATGCGGGATAATTTTCAAATGTCATTCTACAATCATTAGCCGCATTATATTGTATTATAAATTTTTAAATATATAGATTGAAAACATCAATCCAGAAGAGGACATCCATACGGACAAGACACCACAGTTGGCCGGTATTGTGAACAGGGTGCATGGACTGATCTGATCTGCCCCCAATGGACAAGAAAGCACCACAAAAATATATAGAACGAATTTCTATGATTTTTAAACAGAATATGAAACAGAATTGGGAAATCATGACTCATCAGTGGTGAACCTACTCAGCGATTCCACCAATTTAAACCACCATATCTAAGTTATAACTTGATGTTGAATGATTTATTTATTTATTTCAATTTAAAGTGCTATGTCCCCCTAGGGACAGTTGTCTATATATACTTACAAAAATTTTAGGCCGTGAAGAATAGTCATAAGATAATAACAAGGAGAAAAAAAGAAAAAAAAATTGTCATCAAATATTTACATCAAAATTGTTCATTAATCATTATTATAAAAAGAGAAGAGAAAAAAAACATTATGTAAATGTTTAAACATTCAAAGGACAAATGGAGTTCTTAAATCTTAACGAGATTATATCGTCTGTATTTGAAGGTTTACTCTTGATGATGATGTTTAATAAAAATATGCAAATATGTTTCTGTGATTATTAAAGTTTTACAAATAATTCAGCTTCGAGCATAGATCTTCGGCTTAAATGACAAAATATAAAAAACAAATCTTGTTTTTAAGGCAAAATAATTCGTTCAATTCTATACAAACTGAAAGCGTTATGTATATTGTCTATTTTTCATATTACTTTTATTTCTTTTGTGGATATTAATCTACGATTTTAAATGTTTTTGACCAGTATTTTTCTTATTTATTTTTGAAAATATATTTTCTCCCTCAACATAATTTTTCTTTTTACTAATAATCTTTTTAAGGTTTATTATAATTTTTGTGGTATTTTTAAAAGTTAAAATACTACACACTTTCATATATATAACTCGTTTATCCTTTTATTATTAAAAATGTAAGTATATGAAATTTTTTTTTTGTTCATTAAAAATAATTTGCATTGCAATATATCAGAACCAAAAGAAATATCAGTGATATAAAATAACATTTTGAATCTTATATATACAATTTTATCTCATATTAAATATATATTTTTTATATAAATACACTGCGTGACATTGAAAATGGAACACCAAGAAATAGTGGCCAGAAAATTATGCAAATTTCAGGGTAGACGCGCCTAACCGAGTTATGCAAATGATGTAAAATGCGCAGCTCTCGTGCCCACATGGAGTAAGATATAAGGGAAGGAACTTGCAGAAAGGACAGTATTCGTGTCGTTATTTCTTCAAGGAAAATCATTGTAGAAATTTTGTTCTTGTGTCAAAAGACACGTGTAATAACAGAGAATGCCAGGTCATCGTAAACGGAGGCAGTTCAAGCAGACAGACGCTTTTACGAGGGGCATGGTGATCGGACTGAAAAGGGCAGGTTGGTCCATACGTCAAATCGCAACTGATACACACCTTGGTGCGTCCACGGTGCACCGCCTGTGGAGAAGATGGTTGGAACAAGGAAATGTGGCAATTTATAGGAATGTCGGTGCAACCAGAGTGACGTCAGCACGTGTGGATCGGCGTATCCTTCGACAAGCAGTGGCGGCCCCACAAGCCACTTGTACCGCCATCCTGCAACATGTGCAAGACACCCTAGATCATTCCATCTCGACCAGAACTATTTCCCGTCGATTGGTTGCTAATGGCTTGCACTCATGCCGTCCGCTAAGAAGACTGCCATTGACCCCACCGAATAGGCGCCAACGTTTGGAATGGTGCCGGGCTAGATCGACGTGGATGACGGAATGGCACAGGGTCGTGTTCTCAGATGAGTCGCGTTTCTGCTTGTCCAGTGATAGTCGCCGTGTACGCGTGTGGCGTCGACGTGGAGAAAGGTCCAATCCGGCAGCAATTGTGGAACGCCCCACCGTGCGACAATGTGGAATCATGGTTTGGGGCGCAATCGCGTATGATTCCAGGTCACCTTTACTTCTTATTCAGGGCACTATGACGGCCCAACGATACGTTGATGATGTGCTGCGACCGGTGACACTCCCCTACCTTCAGGGGGTACCCAATGCCCTTTATCAGCAGGATAACGCCCGACCGCACACTGCTCGCATTAGCCAACAAGCTCTGCAAGATGTACAGATGCTTCCCTGGCCACCGTACTCTCCTGATCTCTCACCAATCGAGCACGTCTGGGACATCATTGGACGCCGTTTGCATGCCTTGCCACAGCCGCGTTCAAAAGACGAACTGTGGCAAATGGTTGAGAGGGAATGGAGAGCCATCCCTCAGGACGCCATCCGTACTCTGATTGACTCTCTACCTAGACGTGTTGCTGCGTGCATCGCCGTCCGCGGTGGTCCTACTTGCTGCTAAGCCGACGCCGTTCTCGATCTCTGTATTATGACTATCATTTTGAAACAAAGATCACTTATTGTTCGTCCCTGTCTCTCTCTGTCTGCCGAGTTTCATCACTTTCTGGCCACTATTTCTTGGTGTTCCATTTTCAATGTCACGCAGTGTATATAATTTTCTATGAATATTATCATCATGACACACATACATTTCAAGTCGTTTTTCTGTGTTTGTATCGCAGAAAAAAATATAAACAAAATTTAAATATTTCTCAAATTGAAAATTTTCTTTATTTTATTTAAAATGCATATTTTTATTAATATATATTAAAAATAAAATATTTTAATAAATGGTTGAATAAGAGAAAAAGAAAAGGATTTTTTTTTTAAATCGTTTGTTTAATCTATTTCAATAACACAGAGGAAATAATAATAACTTTTTTACGTCATTGGAAAATAAATATTTTAGATTATCCTATATATAAAATATTTTTCTGTATATATATTAATAATAACCTAAATTATTATTTTTGAAGATCATTTATTGTAAAATGTGGGGGGAAGCAAATAATATCTATCTCAACAATATTCAATATAATAGCTAGCCGACAAAATTATCAATACAGTATATATAAATATATATAAGGTTTTATAATATTTTTTCAAGGAAAGTTATAGAAAATTTCGATGTTGATTTAATAGTATAATGTCGAATTGAGAGTATAATGTCAGTATAGCAAGCTATTACTGAACAAATAAGAAGAATTAAATATAATTTATATGAAAAATAGTTGTAAATTAATGATGATTAAAAATATTATTAAATATTATTATTTGGGTATCAAAAAGGTTTTAATACTTTATGTAACAATATAGGGTTATAATAAGCGTGAACTTGTTATAGCCCTATATTGTTACATAAATAATTAAAACCTTTTTGATACCCAAATAATATTTAATAATTTGCTTTAATTATCATTAATTTACAACTACTTTTCATATAAATTATATTTAATTCTACTATATATATATATATATATATATATATATATATGAAGAAAAAACAATAGAAAAAAATAAAAGATAAGTGGGTCAGGTGTTGATATTAAAAATAAAGAAGGCATCTCCTGACCACGAGCACATGTGCTTTTTAGATGGCAGAGCGCCATCTAGTGGAGTAAAAATAAACTAAACGTTTATTTAGCTTACTCCGAGATATTTGGCCAACCCAATTTCTTGATAAATCAAGAAAAGCCATCCACGAACGCGTTTCGCGCTGTTGGCGCTCGTCAGCGTGGAGAAGGCTGTAACCATTGCGACCAAAAATATTTTTTGGACCCAATGGCTTCCCGAGAAATCAAGAAATGGGTATTTAAGGCCAAATTTGCGTAAAGACGCTTAACACATGAAATGTAATATTTTAATATAAGATATATATATATTATATTAGAAAAAGAGATTTCTGCTGATTTTGGAAATTAGAGTTATAGAATTATTAACTGGTTCCTTTGATACATCAGCATTTTATGTTGTTATTGTATTTCAGTCGTGAAAAGAAAAATAAAAACATATTATAATACCAATTTGCTTTAATTGTGCTATTGAAATAATTTAAGAAGAAATATCTGATTTGAAACGTAAAGAAGAAAAGATTACATATTTACATATGTACAAAAAGATTTGAGCCGGCCAACGGGAAACATCAACAATAGGTTTATATAGGGAAAGCCGGGACATCTGGCGGTCGACTTCACAGAGTAGTCTATTCTAGAAATGCTAATTTTAATTCAACAAAGTTGCATATATTGGATTTATAATTAGTTTAATGTTCCAATATTTCGAGGGGCAATTCGCCTCTCTTTATCGAGGATGTTTGTGTTTTTCACGAGTTGCCCCTCGAAATATTGGAACAATAAAATAATTATAAATACAATGCATGATATATGCATCTTTTTAAAATATAATTTTAATTATGGATTGCTCAATCTTCAAAAAAATATATATATATATTGAAAATAGAGCAATCCATAAATAAATCTTTAATTAAATATATGTATATATATATATTGCATTTGCATCGTAGCTTGTTCTACCTTTTCTTGTTTTGGCGGCATTTTGTATTAGATTTTTGAGAAAATTAAATTAATATATAATATGATTTAATAGAAAATAGGTTAATCCTTTCGACATAAATTGTTATGATTATTTTTTGTTTTGTTGTTGAAAAGGGGGGGGGGGAGGTGCAGTCGTGGAAAAAGAAAGATAGTTATTTACCTTTCAAGTAGTTTTTATTTTAAATTACTTGAAGTAAATTTACACATAAAAATGATTTATCACAGCATTATAGAATATATAGAATGAATTCTATAATCGTGATTTAAAAATAAGGCGGGTTAACTATACATATTTACAACAATAATTAAAAAAAGTGGTATGTTCTGAATCTATGGTCAAAAATGTAGAACAGTCAATTAATGAAAATAAAATATATGTTTTTAAAAAATATAAAATATTTGCATTTTATATTATACTAGCCGAGTGACCCGGGCAACGCCCCGGGTTTACCCTAATTAAGTATAGATAGTGGCTTGAAATTGAAATAGGTATATTTTAATTTATTAGAATTTTCAAGAAAGGTTAAATAAAATTATTCCTAAGCACAGTATATACATTTGTGCACATCTGGTGGAAATTATCATTTATAGACGAATGACCCGGCTTCGCCCGGGAATTCCCCCGAGTGCAATTTCCTTCATACTGAAAGAACATTGCTAATAAATAGTATTAGAGCCATAGAATAGCAACACCGAAGTAATACATAGTTCAAATAGTTGGCAGATTTTCCACCCAACCTCCGAGGTACCCGCCCCAGCGTGTTAACTCTTATATATAGTGGTGCATCCTCTGTAGGTCTATTACACTCTTTGGGTAAAAAAGGGATAAGGATTGAAATTGCTTGAGAAGAGTGACCGTGATTGACCAAGCCTAGCCAGCAGCCTGTAATCTAATGTTTTCAGACCCCAGTCAAACATTCGTAGATGTTTTTCTGAAAAATAATTAAAAAAAAAACTAATATTAATATAAATCATAATAATCTGCAACTGTCCTTGAATATTCTAATTCTAGAGATTTTAACTTTCAAATATATACTTTTATAGAGAGAATTATGAAAATAAGATACCACTCAAAAACAACAAAAAAAAGAGACTAAAATAGCATTAAAAAAAAAATTATTCATGACAACACAGAAGAATACACAAAATTTGAAGTTTTATTTTCTGGAGCCAAAAAATAAATATTTCTTCCTGAGCCAACTCTAGAGCAGGCAACATACAATTGCCCATGCGAGAAACAGGGTTGCCCCAAGTCAATGCCAGCAATTTTGAGGGACTGACCTTGAGCCTTTTTAATCGACATGGCAAAAGAAACTTGAATGGGGAACTGCAATCTTTTAAAATGCAAAGGAGAATGTTTATCATCATGAATCAGAGGAATCCGGGGAATAAAAACCTCTTCATTTTGAAAACAACCAGTTAAAATGGTTGCCTCTACCACATGAGGCCACAATCTTTTAACACAGAGACGGGTACCATTGCAAAGGCGGGGTGCATCAATATTTTGTCATTAAATATATACGTATATAGAAAGAATTATGAAAATAATATACCACTCAAACAACAAAAAAAAAAGACTAAAATAGCATTAAAAAAAAAATTTATTCATGACAACACAGAAGAATACACAAAATTTGAAGTCTTATTTTGTGGAGACAAAACATAAAGATTTCTTCCTGAGCCAACTCTGGAGCAGGCAACATACAATTGCCCATGCGAGAAACAGGGTTGCTCCAAGTCAATGCCAGCAATTTTGAGGGACTGACCTTGAGCCTTGTTAATCGACATGGCAAAAGAAACGCGAATGGGGAACTGCAATCTTTTAAAATGCAAAGGAGAATGTTTATCATCATGAATCAGAGGAATCCGGGGAATAAAAACCTCTTCATTTTGAAAACAACCAGTTAAAATGGTTGCCTCTACCACATGAGGCCACAATCTTTTAACACAGAGACGGGTACCATTGCAAAGGCGGGGTGCATCAATATTTCTCAATAAAATAATGGGAACACCAACTCGAAGTTCTAAGTGATGTGGTGGCATCCCAGAAGGTTCTAAAGAATTTAAAAACTCTGTTGTATATTCCACGCAATCCTCAGCATCAATTGTGGAATCCACAGAAGTATATAAAATGCTTTGCCCTGGTATTTCTTTCAAAAGCTGAGCATTTATGGCATCAACTACACAATTCCTTGGAGCCAAAATTGCCCGCTCACAAAGCCAAGGATAGTAATTCGCCCTTCCCCGGTTAAACATCTCCCCAATGTTAGGAAAAACACTATTCTTTAGGCCAGAGAGGGAGTCAACAGTGTTAACCAATTCATTTGAAAAATTAACATTACCATCCGTATCATTAAGTTGGCCACTTCCAAGTTGAAGCAAAAATTGTGAAAATAACAGTGAGTTGGGATCTCCTGAATTGACAGCCCGCATATTTGTTGAAAGAGTAAGTCTTTCAACAAATGACCAAAGTGGGGATGCCTTTAAGCAAGCATGCAACTCATCTGCTATTGTACCTCTAGGGATAATGGGCAATATCTGCCTGAAGTCACCGGCCAACAACAACACTACACCTCCCATTGGTCTCTGATCCTGCCTACAATCTTTAAGTGTTATGTCAACTGCCTCTAAAGCATGCCTGTGTGCCATAGTACATTCATCCCAGACAATAAACCCATTGCGGAATCAGCATTCAAATTACAAACTGGTACCTCATCCCTGGTCAAATCTAAGGGTAATTTGAAAGTGGAATGAGCAGTTCTGCCACCATGCAACAGAGTGGCCGCAATACCAGAAGAAGCTGTAGAAAGAGCAATGTCCCCAGTACTTCGTACCTTTGTAAGAAGAAGATTGATCAGAAAAGTTTTTCCTGTGCCCCCCGGAGCATCAAGAAAGTACAATCCGCCAGCATTGGAATCAATTTTAGAAAGGATCCTATCGTAAGCCTCCTTTTGTTCAGGGACATTGGCAAGTTTCGGTTCATTCGAAGCCACAAATTGTAGTAACCTGCTGAGATCATACGATGTTTCTCTTAAAAGTTCATGACTGGTTCGGTGAGTAACATTGTGCTGTGGGGACCTCATGCCAAACTTTGTCAAATGGAAACCAGTCATTTGCAGAACTTTTTGTTCTAAAAGTATTAAAGCCTGATTTGACATTTCGGATGTCAGCTGTAAAAGACCGTCATTGGCTTGCTGTCTGGCAAGATTCAGAATATCTGCAGACATTGGTTCTTTAAATTGTGCCCAGATATCTTGAGGGTTGGTAGGGTGGCAGCAGGTAAGAATAATAGCAAAAAGTTCCCGGATTTTTAAAGGAGACTCACTTAGCACTGCTTCCTGAATACAATGATGCCATTGCTGGTCATTCTCAAGCAACCCCAAATGCAGACATGCCTCTTTATATGTTTGACAGAGCACACCATTGATTGTTCTGAGGGCTGCAAAAGAAGTCGGACCACGAACACTATGAAGCAGCATGCGAAGATAAAAACATTCCTCAAAATTTGGATGAACGGTGTAGACTCTGCCAATAGCATCAGAAGCAAAAGCAACTTGGTCAGCAATGCGAGTGCCTTGTTTTCGAGGCTGCCATGATTTAGTAGCAGACCAAATGTAGTAAACAGGAACTTCAACATAGAGAAGTGTTTTTGCAAAGTTATCGCGCTGGCAAAGGGCAAAAAATTCTGTCAACGTGGTCTTAGGTGGACGGTGAGCCTGTAGTGCAGCATTAGCAGAAGTAAAATATACACGCTGCCCATTTTACAAGTGTACAGAGAGATGTTGAACCATTGGATGGCGTCTGTGAATAGGGAATCCCAGAATGCGCCAAACAGCTTCATTGCTACTAATATATCGACCATGTTGGTACTCTAGCACTTCATTAGACTCTGTTTGAGCACCACTAACTGCAAAAATTGATTGGTCTGAACCCTTGTATATGTATTTGCAGATATATTTTATAGCAGAGATTGAAGCACAGGACTCCACATTGATGTGAGCATCAAATAGTCTGCATAGAAGAGGCGAATATGGCACAACATACCTATTATCAATGGTAACATCAGTCATGCGCACAACCTGAACACCATTCTCAATGGTGAAAACTCTCACTCTTTTAACAAAAGAAAAGCCACCTACCTCAGGCCTGCGACGTCTGTACAATGGGTAGCCATCCCTATCTGTCTGCGTTTCAGCCAAGAGTAGCCGTGGATATTTCTTTTGGCATCTACCCCGTTCCATGCAGCCAGGATTAGGATACCCATGTCCACATGGCCCATGAATCATATTTTTGGTTACAGTCCGAAACAGTGAAGCATCAACCTCCGCATTGGGGATTTCAGCACAAATGATCGAATCAATCTGGTTTGGGCGAATCTTTTCTTTAAGCCACAATAAAATATGCGCATGTGGTAGCCCTCGCTTTTGCCATTCAATGGTATAACACCAACATTGGGGCTTGCCAAAAACATCACCCTTGGTGATCAAATCTATAAGCTTGGTAACTTTCAATTGAAAAATGCGAGCAACCAAGTCATGCCGAACAAATGCACCTTGGGTGGGGAACTGCATTAGTTTTATCTCAGGCCACTCAGGATTGCATGTAAATGTAATAAAAAGGTCTGGGCGACCATATTTACGGACGTAAGCCATGCAATCCTGGGCATACTCATGCATGTGCCTTGGACTGCCCACAAAGGAAGAAGGAAGAATAACTTGTCTTCCAATAAGGGCATGACTCCTGTCAGTGCGAATAGCATCTAACAGATTGATGTATTCGGTTGCACGAAGTTGAGCTTGATGCGCTGAGATGTAATGCAGCCTTTCAGATTCCACCTTGGCATAAATGTCGACCAGAATTTGATGGGTCAAATCTCCAAAAGCCAGTAACCAATTTGTTATGCCAGGATTACGGCTACGAATCATTAGCAGTGAAGCATAAAAATCCATGCAAGAAACCGTCTTGTGCGCCGAAGGAACCCCATTAATCAGCTGAGGGATATGGAAATGATAACCATCTTGACCATTCCAAAAAACCAATGGGTATTGCAGGGCGTCATAAGACCTGTGAAACTCGTTAATCCTCTGCACACCACTGCCTCTTTTGGAAAGAACAATGTCACGTCTGTCACAGTTTTCCTGCACAATAACAATGGCAACCTCATTAATGGTTGGAGCATTGAATGTGCGAGGATGGTGTCCAGGCGGTGCTTTGTCAGCCTTAATGACCAACTTGTAATCAGGAGAAGGCATTTTTTCAATGGAAGCTTTGAACAAATGGACATAAGGATTATGTTGATGCAACATATCTTGCAAAATGCTAACAATGTGGGGCTTAGTGATAGGAAAGTTTCTATGGCGGGTGGCAACCTCTGCACTACTATCTCCGATGAAGAAAACCTGAAGGAATGCTGGCTGTAGTTGGCGGCTATCAGAGTCGAGTGGTGGCAAAACAGAGCCAATTCTATGATAGACCTGGCCTTGGACCTTAAACGTTGGCATGTAACCTGGCAACACAACACGACTACCACACCCAAAAGATGTCATTTGGAAGGCATTGTTATAGTGACGGATATGTCGCATGAACTCAGCCGAGTGAGGAGAAGACCCATCGAGCAGAGTTCTGAGAGCTTCTGGGGGTTCAGGTAAAACAGGAATTCTGACCTTACCTGCAGAACAGCACATTCCAGGCCGCTCACCATTGTACTTAAAGGCAGTACAATGTTGACATTGTTTTTCCATATGGCCAATCTGAAGAAAAGTAAATTGTTCATAATTCAGGGCCGGATTGTAATGGAAAGCAGCATTGAGGATATCAGCCCAAGTGCTAGCTCGTTGCCTGAAATACCGCAACTGGTAGCCTCCTGTCGTGTTTGGGACTGCTGGGGAGTCTCTGATGCGCGTTGAACTCTGTGGTGCAGCCGGTCACTTTGGAGACGGGCTTGAGACTGTTGGGGATTCTCTGATGCGCGTTGAACTCTGTGGCGCAGCCGGTCACTTTGGAGGCGGGCTTGAGACTGTTGGGGATTCTCTGATGCGCGTTGAACTCTGTGGCGCAGCCGGTCACTTTGGAGGCGGGCTTGAGACTGTTGGGGATTCTCTGATGCGCGTTGAACTCTGTGGTGCAGCCGGTCACTTTGGAGACGGGCTTGAGACTGTTGGGGATTCTCTGATGCGCGTTGAACTCTGTGGCGCAGCCGGTCACTTTGGAGGCGGGCTTGAGACTGTTGGGGATTCTCTGATGCGCGTTGAACTCTGCGGCGCAGCCGGTCACTTTGGAGGCGGGCTTGAGACTGTTGGGGATTCTCCAATGTGCGGCTACTTTGGCCTCTAGCAGCTCGGGCAGCCATGCGTCGAGCTGCAGGTGTACTTACTCCAATTGCAGATCTTTTGCGAGGCATATCAAATGGGATGATTCAATTTGAAAATATGTCCTAAAAAAACAGAAATAGCACAATCAGTACCAAAAATATATCTGTATATATATATAAAAAAAAAAGCTTATAAGGAAAACAGTGCAGACCCAAAACATGATTTTTTCAAAAGAATAACAAAACAAAGGCCATTACAACAATTAAAAAACATAAGCCCATTGTTTATATACAGTAATAAAAGTTTGTAAAGAGTGTCAAATCTGCATTGGTTACTAACCGTAACTTTGTAAAATGTAGTGCCCTATCAACATGTCAGTAAAAAATAATAATACTAAAAAAAAACTAATGCCAAAATAGCCATGTTAATATTTTAGGCTGATAAAAACCAATGGGTATATGGATTATAGACAAACACATGTTTTGGCTGTTAAATGAGACAGTAATTAATAGTAAATTTTCACTACTGTATTTTCTGCATATTGACTATTGTTTGTTTAATTTTAAGAATTATCATATTGACTGTAAATAAAAAAAACAAAGGCCAGAACAAACCTTAACTTGGCAATATAAATTTTAGACAAACACATGTTTTGGCTGTTAAATGAAGCCATGTTAATATTTTAGGCTGATAAAAACCAATGGGTATATGGATTATAGACAAACACATGTTTTGGCTGTTAAATGAGACAGTAATTAATAGTAAATTTTCACTACAGTATTTTCTGCATATTGACTATTGTTTGTTCAATTTTAAGAATTATCATATTGACTGTAAATAAAAAAAACAAAGGCCAGAACAAACCTTAACTTAGCAATATAAATTTTAGAAAAACACATGTTTTGGCTGTTAAATGAGACAGTAAATAATATTAAATTTTCACTACTGTATTTTTTGCTTATTGACTATTGTTTGTTTAATTTTAAGGATTAGCAATATAAATTTTAGACAAACACATGTTTTGGCTGTTAAATGAGACACTAATCATATTAAATTTTCACTACTGTATTTTTCGCATATTGACTATTGTTTGTTTAATTTTAAGAATTATCATATTGACTGTAAAAAAAAAACCACAAAGGCCAGAACAAAAATGGATAAAAAATAAGAAAGCCATTGTTTACATACAGTAACGCTAATTTTGTAAAGTTTTCTTTTTTTTAATTGTGTGAAACTTACCTTAACTTAGTAATATAAATTTCGCTCTCAATACTTTTTAAAAAAAAAGTGACACTCGTATAAAAAGATATTTAAAAAAAAGTAAGCAAGCAACTTGAAAAGAAATGCAGAACGCTCATTGGTCGCTTAATTGGCCTCGTGTTGTTACTTTCCGTCGTATTTACTCCGCGTAAGCCTCGTATTTACTCCGCGTAAAAAAAAGTTCTTCAAATGAAAAAAAGAAATAGCCAAAAATACAAAGCAAATTGTATCCAAAAATTTTCCTCAGGTTTATAAAAAGCGACATGCAAAATTTGGTACCAATTGGTTCAGTAGTTTTTGAGTTTATCGCGAAACAGACAGACAGACAGGAATTGACTTTTATATATATATATAGATAATATACTAGACGGGTGACCCGGGCTTCGCCCCGGGATTGACCCGTGTGCATATCTACCCGAGTGATATATATTTAGATACGATATTTTTTTATAATTGTTTGTTATTAGCATTATCTATTTGTTTGCATCGGCATAATTTAATCTAATCTTTGATAGAGGGCGCTGTTTGTGAGCTAAGTAGAATAATTTTAATATATAGTTTTAATAATTGATTTATATATTTTTTAAAATAGCTTATCGTCTTCCCCGTATTTTTTTACCTATGTATGGAAATATTGGTTTGAATTAGTGAACTACTGCGAATTTGTATACCGGACATACAAACAAACAAACATACAAACATTGATTTATATATATATATATATGTTTCGTATATTTCTCAGATATTCCCGAATGTCTATGCTGCAAGCTCGATTGTGAGTTCCAATAATAAATAAACCAAAAATTTATCCAGTTCTAAATATAGATAGAATCATAAAAAAATCTCATGAAAGAAATCTATAAGATCTAGGTCAGGCACCATCAAATTTGATACAGAAAAGTCCTCAAAGATATTTCTTCAAGTTTTACATCCAATTTTATTACAGTCTTGAAGTATTTTATGACCAAACATTTCTATAGGAGTCTCTCTTTCTTTACGTCTCATACTATCTCCCTTAATTTTTTATAACCATTCCAACTTTTATAAAAACTTTTATTTTGTACGAAAGTTTATATTGAAATTCCCGATTGAAAATGGAATTAAAAGAAATTACAGGTCTTAAATCCGATATGATTTTAATATGGTATTATTTATAGAGCAATAACACGCCATCTATATTTTAAAAAAGAAAATATTTAAGCATGTAAGATTCTATTATATATAAAATAAACTTCTACTGTCCTTACTGCTATGAAAAATATATTGGGAAGGCTTTGGCTCATCAGTGGTTAATCCTCCCAGCGGTTTCGCCAATTTAATCTACCAGATCGAATTTTTAGAGTTCTAATACTGTATTGGATGATTCTGTTTGTATATTCTACATTTAAGGGTGGAATATTTGAAATTTTATTCAAATAAACTATGTATTATTCATCTGGATTCAGAGAATGACAAAATTTCTCTGATTCGCGTTAACTTTGTAATTAATAAATTTATTGTAAAACGACATTTGAAAATAATCCCGCATGTGTTTCTTTTGAACGAAAAATCGAAATATATGGGAATTCCCATACCTGGACACCTTATTTTTCCGTTTATCATTACTCTTCACAATTCATTCTTTCATACTTCATCCCTAAGATTAGAAATAATCGTTATTTCTCCTTAAAATAAATTTCGATTTTTCGTTCAAAAGAAACACATGCGGGATTATTTTGAAGTGTCGTTTTACAATCATAAGCCGCATTATATTGTATCTATATTAATAAAATGCAAATTTCATATGTGTACATCACTAAAAACTTTCGTTACAATGCATCAATTTCAACCAAATTTTCAACATTTATGTAAAACGAGATGGAGCAGGTTTTGCTTAACATCAAAATATTTTTCCCTAACATTAACATGCGTAACTTCGCTGTTATCGATTAAATACAAAAAAAAATCAACAGAGTTAATTTTATTTATATATAAATACAAAATTAAATTTCAACAGAGTTAATTTTTTTACATACTAGCTAATAATCTCAATCTAAAAAAATATTCAAAACAAGCAATTTTAAGATAACACCATATGTAAAACAGTCGGCCAAGAAAACAAATAACGTGTAATATATATATATAATATAATATATATAATAAAATCTTAAATATTATTTATCAAAAGTAAGATTATCTCAGGATGACACGGCAATTTATTTGAGACAAGAATAATGATACAATTCCAAGGCGAAGATACTATTCCTTTAACTTCCAATTACCGAGGGAACCAATTAATATTGATTTTATTCAACTTATCGAGTATTTTTCAAGGGACCGGAAAAAAATGTTCACTAGATAAAACGATGATTTTGTAATGTAGAAAATTAGGAAAGACCAAATTCAGGATGACACGGCACACAGGGACCGGGAAAAAATGTTCACTTTATCGAGAGATTCAAATTTACAAGTTTCAAATTATCAAAATATATCTTCTTTTTTAAATAAGTTTATAGAGAATTGTTTTAACAAATGTTCGTTAGACAAACCTTTACTCGGGTAAAAACCCGGGCGAAGCCGGGCACATCCGCTAGTTATAAATAAAATTATTGCGTAAGGGTTTTAGATATTTTTATAAAGATAATATATCGCGCGCAATTGTCTTAATTCTGAATATCCAAGCGCTCAGTAACAACATGATTTGTATGAAAAAGAAATAGTACAAATGTGATATTGTACTGGAATAAGGTGCATAAATTAAGAAAAAAATGGAAACGCATACATGATTAGCTTTTCTTGATTAATCAAGAATGAGTATTTGACCAATTCTGGAATAATTTTAAAAAATCAACAAGAATAGTTAATATTTATTCCGATAGATGGCGTAAGCCATCAGTAACTTTCAGTTGCACGATAAGGAGATGCACTGTATTTTTTTTTTATAAATAGGTTTAAATGCTAATTTTTAATTATTCTTTTTTTTTTTTTAATTCATAGAAGCATTTTTCTGGCAGACATATTCAATTTTTTATCATCATCATTTAATATTGTTTTTTTTTTCTTAGTTAGTTATCAAATCATTTTGAAATTGTAGTTTCATTTTTGTTTTGTTGTGTTCCTTTTTAAGCAATAAAATATATATAGAAGTAAGGTATAATATTCAATTCAAACATATGGAACCAACATCGATTCATTTCTAAAACAAAGCAAAATCATAAGTTTATACAACTTTCACTTTTTCATACAAGGATATACCGACATATATTAGTAGCCATAGCTTGTTTTAAAAAGAACCTCTACCATATATATGAATAGAGATAGAACAATGTTAAATAAAATATAAAAGAGAGGAAAAACACAACAAAGAATGACAAGATATGTAAAGTCGTGCAATAATCTCATGTTTTGACTACCAAATTTTACCCTCCTGGGATTGGATAGTGAACAGATATAAAAGGAAATGTTTAAGAGAGAGCTAGAGTAGAGAAATAATGTTTGTTTTTTATTATAGCGATTCTAAAACTCAATATGTACACTGTGTGAGAAAGAAATTACTGAAGAACTCCCCCATTACCTGCTTAATTGTACAACCCTTGATGCAGAGAGGAAGACCCTATATCAACAAATTAAATGTACCAACATTTCACCCTACGTATTGCTTTCAAAAATATCAGCAAACAAATCTAATGCAATAGTTTACTATACATTTTTAGATCATCATTATGTAAGGACCAGTCAACAATTTAATGACTTTGAGATGAAGAGTAAAGCCAGTTCAATTTCTATGTAAATAACACAAGATGATTATTACCTTACCCAATTGGGAGAATCTGTATGGGGCAAGTCCCTAGTAAAGGCTTTTGTGTGGGTGTGTTATAACGATTCTACTCTTTACTTTCCTAAACGCTTTCGTCATACATCTAAGAAGTTTATACTAGCACAATTTGGATTATAGATTTTGAATTTCAACACACAAAACATGATATCCCGGCTAGAGATAATTGCGTCGATTTACATTTTTTAAACAGAAACAGTTATAAACAATATTGTTGCGTTGTTGGTTGACAAAGAATAACTTCCGTGGGTACAAAGGATCTTTACGACTTTATTTAAGTCTAATCGATGAAATAATTACAGAAGAGTGCAAAAATAAAACAACAATAAAGAAATCAGTAATTACAAACTCACCAACTGCAGCACAGTGAAGGAAAACAGGAGCAGAACAGGAGACAGAAGTTGGTAGAACCTTTAGAATCTTCCAGGAAGTACACCAGGTCGGCGGTAGGCAGCAGTCCGACCTCTTGAGACAGCAGCATTTGCTTGGAGTCCACCACGTAGCTTCGTTCTTCTTCTCCACTTATCTTTCTTCCTCCTGGAATGAGTTTCTCATCCCTATATGTCCCAGAGTAGATCTTTGCAGAACGGTCACGGTTGGTCAGCCAATCAGAAAGCCGCGAGCACCTAGCCTTGCGCAATCGCTATAGATTGGCCAATCAGTTGTCTTCCGCTTTTTCCACATTATTCTTAAATGTTCTAGAATATTCTCCCTCCATTCTGGAATGTGATTTTCTTTCTACGTAACAATATTATACAAGAAAAAAATAAATAAATAAAAGAGAAACAATAATATATATTAGGAACCTAAACCTTCCAGGTTAGAAAGATAATCATAAATATATCTATAAAAATGGTCAAATCTGTGATAATTATCTCTCTAGTATTATATTTAGATAGATTATAGATACAAAAATATAAGAACTAATCCAAAATTTGGATTAGGTCTTATTCTATTGTAAGATTATATTAAATGGTAAACAGATTATACAAGATATAGCAGAAGGTTGTGGGTTCGATTCCCGCCCCTGGACACCTTTATTTTTCCCGTTCGCCATTACTCTTCATATTTTCACCCTCTCATTCTTCATTCAAAAAAAGTTAGAAATAGTAAATATTTCTCTTTAAAATAAATATTGATTTTTCATAGAAAAGAAACTTATGCGGTATAATTTTAAGTATTGTTAAGATTATACAAGAGTTATCTCACAAGTTTACACCTCGGGTTGTTCTTCATCAATTTGTTTCTGATCTAGATTTACCTTATATAGCTCTAGTAACTATATATGAAACCGGGGTTCGGTGGTCGAGTGGTCTAAACCGTTGGTTTTCGACCGCTACGACCCGGGTTCGATTCCCGCATTGGACACTTTTTTCTGATAACAAAAAATATATTCCAACGACCCCCAATTCTTGCAAAATTCCAAACCCACCAACGAGTGCAAGTAAACAAACAGGGCTTTGGTACATTTGTAAGTGCAAAGTCGAACTGCTTTTTACATGTGTAGACATGTGGTGCACTTACAATTAAAGCAGTCGCTAACTACCCACCATGATTATCATGGCTTGTACCACGTGTACAAGAGATAATATATATTAAAAAATAAAAAAGGTCAGGTGTTGATATTAAAAATAATGAAAGCATATCCTGACCAAAATCACATGTGCTTTTATAGATGGCAGAGCGCCATCTAGTGGAGCAAAAAATAAACTAAACGTTTATTTAACTTGCTCCGTGATATTTGGCCAACCCAATTTCTTGAAAAGCCATCCACGAACGCGTTTCGCGCTTTTGGCGCTCATCAGCGTGGAGTAGGCTGTACCAATAAAAATTATAAACCAGATAAAAGTATAAATATAACCAACCGAGCAATGAAGGTTACATTGATGTTATAACCAATCCTGGGCAAACCAAGAAACACAATAAATTCATACATAATCAGTTTTGAAAATAGAGCAATCCATACTTAAATCATTAGATAGTAAAAAGGAATATATTGGATTGAATAAAATATTTATTTGCCAATATTTCTTTGTGTATGCAAAAATATAATGCCTCGATAAAGGTTGGCGTTCAACCAACCGAAATATTGACAGATACATATTTTATCCAATCCAATATATGTCTTTTTACTATCTAATACATAATCAGTAAGAGCCTACAGAATTCAGTGGTATCCCAACAAATGGAACGCTAACCAGTTATCAGCAGCAGAATCCCAACAATCCATAGCAGACGAAGAACCAACCGACCATTACATAGGATCAATACACGGTGAAGATAATGGAGGTTAATTGTTGCAGACGAATCCTTATCTTACAGAGCACAGCGTGGCCAAATCATTTACTCCAAATCTCCTGGCTTCCGAGTGACTGTATCGTCTGAAACAATGACTTCATTGGATTTTCTCCACTCCCACTTCACATATAGGTCTCATTCCTTTCTCTCCATATATACATATATACCTTTTGCAATTAATTTGATCGGTGTATACCTTTTTTAATTGTCATTGCAATTATTCCTCAATCTAAACATATATAAAGAATATCTGCTGATTTTGGAATTATATATATAAAATTATTCCTTGCTGATTATTTTTTGCTTATCCCTAGTACACGTGGTACAGGCCATAATAATCATAGTGGGTAGAAGTAGGCGCCTGCTTTACTGTAAGTGCACCACGTGTCTACACATGTGAAAAGCAGTTCGACTTAATACTTACAAATGTGCCAGAGCCCTGTTTAGTTACTAACACTCGCTGGTGGGGTTGGACTTTTGCAAGAATCGGGGGCCATTGGAGCAATTTTTTTATCAGAAAAAGTGTCCAATGCGGGAATTTAACCCAAGTCGTAGCGATCGAAAACCAATGGTTTAGAGCACTCGTTCGCTGAACCCCATATAAAATCATTACTTGTTAATGCTGAGTATCTTTGTGATATTGTAGTCGTGATGATATTAATAAAAATAGTTTAAATCAGAATTAACTTTAATTGAGCTAATAGACATAATTAAGGAAGAAATACCTGATTTAAGGCGTAAGAATAAATAAAAGATTACATATTTGCATATCTACAGAAATATTTGAGCCGGCCAACGGGAAACCACAACAATGTGTTTATATAGGGTGCTTTTTAGAAGGAAGAGCACTATGCGGCGCTGAAAAACATTCATTCGAGCAGAAGACACAAAGCCAGATCATCTCTTTATAAAAATATCGCTTCTCTGACACAAAGTTTGGAGCGGGACGTTTCACAAGAGTGACATCCACGGCGCCAATTTATAATTGTAACGAATAGTATTTAAATAAAAACATTTAATCGGGTAAAACCTGGGCGTTGCCCGGGTCATTCGGCTAGTAACAAAATATATATTCTCTCAATTCACTAAGATAAGAAAAATAAAATTGACACAAGACGGTTAAATATAAAAAGATTTTTCACATGTCTACATAAATTTAATTTAAATTTAATTTATATCACTTTTTAAATTAAATTTTCACTTTATATAAAATAATCATATATAGGAAAATTGCGTTTTACTATTATAAAATATCAGAAAACCTTGCGTAATATGTTCCTTTATTAAAAATAAAGATTTTTTTAATAAAAGAAACTTTTTGTGAAATTTTTTGATATTTTATAACATATATAGCAATAATAATATAAAATAATATATAGAAATTTTAAAAATATTATAAAGCAAGAAATTGAATATTCTTTGAGTGTGAAAGCTTGTAAAAATAGGAACTTACCCTCTATTATTAATTTGTTTATTTTTTTGCTTGGTCGTCTGTTTTGCATAAGTTGAATCTGGTTAGAACAATGTATGTAAATTAGATGATATTTTTGTTGCCTTAAATACGAGATAATTAACTCGTTTCTATATATATCTAAAAATGTTTAATGTTTAATAAATTAATTTTATAAATCTGTAAGAATTGTCTTCAAAAACGATCCAACATATTATTTAAAATATTTTATCTATAGATAGAAAATACGTTTGATTATATTTTATTCAGTGAATATTTATTATCATGAAGCCATTTCTGCTTGCATTCACAAGCATACAAATAGTAAAGTATTTTATTCTTTAAATTAGAGATTTTCTTTAGCCTTTAATTCGATTGGATATTTCTTTTCACGCTTTTCTTTAAGGGAAAATTAAATTTTAATCAAAAGGAACAAGAGATAAAATAGTGTTTTCACTTATATTTAATCTGGCAAAATTTAACGCCTTCCTCTCTTTGAGAAAAAATCAATTTGGCAACACTGGATAAAGATCCACATTCACTGATAAATATTTTATATTTTGGTTTTGTTTCGGTCATTTTTCCCAATAGTCAATGGTCTTATGAAATTCTTTTTGTTAGTATATAAAAAAGGAATAGCTCAAATAAAAGTTTTTATATTTTATGATGACCTTTATAAAATAAAATGTTCTTCTGATTTTTATTGCCTGTTACAAATAGGGATTCGGTAGCATTGTTAGATATACCCGCGCATGCGCGCCTACGAAATTGTTAACATTTATTCTCCTCTTTTAAAAATTATTCAATATATTTATTCAAATATTGCTGAAATATATATATGAGAAAGTGTTAAGAAAAAGGCATCTCCAAAAAAAAAAAATGCAATTAGAATTTATGATGGATTGCGCCATCTGTCTGTATAAATATCAACTACTAGCGGATGTACCCGGCTTCGCCCGGGTTTTACCCGAGTAAAGGTTTGTCTAACGAATCTCTCGATAAAGTGAACATTTTTTCCCGGTCCCTTGAAAAATACTCGATAAGTTGAATAAAATCAATATTAATTGGTTCCCTCGGTAATTGGAAGTTAAAGGAATAGTATCTTGCCTTGGAATTGTATCATTATTCTTGTCTCAAATAAATTGCCGTGTCATCCTGAATTTTGTCTTTCCTAATTTTCTACATTACAAAATCATCGTATCATCATGATAATATTTAGAGTAGATTGTTGAATTATAACAGATAAATTAAAATATTTATCTTGATTATTTTTAGGCGAAAAGTTATTTCAATTTTTTTTTGCTAGAAACCTTCCCAGTACTATACTAAATAACTTCCTAAAGTTTCATGGCGTTCCAATGAGTGGTTTGGTCAGGCATAAAGGACAGACAGACACATACATTCATTTTTCGTTGATTTTTAATTATTCCAGAATTTGTCAAATACCTTTTCTTGATTAATAAAAAAAGCTGACACGTACGCGTTTCGGGCTGTTGGCCCTGATCAGCTTGGTGCAATGATGAGGAGATGCCTTTAATTCATTAACCTTATCCCAGTAATATTTCACATTTTTACTAACCTTTCACATATATATGTATAGAATGAAAGGATTTAAAAGCACGAATGTTTCTTTCATACATAATACAAACTTCTACTGTCCTTACTGCGATGAAAATATATATTGGGATGTCTTGGCTAATCAGTGGTGAACCCTCACAGTGGTTTCGCCAATTTAATTCACCAGACCTCTTCTCAGAGCTACATAATACTGAATTGCACGGTTCTGCATATATACGCAGCACTGAAGGATGGAATCTCAGAAATGTTTTTTAAGAAAACTATGGACATAAGCTTATAGGACAGTAGAATTACATTCAAATTTTTGCATCGAGCAATGCTCTTCCGTAAACATTAAAGACATGGCCAGTTGGGCATAAATTCATACATATGTTTATATTGGGAGTACAAATAAGTTTTGAGGGATTTGCAAAAGAAGCCACAACAAATATTATATAAATAGCATCGGACCTTGTAAGGTTTCATGTTAAGGCTTCATCATTTCCCCAAAAAAATCAGAAGTCTTTTCACTCAAGTGTAAGGAACTTTTTTTGTGCTCTAACCATGTCAACCTTTTTGCCAACAAAACACAATTTGCGGGAAGCGCTGCTTTTTTGTTTTAATTTGAAGAAAAGTGCAACTGATGGACATCGATTGCTGTGTGAGGCATATGGTAAACATTCTCTATCAATAAAATCATGTGAGTACTGGTTTCGGCGTTTCAAAAGTGGCGATTTTGACACCAGAGACAAAGAACGCGGAGGGAGGCCAATAAAGTTCGAAGACGCTGAGTTGGAGGCTTTATTGGACGAAAATTCAAGCCAAACTCAAGAGGAGCTCGCTGAAGCCTTGGGAGTGACTCAACAAGCGATTTCGAACCGTCTCAAGGTCATGGGTATGGTACAAAAACAAGGAAATTGGGTTCCATATGAACTCAAGCCAGGAATCATCGAGCACCGTATTTGCACATGCGAACTACTGCTCAAAAGACAAAATCGGAAGGGTTTTTTGCATCGAATCGTGACGGGGGACGAAAAGTGGATTCACTACGACAACCCAAAGCGCAGAAAATCGTCGGTTAAGCCCGGTCATGCATCAACTTCAACGGCCAAACCGAATATTCATGGCAAGAAGCTAATGCTGTGCATCTGGTGGGATCAGCTCAGAGTGATCTACTATGAGCTACTTCAGCCTAACGAAACCATCACTGGAGAACGTTACCAACAACAATTGATGCGATTAAGCCGAGCATTGAAGATTAAAAGCCCACTATATGCCAAAAGACATGACAAGGTGATCTATCAGCACGACAACGCTCGGCCACATGTTGCAAAAGTTGTCAAGGAGACTTTGGAGGCGCTTCAATGGGATGCCCTACCCCACCCGCTGTATTCACCAGACATTGCTCCTTCAGACTACCACATGTTCCGTTCGATGACACATGGCCTGGCCGAGCAGCACTTCACTTCTTACGAAGAGGCGAAAAATTGGGTCAATGTTTGGATCGCCTCAAAAGACGAGGAATTTTTTCGACACGGAATCCGTATGCTGCCTGAAAAATGGGAAAAAGTCGTAGCTAAAGATGGACAATACTTTGAATGAAATATATTGTACTGATTTCTCTGAATAAAGCTTCGAATTTATAAAAAAAATCCCTCAAAACTTATTTGTACTCCTAATACATATGTATAAATTCATATATATGTGTGTGTGAAAAATAAGAAGAAATAAAAAGGAAATATATATCGTAACGTTTTTGTGTTAAATGTTAAAATATGTTTTACATTGTTAATTTAAGTTTGTTGTTGTTTTATAATAATTAAGATTCAAATTACATTGTTGTTTATTATCGTTTGTTTAAAAATAAAAATGCATTACATGTGATGATGATAACAAAATGACTTTTTAAAATTAATATATAGAATTCATTGAAAAAAATTGTAAAATTCACAAACGTTACAATATATATGTCACATTTTGCATAATGGTTATTTGAACTAATAAATACCTTTATCTGTTAATTAAGTATAAATACATCTCTGATTTTACTTTTTTAAATCTGATATGTATGTGTCTGAGATGTGGCGCTGAGTTTGTTGTTGACACACATTAAAATGTTATAATACCTTGATAAAGGTTGGCGTTCAGCCAACAGAAATATATTGGTAAAATAAATTATATTTTTCACATTGTGTCGCGGTCTCACACAATTCTGGCCTTAACTACCCGTTTCATGATTTTTCAGGATGCCTGAATGACCAGTTTTTTTGGTCGTTGAGGTACAGCTTGCACCACGCTGATGAGGTCCAACAGCCCGAAACGCGTCCGTGGTTAGCTTTTCTTGATTAATCAAGAATGGGTATTTGGCCAATTCTGGTATAATTAAAAAATCAACGAGAATAGTTGATATTTATTCCGATAGATGGCGCAAAACATCAGCAACTTTCAGTTGCACGATAAGGAGATGCCTTTTTCATAAATTATATTTTGATCCAATGTATGCTTTTTTAACACAAAGCAATGACGCGCCATCTAAACATATAAAATAAAAGGATTTAAAAGCGCGAATGTTTCTTTTATACATGAAACGAACTTCTACTGTCCTTACTGCGATGAAAAAAATATATTGGGAGGGCTTGGCTCATCAGTGGTGAACCCTCCCAGCGGTTTCGCCAATTTAATCCACCAGACCGCTTCTCAGAGCTCTAATACTGTATTGGATCATTCTGCTTTTATATTCTACACTGAAGGATGGAATCTTAGAAATGGGTTTCAAGTAAACTATGGACATAAGCTTATAGGACAGTAGAATTACATTCAAATATTTGCTTCGAGCAATGCTCTTCAGCAAACTATAAAGACAAGGCCAGTTAGGTATAAATTAACACAAAGCAATGACGCGCCATCTAAACATATAAAATAAAAGGATTTAAAAGCGCGAATGTTTCTTTTATACATAAAACGAACTTCTACTGTCCTTACTGCGATGAAAAAATATATTGGGAGGGCTTGGCTCATCAGTGGTGAACCCTCCCAGCGGTTTCGCCAATTTAATCCACCAGACCGCTTCTCAGAGCTCTAACCATCCTTCAGTGTAGCATATAAAAGCAGAATGATCCAATACAGTATTAGAGCTCTGAGAAGCGGTCTGGTGGATTAAATTGGCGAAACCGTTGGGAGGGTTCACCACTGATGAGCCAAGCCCTCCCAATATATTTTTTCATCGCAGTAAGGACAGTAGAAGTTCGTTTTATGTATAAAAGAAACATTCGCGCTTTTAAATCTTTTTATTTTGTATGCTTTTTTAATTAAAGATATATAATTTTTATATATAGACTAACAAATGTTTGTTTAACTATAGCATGGTTAAGCCTCTAAAACATATTTTTTGCTTCTCTTCAAAGGGGAAATTAAATTTTAATCAAAAGGAACAAAAGATGAAATTTTATTTTCACTAATGTTTAATCTGGCACATTTTTGCGTCTCCTTTCTTTGAGAAAATCAATATGGCAACACTGGATAAAGATCCAAATTTTGACTTCACTGATAAATATTTTATATTTTAGTTATTTTCAGTCATTTTTCCAATAGTCAATGGTCATATAATGTTTGTATTAGGGAATAGAAAGCAATAACACGCTTATATTTTGTTATTAATAAACATTTCATATCAACTTTTAAAATTTATTATTGATTTATGAATTAATTCAATTGTGATATACATCGATTATATGCATGTAAATTTTTCAAAAAATCAATAAAATCACAATTTGTAAATATAACATATGTAAAATACAGTTTTTCTATGTAAATCATTTTTATTCTCTATTTTCATTTTTCTTAAGTTCTATATGTAAGATTTTCTAGAGGCTGCTTCCTTCTCGTTAGTAAAAAGTGTAAACTTAATGGTACATAAAAACATGGAGAATTCGACAAACATAATGTATAACGGAATTCGACATGTTTCTGTGGATTGGGGGAACAAACTTCAACACATCTCTTGCTAGAGTGCCCTCCCTGTCTTTCAAGATTACAGAGTCAACAACGGTTTAATAGCTTTAGGCCCTAGTGATTTAATTTCAAGTAAGGACACATATATAAAATTTAATTTCCTTTGTAAATATATTTTGGATTTCATTAAGAAAAATGGTCTTTGATGTAACGATCTCAAGGAAATATTGGACATATCTTGTGGTTGTAAACAATATATAGGTGTATGCGTGTATATGTGTGTATATATGTATATATTTTCAAATTTAATGATGTAACTGTAAATAAAATTCAAAGAATATCTCTATATGTAAATAATATTTATGAATCTTTCTAAGTCGCTTTCTGTGTATCTTCCCATGTTGAATATTTTCTTTGTTATATTTGTATGTACATTTAGCGCAAGTGTCCCTAGGGGGACATAGCGTTTTGAATTGAAATAAATAAATAAATAAACGGTTCAATAGTTTCGTTGTTTTTGTTGTCGTGTCCAATGAAGAGTCTCAGATGTCTCCATGCATCTCCATCACAGCAGCAGCAATATCCACTATCTTGGGTGTGTAAAGCTGCTGCTCTGGGTCTAAAATAGTTTCGTATTTGGATAAAATGAACGTTAATTCTGTTATTTTAGGAAACCCTGTATTCACAATTCTATAAAACAATCCCTTGATTTAATATTAAAATAAAAACATTAAGCCTCCAGGGAAAAGTGTTGCAAATATGTTGCCTATAATTTTGTGTAACATTTTTATTTTAAAATATTCCTTATTGTTTTTAAATTTTAAGTATAATTAAAATTTACAATTATAAATAATATTCTATGAAAGAAGAAAAACAACGAAAAAGGAAAACAAAAGAACAGACAAGAACAGATACTTTACGTGGCTCTTATATATCCTTTATTTTAATTTTATATGTTAATAAATATTTTATTGATTATATAATTGACGTGATCCCTATCTTCCCATTTAAACACCCACAAAAACCAACGAAAAGATTCTTTGAAATATTTTTAAAATTTCTTTTTCCTGGAGGCTTAATATTTTTATTTTAACACCCTGTATTTTTAGGTTGTCGTTGCTATGTCAAAGATGGTCAAATAAAATGTTAGGTCAGTAAGGATCTCTGTTCAACTGTTATTTACCTTCTGTATTATGGAGAACAAGCAATATCTAACAGTCAACAACAGGAATTTCACTGCTGTTCATCAGCTGGTCTTCTTCTTCCTGATTGGTCCGCCTTCCTCCCACGGTCCACAGGTGGCGGACGGTTTTTAGTCTCATTTGAACGCTGTCGTAACACTATTCTCCTCATGAAAAGTTGTTTGTCCCAAAAAAAGGCGAAACATCATCCAAAAGTCAACAACAGGGACTTCACTGCTGGCCGTCAGCTCGGCTTCTTCTTCCTTATTGGTCTGTCTTCCTCCCCCGGTCCACAGGTGGTGGATGGTTTTTAGTCTTATTTGAACGCTGTCTTAACACTATTCTCCTCATGAAAAGTTATTTGTCCCAAAAAAAGGCGAAACATCATTCAAAAGTCAACAACGGGGATTTCACTGCTGGTCATCAGCTGGGCTTCTTCTTCCTGATTGGTCCATCCTCCCCCCGGTCCACAGGTGGTGGATGGTTTTTAGTCTTATTTGAACGCTGTCGTAACACTATTCTCCATCTAAAAAGTTGTTTGTCCCAAACAAGGCGAATCTATTCTCCAGTCTTCAGGATGACATTTAAACTCCTGTATGTCTCCGAACAAATGAGTCAGCAGTTCTAAAACGTAATGGTAGGATAAACTTCACAACTTGTTTGTTGCACCATGTTCTAACTATGGTCATCATTCCATTCTCCGTTAGTGCTGACTTCATTGAATCTTCTGATTTTCAATCGACCGGTATTTCACAGTCGGGACTCTCTCCCAGTCTTAGCTCCGTTCACCAAGTCTTGGAGAGCTTCGTAATCAAATTTCTGTCTTGTCATCTGGGACTTTAAGTGGATTTCTCGCACGTTGAGCAGCGTGTTACCCACGTTCTCCCGATATTTCCCGAAAATATTGAACCGTAATAATTTATAATTAACTTGCACAAAATGTATTATTAATTAATTCAAATGTGAAATACATCTTTTAAATACACATAATGATGACCATAGTTCATTCCTTTTGATGTTGTCTGTGGCTTGGTTTTCTCCTTTGGAACATCCTGTAGCAGCGGTCGCTATTTCCATATCAACGTAAACTTATCTAGCGCTCTTTCGTTGTTTCTGCTCGCGGCAGATGTAGATCATCTTTCTTTGCTGTGAAAGTATCATCCCGACCCACGCTCTTCCTCTCATGTCTGTCCAGCATATTTTCGCGTATAAGACCTGAAAACACCTACAACCTCCGCCAATAGATGGCGCTTTTGCCTGTTTCCGATCTGAACCTGGTGTGGGAATCGCCAACTCTGTGGTCCTGTTTCCTTGGGCAAATGTTTGTAAATACACGTTTATATTGGTCCTAGGATGTAGCGCAATGTAAATACCTGTTGAATGTTATTCTAGTTATTCTAGAACCGGAGGTCATATTCTTTGCTGAATTAAGTCTGATTTTGGGCTTCCTATTTTCTTTCTCTAGAAGTTATCTCCTTCTAAGCACTCTAAACTTAGCCATCTTTTATTATAATTATCCCATAGGTAAGATTACACCAGGTCATGAAAGTTGAAATCAATAATATTTCCTACTATAGTTTTGGGGTTGTTGTATAGGTCTTAGCTCCAATACAGTCCAGGATATGTGCTGAGTTGTTGTATAGGTCTTAGCTCCAATACAGTCCAGGATATGTGCTGAGTTGTTGTATAGGTCTTAGCTCCAATACAGTCCAGGATATGTGCTGAGTTGTTGTATAGGTCTTAGCTCCAATACAGTCCAGGATATGTGCTGGGGTTGTTGTATAGGTCTTAGCTCCAATACAGTCCAGGATATGTGCTGGAGTTGTTGTATAGGTCTTAGCTCCAATACAGTCCAGGATATGTGCTGGGGTTGTTGTATAGGTCTTAGCTCCAATACAGTCCAGGATATGTGCTGGGGTTGTTGTATAGGTCTTAGCTCCAATACAGTCCAGGATATGTGCTGGGGTTGTTGTATAGGTCTTAGCTCCAATACAGTCCAGGATATGTGCTGGGGTTGTTGTATAGGTCTTAGTTCCAATACAGTCCAGGATATGTGCTGGGGTTGTTGTATAGGTCTTAGCTCCAATACAGTCCAGGATATGTGCTGGGGTTGTTGTATAGGTCTTAGCTCCAATACAGTCCAGGATATGTGCTGGAGTTGTTGTATAGGTCTTAGCTCCAATACAGTCCAGGATATGTGTTGCAGTGGAGTTGGAGCATTTTGAGCAGACAAGAAAATATTTTTCTCCATCAATGAACATAATGGGTCTATTATGTCTGGTCTTAAATATTGTAATTTTTATGGCTTTGTTTCTAGAACGCTGTGATGATATTGATTCTCCAGGTGTTGTTCCTTCATACCAGTGGTGGGCCATACTATTGATCCATTCTTTGGAAATATCTCTATTCTGTTTGTATCCATCCATATTATCTGTTTTTAGAAGGAAGGATAGCTGCTGACTTTGCTAAGCCATCGACAATTTCATTCCCCCTAATGCCTACATACGATTGGATCCACTGAAATGTCAAACTTGGGCCGTGCTGACCTTGTACTGAACTATGGACGTTTCAAAACTGTCACATGTCACATGTGGCGAGTGGTTTTTATCCTCCTTTTAGACATTGTCGTAACAATATTTAATTAAAAACACAAGATAATAAGACCAAATCCAAATAAATAAATAGTGTGTGACGACAAATCTGTTACCGAAACGTCACACACAATTTATTTATTTGGATTTGGTCTTATTACCTTGTGTCATTCAGTACTTTTGTCTGAAGATGGTAACAACGCTGTTACCGAAACGTCACACACTATTTATTTGGATTTGGTCTTATTACCTTGTGTCATTCAGTACTTTTGTCTGAAGATGGTAACAACGCTGTTACCGAAACGTCACACACTATTTATTTATTTGGATTTTATTTTATTACCTTGTGTCATTCAGTACTTTTGTCTGAAGATGGTAACAACGCTGTTACCGAAACGTCACACACTATTTATTTATTTGGATTTGGTCTTATTACCTTGTGTCATTCAGTACTTTTGTCTAAAGATGGTAACAACGCTGTTACCGAAACGTCACACACTATTTATTTGGATTTGGTCTTATTACCTTGTGTCATTCAGTACTTTTGTCTGAAGATGGTAACAACGCTGTTACCGAAACGTCACACACTATTTATTTATTTGGATTTGGTCTTATTACCTTGTGTCATTCAGTACTTTTGACTGAAGATGGTAACAACGCTGTTACCGAAACGTCACACACTATTTATTTGGATTTGGTCTTATTACCTTGTGTCATTCAGTACTTTTGTCTGAAGATGGTAACAACGCTGTTACCGAAACGTCACACACTATTTATTTATTTGGATTTGGTCTTATTACCTTGTGTCATTCAGTACTTTTGACTGAAGATGGTAACAACGCTGTTACCGAAACGTCACACACTATTTATTTATTTGGATTTGGTTTTATTACCTTGTGTCATTCAGTACTTTTGTCTGAAGATGGTAACAACGCTGTTACCGAAACGTCACACACTATTTATTTGGATTTGGTCTTATTACCTTGTGTCATTCAGTACTTTTGTCTGAAGATGGTAACAACGCTGTTACCGAAACGTCACACACTATTTATTTATTTGGATTTGGTCTTATTACCTTGTGTCATTCAGTACTTTTGACTGAAGATGGTAACAACGCTGTTACCGAAACGTCACACACTATTTATTTATTTGGATTTGGTCTTATTACCTTGTGTCATTCAGTACTTTTGTCTGAAGATGGTAACAACGCTGTTACCGAAACGTCACACACTATTTATTTATTTGGATTTGGTCTTATTACCTTGTGTCATTCAGTACTTTTGACTGAAGATGGTAACAACGCTGTTACCGAAACGTCACACACTATTTATTTATTTGGATTTGGTTTTATTACCTTGTGTCATTCAGTACTTTTGTCTGAAGATGGTAACAACGCTGTTACCGAAACGTCACACACTATTTATTTATTTGGATTTGGTCTTATTAACTTGTGTCATTCAGTACTTTTGTCTGAAGATGGTAACAACGCTGTTACCGAAACGTCACACACTATTTATTTATTTGGATTTGGTCTTATTACCTTGTGTCATTCAGTACTTTTGACTGAAGATGGTAACAACGCTGTTACCGAAACGTCACACACTATTTATTTATTTGGATTTGGTCTTATTACCTTGTGTCATTCAGTACTTTTGTCTGAAGATGGTAACAACGCTGTTACCGAAACGTCACACACTATTTATTTATTTGGATTTGGTCTTATTACCTTGTGTCATTCAGTACTTTTGTCTGAAGATGGTAACAACGCTGTTACCGAAACGTCACACACTATTTATTTGGATTTGGTCTTATTACCTTGTGTCATTCAGTACTTTTGTCTGAAGATGGTAACAACGCTGTTACCGAAACGTCACACACTATTTATTTATTTGGATTTGGTCTTATTACCTTGTGTCATTCAGTACTTTTGACTGAAGATGGTAACAACGCTGTTACCGAAACGTCACACACTATTTATTTGGATTTGGTCTTATTACCTTGTGTCATTCAGTACTTTTGTCTGAAGATGGTAACAACGCTGTTACCGAAACGTCACACACTATTTATTTGGATTTGGTCTTATTACCTTGTGTCATTCAGTACTTTTGTCTGAAGATGGTAACAACGCTGTTACCGAAACGTCACACACTATTTATTTATTTGGATTTGGTCTTATTACCTTGTGTCATTCAGTACTTTTGTCTGAAGATGGTAACAACGCTGTTACCGAAACGTCACACACTATTTATTTGGATTTGGTCTTATTACCTTGTGTCATTCAGTACTTTTGTCTGAAGATGGTAACAACGCTGTTACCGAAACGTCACACACTATTTATTTATTTGGATTTGGTCTTATTACCTTGTGTCATTCAGTACTTTTGACTGAAGATGGTAACAACGCTGTTACCGAAACGTCACACACTATTTATTTGGATTTGGTCTTATTACCTTGTGTCATTCAGTACTTTTGTCTGAAGATGGTAACAACGCTGTTACCGAAACGTCACACACTATTTATTTGGATTTGGTCTTATTACCTTGTGTCATTCAGTACTTTTGTCTGAAGATGGTAACAACGCTGTTACCGAAACGTCACACACTATTTATTTATTTGGATTTGGTCTTATTACCTTGTGTCATTCAGTACTTTTGTCTGAAGATGGTAACAACGCTGTTACCGAAACGTCACACACTATTTATTTGGATTTGGTCTTATTACCTTGTGTCATTCAGTACTTTTGTCTGAAGATGGTAACAACGCTGTTACCGAAACGTCACACACTATTTATTTATTTGGATTTGGTCTTATTACCTTGTGTCATTCAGTACTTTTGTCTGAAGATGGTAACAACGCTGTTACCGAAACGTCACACACTATTTATTTGGATTTGGTCTTATTACCTTGTGTCATTCAGTACTTCTGTCTGAAGATGGTAACAACGCTGTTACCGAAACGTCACACACTATTTATTTATTTGGATTTGGTCTTATTACCTTGTGTCATTCAGTACTTTTGTCTGAAGATGGAAACAACGCTGTTACCGAAACGTCACACACTATTTATTTGGATTTGGTCTTATTACCTTGTGTCATTCAGTACTTTTGTCTGAAGATGGTAACAACGCTGTTACCGAAACGTCACACACTATTTATTTGGATTTGGTCTTATTAACTTGTGTCATTCAGTACTTTTGACTGAAGATGGTAACAACGCTGTTACCGAAACGTCACACACTATTTATTTGGATTTGGTCTTATTACCTTGTGTCATTCAGTACTTTTGTCTGAAGATGGTAACAACGCTGTTACCGAAACGTCACACACTATTTATTTGGATTTGGTCTTATTACCTTGTGTCATTCAGTACTTTTGTCTGAAGATGGTAACAACGCTGTTACCGAAACGTCACACACTATTTATTTATTTGGATTTGGTTTTATTACCTTGTGTCATTCAGTACTTTTGTCTGAAGATGGTAACAACGCTGTTACCGAAACGTCACACACTATTTATTTATTTGGATTTGGTCTTATTAACTTGTGTCATTCAGTACTTTTGTCTGAAGATGGTAACAACGCTGTTACCGAAACGTCACACACTATTTATTTATTTGGATTTGGTCTTATTACCTTGTGTCATTCAGTACTTTTGACTGAAGATGGTAACAACGCTGTTACCGAAACGTCACACACTATTTATTTATTTGGATTTGGTCTTATTACCTTGTGTCATTCAGTACTTTTGTCTGAAGATGGTAACAACGCTGTTACCGAAACGTCACACACTATTTATTTATTTGGATTTGGTCTTATTACCTTGTGTCATTCAGTACTTTTGTCTGAAGATGGTAACAACGCTGTTACCGAAACGTCACACACTATTTATTTATTTGGATTTGGTCTTATTACCTTGTGTCATTCAGTACTTTTGTCTGAAGATGGTAACAACGCTGTTACCGAAACGTCACACACTATTTATTTGGATTTGGTCTTATTACCTTGTGTCATTCAGTACTTTTGTCTGAAGATGGTAACAACGCTGTTACCGAAACGTCACACACTATTTATTTGGATTTGGTCTTATTACCTTGTGTCATTCAGTACTTTTGTCTGAAGATGGTAACAACGCTGTTACCGAAACGTCACACACTATTTATTTGGATTTGGTCTTATTACCTTGTGTCATTCAGTACTTTTGTCTGAAGATGGTAACAACGCTGTTACCGAAACGTCACACACTATTTATTTATTTGGATTTGGTCTTATTACCTTGTGTCATTCAGTACTTTTGTCTGAAGATGGTAACAACGCTGTTACCGAAACGTCACACACTATTTATTTGGATTTGGTCTTATTACCTTGTGTCATTCAGTACTTTTGTCTGAAGATGGTAACAACGCTGTTACCGAAACGTCACACACTATTTATTTATTTGGATTTGGTCTTATTACCTTGTGTCATTCAGTACTTTTGTCTGAAGATGGTAACAACGCTGTTACCGAAACGTCACACACTATTTATTTGGATTTGGTCTTATTACCTTGTGTCATTCAGTACTTTTGTCTGAAGATGGTAACAACGCTGTTACCGAAACGTCACACACTATTTATTTATTTGGATTTGGTCTTATTACCTTGTGTCATTCAGTACTTTTGTCTGAAGATGGTAACAACGCTGTTACCGAAACGTCACACACTATTTATTTGGATTTGGTCTTATTACCTTGTGTCATTCAGTACTTTTGTCTGAAGATGGTAACAACGCTGTTACCGAAACGTCACACACTATTTATTTGGATTTGGTCTTATTAACTTGTGTCATTCAGTACTTTTGACTGAAGATGGTAACAACGCTGTTACCGAAACGTCACACACTATTTATTTGGATTTGGTCTTATTACCTTGTGTCATTCAGTACTTTTGTCTGAAGATGGTAACAACGCTGTTACCGAAACGTCACACACTATTTATTTGGATTTGGTCTTATTACCTTGTGTCATTCAGTACTTTTGTCTGAAGATGGTAACAACGCTGTTACCGAAACGTCACACACTATTTATTTATTTGGATTTGGTCTTATTACCTTGTGTCATTCAGTACTTCTGTCTGAAGATGGTAACAACGCTGTTACCGAAACGTCACACACTATTTATTTGGATTTGGTCTTATTACCTTGTGTCATTCAGTACTTTTGTCTGAAGATGGTAACAACGCTGTTACCGAAACGTCACACACTATTTATTTATTTGGATTTGGTCTTATTACCTTGTGTCATTCAGTACTTTTGACTGAAGATGGTAACAACGCTGTTACCGAAACGTCACACACTATTTATTTATTTGGATTTGGTTTTATTACCTTGTGTCATTCAGTACTTTTGTCTGAAGATGGTAACAACGCTGTTACCGAAACGTCACACACTATTTATTTGGATTTGGTCTTATTACCTTGTGTCATTCAGTACTTTTGTCTGAAGATGGTAACAACGCTGTTACCGAAACGTCACACACTATTTATTTATTTGGATTTGGTCTTATTACCTTGTGTCATTCAGTACTTTTGTCTGTAGATGGTAACAACGCTGTTACCGAAACGTCACACACTATTTATTTGGATTTGGTCTTATTACCTTGTGTCATTCAGTACTTTTGTCTGAAGATGGTAACAACGCTGTTACCGAAACGTCACACACTATTTATTTATTTGGATTTGGTCTTATTACCATGTGTCATTCAGTACTTTTGTCTGAAGATGGTAACAACGCTGATACCGAAACGTCACACACTATTTATTTGGATTTGGTCTTATTACCTTGTGTCATTCAGTACTTTTGTCTGAAGATGGTAACAACCTTGTTACCGAAACGTCACACACTATTTATTTATTTGGATTTGGTCTTATTACCTTGTGTCATTCAGTACTTTTGTCTGAAGATGGTAACAACGCTGTTACCGAAACGTCACACACTATTTATTTGGATTTGGTCTTATTACCTTGTGTCATTCAGTACTTTTGTCTGAAGATGGTAACAACGCTGTTACCGAAACGTCACACACTATTTATTTGGATTTGGTCTTATTACCTTGTGTCATTCAGTACTTTTGTCTGAAGATGGTAACAACGCTGTTACCGAAACGTCACACACTATTTATTTGGATTTGGTCTTATTAACTTGTGTCATTCAGTACTTTTGACTGAAGATGGTAACAACGCTGTTACCGAAACGTCACACACTATTTATTTATTTGGATTTGGTCTTATTACCTTGTGTCATTCAGTACTTTTGTCTGAAGATGGTAACAACGCTGTTACCGAAACGTCACACACTATTTATTTATTTGGATTTGGTCTTATTACCTTGTGTCATTCAGTACTTTTGTCTGAAGATGGTAACAACGCTGTTACCGAAACGTCACACACTATTTATTTGGATTTGGTCTTATTACCTTGTGTCATTCAGTACTTTTGTCTGAAGATGGTAACAACGCTGTTACCGAAACGTCACACACTATTTATTTATTTGGATTTGGTCTTATTACCTTGTGTCATTCAGTACTTTTGTCTGAAGATGGTAACAACGCTGTTACCGAAACGTCACACACTATTTATTTATTCGGATTTGGTCTTATTACCTAGTGTCATTCAGTACTTTTGTCTGAAGATGGTAACAACGCTGTTACCGAAACGTCACACACTATTTATTTGGATTTGGTCTTATTACCTTGTGTCATTCAGTACTTTTGTCTGAAGATGGTAACAACGCTGTTACCGAAACGTCACACACTATTTATTTATTTGGATTTGGTCTTATTACCTTGTGTCATTCAGTACTTTTGTCTGAAGATGGTAACAACGCTGTTACCGAAACGTCACACACTATTTATTTGGATTTGGTCTTATTACCTTGTGTCATTCAGTACTTTTGTCTGAAGATGGTAACAACGCTGTTACCGAAACGTCACACACTATTTATTTATTTGGATTTGGTCTTATTACCTTGTGTCATTCAGTACTTTTGTCTGAAGATGGTAACAACGCTGTTACCGAAACGTCACACACTATTTATTTGGATTTGGTCTTATTACCTTGTGTCATTCAGTACTTTTGTCTGAAGATGGTAACAACGCTGTTACCGAAACGTCACACACTATTTATTTGGATTTGGTCTTATTAACTTGTGTCATTCAGTACTTTTGACTGAAGATGGTAACAACGCTGTTACCGAAACGTCACACACTATTTATTTGGATTTGGTCTTATTACCTTGTGTCATTCAGTACTTTTGTCTGAAGATGGTAACAACGCTGTTACCGAAACGTCACACACTATTTATTTGGATTTGGTCTTATTACCTTGTGTCATTCAGTACTTTTGTCTGAAGATGGTAACAACGCTGTTACCGAAACGTCACACACTATTTATTTATTTGGATTTGGTCTTATTACCTTGTGTCATTCAGTACTTCTGTCTGAAGATGGTAACAACGCTGTTACCGAAACGTCACACACTATTTATTTGGATTTGGTCTTATTACCTTGTGTCATTCAGTACTTTTGTCTGAAGATGGTAACAACGCTGTTACCGAAACGTCACACACTATTTATTTATTTGGATTTGGTCTTATTACCTTGTGTCATTCAGTACTTTTGACTGAAGATGGTAACAACGCTGTTACCGAAACGTCACACACTATTTATTTATTTGGATTTGGTTTTATTACCTTGTGTCATTCAGTACTTTTGTCTGAAGATGGTAACAACGCTGTTACCGAAACGTCACACACTATTTATTTGGATTTGGTCTTATTACCTTGTGTCATTCAGTACTTTTGTCTGAAGATGGTAACAACGCTGTTACCGAAACGTCACACACTATTTATTTATTTGGATTTGGTCTTATTACCTTGTGTCATTCAGTACTTTTGTCTGTAGATGGTAACAACGCTGTTACCGAAACGTCACACACTATTTATTTGGATTTGGTCTTATTACCTTGTGTCATTCAGTACTTTTGTCTGAAGATGGTAACAACGCTGTTACCGAAACGTCACACACTATTTATTTATTTGGATTTGGTCTTATTACCTTGTGTCATTCAGTACTTTTGTCTGAAGATGGTAACAACGCTGATACCGAAACGTCACACACTATTTATTTGGATTTGGTCTTATTACCTTGTGTCATTCAGTACTTTTGTCTGAAGATGGTAACAACCTTGTTACCGAAACGTCACACACTATTTATTTATTTGGATTTGGTCTTATTACCTTGTGTCATTCAGTACTTTTGTCTGAAGATGGTAACAACGCTGTTACCGAAACGTCACACACTATTTATTTGGATTTGGTCTTATTACCTTGTGTCATTCAGTACTTTTGTCTGAAGATGGTAACAACGCTGTTACCGAAACGTCACACACTATTTATTTATTTGGATTTGGTCTTATTACCTTGTGTCATTCAGTACTTTTGTCTGAAGATGGTAACAACGCTGTTACCGAAACGTCACACACTATTTATTTATTTGGATTTGGTCTTATTACCTTGTGTCATTCAGTACTTTTGTCTGAAGATGGTAACAACGCTGTTACCGAAACGTCACACACTATTTATTTGGATTTGGTCTTATTACCTTGTGTCATTCAGTACTTTTGTCTGAAGATGGTAACAACGCTGTTACCGAAACGTCACACACTATTTATTTGGATTTGGTCTTATTAACTTGTGTCATTCAGTACTTTTGACTGAAGATGGTAACAACGCTGTTACCGAAACGTCACACACTATTTATTTATTTGGATTTGGTCTTATTACCTTGTGTCATTCAGTACTTTTGTCTGAAGATGGTAACAACGCTGTTACCGAAACGTCACACACTATTTATTTATTTGGATTTGGTCTTATTACCTTGTGTCATTCAGTACTTTTGTCTGAAGATGGTAACAACGCTGTTACCGAAACGTCACACACTATTTATTTGGATTTGGTCTTATTACCTTGTGTCATTCAGTACTTTTGTCTGAAGATGGTAACAACGCTGTTACCGAAACGTCACACACTATTTATTTGGATTTGGTCTTATTACCTTGTGTCATTCAGTACTTTTGTCTGAAGATGGTAACAACGCTGTTACCGAAACGTCACACACTATTTATTTATTTGGATTTGGTCTTATTACCTTGTGTCATTCAGTACTTTTGTCTGAAGATGGTAACAACGCTGTTACCGAAACGTCACACACTATTTATTTGGATTTGGTCTTATTACCTTGTGTCATTCAGTACTTTTGTCTGAAGATGGTAACAACGCTGTTACCGAAACGTCACACACTATTTATTTATTTGGATTTGGTCTTATTACCTTGTGTCATTCAGTACTTTTGACTGAAGATGGTAACAACGCTGTTACCGAAACGTCACAAACTATTTATTTATTTGGATTTGGTCTTATTACCTTGTGTCATTCAGTACTTTTGTCTGAAGATGTCAACAATGCTGTTACATCACGCACTATTTATTTATTTGGATTTGGTCTTATTACCTTGTGTCATTCAGTACTTTTGTCTGAAGATGGTAACAACGCTGTTACCGAAACGTCACACACTATTTATTTATTTGGATTTGGTCTTATTACCTTGTGTCATTCAGTACTTTTGTCTGAAGATGTCAACAATGCTGTTACATCACGCACTATTTATTTATTTGGATTTGGTCTTATTACCTTGTGTCATTCAGTACTTTTGTCTGAAGATGGTAACAATGCTGTTACATCACGCACTATTTATTTATTTGGATTTGGTCTTATTACCTTGTGTCATTCAGTACTTTTGTCTGAAGATGGTAACAACACTGTTACCGAAAAATCACACACTATTTATTTATTTGGATTTGGTCTTATTACCTTGTGTCATTCAGTACTTTTGTCTGAAGATGGTAACAACACTGTTACCGAAACATCACACACTATTTATTCATTTGGATTTGGTCTTATTACCTTGTGTCATTCAGTACTTTTGTCTGAAGATGTCAACAACGCTGTTACATCACGCACTATTTATTTATTTGGATTTGGTCTTATTACCTTGTGTTTGTAATCTATAATCCAAATTGTGTCTTATCATTATGTAATAACGTTTCAAATATAGCCACTCTCCCGCGGCTTTATTTTAATTATTTTTGATAGCAATCAATACTTCAAACGTTGGCGATATTTCTGTAACGAGAATGTTTATTTATAAAGACTCGTCAAAATGTACGCTTAAACAAAACGACACCGATATTCTATATTTTGGCCATAGATTTGTCCTAGCCACTCTACCAGTTAACTACCTCTATGGATTTTTTTTTTGTTTATCCCTAGTACACATGGTACAGGCCATGATAATCATGGTGAGTAGTAGTAAGCGACTGCTTTTACTGTAAGTACACCACATGTCTACACACGTGAAAAGCAGTTCGATTTTGCACTTACAAATGTGCCAGAGCTCCGATTTTGTTATTTGCACTCGCTGGTGGGGTTGGACTTTTTCAAGAATCGGGGGCCATTGGAGATTTTTTTTAAATCAGAAAAAAAGTGCCCAAATGCGGGAATCGAACCCGGGTCGTAGCGGTCGAAAACAAACGGTTTATACCATCCTTCCACCGACCCTCTCTGGAAAATTGTGAATATTTTATTTTATACCTTGTTGATCTTATAAAATCAAAGTTAATCCTAGATTGAAAATGGCGATTAGACTGAAACAATGGTCTCCATGTAGATGCTTCTCAGTTTGCCAAAACTGGTGTTGGGGCTTTGTTACTGACCCGAGTCCGAATGTTCGAGGAGATAAAGATGGCGCTCAGAGAGAGCGAGTAGAGAGTATTAGCATCTATCTACAATCTGCTGTCATTGTATTATATTAACCTAATCTAACAGTTAGATATAAAAAAATTCTTCTCGGTAAGATAGGTAACGATTTAATAAAATGAAAGAAGACAAGTTTCTTTAATTATTTAACGACGCAAGCTTTCGGGCAAAAACCCTTCAACAGGCAAGCTAAAGCATAAATACGACACTATGAACGTAGATACTAACGTTCATAGTGTCGTATTTATGCTTTAGCTTGCCTGTTGAAGGGGTTTTGCCTGAAAGCTTGCGTCCTTAAATGATTAAAAAAAAACTTGTCTTCTTTCATTTTATTAAATCGTTACATAATCTAACAGTCTTTTTTACCTTTTTGAATTAATTGAGTAACACTTTTTAAAAACCTATATTTATATTTAAGATGTCCATAGAGATGACATTTTCAATTTTCAGGTTCTTTATTGTTTACCTTTTCCCACACACTTATGCCATTCGAAAATGTGAGAGTTTTTCAAGGCAAATATTTGATCAAGAATGTTGAGTGTCCCGACCACATAAATCCTGTCTAAATAAACTTTTTACACAAGTTTGAAATGTTTGCGTTAGTGAGAATCTACTTTATTACTACGTCCATATAAGGTCATATAGGTTTAAATACAAAATATATATTAATATGAATATATATCAAAAATAAAAAAGGCTTATTGTTGCACCAGGTTGCGGCTTGGCAGATTCTTCAACCTTGATCCTCTCCTGTGCTGGGTCTTGTATCTTGCCAGAGCGTGTTTCAACCATCCTACAAATTTATATAAGGGAATAATGAGATAACTCTACTTTAAGTAGCCTCCAGAATTATTTATTTATTTCTCACATCAAAGGGAGCAGTGAAGTCACACGTGTACCTAAATACAAATGGTGATTCTATAATAAATATATTCTGTTTATAATACATATATTCTGTTTAATAAAATAAATAAATAAAAAATATAAAATTGATTTTAAAATATATGAAAAATAATATTACAAATTAAAATAAAATAGGGTCATTAGCCATGATGCAACAATATCCTAACCAGGAGCACATGTGCTTTTCAGAAGGCAGAACGCCATCTAGTGGAACAGAAATCAACTAAACATTGATTTAAACTGTTCCCTGATATTTGGCCAACCCATTTTCTTGATAAATCAAATTTATCATTTATCATTTTTTTTCTATTATTTTTTTCATGAATATATGGATTAACATAGATATGAAATATATATATATAATATTTGATAAATATACATTTATATAAAACATATGACACCTCTCCCGTCAAACCTAAACGTCATATATTGACCGTCACCGACCTGAGTCCGTTTGTTTGCGGCGGCGGTCAATAGATTACGTCTAGTTTTGACGTCTATTTTGACGGGAGAGGTGCCCTATCCTTTTATATATCAATTTCCTCCCGGAAAAATTTCCATTTATACGTATATATATATATAATATATACAAGGTCTTCATTGGTGGCATCCACCGCGGGAAAGACTCCGCCACCGATGGACTGCGAGAGTTCACAGAGTGGGCAGGTCGATATGATGGCTGGTATTACCCAACTCAAGACCAAGATGGTACTTGTAGATGGTAGTCATACCTGTCATCCCCTCGGGATTGAGGTCGATATACAGAGAGAGAGAGAGAGAGATTGAAACACCCTTTATTGACATCTTGTCAATTAGGTTTTACAAAATAAATGAAGAATAATGGGAATATTTACAATGATTTATGAGTGAGGAAGGCTCCACCATCTTGATAGGGTCCTCCTCTAGACCAGGAGAGGGTCCTCTTGGACCCCCCGCAACTCCAGGACCAGGAAGTATTTGTAGATTCGGGTCTTGGCAGATGCCATGATGGCCAAGGCGTTGTCCTCCAGGTCTCGCCCGAAGATCCAGCTCAGAGAGAGAGAGATTGAGATTGAGGTAAAAAAACCCTTTATTACCCTATGTATCAGAATTAAATATAACACATAATAAACAGAATATACATATTATAAACCTAAAATATACGTTATATTAAATTATTATTTTATTTAAAATTATATTTCATAGATTCAAATACTCCGTTAAATCGACCGCCAGAGATCACGCTTCCCCTATAAAAATGATTGTTGTTGTTTCCTGATGGCCGGCTCAAACTGTTTGTACATTATGTAAATAAGTTTTTTTTTCCTTATTCTTACGCCTTAAGTCAGGCATACCTTTCTTAAATTATGTTTTCTATATTCCTAAAGCTCCATTAAAACAATCTCTGATCAAGACTATTTAATTATTCCCACGACTGCAGAACAATATCGTAAAATACTCATGTATATCAAATTCAAGCAACAGCTAATAATTCTGTAAAAATAATCAAAATTAAGAGAAAATCTCATTTTTGATAATATATATATATATATATATATACACATATTTGCATATATTTCTACTCTCTTTCCCCTTATATGCATAGTATCCTTAAATGCTTTTCTGAAGAAATTCGAAAAATTATCGGATAAATGATCAGAAAATAACCTAGTATAATATTTAAACAGTTTTATTGATTAAACTGGCGAAACCGCTGGGAGGGTTTAACACTGATGAGCTAGGCCCTCCCAAATTTTTTTTTTATCGCAAGTAGGAAGTTTTTATGCGAAACATTCAATGGTTTAATGGCATATTTTTCTCTAACTTAGTATGAATGTATTCAAAATTCTAATTCTCTCTGAAATATATTTTTACGAAATATTTACATTTCACGTGAAACAATGTAATAAAAGATTTAATTGGTTTGGTATAAGAGAAAACAAAGTCACAAAAAAAGGTAATTGAAGCGACCCCAAATTACCAAGAAAATGAAATTAAATAGAAAAATTATTTTCAAAAACAAATTTTGAAAAGTTAATTAGCTATATGGAAAGAACGGATTAGAAATTTGAGAATCGAGAAAATGAATAAATGTTTGTAAAACGACACTTGAAGTTACACCGCATGAGTTTCTTTTCAACGAAAAATAAATATTTTATTTCAAGGTGAAATATCGACTATTTCTATCCTTTTTGGATGAGGTATGAAATGTTTGTTTTAGAATGAATTGTCAAATTTATATATTTTTTAAATACAGTGTCGTTTGATTTTCTAAATAAATACTTATTTTATTTTATTTCAACACACAAAACGCGATATCCTGGGTAGGGATAATTGCGTCGATTTACATTTTTTTAAAAACAGAAACAGTTATAAACATATTATACAAGAAAAAGTAATCAAAAATAAAAAGAGAAACAATACTATATATTAGGAACCTGAACCTTTCAGGTTAGAAAGATAATCATAAATATATTTACAAAAATAGTTAAACTTATGATAATTCTCTCTGCTATTTACAAATTGATATAGATCTATAACATTGTTTATTGTCTGTTGTCTAGCGGTGAAGAAGAGTGGGCATTCCAGCAGTAGGTGTCTCGAGTTCTGGAATCGTTGCCTATATATAAATAACTAGCCGAAAGACCCGGGCAACGCCCGTGTTTTACCCGATTGAATGTTTTGATTCAAATACTATTTGTTACAATTATAAATTGGCGCCTTAAATAATTGCATATGTTGGTTAATAACTATAGCCTATGTGCTTTATCTGTCTATGTACTGTTGGCTTCCGTAGGCGTCTCTTACTGGGAAAAAGAAAGAGAGGATTCCATTTGGTTATTATCTAATATATGCATTTATTTAGGGAGAGACCCGCTCCAACACGATAGTTACATAAATAGCGAGTGGGAGGGGGGGCAAAGGTGGCGTGACCGTAGCCAACCAATAGGAGGGCGCCATTCCAAAAAAAAAGCAAACGGTGACAGAGAGAGATGATTGATTAGGAGATGAGGAAAGACGCTCGTAACTGTATATAGAATGATAAAATTGATTAATATTAGAAAGAAATCTATCACCATATGGTAGTAATATTTTTTAAATTAAAAAAATGTGTCCAATGAAGTAAAAAAATAAATATGATGCACTAGCGCGTCATCTGTTATCAAAATTAGAAACTTTTGATATATTTGACGCGTGTGGTTTCTTTTTAATATAAAATAATGTTTAACTATCATATATATGTTATATTAAAATATTTTATTTGAAATGTTATATAAAAGTATTATTTAAAATGTTATATTAAAATATTTTATTTAAAATTATAATTTCATAGATATAAATACTCTGTATAAATCGACCGCCAGAGGTCACGCTTTCTCTATAAATACTCATTGTTGTTGTTCCCCGTTGACCGACCCAAAACTTTTGTACATTATGTAAATAAGCTTTTTTTTTTATTCTTACGCCTTTAGCCAGGCAATACTTTTATCCAATTATGTTTTATATTTCTTAGCTCAATTAAAGCAATTTCTAATCTTTACTATTTTTATTATTTTAATTTCACAAGATTCTAGCCATGACTGCACCACCATAGCATAATCATCAATATGATTAAATTCAAACAGAAAATCAAATATCTCTTTTTTTATATAAGATATATATATATAATTAAAAAAGACATATATTAGATCAAAATATCATTTATTTTACCAATATTTCAGTTGGCTGAACGCCAGCCTTTATCAAGGCATTATAACAGAAATTATATCAAGGTATTAATATGTTATAATAACTTGATAAAGGTTGGCGTTCATTCAACTGAAATATTGGTAAAATAAATGATATTTTGATCCAATATATGCCTTTTTAATTGAATATTTATTTATGGATTGCTCTATTTAAAAAATATATATATGTATATATGTTATATTAAAAAAAAGAGATTTCTGTTCATTTTAAATATCTTGAGAATTACGCTATGGTAATGCAGTCGTGGTTAAAATCTTGAAAGTATAATAATAAAAATGGTTTTGATCAGTAATTGCTTTAATTGAACTAAAGGAATATATAAAAAAAAAACATAATTTAATAAAAGTACTGCCTGGCTTAAGGCGTAAGAATAAAAAAAAATGAAAAACTTATTTACATAATGTACAAAAGGTTTGAGCCGGCCATCGAGAAACAATATCAATGCGTTTTTATAGGGGAAGCGTGACCTCTAGCGGTCGATTTAACAGAGTATATGAATCTATTGTATATAATTTTAAATAAAATAATATTTTAATATAACGTATATACTTCACAGCTAATAATATTATATGCATATAAATATCCATAGTTTTTTTGAAAATCATTTCCAATATTCCATCCTTCAGAGTAGCGTATATAAGCAGAATCGTCCAATACAGTATTAGAGCTCTAAGAGAAGCGGTCTGGTGGATTAAATTGGCGAAACCGCTGGGAGGGTTTATTACTGATGAGCCAAGTCCTCTCATTGGCGCGCTAAAACATCATATTAATCTTTTGATATATATTATAGTTTAAAAACTTGGCAGAAGATGGCTAAAACTTTATAATTTAAAACTCTATTTTTGCATGTATTATATATAGAGAAATACATTTTATAATTAGCAAAATTAAATATTTCTAGTCAAATAAAAATCGTAATGATCCAATTAATTTATAATTACTAACTGTAATAATTGATACTTTTAATTAAATAAATTATCTAAATAATATTTGAATAACCACACAACCGTCATTAGGCGAAATTTACAAAAAGAAAAAAAAAAACGGCTATCAATAGAAAATCTCTCCAAAAGTTGGTTTACAAAAATGGCGGCTTAATTATAGCAATTATACCAAACGATATTTTTGTGTGAAACTTATCAGAAGATTCCATCAGTAAAATGATTAGAAGAATTTCTTTTGAGTTTAATTATTATTAAATTAATTTTGTGAAATGTTAATTGAAGCGTATACAATTAGTTAAATTAAGTTTTTGTGGTTTTTGGGTAACACCCACTAATCGTATAAAATTAAATGAATATTATATTTATTTTTTAAATTTGTTTTTCTTATATATAGAAATAGAACGTTCTATAATGACATATGTTTGATTTAGGCTTAAATGGGCAGTCTTGTGTAAATTATTTGCAGAAGTGCTTTGCGCGCTCGATTCAAGTATATATATATATATATTAAAAATGGCATATCCTGACCAGGAGCACATGTGCTTTACAGAAGGCAGAGCGCCATATGGTGGAACAGAAATAAACTAAACAAGCGCGAAACGCGTTCGTAGATGGTTTTTCTTGATTTATCAAGAAATTGGGTTGGCCAAATATCAGGGAACAGGTTAAATCAATGTTTAGTTGATTTCTGTTCCACCAGATGGCGCTCTGCCTTCTGTAAAGCATATGTGCTCCTGGTCAGGATATGCCATTCTTATTTTTAATATCAACACCTGACCTTTTTATTATTTTTCTATTATTTTTTCATATATATATATATATATATGTTTGAATTAAGAAAAAAACATTTCTTGGTCGTGTAACTAAAAGTTGCTGATAGTTTGCGCCATCTATCGGAATAAATATCAACTATTCGCTGTTTTTTTAATATTATTCCATATTTGGCCAATGGGCATTTGGTAAATTCTGGAATATAATTGAAAATTAACGAATAGTTGATATTTATTCCGATAGATGGCGCAAACCATTAGCAACTTTTATTTACATGATCAAGAGATGGTTTTTCTTAATTTATCCAACTGATCTCAATACAATTTAATTTTTGTACTATTTTTTACATTTATATAAATATCTACTGTACTCATGGCCTTTTCTATTGTTGGTTTATAATAACTTAACAGAAAATCCCTTCAAAGTACAAGAAATACACTCATAGACAAAACTTAAGGAAGCTGTACCTTTTAGTATTTATATCGGGATTCAGACAATAACTCGGAAAGATATTACAGTGACCTTTATTGATGACACACGAGATAACCAATATACACTCCTGGACAAAACTTAAGGAAGTTGTACCTTTTACCATGTATATCGGGATTCAGACAATAACTCTGAAATATATTACAGTGACCTTTATTGAAGACATACAAGATAACCAAGTGGGAACAACCTCTGTCTCCTTCAAATAAAACAGACGACCAGCGACATCAAAGAGTTTTCAGTTACTTAAGTTTTTGTCTTTGAGTTTATATTCAAATATTATTATAGATTTTTGTTTTTAAATTGTCCTTGTCTCCGTCAACAAAAAAAAAAAATAAATAAACGACCTGATACATCAAATATTTTCCACTTCCTTAATTTCTGTGCATGAGTGTAAATCACGAATTTTACTCTTTTCCAAATAAAACAAACCTTCTACTGTCCTCACTGCGATGGAAAATATATTGGGAGGGCTTGGCTCCCATCGGATTATGCAAATAAGCAAAGTTGCCTTGAGTTTGTCTATGAGTCTATTACTTTTGTGCTATTTTTTCATGTGATTAGTAAAATAGATATTTGACAAAATGTCATTTTTAGATATAAAGGTCACCTCTCACGTCAAAATAGATGCCAAAGCTAGACGCCATCTATATTGATCGTCGCCTAATACTATCGGCCTCGGGTCGGTGACAAAGCCACAACACCAGCTTTGGTAAACTGAGAAGCGTCCACTTGGAGACCATGGTTTCGGGCTAATGGCCCTCGTCAGCCTAGGACGGACTTTATTCCATGAGATCCACACGGGATCTAATGAAATCTTCACAATCTGCCAAAGAGGTGTTTAGCTGGCAAAGTGGCTGGGCCGAATTTATGGGAAACATATTTTAAATTGGAATACAAGATATCCGAGAGGCCAATATTCCCAAGTAAAGTTGGGGAAAGATGTGCGGACTCCAGCTGCTGATTATGTCCCATGTGTAAGGGAAACAGTCGCCAAAAACGACATTCCAGCGTGGGACAGTCTGGTGACATCGACATCTGCGGTAGAAGACTTGCCTCCGGGCGTGTGGATGATCCTGCAAGACGGTGCCAGGAGAGCCTGACATCGGAGCAGTCTACAAGGTGGTGTGGTCCAGGCTGGACGTGTATAGTGTGGAGCGAAACACAAGAGTGACATCCACGGCACCAAGGATTCTTCTGACGGGGAGATTGATGTCACGACCCACTTATTGTATTCCTTCTGTTCAGTGAGATATAATAAAGCGCTAACTTTTACTGCATCTCTTACGAACTCACGAGTGCTATCTTTGTGGAATCCTGATTAGACAAAGAATACGAACAACATCTGGGTACGACGTAACAATATATATAATCTAATTATATATAGATTATATATTCTAAAATTCAAATATTTTATTTTTAAAACATATTTTATTTTCATCATTAACTATTCTACATTTTTTGACCATAAATTTAGAACATACCACTTTGATTATTGTAAATATGTATAGTTAATCTACCTATTATTTTTTAATTCACGAATATAGGGGATTCATTTTATAAATTCTATATAATTGTGATAAATATTTAATGTATAATTTGCTTCAAGTAATTCAAAATAAAAACTAATTGATATATATATATTAAAAATATATATTATTTTTCTACATTCCTATTTTCATTATCTTTTCAACAACAAAATATTATATTGATAACATATAAATCTTGCCAAAATATACATATTTATATGTGTGTCTGTAATTCTACTGTCCTAAAAGATTATGTCCGTTGTTTGCTTGAATAACACTTCTATGATTTCACCCTTCATTACAACATATATAAGCAGAATGATCCAATACAGTATTAGAACTCTATAGAAGCAGTCTGGTAGATTAAAATGGCGAAATCTCTGGGAGGGTTCACCACTGATGAGACAAGCCCTCTCAATATTTTTCATCGCAGTAAGGACAGTAGAAGTTTGATTTATTTAAGAAAAGAAACATTCGCGTATCAATGTCTTCATTTGATATATTTGAAGGTAGTAATGAAGACTGTTGTGAACAGGTGAGCTTCTTCTCCACCAGCCCGGAACTCAGCAACAAGCAGAGATTCGAGTACTTCCTACGGACTGTACCCTCGGACACAAACCAGGCCCAAGCCATGGTGGAACTGATTCTGTTGTTGGGCTGGAGCTATGTGTCCGTGCTGTATGAGGAGTCCAACTATGGCATCAAGGTAAGTCCTACCCATATTATCTGTCGTTAGGCCAGTTATGAGGAATCCAACTGGGGTCAAAGCGAACCCTGATTTGTGTCTGAACTGATTGGAGGTTACAAGGTGTCCATCAGGCATTGACAATGACAATTAAAATACTTGTCAAAACATGCAAAAGTACACAGTCGGCATTCTTTTAAAAAGATAATTATATATATGTATGATACTATGTACAATGAATATGGCGCCTTTGCCACAGCTGCAAAGTTTGGTGGAGAATTACCAGCGGGTCTCCAGCGACACCACGTATTTCGACATCTACAAACCTTCAGGTATTGAGTGGTCCATGGTGTCAATGGTGGAACTAATGAACTGGGTTAGATATACACTCATGGACAAAACTTAAGGAAGCTGTACCATTCAGCATGTATATCGGGATTCAGGCAATAACTCTGAAAGATATTGCAGTGACCTCTATTGAAGACATACGAGATAACCAATATACACTCATGGACAAAACTTAAGGAAGTTGTACCTTTTACCATGTATATCAGGATTCAGACAATAACTCTGAAAGATATTACAGTGACCTCTATTGAAGACACACGAGATAACCAATATACACTCATGGACAAAACTTAACGAAGTTATACCTTTTACCATGTATATCAGGATTCAGACAATAACTCTGAAAGATATTGCAGTGACCTCTATTGAAGACATACGAGATAACCAATATACACTCATGGACAAAACTTAACGAAGTTATACCTTTTACCATGTATATCAGGATTCAGACAATAACTCTGAAAGATATTGCAGTGACCTCTATTGAAGACATACGAGATAACCAATATACACTCATGGACAAAACTTAACGAAGTTATACCTTTTACCATGTATATCGGGATTCAGACAATAACTCTGAAAGATATTGCAGTGACCTCTATTGAAGACATACGAGATAACCAATATACATTCATGGACAAAACTTAACGAAGTTATACCTTTTACCATGTATATCGGGATTCAGACAATAACTCTGAAAGATATTACAGTGACCTTTATTGAAGACATACGAGATAACCAATATACATTCATGGACAAAACTTAAGGAAGTTATACCTTTTACTATGTATATCGGGATTCAGACAATACCACTGAAAGATATTACAGTGACCTTTATTGAAGACACACGAGATAACCAAGTGTGAACAAGATTGCCTCTGCCTCCTTCAAAAAATGACAATTAAAATACCAGCGACAACAAAAACTTTCCACTTCCTTAAGTTTCATCCATGAGTGCATGAAGGAAACAACAAGCATCCAGGGGAGCCCATGTCTATGATGGAACTGATACTGAGGTATATAAACATGGACATGTCTGAGGTAAATAGACATGTCTATAAACATATAGACATGGGTGTTGTACAATTTACAATTATTTTATTTCCAAAGCGCTATATCCCGCAAGGGATACTTGCGCCGACAACAAATACTTTCCACTTCTTTAGGTTTTGTCTATGAGTGTATGAAGGAAGCAACGAGCGCCAAGGGGAGCCCAAGTCTATGATGGACCTGATGCTGAGGTTTATAGACATGGGTGTTGTACAAAGAGTCCAAATAAGACATTGTGATAAATCTTGATATAAAGTAGAAATAAAGTTTTTCTCTCTCATCACAAAACTACAAATTATTTCAGTTTGTGACCCTGATATTAAATAAGAAATACCGATTTAATAAAATCCACTTATTACTTTATGTACAATATAAAGGACTGCGGCCTATGATTATAAACAGCACTTAAAGTTTCAGCGCATAAGTTTCTTTTCTGTGAAAAATCAATATTTATTTCAAAGAGAAATATTTACTATTTCTAACTTTTTTGGATGAAGTATGAAAGGGTGAAAATATGAAGAGTGATGGCGAACGGAAAAATAAAAGTGTCCAGGGGCACTTTTATTTTTCCGTTCGCCATCACTCTTCATATTTTCACCCTTTCATACTTCATCCAAAAAAGTTAGAAATAGTAAATATTTCTCTTTGAAATAAATATTGATTTTTCACAGAAAAGAAACTTATGCGGTGAAACTTTAAGTGTTGTTTATTACTTTATGTGTGGCTTTAAAAATAATTTGTTCTAAACAGCCTTATATATTAAAAACTAGCGGACCCGCCCGGCTTTGCCCGGGTTTTACCCGAGTGAATGCTTGTCTAACGAACATTTGTTAAAACTATTCTCTTTAAACTTATAAAACGTACTCGGCTTCGCCCGGGGTTTTACCCGAGTAAAGGTTTATCTAGCGAACATTTGTTAAAACAATTCTCTAAACACTTATTAAAAAATAAAAAAGATATATTTTGATAATTTGAAACTCGTAAATTTGAATCTCTCGATAAAGTGAACATTTTTTCCCGGTCCCTGTGTGCCTTGTCATCCTGAATTTTGTCTTTCCTAATTTTCTACATTAGAAAATCATAGTTTTATCTAGTGAACATTTTTTCCCGGTCCCTTGAGAAATACTCGATAAGTTGAATAAAATCAATATTAATTAGTTCCCTCGGTAATTGGAAGTTAAAGGAATAGTATCTTCGCCTTGGAATTGTATCATTATTCTTGTCGCAAATAAATTGCCGTGTCATCCTGAGATAATCTACTTTTGATAAATAATATTTAAGATAACAAACTTAGTGATAAGAAAACTTGTTAACATCGTCACAATGGGGGCGCTGCTTGCGAGTTAAATCAACAAATCTGCAAGTAACTCTAAGGTTATTCAAGATATTCATGAAATTATTTTTCAAAAACCTTCCCGGTGATATACCTAATAATATCCCAAAATTTCACGGCGATTGGATGTATGGTTTTTGAATCTATAGAGTACAAACAAACAAACAGACAGACAGACATTCAATTTTATATATATAGATTTACTCTTCATTGTTGGCTTTTTATCTTACATTCACTCTTCATTGTTGGCTTTTTATATTATATTTACTCTTAATTGTTGGCTTTTTATCTTACATTCATTCTTCATTGTTGGCTTTTTATATTACATTTACTCTTCATTGTTGGCTTTTTATCTTACATTCACTCTCATTGTTGGCTTTTTATCTTACATTCATTCTTCATTGTTGGCTTTTTATATTACATTCACTCTTCATTGTTGGCTTTTTATCTTACATTCATTCTTCATTGTTGGCTTTTTATCTTACATTCATTCTTTATTGTTGGCTTTTTATATTATATTTACTCTTCTTTGTTGGCTTTTTATCTTACATTCATTCTTCATTGTTGGCTTTTTATCTTACATTCACTCTTCATTGTTGGCTTTTTATCTTACATTCATTCTTCATTGTTGGCTTTTTATATTACATTCACTCTTCATTGTTGGCTTTTTATCTTACATTCATTCTTCATTGTTGGCTTTTTATATTACATTCACTCTTCATTGTTGGCTTTTATATTATATTTACTCTTCATTGTTGGCTTTTTATCTTACATTCATTTTTCATTGTTGGCTTTTTATATTATATTTACTCTTCATTGTTGGCTTTTTATCTTACATTCATTCTTCATTGTTGGCTTTTTATATTACATTTACTATTCATTGTTGGCTTTTTATCTTACATTCACTCTTCATTGTTGGCTTTTTATCTTACATTCATTCTTCATTGTTGGCTTTTTATATTACATTTACTCTTCATTGTTGGCTTTTTATCTTACATTCACTCTTCATTGTTGGCTTTTTATCTTACATTCATTCTTCATTGTTGGCTTTTTATATTACATTCACTCTTCATTGTTGGCTTTTTATCTTACATTCATTCTTCATTGTTGGCTTTTTATATTAAATTCACTCTTCATTGTTGGCTTTTTATCTTACATTCACTCTGTTGTCTTTTATATTACATTTACTCTTCATTGTTGGCTTTTTATCTTACATTCACTCTTCATTGTTGGCTTTTATATTATATTTACTCTTCATTGTTGGCTTTTTATCTTACATTCATTTTTCATTGTTGGCTTTTTATATTATATTTACTCTTCATTGTTGGCTTTTTATCTTACATCCATTCTTCATTGTTGGCTTTTTATATTACATTTACTATTCATTGTTGGCTTTTTATCTTGCATTCACTCTTCATTGTTGGCTTTTTATATTATATTTTCTCTTCATTGTTGGCTTTTTATCTTACATTCATTCTTCATTGTTGGCTTTTTATATTATATTTACTCTTCATTGTTGGCTTTTTATCTTACATTCATTCTTCATTGTTGGCTTTTTATATTACATTTACTATTCATTGTTGGCTTTTTATCTTACATTCACTCTTCATTGTTGGCTTTTTATCTTACATTCATTCTTCATTGTTGGCTTTTTATATTACACTAGCGGACCCGCCCGGCTTCGCCCGGGTTTTACCTGAGTAAAGGTTTGTCTAACGAATCTCTCGATAAAGTTAACATTTTTTCCCGGTCCCTTGAAAAATACTCGATAAGTTGAATAAAATCAATATTAATTGGTTCCCTCGGTAATTGGAAGTTAAAGGAATAGTATCTTGCCTTTGAATTGTATCATTATTCTTGTCTCAAATAAATTGCCGTGTCATCCTGAATTTTGTCTTTCCTAATTTTCTACATTACAAAATCATCGTATCATCATGATAATATTTAGAGTAGATTGTTGAATTATAACAGATAAATTAGAATATTTTTCTTGATTATTTCTAGGCGAAAAGTTATTTCAAAAATTTTATTTGCTAGAAACCTTCCCAGTACTATACTAAATAACTTCCCAAAGTTTCATGGCGATCCAATGAGTGGTTTGGTCAGGCATAAAGGACAAACAAACAAACAAACAGACACACATACATTCATTTTTATATATATATATAAATTAGAATATTTATCTTGATAAAATATTTTAATTTTTTCATATTTTAATATATGTAAATAGAGTCTCTTAAGAAAGACCACCTAAAAACATGAATCAACTTGTTTCTCCTGTTGGTGGTCTCTCATTGAAGATTCTAATTGCTATTAAAGAATCTCTAATAGACCTTTAATAAGAGACTGCCTCTTGGAGAGACGGGTTAAGCTACGAAATGGATATTCCCGGCTTCGCCCGGGTTTTACCCGAGTAAAGGTTTGTTTAACGAATCTCTCCATAAAGTGAACATTTTTTCCCGGTCCCTTGAAAAATTCTCGATAAGTTGAATACATCAATATTAATTGGTTCCCTCGGTAATTGGAAGTTAAAGGAATAGTATCTTGCCTTTGAATTGTATCATTATTCTTGTCTCAAATAAATTGCCATGTCATCCTGAATTTTGTCTTTCCTAATTTTCTACATTACAAAATCATCGTATCATCATGATAATATTTAGAGCAGATTGTTGAATTATAACAGATAAATTAGAATATTTATCTTGATTATATCTAGGCGAAAAGTTATTTCAAAAATTTTATTTGCTAGAAACCTTCCCAGTACTATACTAAATAACTTCCCAAAGTTTCATGGCGATCCAATGAGTGGTTTGGTCAGGCATAAAGGACAAACAAAAGACATACATTCATTTTTATATATATAGATAAAAAAAGGCATCTCTCCTGACCACGAGCACATGTGCTTTTTAGATGGCCGAGTGCCATCTAGTGGAGCAAAAATAAACTAAACGTTTATTTAGCTTGCTCCGTGATATTTGGCCAATTTCTTGATAAATCAAGAAAAGCCATCCACGAACGCGTTTCGCGCTGTTGGCGCTCGTCAGCGTGGAGAAGGCTGTAACGACTGCGACCAAAAATATGTTTGGTCCCAATGACTTCCCGAAAAATCAAGAAATGGCCTTATATATATACTGCCTGTTCCTTGAGTTGCCGTTAAAAACAGGTTTTTTACTATAGTCAATGTCAGAAATTATAGCTAATATCATCATTATATGGGAATGGAACTATTCACTACGTATTTCTATATACACCTATCTCCCGATTTACACGGTACTTGTTTTACACGTTTTCGCTTTTACACGGTTTTCCAAATAAGTTTTTTTTTTGTTGTTTTTATCTCACTATACTAAATGCTACTGTGATTGAACACATGCGCTGTGTACACATCTCACGAGGAATCCCGAGCTTATGTGCTGACTGCATATTTTAACCTGTCAATGCATTTTATTTTTATTTCTGTGTACACCTATCCCCCGATTTACACGTTTTTCTCAGGAACGTATCTACCGTGTAAATCGGGGGATAGGTGTATACTATTTCAATTAAATAAATCAATCTCCTAAAATCCTCACAGCTATGGAAGAATTTTAAAGGCCCTGCCTCATCAGTGGTGAACCCTCTCAGCAGTTTCGCCAGTTTAATCTATCCCTCCTCTTTACTAAGTGGTATTCTTTGATATCGCCGGTCATCTGTGTTTTTAAAGTAGAAATAGGCGATTTTGTCCACACCTGGTTTTCTGGTGTTGTCTTCAATAAAGGTCACTGTAATATCTTTCAAAATTATTGTCTTAATCACGATATACATGTTTAAAGGTACAACATCCTTAAAATAAAATAAATAAAGCTTCCAGGGTTAAGTTTCTTGTGCAAACTTTTATTTTTAAGTTTTCGGACTTGTCAGTCCTTCAAAAGGAGTATCACATTAATAAATTAATGTTAAATACTGTTTATATACACATTATTATCTATGAAAAAAATAGTACAAATGTGATGTTGTACTGGGATAAGGTGCATAAATTAAGAAAAAGGCCTCTCTTTATCGTGTAACTGAAAGTTGCTGATGGCTTGCGCCATCTATCGGAATAAATATCAACTATTCTCGTTGATTTTTAATTATTTCAGAATTGGTCAAACACGTGGTTAACTTTTCTTGATTAATCAAGAATGGTTATTTGGCCAATTCTGGAATAACGAGAATAGTTGATATTTATTCCGATAGATGGCGCAAGCCATCAGCGACTTTCAGTTGCACGATGAAGAGATGCCTTTTTCATAATTATTATTTATATATAGTTGAATACCTATGATATCGAGAGAAATTACTTATGTTTTGTCCATGAGTGTAGATTCATCACGTTAATGACTTTCCTTTATATAATATTCTCTCATATAATATGAATCAATATTGAAAAGAGCCCTCAGCTAAAAATGAATAAAATTTAACTATAATTAACCCAGTAAAGTATTCCATATATAATTACATACCTGTGTCAGATCGCCTTAAATTCTAAATCAAACATTCAGACCATTAAAAATCCTCAATTTTAAAAAAGGAAACCCATTTACTAAACTCGCTCTCTCTGAATGGATCTCCCATTATTCAATCGACATTTTAATGTTTCTTGGATTCTTCGTAAAACCGAATGTTCATCAATAGCTCCATTGAAACTATTTTTTGCTAAATTTTACCCTTTGAAAACTGTTGTTGTCGTGTCCAATAAAAGGATGTATCCGTACATCTCTATAACAGCAATGTTCTCTATCTTGGATGTGTAAAGCTGCTGTTCTGGGTCAATTTTCTGTTGTTGTTTTCGTGTCCAATGAACAGATGTCTCCGTACATCTCTATCACAGCAATGTTCTCTATCTTGGCTGTGTAAAGCTGCTGTTCTGGGTCAATTTTCTGTTGCTGTCGTGTCCAATGAAGGGCCTTCAGATGTCTCCGTACATCTCTATCACAGCAATGTCCTCTATCTTGGATGTGTAAAGTTGCTGTTCTGGGTCAATTTTCTGTTGTTGTTGTCGTGTCCAATGAACAGATGTCTCCGTACATCTCTATCACAGCAATGTTCTCTATCTTGGCTGTGTAAAGCTGCTGTTCTGGGTCAATTTTCTGTTGCTGTCGTGTCCAATGAAGAGCCTTCAGATGTCTCCGTACATCTCTATCACAGCAATGTCCTCTATCTTGGATGTGTAAAGTTGCTGTTCTGGGTCAATTTTCTGTTGCTGTCGTGTCTAATGAAGAGCCTCAGATGTCTCCGTACATCTCTATCACAGCAATGTTCTTTATCTTGGGTTTGAAAGCTGATATTAACTAATAAAGTGTAGTTAAACTTAAATTATGTAAAATAATGAATTGAACAGGATTGTATATAGCCGTATTGCTGTAATGCAGTGAAATGTATTGGCGCAAATATCCCTGAGTTTGGGATATCGCGTTTCATGATGTTAATAAAGTTAATAATAATAATAACTTAAATTATTTTAGCTAAATATTCTATAGCTTTTCATAATTATTTTTGATATTTTATATATTTGGGGAGGAATGGGGAAAGAATTTCTGTCTTGGTGGTTCACTTGAAAGACGTGATTTACAATTGGGGACTTTGTGTTGGTGAAATATGTGTGTCTTTAATAAAGGTCACTGTAAAATCTTTCAGAGTTATTATATAAATCCCGATATACAGGGTAAAAGGTAAATATTTCTTTAGCTTTGTTCATGAGTTTAAAATATATATATATATAAGTGAATAAAACCTGTCAAGAGCGGTCATATAATTTAAATAAAATCGCTTTTTACCTTACACGAAATAAGAACAAATTTGAATAAATGTAGACTATTTCAACAAAAATGGCGAGGTATTTGTGCTTTTTAATGTAGCGCAACAAATAATTGATTTTCTTTTAAATAGAAAGTAAAACAAGTCATTAATTATCTTCTGCCATTGTTTAGTAGGCTTAGGTTAGTCTTAAGCCTAATCACGTGACTGGACGTGACTTGAAACTAGGGTATGACGTTAATGCAATAGTCTTTTGTATTCAAGATAGGCTTAAATACATGTTATATTTTAATGTATTCTTTGTGGTTATATATAAATATTATTAGTAATAAATAATTATACGTCATATTTTTATGTCTATATATGCTTTATAACTAATAATAAAATAATTTTATTTTTTGATTATTAGCAGAAAATGATGCGACCACGATTCTTATATTATCGTCTGCTTTAAAAAAAAAAAGTAATATACACACACACAAATATAAACTGGGGGCTTCTATTTAGAAATCAGAATAGCGCTTATATTTGAATAAATGAGTATTTTCGTTTTATTACTGATATTTTGAGATACCTTCCCCTTAATAAAATATATATTAATACAGAGCAATAACGCGATATATATATATATTATTTAAAAATGCCTATTTTGGATCATAAAGTTTTTATTTCCGATATTTCGTGAGGCAACTCGCCAAACTTCCTCTGGGAACAAAATCGCTTTAGAGAAGCTCGCGTATCATTTCGCGAGTATATACAACCGCTATAAAATTTAAATATCTAGAATCTACAATATGCATGCCTCTATGAATATAATTATTAATAATAATATAATATGTAAAACATTAATATATAGAGAATTAAGTAAATATATACATTTAAAATAAACGAATTGAAAATCAGCAATTTGCCATATATATACATATATACGTGTATAGTAGTGGGCTATGTGGTTTTAAATTGTAAGTATAGTTGAGGAATGTCTATTTTTCGGTTGATACTGTTTTTATCTTCTATTGAGCTCCAGCTTTCTAGAAAAAGTCTTGAATGTTTATCCTTGATATTTTGATATACTATTTCTGTTGAGTCGAAATTTGGTATGTGGTCCTGTTTCAGTGCGTGGTCTACTAAAAGGGAAAGAGGGCTATAGTTTTTAAGGGCTGTCCGGTGTTGATTGGTTCTTTCTTCCAGAGTTTTTCCTGTCTCTCCTATGTATGTAGCTGGGCAAGATCGGCACGGGATTCTGTAGATGAGGTTGGATTTTTGACTGTTGTTTGTGTTATGTTTGGTATCGGGATGGCGGAGAAGTGTTTTCAAGTTGGATGGTGTCTGGTATATGGTCTTGATGTTATATTTCTTGAGGGTTCTGCTGATTCTTTCAATGCCGTAGCTGTACGGAAGTGTGCAGTATAATTTATGAGATTGGCTATTGGAAGGAGGGATGAATGTTGATCTGTGGAATTGTCTTTTGATAAATTCTGTGGGATAACTATTGCTTTGTAATTCATTCATTAGTATTGTTCTTTCTTGTTGTGACTTTTCTAGATTATTGGAGCAATGAGTAGATATTCTTTTTGAGGGGGTTTTTATAACAGATATTTTATGGTTAATAGGACCGAATGAGCTGAAATTTAAGTAACCACCTGTGTGAGTTTTCTTACGGTAAATGCCTGTTTCTATTTTAGAGCTGTTTCTGGTGAGAATTATATCTAAGAATGATAAAGAGTTTTTTTCTTCTATTTCATGTGTAAATGTGAGAAATGGTTTTATATTGTTCAAGAAATTCAGAATGCTTGTTGTATTGTTGTTTTCGGTTATGCAAAGAATATCGTCAATATATCTCTTCCAGAATGTTATTTTTAGCTGCTTATTGTCTATTATTGATTGGTCAATATTATTCATGAAAATGTTTGCCAGAGCTGAAGATATTTGGTTGCCCATCGGGAGGCCTTTGATCTGTTTGAAGTATTGATTCTTGTAGTTAAAGTAGCTGAATGATAGGCACAGTTTGAGTAAGTCTATGAGGGCTTCCTTTGGTATAGACAATGGTAGGTTGGGGTGGGCATTCAAGAATTCTGAAATTTCTGCAATAGCTTCATCATGTGGGATTGAGGTATACAGTGATTCAACATCAAAGGAGACCAGGCGACTGTTCTCCGTTATTTGAGTTCTTGAAATTATTTCTATTGCTGCTGTGGAGTTGGGAATAGTATGAGGTAATTCTTTCTGAAAAGGTGAAATTATCGAGGAAAGGTATTTCGACAAGGGGTATATGGGGGTGCCGGCGTAGGATACAATGGGGCGTAGAGGGCTGTTTTGCTTGTGTACCTTTGGTAGGCCATAAAATATAGGCAAGTTAGTGTTTGCTGCTTTTAGTTTGTCGAATGTTTTGCTATCCAATTTATAATTACGTTTTATTTTGTTCAATTGTCTATTGAACTCTTTGATTATGTTCGCTAGGGGGTTATTAGGTAACAGTTCATATACATTTTGTTCTTCAAGTAGCTGCTTGATTATGTTGTCATAATCCATCGTGTCCATTATAACAGTATTTTTGCCTTTATCTGAAGGAGAAATTACAATACTCCTGTTTGCCTTTAAGGAATTTATTATATTTCTTTCATCTTGAGTAAGATTATTCTTATTCTGTCGGTTCAAGCTTTTGAGGATGAGCACTATTTCTGTTCTAACCTTTTCTTTTTCTTCATTTGGTATGTTCTTAATTGAAGTTTCAATGCTTTCTATTGTTTTTGGGATGTTTATTTTCTGTGAAGGGACGAAGTTGAGACCTTTTGCTAATAGTGTTATGGTTTCTGGTGTGAGCTGTTGTTTCGACAGATTGATTACATTACTTTCTTTGAGATGGTTTTTGGGGTTATGCTTCCATCTGTTGAGTTTTTGACTTTGGCGATTGTACATACCAGCTCTTCTATTTCTGCATTTTGTCTCGATATATTCAGTTAAATGCTTGAAATGTGAATTATCCATTATTCCTTGAACTATAGGTAGGAGAGTTTGTAGAGTTGATTCAATTCTGCGGAGGTTAAAATGACAGTTTTTTATTCTGGCATTCAAAAGCTTTTTGCTAGTTTGATTGAAAGAATCAGCAGAACCCTCAAGAAATATAACATCAAGACCATATACCAGACACCATCCAACTTGAAAACACTTCTCCGCCATCCCGATACCAAACATAACACAAACAACAGTCAAAAATCCAACCTCATCTACAGAATCCCGTGCCGATCTTGCCCAGCTACATACATAGGAGAGACAGGAAAAACTCTGGAAGAAAGAACCAATCAACACCGGACAGCCCTTAAAAACTATAGCCCTCTTTCCCTTTTAGTAGACCACGCACTGAAACAGGACCACATACCAAATTTCGACTCAACAGAAATAGTATATCAAAATATCAAGGATAAACATTCAAGACTTTTTCTAGAAAGCTGGAGCTCAATAGAAGATAAAAACAGTATCAACCGAAAAATAGACATTCCTCAACTATACTTACAATTTAAAACCACATAGCCCACTACTATACACGTATATATGTATATATATGGCAAATTGCTGATTTTCAATTCGTTTATTTTAAATGTATATATTTACTTAATTCTCTATATATTAATGTTTTACATATTATATTATTATTAATAATTATATTCATAGAGGCATGCATATTGTAGATTCTAGATATTTAAATTTTATAGCGGTTGTATATACTCGCGAAATGATACGCGAGCTTCTCTAAAGCGATTTTGTTCCCAGAGGAAGTTTGGCGAGTTGCCTCACGAAATATCGGAAATAAAAACTTTATGATCCAAAATAGGCATTTTTAAATATTGTAATATATGGATTGCTCTATTTTCAAGCATATATATTATTATTTAAAAATTCATATTTTAGATCATAAAGTTTTATTTTCCAATATTTCGTGTGGCAACTCGCCAAACTTCTTCGGGGAACAAGATTGTCTTGAGATGCTCGCGTATCCACATATATATATATATATTTAATGAAAGGATTTAAGACACGAATGTTTATTTTTAAAAATAAATCAAACTTCTACTGTCCTGAATGCAATAAAAAAATATTGGGAGGGCTTGGCTCATCATTGGTGAACCCTTCAAGCGGTTTCGCCAATTTGTCTGGTGTATTAAATTGGCGACACCGCTGGGAGAGTCACAACTGATGAGCCAAGCCCTCTCAATATTATTTTTTCATCGCAGTAACGACAGTAGAAGTTTGTATTGTGTATAAAAGAAACACATTCGTTCTTAAATCCTTCCATTAAATATATATTCTATATACAGTTACGAGCGTCATTCCTCATCTCCTAATCAATCATCTCTCTCTGTCACCGTTTGCTCTTTTTTTTGGAATGGCGCCCTCCTATTGGTTGGCTACGGTCACGCCACCTTTGCCCCCCCCCCATCATGCCCCCCCCCACTCGCCATTTCGTCTTTGTAACTATTGTGTTGGAGCGGGTCGCTCCCTAAATAAATGCATATATTAGATAATAACCAAATGGAATCCTCTCTTTCTTTTTCCCAGTAAGAGACGCCTACGGAAGCCAACAGTACATAGACAGATAAAGCACATAGGCTATAGTTATTAACCAACATATGCATTTATTTAAGGCGCCAATTTATAATTGTAACAAATAGTAGTTGAATCAAAACATTCAATCGGGTAAAACACGGGCGTTGCCCGGGTCATTCGGCTAGTATTATATAATACACTGCGGCTTGTGATTATAAAACAACACTTGAAGTTACACCGCATGAGTTTCTTTTCAATTAAAAATCAAAATTTATTTCAAGGTGAAATATTGACTATTTCTAACCTTTTTGGATGAGGTATGAAAGGGTGAATTATGAAGAGTAATGATGAACGGAAAAATAAAAGTGTCCAGGGATGGGAATTCCCCTCTTCTCATAATTCACCCTTTCATACCTCATCCAAAAAGGTTAGAAATAGTCAATATTTCACCTTGAAATAAATTTTGATTTTTCGTTGGAAAGAAACTCATGCGGTGTAACTTCAAGTATTGTTTTACAAAAATATATATTGATTGGGCGTTATTGCTTTGTGTTAATAATACGTTGATTTATATATAAAAGATTTTAAAATATCCATTCGCCTAATATTTCGACGGGAACTACAAGGTGCGTTCATTAATTTCCAGGACTGGTTAAAAAATAAAATAAATAAAAAAGCTAGAGAAAATATTTTTTACAGAGTTGAATATTGGACATTCGACCACACCTGACTGAAAGCACGAGTCTCGTGGCGCACGCGCCGATCTAAAAATAGAACAAAACAACTTCCTTGTAAGGTTCGCATTTCTAATTTTAAAATGGCCATTTTCGAAGAGCAGAGAATCTGCATTAAGTTTTGTTTTAAATTGAAAAAAAAGTGATACTGAGACGTATGAATTGATTAAAGAAGCTTTTGGCGATGCAGCTTTATCCCGTTCAAGAACTTTTGAATGATTTTCACGCTTCCAAAAAGGTCGGGAAAAGGTAAACGATGATCAGCAGGGCGTCCAAGATCATTTTGTTGCGAGGAAAACAAGCTCAAAATAAAGGAGTTAATTAAATCTAACAGAAGAATTATCTTCAGTGACTGGACTATCTGTTTATTTGGGGATAATGAGGTGCTTAAGGGAGGCAGTGCGCCTTAAAAGACCTGAAAGATGGCAAAACAATGACTGGATACTTCACGTCGGTAATGCGCGGCCGCACACAGCCCATGTTGTTTTGCAGTTTTTGGCCAAGCATTCAACCATACAGATCCCTCATCCACCCTATTCCCCCGACTTAGCCCCCAATGACTTTTTCCTCTATCCTAAATTGAAAATTAACTTGAAAGGACGGAAATTTGACAACGTTGATATGATACAAGCTGAATCGAAGGCAACCTTGAGGAACCTCTCAAAAAGTGATTTTATCTCCTGCTTCGACAATTGGAAAAAAAGATGGAACGGGTGTATTGAGGCAGGAGGGGCATATTTTGAAAAATATTGAATTAGTTTTTTTATTTGTTTTATTTTTTCAAAGATACAGAGCAGTCCTGGAAATTAATGAACGCACCTTGTACATCTATCTTTTCGAGGTTTTTTCATATATATGCAAATATGTATAGATATCTTCCTAGACAACTTTTTTTTTTAAATTTACATATATTGCATAGCAAAAATATTTATATTTACATAAACATAATGTAATATTCATATAAAAAGATAAGTATATCTACCTATTTATAAATAATCAGCATTTAAAGGGTAAATAATTTATGATAAAGTATTTGTAAAGGAAAGAGAGAGTTTAAAAATTCCGCTATTATTCAATCTTTGGGCAATTTTAAAGTGGCCATATTAAACAGCGATCCATCAAGTTGAAAGGGAAAGAAAAAATAAGATTTCCCATGACGCCATATTATCTAAATTTCCTCACGCCATTTTCCTGAATATGAATGAGAATATTGATCCGGCAACCCTTCTCTTGTTATCTTTTTGACCATTTGACCACAAAAGTTCTCCATTAGAATAGAATTTCCATCGAATAAATATTTACACTGATTATTATTATCATGATTTTTATTGATTTTTTTCGGTTGTATTCTGTGAAATTTGAATACAGTAAACTCTCCTATAACGCGATTAATGTGTTCCGTGTTGTATGAAATCGCGTTATAGGAATTCGCGTTGTACGAAATAAAACTTGTATAACGCGAATGTTGTTAGGGTAAATTATTTTATTTTATAACGCGTTATACGAAAATTCGCGTTGTATAAATAAATTTGTCGCAATTTTTTTTTATCGCGTTGTACGAAATCGCGTTGTAAAAACTCGCGTTATAGGAGAGTCTACTGTACATTTTTATATATATCTCTCTTCACTTACTTTTATTTACAATCTCTAAGTATATAGGAAAAAAACTATCATTATATTTTTTGATATTAATTTTATGATTATAATAGAATATCATTTTTGTGAAAACAAGGCTTAGTAAGATCCACTTAAACGAGAATCAAGAAATTTGATGTTATATTTAGTTGCTGTTACTTGAAGAAACAAAGAGGAGAACTCTTGGGTGATTTATCCTTGTCTCAATCCGATAGTCAACAATTATATAACTGGATGAATACAATGATGTTTGATCAAGGTCTTTGGTTTATATAAATTCTACAAGGCCGCAGTCACCGTTCGGAGGAGATTAATAGAATCGCCGAATGTCGTGGTCCATTTGGATGAGGAAAGTGAAGACTAGAACACGGCTGATTCCACACTAGCCTGTTCAGTGATACGCTAACCATGACGTATGTACAAAGGAACGTGTGGCCATTGGACATGCGTCGGACCTGGAGGCTGTTGTTGGGTTCTGCGCTACCTAGAGTATAGGAGCTCCATCTATGATTCCTTTCTTCCTGTGGTGAATCTGTATAAGACCCTGGAGTCTGTTGTTGGGTTCTGTGTTGCCTGGAGTATAGGAGCTCCATCTATGCTTCCTTTCTTCCTGTGGTGAATCTGTATAAGACCCTGGAGGCTGTTGTTGAGTTCTGTGTTGCCTGGAGTATAGGAGCTTTATCTATGCTTCCTTTCTTCCTGCGGTGAACCTGTATAAGACCCTGGAGGCTGTTGTTGAGTTCTGTGTTGCCTGGAGTATAGGAGCTTTATCTATGCTTCCTTTCTTCCTGCGGTGAACCTGTATAAGACCCTGGAGGCTGTTGTTGAGTTCTGTGTTGCCTGGAGTATAGGAGCTCCATCTATGCTTCCTTTCTTCCTGCGGTGAACCTGTATAAGACCCTGGAGGCTGTTGTTGAGTTCTGTGTTGCCTGGAGTATAGGAGCTCCATCTATGCCTTCTTTCTTCCTGCGGTGAATCTGTATAAGACCCTGGAGGCTGTTGTTGGGTTCTGTGCTGCCTGGAGTATAGGAGCTCCATCTATGCTTTCTTTCTTCCTGCGGTGAACCTGTATAAGACCCTGGAGGCTGTTGTTGAGTTCTGTGTTGCCTGGAGTATAGGAGCTCCATCTATGCCTTCTTTCTTCCTGCGGTGAATCTGTATAAGACCCTGGAGGCTGTTGTTGGGTTCTGTGTTGCCTGGGGTATAGGAGCTGCATCTATGTTTCCTTTCTTCCTGTGGTGAATCTGTATAAGACCCCGGAGGCTGTTGTTGGGTTCTGGGCTGCCTGGAGTATAGGAGCTCCATCTATGCTTCCTTTCTTCCTGTGGTGAATCTGTATAAGACCCTGGAGGCTGTTGTTGGGTTCTGCGCTGCCTGGAGTATAGGAGCTCCATCTATGCTTCCTTTCTTCCTGCGGTGAATCTGTATAAGACCCTGGAGGCTGTTGTTGGGTTCTGTGTTGCCTGGGGTATAGGAGCTCCATCAATGCTTCCTTTCTTCCTGCGGTGAATCTGTATATGACCCTGGAGGCTGTTGTTGGGTTCTGTGCTGCCTGGAGTATAGGAGCTCCATCTATGCTTCCTTTCTTCCTGCGGTGAATCTGTATAAGACCCTGGGGGCTGTTGTTGGGTTCTGTGCTGCCTGGAGTATAGGAGCTCTATCTATGCTTCCTATCTTCCTATGGTGAATCTGTATAAGACCCTGGAAGCTGTTGTTGGGTTCTGTGCTGCCTGGAGTATAGGAGCTCTATCTATGCTTCCTTTCTTCCTGTGGTGAATCTGTATAAGACCCTGGAGGCTGTTGTTGAGTTCTGTGTTGCCTGGAGTATAGGAGCTCCATCTATGTTCCCTTTCTTCCTGTGGTGAATCTGTATAAGACCCTGTAGGCTGTTGTTGGGTTCTGTGTTGCCTGGAGTATAGGAGCTTCATCTATGCTTCCTTCCTGTGGTGAATCTGTATAAGACCCTACAGGCTGTTGTTGGGTTCTGTGTTGCCTGGAGTATAGGGGCTCTATCTGAGCTTCCTTCCTGTGGTGAATCTGTATAAGACCCTGGAGGCTGTTGTTGGGTTCTGTGTTGCCTGGGGTATAGGAGCTTCATCTATGCTTCCTTTCTTCCTGTGGTGAATCTGTATAAGACCCTGCAGGCTGTTGTTGGGTTCTGTGTTGCCTGGAGTATAGGGGCTCTATCTGAGCTTCCTTCCTGTGGTGAATCTGTATAAGACCCTGGAGGCTGTTGTTGGGTTCTGTGTTGCCTGGAGTATAGGAGCTTCATCTATGCTTCCTTTCTTCCTGTGGTGAATCTGTATAAGACCCTGCAGGCTGTTGTTGGGTTCTGTGCTGCCTGGAGTATAGGAGCTTCATCTATGCTTCCTTTCTTCCTGTGGTGAATCTGTATAAGACCCTGCAGGCTGTTGTTGGGTTCTGTGTTGCCTGGAGTATAGGGGCTCTATCTGAGCTTCCTTCCTGTGGTGAATCTGTATAAGACCCTGGAGGCTGTTGTTGGGTTCTGTGTTGCCTGGAGTATAGGAGCTTCATCTATGCTTCCTTTCTTCCTGTGGTGAATCTGTATAAGACCCTGCAGGCTGTTGTTGGGTTCTGTGCTGCCTGGAGTATAGGAGCTTCATCTATGCTTCCTTTCTTCCTGTGGTGAATCTGTATAAGACCCTGCAGGCTGTTGTTGGGTTCTGTGTTGCCTGGAGTATAGGGGCTCTATCTGAGCTTCCTTCCTGTGGTGAATCTGTATAAGACCCTGGAGGCTGTTGTTGGGTTCTGTGTTGCCTGGAGTATAGGAGCTCCATCTCTGCTTCCTTTCTTCCTGTGGTGAATCTGTATAAGACCCTGCAGTCTGTTGTTGGGTTCTGTGTTGCCTGGAGTATAGGGGCTCTATCTGAGCTTCCTTCCTGTGGTGAATCTGTATAAGACCCTGGAGGCTGTTGTTGTGTTCTGTGTTGCCTGGAGTATAGGAGCTCTATCTATGCTTCCTTTCTTCCTGTGGTGAATCTGTATAAGACCCTGGAGGCTGTTGTTGGGTTCTGTGTTGCCTGGGGTATAGGGGCTCTATCTGAGCTTCCTTCCTGTGGTGAATCTGTATAAGACCGGTGGTCTTAATAAAACTGTATATGATAATCGATGTCATTTCAGGGGAATCAGTCAAAAACTGATTTTTCTTTTCAACCAGGTTTCTCCAAGGCTATCACTATTTCCCCATCGTCTGGTAGTAAGATGCTGCCTTGATTCAGTTGGCCCATTCATTGAGGATTTTTATAGGAAAAATAATGCCTTGGCTCACCCCTTAGTATTCTGAATCCATATATCTTTGAAATAATATATAGGGATCAATTTTGACAATTTAAAAAAACCGTTAATAGTTAACAGTTAGTGATTTTTTTAAGACTGAAAAAAGAAATTAAACACATACACTCATGGACAAATCATAACGCAGTTGTACATTTTAGCATGTACAAAGGTCACTCTAAAGGTGTTTTTTGTAATCAATATTAAATAAGAGACAAAGGTCGCCTCTCCCGTCAAAATAGACGTCAAAAATAGACGCCATCTATATATATATCTAGTCCGCCCTAGGCTGACGAGGGCCATTAGCCCGAAACCATGGTCTCTAGGTTTACGCATTTCAATTTGCCAAAGCTGGTGTTGTGGCTTTGTCATCGACCCGAGGCCGCTAGTTGCGGCGACGGTCTGTAGATGGCGTCTAGTTTTGACGTCTATTTTGACGGGAGAGGCGACCTCTGTCTCTTTAGATCACTATCCTCCCGGCAAAATTTCCATCAATATTAAATAACTAAAACCTTAAAAAATAAAATATACCATTAAAATCTACATTCATTTTTTACCTAACATAAACGTTTTCATAAAATAGTGACAACAATGACTCATAGAGGGCGCGACTTTGTTTACAGCGGCAGCGGTAAATTCTAAACATTGCATCAGACACAATGGAGTTGACTAGAGAAAGTTTACGCGCCATGATCTTTTATGATTATAAAAGTAATTTAACTTCTAAATAGTCTCATGAAAGATTGAAGAAAGCTTTAGGAGATAAAGCTCCTTCTTTTATAACAGTTTTTAATTGGTTTAATGAATTTAAAATTGGAACAACCAACCTTGAAGATTAACCTCGTTCAGGTCGACCACCAACAGCAGTGACCCAAGTGTGGGCATTGGATCGGCAGCAATCAAAACCATCATTAATGATCATTTAAAATACAGAAAACTTGTTAGTAGATGTGTACCTCACAGCTTGACTGAAGACCAAAAACTTGGTCGCGTTAAATGGTGAAATTTCATGTTGAAAAATTTGATGAAGGCAAATCAGAGTCTTTTTTTAATATTAGTACAAAAAACGAAACTTGGAATTACAATTTTGATCCAGAAACAAAACGGAAATCTACTCTTTGGTTCTCTTCAAAATCACCGTAGAGCTCGAAGTGTTGGAAAACAAATGGTCGCTTGTTTTTTATAAAAAGTGGTTTCATATCATTTATAGATAATATCGTAAGACAGTTAATAGTGACTGGTATACAAAAAAATGCCTTCCAGCAGTATTTGAAAAAATCAAGCAAATCAGACCAAGAGCTCAACATAGAGGAGTCCTTCTTCACCATGACAATACAACACCGCAGATCTCAGCCCAAACATGAGATTTTTTATCCAACTCTAGTGTCCAATTAGTCAATCATCCATCATATTCACCAGACCTAGCACCTTGTGACTTTTTATTTCCAAAAGTTATGTTATTGTTGAAAGGGATAAAATTTGACACTGATGATGAAACACTGCAAGCCTTTATTAACGCCGTAAATTCCATCCCCGAAGATGACTGGTGTAAGTGCTTCGATAATTGGTTTTCACGGATGAAATCTTGCATAGGAGCTAAAATTGAATACTTTGAGAAACTCTGAAAATTTGAAAGTTGCAGCTTTAATAAAAATAAGTGATTGCAAATCATTCGGAGTGACCCTTATACCATCAACTTTTGTGAATTCATATAGTTTATTTCTTGAAATAAAGCTATATTGAACAAATATGCAGTCATATAGTGTGAATTCATATAGATTATTTCTGTCTTATAATGAGAAAAGCCATATTAAACAAATATACCATCAACCTTTGTGAAATATAGATCATTTTTTTGAATAAAGTAATGTAAACCATATATATGTTATATAAAAATATTATTTCATTTAAAACCATAATTTCATAGATTCAAATATTCTGCTAAATCGACCGCCAGAGGTCACTCTTCCCCTATAAAAACTCGTTGTTTTTTTATCCCAATGGCCGGCTCAAAACTTTTGTACATGATGTAAATAATCTTTTGTTTTCCTTGTTTACTCGCCTTAAGCCAGGCAGTACTTTTATAAAACCATATTTTTTATATATTCCATAAGTTCAACTAAATCTATTTTGATAACTGATTTTATTTAATAATTGCCACGACTGCTCAACAAATATCTCTATTCTCAAAATAATCAGCATCAAGTATTAATTCTATTTAACTATTTATCAAAAATCAAATCTCATTTGTTTTTATAACATACTAGACGGGTGACCCGGGCTTCGCCCCGGGATTGACCCGTGTGCATATCTACCCGAGTGATATATATTTAGATAAGATTTTTTAATAATTGTTTGTTATTAGCATTATCTATTTGTTTGCATCAGTATAATTTAATCTAATCTTTGATAGAGGGCGCTGTTCGTGAGCTAAGTAGAATAATTTGAATATATAGTTTTAATAATTGATTTATATATTTTTAAAATAACCTATCGTCTTCCCCGATTTTCTTTACCTATGTATGGAAATTTTGGTTCGATTTAGTGAACTACTGCGAATTTGTATACCGGACATACAAACAAACATACATATAAACATTGATTTATATATATATAGATATACCATCAACACATTCCACTTGGCGTTATTTCATATAGAATATTTCATATAATGAAGTTACATATTGAACAAATATAAAATCAACTTGTGTAAAATCATATAATACAACTTTTGGAGTAGAGTCATATACACGTAATATACACACAGTCAAATACACAGTATATACACAGAGATATATAACGACTATATTTGAAACAATGAATTCAGAATAAATTTCACATCATATTTACATATAAGCTCTTTTTAAGTTACATACTTGTATTATATTAATTCAATAACAAAATACATTTCTCTTTTAACTATATTCATTTAAAGAAATTGGTGAGCAAAGAAAGTAGAATTGATTCTTACATCTTGGCGTATATTGGATAAGTAAGTAACCCCAAGCAATCTGCGAGGAAAACAAACTTGAAGACTTGGAACAAAAGGTTTTTTTTTTTTCGTTTACTTTAACCTACAGGGAATTTATATTCTCTCTTAGACAATAGTTAATTTGAATATTAAACATGGCTAACTATCTGCATCTTAATTAACTAATTAGTAAACTAATATAAACGTTTATAACTATTAATAAGGTCACAGTATTTTTAATTGACTTTTTTTACATATGTGTTGAATTATTAATATATATATTTAACTTGTTATATCGTGTTGAATGTGTATAATTTGTGTTTATATTATTCATTGGAGTGGTTATATATATATAAAAAATTAATGGATTCTTTAATTAATTTTATAGCTCTATTTCATGTTAATGTATTGTTTATCGTATATAGTATGTAAATATGTTATATGTATGAGATGGTTGCGTGATGTGTTGGTGTGGCTTGTGGAAATGCCGCTGATAAAATTTTATTTAATTTATTTAAAGCCAGAAATATATAAAAAGAGAAAAGAAGTAACGGCCGTTGGGATCAAGCCTTCTTGTTTACCGCGCGAGTGGCCATAGTGTCTCGGATCTCGCGCATGCGTAGTCAGGTTTTCGCTCACGGTTGCCGAGGCCGTTGCACTGCCCGTGTGTGTAGTAAAGCTTTGTCCCAGTTCGCGCTCGCTGAAGCAAAGTGTGGTCGCCACATATGTATAATATTAAAAGAAATTGATTATATGTAAATTTTAAATTATGAATATGCACGAATACATATATATTATATGCCAGTTACGTTAAAGCCCTGGTTTTATTCAGCATTTCCTCGAGGTCACCTACAGAGAGGTGTAACTTTGACCTGGTATTAAATGGCCGCTTCTAACATAAGGAACAGACGCCTTGTGCAGCCTCTCCTAACAAGTTATTACACTGCAATATTTGATGTATTACACTGTTGTAGAATCCTATCGACTTAACCGTTCTGTGACAATATCGTTGCGGAATTTCTTGTTGTTTGATTTGAATGGTGAGGATTGGTTGAAACGCAGTCGTTGAGTGGCAAGTGAAGCATACAGTTAGGAATAATCAGGACACGTGATGGGGTTTGAAAATAAAAGGCAACTGGGTTGGAGGAAAGAAAGCTTGAGAAGAGCGGAGCGATTTTTGATTGTTAATTATCTGATCACATGGTGGTGATTGTACTTAGCTATGGGATGAGCAGAGGGAGAGAGGTCCAGAGCAGATGTCACCTCCTTGGGAGCCAAAGCACTACTGATCCGAACTCGGTGGAAGCCAAGTCACTACTGACAATTCTTGCTTTTCGATTTAACACCACGAGTTGTCTTCCTTCCCATTGGTCGAAGGATGGAACGTGCCCGTTTTTCTATTGGTTGACCTATTTAGTTATTCCTTCCTAATTGGACCGGCGGCTTTCTTTGGTGAAAGATATGCCCGGCCTGATAGGAAGTATCGGGTGTTAGTTCGACTCTATTTACTTCCGCGGCTATCAAATACGTCCGGTCTTGTTCCGGAAATTGGGCGTCTCTCAAACTTTTATAACTTCTGGTCACCAGATACACCCTGTCTTGTCCGGAAATATTGGTTTAAACTTAGCTCGCAGGGTTTCCGGGGTCAGAAGGTTAACTGTGACGTTATTAATAATTATGTTCTCTTCTAGATCTACTTCCTATGTCTTTTTGTTACTTTCTTTCCTCCAGTTACCTTATTCTTTATTAAATCTTTGAAAATCATACATTGTACATGCATAGTGGGTCGGGGTGCATACAATTATATACAAATTATGACAGATGCGCCCCCTACATGTGAAGAATTCAAGAAGGGGTTAGCCTGAGAGAATTCTGTAAAGTAAAAAATAATTTTGTGGGAAAATTAGTTGTGGGTATTGAGTCTATATACAAGCATTGGTGGCGATATAAGAAGTAAAATAGAATGGTGTTGATGATATAGGTTGAGTATAATTAATAGAAATCAAAAAATTTTTTAATTGTAAGAAATCAAAATGAATGCTATGGTACATAGTGGATTTAAAAAAAAAATGCGCCTAACTAATTTCTACTCGAAATTGGAAAAAAATTCGAGGGAGTTCTATTAGGGCTTTTGAGAAATCAAAAATAATATAAAAATAAAAAGTTGGACGAAATCAAAGTGAATGCTTGGTTGCATGGTGAGAAAAAAAAATGCTTTGTTGCATGGTGAAAAAAAAGAAAAATGCCTAACTAATTTTTTGCTCGAATTTTGGGAAAAGAAATCGAGGAAATTTCATAAGGTCTTTTGAGAAATCAAAAATAAAAATAAAAATTGGAAGAAATCAAAGTGAATGCTTGATGCATGGTGAAAAAAAAAAAGGAAAAATGCCTAACCATATTCTTGCTCGAAATTGGGAATGGAAATCGAGGGAATTTTATTAGGGCTTTTGAGAAATCAAAAAATAAAATAAAAAGTTGGAAGAAATCGAAGTGAATGCTTGGTTGCATGGTGGGGAAAAAAAATGTTTTGTTGCATGGTGAGAAAAAAAGAATGTTTTGTTGCATGGTGGAAAAAAGGAAAAGAGAGAATGTTTTGTAAATCAAAATAAAATATAATATCCAATTTTAAAAGAAAACCAATGAGTTCTCGTTGATTTGAAATTATGATAATATAAACTAATTGGTAAAAAAAATGATAATTAATGATTAAAAGTGATAATAAGTTGAATAAATTGATAAATTGATTATATATTTAAATTTTAATTGAGAGAAAATAATGAAAATGATTAATATGAACAATATGGTGTATTGTTTTGAACCCTTTTGTATCTACAGGCCCTGATCTAAATGTTTTAATTGCTCAATTATGCCCTATAAATTTTTTGTCTTTGTGTGTGTTGTGAAAAATGTTAGAAGTCTGTAAAGTAATTGATTTGTTATAATAGGGATGGGAATTCATTTAGAATGTTTGTGTGTCGTCTTGTGGGTGTGAAATTGGAGATCGGAAACGAGGCGCTCCTTTCTGTTTGCATAGGCCGAATTTATCGCCGCGGAACTACGCTTCCTGTCGCGGTGTCTCAAAATTCTCACTTCCTTCCGCTTATTTATTTTTGGATGCGGCTCGGATCTTGTTTTTGGAGCGTGGCTTCTCCGGCATTGGTTGGTCATCTTTCAGTTACTTCTATCTCCTCGGAATCTATTTAGATTTTCTGCAAAAATGTTTCCTAAAATTATGAGAAGTTTTATAAATGCTTGTCCAAAATTAAAAACTGCCTCTTGTAGTTCGAAAATTTTATGAGCGGGCATGGTATAGATAAACAAATAATTAATGAATAATATTGGGATACATTTGTATGGTAGAACTAACATACAAAGGGTGAAAATCAGATGAAAGATAGGGTATTGCCCCATGTTCTCCCATATTTTTGTAAATGGGGACTCTGAAATATTTGTTTGAACCTTATTAATTGTAGAATTTGAATGATTGGTAGGTTCGCAGTTCTCCTGTTTGATCGTTAATGGTTTTATTAGCGATATGTCGGTGGTAATTGATTTAGGTTGAGCTGTGTGATCGTTTCTCTGACGTGGGTGGTGTAATTTTGGCATTGTTTGTGTTGTGTGTACGCTGTGCTTTATGTGCGAATTCTGTTTTGCTTTGGGGCCTGTGTCGGTATTTTTACGTGAAGGTTGGTTGTATTCATCGATTCTTCTAGCGAATCGGCAGGTGGGGCAGGTTTTTACCTGTTTTGCGATGTCTTGTGTCATGTTCTGCCAATAATATTGTGACGAGATGAGTCTCGTCATCTTTGGGTGGTGGTGTTGTGTGTGTACGGACTTAAGAAGTCTGGTTGTAAGTGAGCTTGGGACTATAGTTTTAAGTACTCCTTTTCGGGAGACGGTGCGCAGTTTATTGTGATCCATAGTCACGCGAGATTTTCCCGGTGGAGAAGACTGTTGGCTCTGTATGAGTGGCGCATCTAGAAAGCCACAAAATGGGATACGAGTTACAACGCCCGTTTCATATTGTTGTACTCCATTTATGCTACGGACCTCATATTCGTATCTTGACAGTCTTAACCTCCATCGAAACAATCTGCCTGACGGGGCTTTGATTTCTTTCAACCACTGCAATGCAGGATGGTCAGAAAGTATTGTAAACTTTCTGCCCATTAGACAGGCGCGGAAGTTATCCACACTTTCCACAATGGCTAGGCATTGTAGTTCCAAGTCTGAATAATTTCGCTCGTGACCACGCAGAGAGCGGCTGAAATGTTGAACTGGGTATGTCTTCCCATCAGGGTAGACTTGTTTAAGAATGCCTGCAATGCCGAATGTTGAGGTGTTACAGTACACCTGGCATGGCAGACCTTCTTGGTAAAGGTATAATGTGGGGTGTGTGGTAAGGCTTTCTTTCAGGTTAGTGAACGCTTTCTGGCATTCGTCACTCCAGACCCACACGACATCCTTTTTTAGAAGGTTGACAAGTGGCGTCCGCAAGCGGGCGTGGTCCGGAATGAACTCTTTATAGGCGTTCACAGCTTTTAGGAAAGATCGCAATGTTTTTCGATTGTGTGGTTGTTTGGTGGCGTGAATTTTTTCTATGTTTTGTGTAGACGGGATGATTGTATTATTCTTAACGGTTGTGCATGCGCTTGTTTGTTGTTGTTGTCTTTTGGCGCGCGTGTTGCATTTGTTGTGCGGGTTGTGCGTGTTTGTTGCGTGGTGACGTATGGGTGCGTGTATGTTGTGAGGTACATTTGCGTGGTAAGTGGGTGAGCTGTGTCGGTGTACGGACACTTTTTTGGGCATTATTGGAATTGTAGGTTGAAGTCGTGGTGGCTTTATATGTTGTGGGCATGAAAAGTTGCGTGGTGTGAGATTAGAATGGTGGCATGTAAATATTTGAGGTTTGGGCAATGAATGCAGGCAAGGGTTTCCATGTGTGAAAGCTTTGACCCGAGGCCGCTAGTTGCGGCGACGGTCAATAGATGGCGTCAGGTTTTGACGTTTATTTTGACGGGAGAGGTGCCCTATGCTTCTATGGATCAATTTCCTCCCGGCAAATTTTCCATCTAGATAAATATATATTAAAAAGGTCAGGTGTTGATATTAAAAAATAAAAAAATACATATCCTGACCGTGCTCAAATGAGCATTTCTAGTTAGAAGAGCGCCATCTAGTGGGATAAAAATAAACTAAACGTCTATTTAACTTGTTCCGTGATATTTGGCCAACCCCCGCTCTGCCATCTATAAATTCTCATGTGAGCACAGTCAAGATATGCCCTTTTTATTTTTAATATAGTTAATATATTTAAAAAAAAAACATTTTTCAGGTTTTTATTTTCATCCTCGTGTTTTATCTTAATTTTAAAACGCAAAAATTCCAAAGCGCCTAACTATAATAAAGAACATTTATATAAATATGAAAAAATAGTTTAAAATATTCCACCCTTTTCAAAACACATTCAGCTATTTTGAAATTCAAGTTTACACTTTTTTTTTACGCATTCTTTAGTTCAAAATGATTGCACAATTTGGGTTTGAAAAGAAAGATTAAAGGATTTATAAAATAATCTTTTCTAAAGTCTCTAATCCATGTAAGAATATTTCAAAATGGCTCCTATTTAAAATACTTCAAGGAGGTGATTGTGAAGTCGGCTTTGAATAAATCTGTGAGAGTTGGAAAATATATGCTGACTTTTGACTCGAATAAAATTGCTCTTTTTTTAATATAACGTAATTTTATATCTCCTTTTTGAAGTGGTTTTTATATTCTTTACTATATATATATATATTTTAATAATATAAAAATGTCAAACATTATTTTTTATATTTCGGAAAAGATATATAGAAATAGTAAAATAAAGTTGAACCATTTATCTTTAATATACTTGAAGTATTTATTTATTGAAAATTCAATGAATTATATTTATATTTTGAAGTGTTTTTGACCATTCTCATTTTTCCCCTTAATGTATTTTTTCGTTTGAAATAAATATAAAGTTATTTCGCGTTATATCTTTTGCCATTAAATTTTGAACATTTATTTAATCGTATGGTTTAAATTATTTTTAAATGATTATTTTAATTAATTAATTTTATTTTAAAAAAAGGCAAAGTTTATGTGTTTAATTTCTAAATATTTAGGTAAGTTATATTACGGTTTTTCGTTTTATATATTTAAGGCATATAGTTTAATATTTATAATATATTCTATGATTTTTTTAATATATGAATAATAGACCCAAATTATTCCCAGAATGTAATTTTTTAAATCATAATTGTTTTTAATTAATATGTTAATATTATTTTATCATAAATTATTTTCTAAAAACCGTTCTCTAAAAGTCACCTAGTTTCAAAACTTAAATATTCTTCAGGGAAATATGTTATTTTATGGGGAAAAAACAAATTAGTAAAAATGGTAATTATGGCAATAAAAGCTTACTTTTTTTTTGGTAGCAATGAGTATTTATTTTGAGACCTAAATTCAAGTTTTGAAAAGGTCCCCGGTCTTCAAAAAGCTTATATCAAATTGATATCTACAATATAAAACAATATTTTATAATTTTTTTTATTGAACTTTTTATCTATAATATCTAAGAGAATGGTAGGATTCCTATAAATATAAAAAAAAATTCAAAATATATAATAGAAATGTTGCCAATAGAGCGTGATCCGAAAAGTAATTTCAAAAACAGAGTTATTGTTTCAAAACTTTATCAAGTTTCTGATACCTTGAGGCAATTTTATTTTTCACTTCTTTTTTTAATGTATCACACTTTGATTTTCTGAAAGTTTTCTTTTTATATGATTTTTTAAAGTTCTGATATGTTTTGATAGTCGTTTATATCAATTTTGACGTCTATCTACACTCGACGTCTCCCGAGACCTCTCTAGACCAGCTCTCCTATCTACATTCCAACAATGTCAGCGGCAATGGTAGACCACTGTATAACTGACAACATATCTACACTCGACGTCTCCCGAGACCTCTCTTGACCAGCTCTCCTATCTACATTCCCACAATGTCAGCGGCAATGGTAGACTACTGTATAAATGACAACATATCTACACTCGACGTCTCCCGAGACCTCTCTAGACCAGCTCTCCTATCTACATTCCAACAATGTCAGCATCAATGGTAGACCACTGTATAAATGACAACATATCTACACTCGACGTCTCCCGAGACCTCTCTAGACCAGCTCTCCTATCTACATTCCAACAATGTCAGCATCAATGGTACACCACTGTATAGCTGACAACATATCTACACTCGACGTCCACCGAGACCTCTCTGACCAGCTCTCCTATCTACATTCCCACAATGTCAGCGGCAATGGTAGACCACTGTATAAATACAACATATCTACACTCGACGTCTCCCGAGACCTCTCTAGACCAGCTCTCCTATCTACATTCCCACAATGTCAGCGGCAATGGTAGACTACTGTATAAATACAACATATCTACACTCGACGTCTCCCGAGACCTCTCTTGACCAGCTCTCCTATCTACATTCCAACAATGTCAGCGGCAATGGTAGACCACTGTATAACTGACAACATATCTACACTCGACGTCTCCCGAGACCTCTCTAGACCAGCTCCTATCTACATTCCAACAATGTCAGCGGCAATGGTAGACCACTGTATAACTGACAACATATCTACACTCGACGTCTCCCGAGACCTCTCTTTACCAGCTCTCCTATCTACATTCCCACAATGTCAGCGGCAATGGTAGACTACTGTATAAATGACAACATATCTACACTCGACGTCTCCCGAGACCTCTCTAGACCAGCTCTCCTATCTACATTCCAACAATGTCAGCATCAATGGTAGACCACTGTATAAATGACAACATATCTACACTCGACGTCTCCCGAGACCTCTCTAGACCAGCTCTCCTATCTACATTCCAACAATGTCAGCATCAATGGTACACCACTGTATAGCTGACAACATATCTACACTCGACGTCCACCGAGACCTCTCTGACCAGCTCTCCTATCTACATTCCCACAATGTCAGCGGCAATGGTAGACCACTGTATAAATACAACATATCTACACTCGACGTCTCCCGAGACCTCTCTAGACCAGCTCTCCTATCTACATTCCCACAATGTCAGCGGCAATGGTAGACTACTGTATAAATACAACATATCTACACTCGACGTCTCCCGAGACCTCTCTAGACCAGCTCTCCTATCTACATTCCCACAATGTCAGCGGCAATGGTAGACCACTCTATAACTGACAACATATCTACACTCGACGTCTCCCGAGACCTCTCTAGACCAGCTCCTATCTGCATTCCAACAATGTCAGCATCAATGGTAGACCACTGTATAACTGACAACATATCTACACTCGACGTCTCCCGAGACCTCTCTAGACCAGCTCCTATCTACATTCCCACAATGTCAGCGGCAATGGTAGACTACTGTATAACTGACAACATATCCACACTCGACGTCTCCCGAGACCTCTCTAGACCAGCTCCTATCTGCATTCCAACAATGTCAGCATCAATGGTAGACCACTGTATAACTGACAACATATCTACACTCGACGTCCACCGAGACCTCTCTGACCAGCTCTCCTATCTACATTCCCACAATGTCAGCGGCAATGGTAGACCACTGTATAAATACAACATATCTACACTCGACGTCTCCCGAGACCTCTCTTGACCAGCTCTCCTATCTACATTCCAACAATGTCAGCGGCAATGGTAGACCACTGTATAACTGACAACATATCTACACTCGACGTCTCCCGAGACCTCTCTAGACCAGCTCCTATCTACATTCCAACAATGTCAGCGGCAATGGTAGACCACTGTATAACTGACAACATATCTACACTCGACGTCTCCCGAGACCTCTCTTGACCAGCTCTCCTATCTACATTCCCACAATGTCAGCGGCAATGGTAGACTACTGTATAAATGACAACATATCTACACTCGACGTCTCCCGAGACCTCTCTAGACCAGCTCTCCTATCTACATTCCAACAATGTCAGCATCAATGGTAGACCACTGTATAAATGACAACATATCTACACTCGACGTCTCCCGAGACCTCTCTAGACCAGCTCTCCTATCTACATTCCAACAATGTCAGCATCAATGGTACACCACTGTATAGCTGACAACATATCTACACTCGACGTCCACCGAGACCTCTCTGACCAGCTCTCCTATCTACATTCCCACAATGTCAGCGGCAATGGTAGACCACTGTATAAATACAACATATCTACACTCGACGTCTCCCGAGACCTCTCTTGACCAGCTCTCCTATCTACATTCCAACAATGTCAGCGGCAATGGTAGACCACTGTATAACTGACAACATATCTACACTCGACGTCTCCCGAGACCTCTCTAGACCAGCTCCTATCTACATTCCAACAATGTCAGCGGCAATGGTAGACCACTGTATAACTGACAACATATCTACACTCGACGTCTCCCGAGACCTCTCTTGACCAGCTCTCCTATCTACATTCCCACAATGTCAGTGGCAATGGTAGACTACTGTATAAATGACAACATATCTACACTCGACGTCTCCCGAGACCTCTCTAGACCAGCTCTCCTATCTACATTCCAACAATGTCAGCATCAATGGTAGACCACTGTATAAATGACAACATATCTACACTCGACGTCTCCCGAGACCTCTCTAGACCAGCTCTCCTATCTACATTCCAACAATGTCAGCATCAATGGTACACCACTGTATAGCTGACAACATATCTACACTCGACGTCCACCGAGACCTCTCTGACCAGCTCTCCTATCTACATTCCCACAATGTCAGCGGCAATGGTAGACCACTGTATAAATACAACATATCTACACTCGACGTCTCCCGAGACCTCTCTAGACCAGCTCTCCTATCTACATTCCCACAATGTCAGCGGCAATGGTAGACTACTGTATAAATACAACATATCTACACTCGACGTCTCCCGAGACCTCTCTAGACCAGCTCTCCTATCTACATTCCCACAATGTCAGCGGCAATGGTAGACTACTGTATAACTGACAACATATCCACACTCGACGTCTTCCGAGACCTCTCTAGACCAGCTCCTATCTGCATTCCAACAATGTCAGCATCAATGGTAGACCACTGTATAACTGACAACATATCTACACTCGACGTCCACCGAGACCTCTCTGACCAGTTCTCCTATCTACATTCCCACAATGTCAGCGGCAATGGTAGACCACTGTATAAATACAACATATCTACACTCGACGTCTCCCGAGACCTCTCTTGACCAGCTCTCCTATCTACATTCCAACAATGTCAGCGGCAATGGTAGACCACTGTATAACTGACAACATATCTACACTCGACGTCTCCCGAGACCTCTCTAGACCAGCTCTTATCTACATTCCAACAATGTCAGCGGCAATGGTAGACCACTGTATAACTGACAACATATCTACACTCGACGTCTCCCGAGACCTCACTTGACCAGCTCTCCTATCTACATTCCCACAATGTCAGCGGCAATGGTAGACTACTGTATAAATGACAACATATCTACACTCGACGTCTCCCGAGACCTCTCTAGACCAGCTCTCCTATCTACATTCCAACAATGTCAGCATCAATGGTAGACCACTGTATAAATGACAACATATCTACACTCGACGTCTCCCGAGACCTCTCTAGACCAGCTCTCCTATCTACATTCCAACAATGTCAGCATCAATGGTACACCACTGTATAGCTGACAACATATCTACACTCGACGTCCACCGAGACCTCTCTGACCAGCTCTCCTATCTACATTCCCACAATGTCAGCGGCAATGGTAGACCACTGTATAAATACAACATATCTACACTCGACGTCTCCCGAGACCTCTCTAGACCAGCTCTCCTATCTACATTCCCACAATGTCAGCGGCAATGGTAGACTACTGTATAAATACAACATATCTACACTCGACGTCTCCCGAGACCTCTCTAGACCAGCTCTCCTATCTACATTCCCACAATGTCAGCGGCAATGGTAGACCACTGTATAACTGACAACATATCTACACTCGACGTCTCCCGAGACCTCTCTAGACCAGCTCCTATCTGCATTCCAACAATGTCAGCATCAATGGTAGACCACTGTATAACTGACAACATATCTACACTCGACGTCTCCCGAGACCTCTCTAGACCAGCTCCTATCTGCATTCCCACAATGTCAGCGGCAATGGTAGACTACTGTATAACTGACAACATATCCACACTCGACGTCTCCCGAGACCTCTCTAGACCAGCTCCTATCTGCATTCCAACAATGTCAGCATCAATGGTAGACCACTGTATAACTGACAACATATCTACACTCGACGTCTCCCGAGACCTCTCTAGACCAGCTCCTATCTACATTCCCACAATGTCAGCGGCAATGGTAGACTACTGTATAACTGACAACATATCTACACTCGACGTCTCCCGAGACCTCTCTAGACCAGCTCCTATCTGCATTCCAACAATGTCAGCATCAATGGTAGACCACTGTATAACTGCCCACTTATCTACACTCGACGTCTCCCGAGACCTCTCTAGACCAGCTCCTATCTACATTCCCACAATGTCAGCGGCAATGGTAGACTACTGTATAACTGACAACATATCCACACTCGACGTCTCCCGAGACCTCTCTAGACCAGCTCCTATCTACATTCCAACAATGTCAGCGGCAATGGTAGACTACTGTATAAATGACAACATATCCACACTCGACGTCTCCCGAGACCTCTCTAGACCAGCTCCTATATACATTCCCACAATGTCAGCGGCAATGGTAGACCACTGTATAAATACAACATATCTACACTCGACGTCTCCCGAGACCTATCTAGACCAGCTCTCCTATCTACATTCCCACAATGTCAGCGGCAATGGTAGACTACTGTATAAATACAACATATCTACACTCGACGTCTCCCGAGACCTCTCTAGACCAGCTCTCCTATCTACATTCCCACAATGTCAGCGGCAATGGTAGACCACTGTATAACTGACAACATATCTACACTCGACGTCCACCGAGACCTCTCTGACCAGCTCTCCTATCTACATTCCCACAATGTCAGCGGCAATGGTAGACTACTGTATAAATACAACATATCTACACTCGACGTCTCCCGAGACCTCTCTAGACCAGCTCTCCTATCTACATTCCCACAATGTCAGCGGCAATGGTAGACCACTGTATAACTGACAACATATCTACACTCGACGTCTCCCGAGACCTCTCTAGACCAGCTCCTATCTGCATTCCAACAATGTCAGCATCAATGGTAGACCACTGTATAACTGACAACATATCTACACTCGACGTCTCCCGAGACCTCTCTAGACCAGCTCCTATCTGCATTCCCACAATGTCAGCGGCAATGGTAGACTACTGTATAACTGACAACATATCCACACTCGACGTCTCCCGAGACCTCTCTAGACCAGCTCCTATCTGCATTCCAACAATGTCAGCATCAATGGTAGACCACTGTATAACTGACAACATATCTACACTCGACGTCTCCCGAGACCTCTCTAGACCAGCTATTATCTACATTCCCACAATGTCAGCGGCAATGGTAGACTACTGTATAACTGACAACATATCCACACTCGACGTCTCCCGAGACCTCTCTAGACCAGCTCCTATCTACATTCCCACAATGTCAGCGGCAATGGTAGACTACTGTATAAATGACAACATATCCACACTCGACGTCTCCCGAGACCTCTCTAGACCAGCTCCTATCTACATTCCAACAATGTCAGCGGCAATGGTAGACTACTGTATAAATGACAACATATCCACACTCGACGTCTCCCGAGACCTCTCTAGACCAGCTCCTATCTACATTCCCACAATGTCAGCGGCAATGGTAGACTACTGTATAACTGACAACATATCTACACTCGACGTCTCCCGAGACCTCTCTAGACCAGCTCTCCTATCTACATTCCCACAATGCCAGCGGCAATGGTAGACTACTGTATAAATGACAACATATCCACACTCGACGTCTCCCGAGACCTCTCTAGATCAGCTCCTATCTACATTCCAACAATGTCAGCGGCAATGGTAGACTACTGTATAAATGACAACATATCCACACTCGACGTCTCCCGAGACCTCTCTAGACCAGCTCCTATCTACATTCCCACAATGTCAGCGGCAATGGTAGACCACTGTATAACTGACAACATATCTACACTCGACGTCCACCGAGACCCCTCTAGACCAGCTCTCCTATCTACATTCCAACAATGTCAGCGGCAATGGTAGACCACTGTATAACTGACAACATATCTACACTCGACGTCTCCCGAGACCTCTCTTGACCAGCTCTCCTATCTACATTCCAACAATGTCAGCGGCAATGGTAGACCACTGTATAACTGACAACATATCTACACTCGACGTCTCCCGAGACCTCTCTTGACCAGCTCTCCTATCTACATTCCAACAATGTCAGCGGCAATGGTAGACCACTGTATAACTGACAACATATCTACACTCGACGTCTCCCGAGACCTCTCTTGACCAGCTCTCCTATCTACATTCCAACAATGTCAGCGGCAATGGTAGACCACTGTATAACTGACAACATGTCTACACTCGACGTCTCCCGAGACCTCTCTTGACCAGCTCTCCTATCTACATTCCAACAATGTCAGCGGCAATGGTAGACCACTGTATAACTGACAACTTATCTACACTCGACATCTCCCGAGACCTCTCTAGACCAGCTCCTATCTACATTCCAACAATGTCAGCGGCAATGGTAGACCACTGTATAACTGACAACATATCTACACTCGACGTCTCCCGAGACCTCTCTAGACCAGCTCTCCTATCTACATTCCAACAATGTCAGCATCAATGGTAGACCACTGTATAACTGACGACATATCTACACTCGACGTCCACCGAGACCTCTCTGACCAGCTCTCCTATCTACATTCCAACAATGTCAGCGGCAATGGTAGACCACTGTATAACTGACAACATATCTACACTCGACGTCTCCCGAGACCTCTCTTGACCAGCTCTCCTATCTACATTCCAACATGTCAGCGGCAATGGTAGACCACTGTATAACTGACAACATATCTACACTCGACGTCTCCCGAGACCTCTCTTGACCAGCTCTCCTATCTACATTCCAACAATGTCAGCGGCAATGGTAGACCAATGTATAACTGACAACATATCTACACTCGACGTCTCCCGAGACCTCTCTTGACCAGCTCTCCTATCTACATTCCAACAATGTCAGCGGCAATGGTAGACCACTGTATAACTGACAACATATCTACACTCGACGTCTCCCGAGACCTCTCTAGACCAGCTCCTATCTACATTCCAACAATGTCAGCGGCAATGGTAGACTACTGTATAACTGACAACATATCTACACTCGACGTCTCCCGAGACCTCTCTAGACCAGCTCCTATCTACATTCCAACAATGTCAGCGGCAATGGTAGACACTGTAAAACTGACAACATATCTACACTCGACGTCTCCCGAGACCTCTCTTGACCAGCTCTCCTATCTACATTCCAACAATGTCAGCGGCAATGGTAGACCACTGTATAACTGACAACATATCTACACTCGACGTCTCCCGAGACCTCTCTTGACCAGCTCTCCTATCTACATTCCAACAATGTCAGCGGCAATGGTAGACCACTGTATAACTGACAACATATCTACACTCGACGTCTCCCGAGACCTCTCTAGACCAGCTCCTATCTACATTCCAACAATGTCAGCGGCAATGGTAGACCACTGTATAACTGACAACATATCTACACTCGACGTCTCCCGAGACCTCTCTTGACCAGCTCTCCTATCTACATTCCAACAATGTCAGCGGCAAAGGTAGACCATGTATAACTGACAACATATCTACACTCGACGTCTCCCGAGACCTCTCTTGACCAGCTCTCCTATCTACATTCCAACAATGTCAGCGGCAATGGTAGACCACTGTATAACTGACAACATATCTATACTCGACGCCTCCCGAGACCTCTCTAGACCAGCTCTCCTATCTACATTCCCACAATGTCAGCGGCAATGGTAGACTACTGTATAAATGACAACATATCTACACTCGACGTCTCCCGAGACCTCTCTAGACCAGCTCCTATCTACATTCCAACAATGTCAGCGGCAATGGTAGACCACTGTATAACTGACAACATATTTACACTCGACGTCCACCGAGACCTCTCTAGACCAGCTCCTATCTACATTCCAACAATGTCAGCATCAATGGTAGACCACTGTATAAATGACAACATATCTACACTCGACGTCTCCCGAGACCTCTCTAGACCAGCTCTCCTATCTACATTCCAACAATGTCAGCATCAAAGGTAGACCACTGTATAACTGACAACATATCTACACTCGACGTCCACCGAGACCTCTCTAGACCAGCTCTCCTATCTACATTCCAACAATGTCAGCGGCAATGGTAGACTACTGTATAACTGACAACATATCTACACTCGACGTCCACCGAGACCTCTCTAGACCAGCTCTCCTATCTACATTCCAGCAATGTCAGCGGCAATGGTAGACCACTGTATAACTGACAACATATCTACACTCGACGTCCACCGAGACCTCTCTAGACCAGCTCTCCTATCTACATTCCAGCAATGTCAGCGGCAATGGTAGACCACTTTATAACTGACAACATATCTACACTCGACGTCTCCCGAGACCTCTCTAGACCAGCTCTCCTATCTACATTCCCACAATGTCAGCGGCAATGGTAGACTACTGTATAAATGACAACATATCTACACTCGACGTCTCCCGAGACCTCTCTAGACCAGCTCTCCTATCTACATTCCAACAATGTCAGCATCAATGGTAGACCACTGTATAACTGACAACATATCTACACTCGACGTCCACCGAGACCTCTCTAGACCATCTCTCCTATCTACATTCCCACAATGTCAGCGGCAATGGTAGACTACTGTATAAATGACAACATATCTACACTCGACGTCTCCCGAGACCTCTCTAGACCAGCTCCTATCTACATTCCAACAATGTCAGCGGCAATGGTAGACCACTGTATAACTGACAACATATTTACACTCGACGTCCACCGAGACCTCTCTAGACCAGCTCCTATCTACATTCCAACAATGTCAGCTGCAATGGTTGACCACTGTATAACTGACAACATATCTACACTCGACGTCTCCCGAGACCTCTCTAGACCAGCTCCTATCTGCATTCCAACAATGTCAGCATCAATGGTAGACCACTGTATAACTGACAACATATCTACACTCGACGTATCCCGATACCTCTCTAGACCAGATCCTATCTACATTCCAACAATGTCAGAGGCAATGGTAGACCACTGTATAACTAACAACATATCTACACTCGACGTCTCCCGAGACCTCTCTAGACCAGCTCTCCTATCTACATTCCAACAATGTCAGCGGCAATGGTAGACCACTGTATAACTGACAACATATCTACACTCGACGTCTCCGAGACCTCTTTAGACCAGCTCTCCTATCTACAATCCAACAATGTCAGCGGCAATGGTATACCACCGTATAACTGACAACATATCTACACTCGCCGTCCCCGAGACCTCTCTAGACCAGCTCCTATCTACATTCCAACAATGTCAGCGGCAATGGTAGACCACTGTATAACTGACAACATAACTACACTCGACGTCTCCTGAGACCTCTCTAGACCAGCTCTCCTATCTACATTCCAACAATGTCAGCATCAATGGTAGACCACTGTATAACTGACAACATATCTACACTCGACGTCCACCGAGACCTCTCTAGACCATCTCTCCTATCTACATTCCCACAATGTCAGCGGCAATGGTAGACTACTGTATAAATGACAACATATCTACACTCGACGTCTCCCGAGACCTCTCTAGACCAGCTCCTATCTACATTCCAACAATGTCAGCGGCAATGGTAGACCACTGTATAACTGACAACATATTTACACTCGACGTCCACCGAGACCTCTCTAGACCAGCTCCTATCTACATTCCAACAATGTCAGCTGCAATGGTAGACCACTGTATAACTGACAACATATCTACACTCGACGTCTCCCGAGACCTCTCTAGACCAGCTCCTATCTGCATTCCAACAATGTCAGCATCAATGGTAGACCACTGTATAACTGACAACATATCTACACTCGACGTATCCCGATACCTCTCTAGACCAGATCCTATCTACATTCCAACAATGTCAGAGGCAATGGTAGACCACTGTATAACTAACAACATATCTACACTCGACGTCTCCCGAGACCTCTCTAGACCAGCTCTCCTATCTACATTCCAACAATGTCAGCGGCAATGGTAGACCACTGTATAACTGACAACATATCTACACTCGACGTCTCCCGAGACCTCTTTAGACCAGCTCTCCTATCTACAATCCAACAATGTCAGCGGCAATGGTATACCACCGTATAACTGACAACATATCTACACTCGCCGTACCCCGAGACCTCTCTAGACCAGCTCCTATCTACATTCCAACAATGTCAGCGGCAATGGTAGACCACTGTATAACTGACAACATAACTACACTCGACGTCTCCTGAGACCTCTCTAGACCAGCTCTCCTATCTACATTCCAACAATGTCAGCGGCAATGGTAGACCACTGTATAACTGACAACATATCTACACTCGACGTCTCCTGAGACCTCTCTAGACCAGCTCCTATCTACATTCCAACAATGTCAGCGGCAATGGTAGACCACTGTATAACTGACAACATATCTACACTCGACGTCTCCCGAGACCTCTCTAGACCAGCTTCTATCTACATTCCAACAATGTCAGCATCAATGGTAGACCACTGTATAACTGACAACATATCTACACTCGACGTCTCCCGAGACCTCTCTAGACCAGCTCCTATCTACATTCCAACAATGTCAGCGGCAATGGTAGACCACTGTATAACTGACAACATATCTACACTCGACGTCTCCCGAGACCTCTCTAGACCAGCTCCTATCTACATTCCAACAATGTCAGCGGCAATGGTAGACCACTGTATAACTGACAACATATCTACACTAGACGTCTCCCGAGACCTCTCTAGACCAGCTCTCCTATCTACATTCCAACAATGTCAGCGGCAATGGTAGACCACTGTATAACTGACAACATATCTACACTCGACGTTTCCCGAGACCTCTCTAGACCAGCTCTTATCTACATTCCAACAATGTCAGCGGCAATGGTAGACCACTGTATAACTGACAAGATATCTACACTCGACGTTTCCCGAGACCTCTCTAGACCAGCTCCTATCTACATTCCAACAATGTCAGCGGCAATGGTAGACCACTGTATAACTGACAACATATCTACACTCGACGTCTCCCGAGACCTCTCTAGACCAGCTCCTATCTACATTCCAACAATGTCAGCGGCAATGGTAGACCACTGTATAACTGACAACATATCTACACTCGACGTTTCCCGAGACCTCTCTAGACCAGCTCTTATCTACATTCCAACAATGTCAGCGGCAATGGTAGACCACTGTATAACTGACAACATATCTACACTCGACGTTTCCCGAGACCTCTCTAGACCAGCTCCTATCTACATTCCAACAATGTCAGCGGCAATGGTAGACCACTGTATAACTGACAACATATCTACACTCGACGTTTCCCGAGACCTCTCTAGACCAGCTCTTATCTACATTCCAACAATGTCAGCGGCAATGGTAGACCACTGTATAACTGACAAGATATCTACACTCGACGTTTCCCGAGACCTCTCTAGACCAGCTCCTATCTACATTCCAACAATGTCAGCGGCAATGGTAGACCACTGTATAACTGACAACATATCTACACTCGACGTCTCCCGAGACCTCTCTAGACCAGCTCCTATCTACATTCCAACAATGTCAGCGGCAATGGTAGACCACTGTATAACTGACAACATATCTACACTCGACGTCTCCCGAGACCTCTCTAGACCAGCTCCTATCTACATTCCAACAATGTCAGCGGCAATGGTAGACCACTGTATAACTGACAACATATCTACACTCGACGTCTCCCGAGACCTCTCTAGACCAGCTCCTATCTACATTCCAACAATGTCAGCGGCAATGGTAGACCACTGTATAACTGACAACATATCTACACTCGACGTCTCCCGAGACCTAAACGGGGTTTTGGAATATTTGTAAGTGCAAAGTCGAACTGCTTTCACAATGTGTAGACCACATCCTAAAAAAAGAGGGTATCATTTTTTTTCATAATTGATATTTAAAAAGTAAAACAAAATATTTAAGCTTTGTTATATATACACATGGTATCAGATTCGAAAAAAATCATATCTTCAAAATAAAACCAATGTTGTTTATTTGTATATCAAATATTTAACATATAAAAATATTACGATGCACTAGCGCGCCATCTGTTATGAAAATTAGAAACTATTTTAGACGCGTAAGAATATTTTTGAATTTAAACAATTTTTACTGCCCTTACTGAAATAGAAAAATTAATGATAAGCCACAGGCCCTCCCATTAATTTTTCCACTGCAGTAAGGGCAGTAGAAATTGTTTAAATTCAAAAAGAATCTTACGCGTCTAAAATAGTTTCTAATATAAAAATATGTTTTCAGTTAGATCAAGTACATTAAAAAAAATAAATCCATTAGAGAAACATGACTATAAAAATCCATATTTTAAATGTAGTCTTAAAAGAAGTTTTCAAAATATTAATAAAATATTGCTACAATCTTCTGAATTTTTCCATCTCTAGATATTATTGGCTCATCCAGATCACGTGACAATACCTTTGTTCTTTTTTCCCCTTTTTAATATCAAAAGATCTGTTTGTGAGACATTCTTTTCAAATCAGACGACTACAGCTTCACAATTCTTTTGTTTTACATCTTTAAAAAAAAATCCGTGTTAGCCTTTTTTTTTGTATCTTTGAACTTGTTTCAAAAGGATTTTATAATGCAATTATCTTCTCTTTCTGGGGATTTATATGTTAGATACCGAGTCACAAATAGAGAATCCATTGATGAGATTCTATTGTTAGCCATTTAAATAGATTCTTTTGTACTTCATTTTCTTTTAAACATTTAACTACCTGAGTCTATCAATTTAACAATTTTAAGACATTTATAAGAGGGGTCGGTGGAAAGATGGTCTAAACCGTTGGTTTTCGACCGCTACGACCCGGGTTCGATTCCCTAATTGGGCACTTTTTTTCTGATTTAAAAAAATGCTCCAATTGCTCTCGATTTTTGCAAAAGTCCAACATAACTAGCGAGTACAAGTAACTAAACGGGGTTATGGAATATTTGTAAGTGCAAAGTCAAACTGCTTTTCACATATGTAGACATGTGGTGTACTTGTGGTGTGTCGATTTATTAAGTCCTGCGATGGCTCAGAAAATATTTCAAAGTTAGTGTTTTATTGGTATTACTTATTAGCTACATTTTTATTGGAAGACAAGAAGGACAACACTCTAGAATGTCTATTCTGGTTCTCATTCACTTCCCTTGATCTGCCGCACAGCGGTGGTCATCTCCAATTTCATGGCCCCGCTTGTATGTTTGTTGACGGCGTGGTCCGTCATCCCAGCAGGCTGAAAGGAAGTCTCTTGGGCCCCACACACTTACAGTAAAATCAGTCGCTAACTACCACCATGATTATCATGGCCTGTACCACGTGTACTAAGGATAATAATAGAAAAAGACATATAGGATCATAAATATATTTATTTACCAATATTTGCCATGTGATGTTTAGTATCAAAATATATAAACATGTGTGTGTGAATTGGTCATTATTTCAATACATTTAAAACTACACAAGCTTATTTCTATCAATTTAACAATTTTAAGACGTTTTTATTTTAAACTATAACTACCTCATAGACACAAAGCAATAACGCGCCATCTATACATATAAAATGAAAGGATTTAAAAGCACGAATGTTTCTTTTATACATAATACAAACTTGAATGTAATTCTACTGTCCTATAAGCTTATGTACATAGATTTCTTGAAAACCATATCTGAGATTCCATCCTTCATTGCTGCGTATATAAGAAGAATCGTCCAATACAGTATTAGAGCTCTGAGAAGCGGTCTGGTGGATTAAATTGGCGAAACCGCTGGGAGGGTTCACCACTGATGAGCCAAGCCCTCCCAATATATTTTTTCATCGCAGTAAGGGCAGTAGAAGTTTGTATTATGTATAAAAGAAACATTCGCGCTTTTAAATCCTTTCATTTTATACCTTATAGACAGTTTTGACAATTTGAACAATTTTATTGGCTCTTCTAATCAATTGTAATATATAAAATATTATGATTAAATAAAGGATAATATTAATGTATTAAGCGTATTTACGCAATTTGGCCTTAAATGCCCATTTCTTGGTTTTTCAAGAAGCCTCTGGGACCAAAAATATTGCCACGTGGAAAATTAGGGAAGACCAACTTCGGGATGAGACAACAATTTATTTCAGGCAAGAACAAACTATGAGTGATAAACAAAAGATAAGCAAAAGAGGGAAGTGTACAGAGTATAGCAAAATATAAACATCCAAAATAATACTCTGCTAATAAAATAATAAATACTTTGTTACATTATTTTTGGTCGCAGTGGTACAGCCTACTCCACGTTGATGAGCGCCAACAGCGCCTAAGGCGTTCGTGGATGGCTTTTATTGATTTATCAAGAAATTGGGTTGGCCAAATATCAGGGAACAGGTTAAATCAATTGGAATGCAAGAAACTCTTCCTAGTAAACTTTGAAATGAACCAGGCGATAAGGAAGATGGGTGTCTTTTATATAAAATGAGCACGAGCTTTCGGGTAAAAACCCTTCTACAGGTGGCTATCACATAGCAAGATGGATACCAATGGCAAGAGCTTCTCAAATATATATAGCAATTTGTATAAACAGCATGAAAAGAAAGAAGATGCAAAGTAGACAAAAATGCTATTAAATAAATATATATGGGGAAAAGGCTCGAGATAACATAGATACTATTACATTAAAGCTTTAAGAGATACCTAATCAATGTTTAGTTGATTTCTGTTACACTAGATGGCGCTCTGCCTTCTAAAAAGCACATGTGCTCCTGGTCAGGATATGTTTTTTTTTAAGGATAATATATAATAAAGGACTAAATAAAAAGTAGATAGAATGTATAGAAATATATATAGTTGTATATGTGTAAATATTCTTCAGCAAAAAACTACACTATAGATACAAAGGGATGTTAAGCTATGTATAGGAAACAAGATGAAGATTTGAAACATTTTATTGAACAATTCCAAAAAATACATGTTCAACATAGAAGATTCTAAAAAACAGTTTTATAAAAATTCACAAATTAAATATAAAAGAATGATTGCAAAAAATATATGGTACAAAGGGTTCTTCTTCTGGTCCTTCGGATCCGGGAGGAAGGTCCTCTTGCGGGAAGATCCACCTCTTCTTTCTTCGTGTTGGCATTTTTGGAGTGGTTATACCGCCACGACTTGGCTGTAAGTGGAGCATATAGCCTCCATAGGACCTTGGACCTTCACTTTGATCTTAGCCAAAAAGCCGAGAAGGCTGAGAAGCAAGATGAAGTTAGGTGAATTGAAAAATGATTTGAGATATCAAATATTTGCTTTAGAATATATATACACCTATCCCCCGATTTACACGGTAGATACGTTCCTGAGAAAAACGTGTATATCGGGGGATATAGGTGTACACAAAAATTAAAATAAAATGCATTGACAGGTTAAAATATGTAGTCAGCACATAAGCTCGGGATTCCTCGTGAAATGTGTACACAACGCATGTGTTCAATCACAGTAGCATTTAGTATAGTGCGATAAAAACAAAAAAAAAACTTATTTGGAAAACCGTGTAGAGGCGAAAACGTGTAAAACAAGTACCGTGTAATTCGGGGGATAGGTGTATGCAAATCTTCATTGAATATCTTCCCAATATGCCGCATATATTTCTTTATGATCATATTGTAGCGTAGAAATCAAGTATTTGTATATCTTGAGATGTAAGCGTATTTATTGATGACGTCAGTACGACAAGTCGACAATTATCAACCCAACTATCTACAGCTAGAGAATATCGAGCAAGCAAGAAAGGCAGCTAAATGATGATTTTACAAAAAATAAATGTTTCCAAATATTTTCATTGAATAATTAAATAAGAAATTATTTCTTTGCCACAATATATATACATGGATTAGAAAACTTGAAATTTGTGACATATCGTATGGTGTCTTTTGTATTTGCATATTACTAGTTTAATATGTAATACATATGCAAATTTCCTTAATAAATATATTTCTGTAATTAAAGAGATCATTTATTAATTATTTATATATATTCACACTCACCTATAATTGACCGTTTATTTATAATATTTTATGAGTAAAAATCTATATTTCAAATATATTCTTATAAAATTAAAGGAATTAAAAGCACGAATGTTTCTTTTTATACATAATACAAACTTCTACTGTCCTTACTGCTATGAAAAAAATATATTGGGAGGGCTTGGCTCATCAGTGGTGAAACCCTCCCAGCGGTTTCGCCAATTTAATCCACCATATATTCTTACAATCTCTCAACACCAACAAAAATAACAAATTCAATTATACTCTAATATTAATTTAAATTAAACTACATCACCATATACTCTCATGTATGGGGCTGAAAGACGAACGAGAAATGCTCCTCAGTGAAATAGGCCTCGAGGGACTCTCTTTGGAGCTCCTGTTGAATGAGGTGGTGAGAAGCAGAGCTGGAGCGTTTGCGTTGTTCAAATTTTGGAAGACGGCTGAAGAGAAGGGGTAGCTATATACATAATCTAATTGATGTAAATAATTATATGTAAATAATCTTTGTCAGGATTAGAATGACGAATCGTGTATGGGACTTTGATTCCAGTAAAAGGCTTGTTGCTGCTGTTGTATATAGTCACAGTGTAGAAAATACTATACTATACCTACTACTTATATCTCTGTATTCTTAGTTCTCTTCTCTTCAATTACTCTGTAAATTGGCGCATCCTTTATAGGACGAGAGGTCCTCAATAAAGGATTTTGTTGTTGTAATTTAAATTAAATTTATTAAAGTTGTATAGTTATATTGTTCTTACAAATTATAATTCTTGAAATTATATATATGCACCTCTCTACAGAGCTATAAGCTTATGTCCATAGATTCTCTAAACATACCCCTATGTTGTCTTCCATAGAAAATACAAGGTTTGTAAGAAAACCAATACAATACAATAGTAGAGCGGTCTAGAGATTAATTTGGCGAAACCGCTGAGAGGGTTCACTACTGATGAACCAAGCCTTCTTATTTATTAATTTTCAGCATTAATATCTCTGTAGAGATATTATTTGATAAGTTTCATTATAAGAAACACATTACCAAAATATAATAAAACGTCTGTTGACGTTATATGGCGCTGAGGTTGTTGTTGACACACATTAAATATGTTATAACACCTTGATAAAGGTTGGCGTTCAGCCAACTGAAATATTGGTAAAATAAATAATATTTTGATCTAATATATGCCTTTTTAATTAAATATTTATTTATGGATTGCTCTATTTTCAAAAATATAATTGTAAACATACAATAACATATAGAATATAATTGAAGAGATATATTCAAGGTACTATTAGTATTAAGTGGGGAGATTTAAAATACTTTTATCGTTCATATATAAGTCATATCAACCTATAGTTCAACTCCTAACATTTCAGTGACATATAGTACAGAGGGTGTTCACACTTATAGAAAACAAGTTTTGTTATAAAATATTAAAAATTAACACCATATTTGAAAATTTACAAATGTTCTATTTGAAAGCCTTTTTGTTTATTTACAGAACGGCACCTGATTTTCCACGATAGCAGACACTTTCTGATCATGGTCATACTCAAAAGATCCCATTCTTCCTTTACCACTTTCCAGAGACCTTATATTGTCCTAGGGTGTCTCTTTCCAAGTGCTCTTTTAGGCATCCAAAAATGCAAAAATCCATCGGGGCTAAATCAGGAGATTTTACAGGGGTTCTGTTCTTTGGAATAGTGTTGATTCCTGTTCTTTGCCTTAGATCTTCCAAATAAGCTTGGGTTGAAGATGAGGTATGACTTCTGGCCTTATCATGGTGAAACCAGACTTTGTTGCTCTGTTTTCCATTGATAGAGGGAATATCATTTTAAAATATAGGTTCTAAAATGTTGTTTTGATAGTACTCCGAGTTTATTTTGGCATTTCTTTCAACTTTTCTTATTTTTAACTTTCCTTCATATGATATACCGCATGCCACCATAAATCCTTTGGGGTAACTTTCGGCACATTCCTTCAACCAAATTGGCCTAGATTTTCCACCCTTTTTTGATAGTATATAGCTCTTTTTCTGTCGCAATCGGTTAAATATACCCATGCTTCGTCATATGTAACAATAAATTTCCATCTATCAGCAGCCAAGAAATTTTCATAAAAATATCTGCTGATAGTGTGTCGCTGACGAATATGTCTCTGAAACAATTTGTGAACCGCATGTTTTTTGTAGCTTTTAGGCCTGAATCTTTATTTATTATTTTATTTATTGTTGACACTGATGTTCCTATTAATTTGGCTATATCTCTTTGTGGCATAGGATTTTCTTTTGTAATATATTTTTTCACTTTTTTGACAGTTGCAGGAGTTCTCACAGATATAGGGTGATAATCTTTTGTCCATTTCTCCGTAGGTGCTTTGAATAAAAACTTCATATTTTTGTCGTGAATTAATTATAAATACCTTTTTTAGAAATGTTGATATCATCTTGTTTGCATATTTTAATTATGTCTAAATAGGTAAGATTAGCTCTGAAAAGTGGTAAAGGAAGAATGGGATCTTTTGAGTATGACCATGATCAGAAAGTGTCTGCTATCGTGGAAAATCAGGTGCCGTTCTGTAAATAAACAAAAAGGCTTTCAAATAGAACATTTGTAAATTTTCAAATATGGTGTTAATTTTTAATATTTTATAACAAAACTTGTTTCCTATAAGTGTGAACACCCTCTGTACTATATGTCACTGAAATGTTAGGAGTTGAACTATAGGTTGATATGACTTATATGAACGATAAAAGTATTTTAAATCTCCCCACTTAATACTAATAGTACCTTGAATATATCATCAATTATATTCTATATGTTATTGTATGTTTACAATTATATTTTTGAAAATAGAGCAATCCATAAATAAATATTTAATTAAAAAGGCATATATTAGATCAAGATATCATTTATTTTACCAATATTTCAGTTGGCTGAACGCCAACCTTTATCAAGATATTATAACATTTTAATGTGTTTCAACAACAAACTCAGCGCCTCATAACGTCAACAGCGCTGAGTTTGTTGTTGACACACATTAAAATGTTATAATACCTTGATAAAGGTTGGCGTTCAGCCAACTGAAATATTGGTAAAATAAATCATATTTTGATCTAATATATGTCTTTTTAATTAAAAATTAATATAAATGTTATATTAATATTTTTTATTTAAAATTGTAATATTAAAATATTATTTTATATAAAAAATTATATATTTCATAGATACAAATACTCTGTTAAATCGACCGCCAGAGGTCATGCTTCCCCTATAAAAACTCGTTGTTGTTTTATCCCAATGGCCGGCTCAAAACTTTTGTACATTATGTAAATAAGCTTTTATTTTTTATGCTTACGCCTTAAGCCAGGCAATACTTTTATCAAATTATGTTTTTATATATCTCATAAGCTCAATTAAAGCAATTTCTAATCTTTACTATTTTCATTATTATATTTCAAGATTCTTGCCACGACTGCATCACCAATACCATTTAGTACTAAAAAGAACCAGCAAATAACTCCATGGCATAATCCTCAAGATGATCAAAAATCAAAATTCTTTTTTCTTTTTATAAGATATATATACTATGAAATTACAAAAGACTGTAAATTCTTAATGAAATGAAGTGGTGCTAGAAACTCTAGAAAGATCTAGAAGAGAAAGTCACCCAGGGGATGTCAAGAAGTTGTTGACATTTAAGCTCCCATTAGCACAGAGTCGTAATCCTCTCTGCTACTTCTCTCTGATTGGCCGGTATTCCTAAACTGTTGTATATTGTTACTGTATTGTATACTGTAACAAAATAGGCACCTCTCCCTTCAATTTTGCATCAGAACGATGCACTGTGCATAGTAAAAACCTTTACTAATGCTTATCCCTAGTACACGTGGTACAGGCCATGATAATCATGGTGGGTAGAAGAAGGCGACTGCTTTTACTGTAAGTGTACCACATTTCTACACATGTGAAAAGTAGTTAGACTTTGCACTTAGAAATGTGCCAGAGAGCCGTTTGGTTACTTGCACTCGCTAGTGGGGTTGGACTTTTGCAAGAATCACGAGCCATTGGAGCATCTTTTTATTTAAATCAGAAAAAATGCCCAATGCGGGAATCGAACCCGGGTCGTAGCGGTCCAAAACCAACAGTTCAGACCATCCTTCCACCGACCCCCACCTTTACTAGTAATGATAAAGGGTGAGCTACAATACCAGTTTTGGAAAAATATAGAAAAAAGCTAAAAACATGTATACCATGGTTTCGAGCGTTGTCCCTCATCAGTACAAGACATTTTAAAAAGGGATCAAAACTCAGATATGACAAGATCCTACAGAAATTGCAACAAGACCCAGCATGCTCTAGACCCACCATGTATACCATGGTTTCGAGCGTTGTCCCTCATCAGTACAAGACATTTTAAAAAGGGATCAAAACTCAGATATGACAAGATCCTACAGAAATTGCAACAAGACCCAGCATGCTCTAGACCCACCATATATACCATGGTTTCGAGCGTTGTCCCTCATGAGTACAAGACATTTTAAAAAGGGATCAAAACCCAGATATGACAAGATCCTACAGAAATTGCAACAAGACCCAGCATTCTCTAGACCCACCATGTATACCATGGTTTCGAGGGTTGTCCCTCATCAGTACAAGACATTTTAAAAAGGGATCAACAACTCAGATATGACAAGATTCTACAGAAATTGCAACAAGACCCAGCATGCTCTAGACCCACCATGAATACCATGGTTTCGAGCGTTGTCCCTCATGAATATATGACATTTTAAAGGGGGATCAAAAACTCAGATATGACAAGATCCTACAGAAATTGCAGCAAGACCCAGCATGCTCTAAATGACATATTTAGCTTCCCAGTCATACTTACAGCCATCTCCATGAAGAACACCAGAAGACTTGCATACAGATAAAACATCTGAATTAGCCAAGATGGCACACAGAATACATGGACTAATTTATCCTACACAACAAACCATCATACAGTATAGATACCTAACCCGAAAATTTCCTTCCAAATCAAGACACCGAAAGATTGGGAAATGCAATCAATGCAGAATTCCCCATGGATCCCTAAATAATGCGGTATGTGCGTGCAAAAATCGTTTATTTATTAAATTATTTATTTATTCGGCATAACGGGATTTGTCATCTTCATTACTGAGGTGGCAATGGGTATCTTTCCATGTTTATTAGGTTATTAACATATATCTACATATAGGGCCGGTGGGAGAATGGTAAAGACCTTTGGTTTTAGACAACCACGTTGTGGGTTCGATTCCCACATTGGACACTTTTTCTCTAATTATAAAAATTGCTTTTAAAGTCCGAAATTCTTGTATAAGTTTAACCTAACATATGAATACAAGTAACCACAAAGGGAGCGCTATTAATACTTGTAAAACCTTTTTAATTTGAAAAAAAATTGCTTCAATGGTCCGATATTATTGTACAAATTTAACCTAACAAGTAAATACAAGTAACCACAAACGGAGCATTAGAACTACTTGTAAAACCTTTCTTTATAATTAAAAAAAAATGCTTCAATGGTCATAAATTCTTGTACAAGTTTAACCTAACGAGTGAATGCAAGTAACCAAACGGGACACAAGAATTACTTTTAAGTGCAGAAGTCGAACATGCTTCTACCTGTGTAGATTTGGAGTGAACTTAGTGTAAAAGCAGCCTCTAACAATCTACCATGATTATCATGTCCTTGTACCACGTGTACTTAGAATATGTACATCCACATGTTGTTCGTTCAGCCAACCAAAATATTGGCAAATAAATCTTTTATTCAATCCAATATATGCCTTTTTATTATCTAATATAAAATACGAATTCTATATATAGTTACGAGCGTTATTCTTCATCTCTGTCACCGTTTGCTTTTTTTTTTTTTGGAATGGCGCCCTCCTATTGGTTGGCTACGGTCACCCCACCTTTGCCCCCCCCCCCTCGCTATTTCGTCTTTTTAACTATTGTGTTGGAGCGGGTCGCTCCTTAAATAAATGCATATATTAGTTAATAACTAAATGGAATCCTCTCTTTCTTTTTCCCAGTAAGAGACGCCTACGGAAGCGAACAGTACATAGACAGATAAAGCACATAGGCTATAGTTATTAACTAATATATGCATTTATTTAAGGCGCCAATTTATAATTGTAACAAATAGTATTTGAATCAAAACATTCAATCAGGTAAAACACGGGCGTTGCCCGGGTCATTCGGCTAGTATATAATATTTACGAACGGAAAAATATGTCCAGGGTAGCCTAGTGGACGTGGCATCTGCCTGGTAAGCGGAACACTGTGGGTTCGATTCCCATGCCTGGACACTTTTATTTTTCCGTTTATCATTACTCTTCACAATTCATTCTTTCATACTTCATCTCTAAGGTTAGAAATAATCGTTATTTCTCCTTAAAATAAATTTAGAATTTTTCGTTCAAAAGTAACACATGCGGGATAATTTTCAAATGTCGTTTTACAATCATAAGCCGTATTATATTGTATTATAATCATATTTATCTCAGTCTTATATTTATATATAAATTTGATAAATTATATAATTGTTACGATTGAAAAGTATATTTTGTCATATTTTATTTAGGTTATATCAGTATTGTGGACGTGAAATTACAAAAGAAAATGTTAGGGGATTTATAAAAGTTAATTTTTATCTGTGAAAATAAGAAGAAATGGCAATAAAAAATTTGATTAGAGACCAAAGAAAGTAAATTGATTCGGTCATTCTGTATTACAGAAATTCTTTCTGTGAAAATTAATATTTTTTTTTTTAGTAGAATTTTTGGAAACAAAATAGAATTGTTTAATCTTAGGTTTTATACTCTTTTTTGTTTGAATAATTGTTTTAACATATTATTTACATGTTGAATAGAAAGGGAGAGAGTACTTTTAAAAAGGATATTAATCTATAACCGATTAAAAATATGAATATTTATAATGAAATATATTTTAAGGTAAGAAAAGAAAAAAAGGCATTTCTCCTTATCGTGCAATTGAAAGTTGCTGATGGCTTGCGCCATCTATCGGAATAAATATCAAATATTCATTTGAATTTTCTTTATTAATCAAGAAAAGTTTACCACAGACGCGTTTCGGGCTGTTGGCTCTCACCAAAGAATATTTTGCCAATTCTGGTAAAATTAAAAAAACAATGAATAGTTTATACTTATTACGATAGATGGCGAAAGCCATCAGCAACTTTCATATGCACGATAAGAAGAAAAGCCTTTTTACCTTTCCTTAATTTATGAACCTTATCCCAGTACAATATCACATTTTTACTATTTTTTTCGCCTATTTAAAAGTCTTATATTGTAGTAATAGAGGTCAAGAGAGATTTGTTGGTGAGTGTGTGTTTAAGATCACGATCCCAACGGTTTCTGAGTTGTAATAGTTCAACACATAATATTCAAAAGGAAATAAGAAATTGAATCATTCACAGATTAAGCTAAACATAGAGGATTCCTTGAAAGGCAGCAATGTTCCAAATGGATGTCAGAACCTTCTGAGTAGATCGAAGGATCGGATTTCAAAACACCAAAGAATGGAGGAACCACTGTCGACAATGGACCTGATGCTATGACGCCAAAGAAAAAACGAATGAAAAAGTACTGTCGACAAGTACTTGAGAGTAGCAGAACACCAAAGAAGAGAAGAATGGAGGAACTACTGTCGACAAGTAATCGGCTGCTAAATATCCAAAGAGAACATCGATTGGCTTACCTATCATTGGCTACCTAGATAGATATCAGAACGCCAAAGGAAATAAAAATAGCAACTACCGTCGACCCCGATGTCAAAAAACCAAAGAATGGAGAACTATACTGTCGACAATGGACCTGATGTTTTCAGAATACCAAAAAAGAGAGAAAATTGAGAAAAACGCCATTTCGAGCCAAAGGGGCAGAACAGAACCCATTACCAAATCAATAGGCTACGCCGGTAGTAAAGAAATGAAGCTATAAATGTAAATAGCCATTGTAATGTAAATTTAAACATGGAGTAAATATCTGTTAAGGTAAGCGACTTCCTGATTGGTCCACGTATCGTGGCAGCTGATTGGACATAACACGTGACCAGAATATAAACGATGGTGATTGGTGGATAGTGTGACTAGGGTATTAAGGAATTTCTTTTAGGAAATTTGATTAAATAATTTTACATATCCTGGTTTTGGATGGCGTGAGACCAAGGTATATTTGCACTTAATTTTTTTATTTTATTATTATTGTTTAATTGAATTTTTACTATATGAGAGAGAATTGTATTTAAAAAACCCCGAATAATTGATTATAGATATAAATAAATAAATAAACCATTTCTTGGTTTTTCAAGAAGCCACTGGGACCAAAAATTATTTTTTGGTCGCAGTGGTTCAGCCTACTCCAGGCTGACGAGCGCCAAAAGCGCAAAACGCGTTCGTGGTTGGCTTTTCTTGATTTATCAAGAAATTGAGTTGGCCAAATATCAGGGAACAGGCTAAATCAATGAATAGTTGATTTCTGTTACACCAGATGGCGCTCTGCCTTCTGTAAAGCACATGTGCTCCTGGTCAGGATATGCCATTTTTAATATATATAAATATATAAATACAAACATTTTGCCGGGAGGAAATTTATCTATAAAAGCACAGAGCACCTTTCCTGTCAAAATAGACATCAAAACTAGACGCCATCTATTGATAGCCCCAAAACCAGCTTTGTCACCGACCCAAGTCCGCTAGTTTGTGGCAACGGCCAATAGATAGAGACTAGTTTTGATGTCTATTTTGACGGGAGAGGCGCCCTATTCTTATATATATGACAATAACGCGCTATCTATAAATAATAAAAAATAATAAGCACAAATAAAGAAAACTTTCAACTTTCCTTACTAGAAATTTTAAAATATTGGAAGAGCTTGGCTCATCAGTGATGAACCCTCCCAGCGGTTTCGCCAATTTAATCCACCAGACCGACTCTTTAGAGCTCTAATACTGTATTGGATGATTCTGCTTTTATATGCAACACTGAAGGATGGGTTCTATTTAACACTAGTATGTTAAAATCGAGAATTGGTTCCCGAGGCATCGGACTGCAGAAAATTGACTTAGACCCAGAGCAGCAGCTTTACACACCCAAGATAGTGGATATTGCTGCTGCTGTGATAGAGATGTATGGAGACATCTGAGACTCTTCTTTGGACACGACAACAACAACAATACAGTATACACACCCAAGATAGTGGATATTGCTGCTGCTGTGATAGAGATGTATGGAGACATCTGAGACTCTTCTTTGGACACGACAACAACAACAATACAGTATACACACCCAAGATAGTGGATATTGCTGCTGCTGTGATAGAGATGTATGGAGACATCTGAGACTCTTCTTTGGACACGACAACAACAACAATACAGTATACACACCCAAGATAGTGGATATTGCTGCAGCTGTGATAGAGATGTATGGAGACATCTGAGACTCTTCTTTGGACACGACAACAACAACAATACAGTATACACACCCAAGATAGTGGATATTGCTGCTGCTGTGATAGAGATGTATGGAGACATCTGAGACTCTTCTTTGGACACGACAACAACAACAATACAGTATACACACCCAAGATAGTGGATATTGCTGCTGCTGTGATAGAGATGTATGGAGACATCTGAGACTCTTCTTTGGACACGACAACAACAACAATACAGTATACACACCCAAGATAGTGGATATTGCTGCTGCTGTGATAGAGATGTATGGAGACATCTGAGACTCTTCTTTGGACACGACAACAACAACAATACAGTATACACACCCAAGATAGTGGATATTGCTGCTGCTGTGATAGAGATGTATGGAGACATCTGAGACTCTTCTTTGGACACGACAACAACAACAATACAGTATACACACCCAAGATAGTGGATATTGCTGCTGCTGTGATAGAGATGTATGGAGACATCTGAGACTCTTCTTTGGACACGACAACAACAACAATACAGTATACACACCCAAGATAGTGGATATTGCTGCAGCTGTGATAGAGATGTATGGAGACATCTGAGACTCTTCTTTGGACACGACAACAACAACAATACAGTATACACACCCAAGATAGTGGATATTGCTGCTGCTGTGATAGAGATGTATGGAGACATCTGAGACTCTTCTTTGGACACGACAACAACAACAATACAGTATACACACCCAAGATAGTGGATATTGCTGCTGCTGTGATAGAGATGTATGGAGACATCTGAGACTCTTCTTTGGACACGACAACAACAACAACAACTGAAGGATGAAAATATGTTTGTTTGCGGAAGAGAGAGCATTGCTCAATGCAAATATTTAAATGTAATTCTACCGTCCTAAAAGCTTATGTCCATAGTTTGCTTGAATATCATTTCTAAATTCCTAATTTCCTAAAATTCCTAAAAAACACCCTCCAAGCGGTTTCGCCAGTTTAATCTACCATACCGCTGTTATATTGGGTTCACCACTGATAAGCCAGCCCCTCCCGATTAATTATTCCATTGCAGTAAGGGCAGTAGAAATTGTTTAATTTCAAAAAAGAATCATACGCGTCTATAATATTTTCGATTTTTTTTAACAGATGGCGCGCTAATGTATCATAATATAAATCGTAAATATTAAAAAATGAATAAAGCTTTCAGGGTTAAGTTTCTTGTGCAACTTTTAATGCCAAGCTTTCGCACTTGTCAGTCCTTCACAAACTTAACCCTGGAAGCTTCATTTATTTTATAATGTTATAAATCAACGAAAAACCATTGCAGTAAGGGCAGTAGAAATTGTTTAATTTCAAAAAAGAATCTTACGCGTCTATAATAATTTCGAATTTTATTTGATTTATATATATATATTTTATATGTTATAAAAACAAATGAATTTCTGTTGATTTTAATTATCTTGAGGATTATGCAATGGTAATGCAATCGTGGTTAAAACTATTATAGACGCGTATGATTCTTTTTAAAAATAAACAATTTCTACTGCCCTTACTGCAATGTTAAAATTGATGTACATCATAATATAAATGTTCTAATAAAAGACTCGATTTGATATTTGCGGAAGAGCGATGGCTCGAAACATATTACTTATTTATAAATGTATGTAATTCTACTGTCCTTAAAGCTTATGTCCATAGTTCTTCTAAAATACCCATTCCAAGAGTCTAGCAACAGTATCACTATAAAAGGAAGATCGAAAAATGGAATATAACAACGGTATGGTAGATTAAACTGGCGAAACCGCTAGGAGGGTTCACCATTAATGAGCCAGGCCCTCCCATTAATTTTTCCATTGCAGTAAGGGCAGTAGAAATTGTTTAATTTCAAAAAGAATCTTACGAGTCTATAATATTTTCGAATTTTCATAAGTCGATATCTATATACCAGAAACTCTAAGCCCGAATGTTTCTTTTACAAATAGAACAAACCTTCTACTGGCCTTTGTGCAATGAAAATATATTGAGAGGGCTTGGCTCATCAGTGATGAATCCTCCTTGCGGTTTCGCCAGTTCAATCTATCAGACCGCTTTTGTATACCTGCATGTATTTCTACTCTCTTCAAATTTTGTCCGGAGATTCCTTATATTTCATGGCTATGTTTCCACCCTTCAGTGTAGAATATATTTAATTAGTTAGAAAAAATATATTTTTTTAACACAAAGCAATAACGCGCCATCTATACATATAAAATAAAAGGATTTAAAAGCGCGAATGTTTCTTTTATACATAAAACGAACTTCTACTATCCATACTGCGATGAAAAAATATATTGGGAGGGCTTGGCTCATCAGTGGTGAACCCTCCCAGCGGTTTCGCCAATTTAATCCACCAGACCGCTTCTCTTAGAGCTCTAATACTGTATTGGATCATTCTGCATTTATATGACTGATGAGCCAAGCCCTTCCAATATATTTTTCATCGCAGTAAGGACAGTAGAAGTTCGTTTTATGTATAAAAGAAACATTCGCGCTTTTAAGTCCTTTTATTTTATATATATATTTTCAATTATTAATAAAAAAAAGTATTAGGATAGTTAAAAAAACAATTCTTATATATGGGTGTTAACAATCCCAATCTGGTGGAATGGCCCTAAGACAGAAGAAGTCTCAAGTAAAAGTTCTACCATTCATTTAATCAGAATCTTGATTTCGTCTTTCCATCAAATTGAGTCTCTTAATTATTTTCTCCCATTCTTTAGATATCTTCTTTCTGATTGGAAGGGAATAAATTCTTCTCTCTTTTTTTTACTTCAAATAATGCATTCTTTATCTTGATCAAAGATTGAAAAATCAAAACTATTTATTGAATATGTTTAAGTTGAAAACACATGAGGTGTCTTTGAACATGTTTCTCTATTTAAAATATATTTAAATATGATTAAAGAATTCGTGTCGATTTTATTGACCAGATCTAAGCTACAAATATTGTCCTCTCTTCTTCTTCTTTCTTATCTCCACTCAATCATATCAGAATATCAATGTGTCTGTTTGACAACCATCATGACTGGGGGAAGTAGAATGCGTCTGCCTTTGTCTTTAAGACTGGGTGTACTATTCAGTGGCAGGCCGACTTAGCTCCAAAAGAAATGGCCACCTCTGACCTGAGGAACAGACGTCATGTGCAGCTGCTCCTAACATGGAGTACAAACGCTGCTCATCTTGTGTCCATTGATCAGAAGCCCTTACAGGGTACTATCAGCCGGGCCAGCTAAGGCCAGCTTTTTTAGTGAGCTTGTTACTGCTCCCCCTCCTCTTTTTTCATCCGGGCTTGGGACCGGCAAAGGTTGAGTTAATATTGTCCTTAAAATTAAAGAGATACTTCGGTCTTCAATAGAGATCACTGTAATATCTTTCATAGTTATTGTCTCAATCCCGATATACATGTAGTTATCTCGTGTGTCTTCAATAAAGGTCAATGTAATATCTTACATAGTTATTGTCTCAATCCTGATATACAGGGTCCATTATGAAAGTAATGAGCATAATGTTATTGTGACGCGACGATATATGGCAGCACGGTAAAACCGTGGGAAATGTGGTGGAGGGATATGCCCTTTCAATCCATCCGGTCGTCAGTTGAGTTCGAGCAGTGTGAGGGGAGATACATGCCTCCGCTTGAAGTGTGTTTTCGACTTTTGTAACATAGCGCGATGGAGCGTTCACTTGAACAACGATACGCCATAAAGTTTTGCGTGAGGCTTGGAAAAAATGCACCCAAAACATTCCAGATGCTGCAAAAAGCCTTCAAGGACGATTGCATTTCAAGATCACAGTCTGGGAAGTGGCACAAAGCGTTCAAGGAGGGCCGGGAGGAGGTCGCCGACGAACCCCGTTCAGGACGCCCAACAACGGCCAGAGCTGACGAGAACGTGGATCGTGTGCTCGAAGTTTTGCGTACCGACCGTCGATTAAGCATCCAGCAAATTGCTGACACTTTACACATGCCCACATTAGTGGTACATGGGATAGTGACCGAGGATCTGCAAATGCGTAAGGTCTGTGCGAAGCTTGTGCCGAAAGTGTTAACGCAAGACCAGAAAGAACTTAGAGTTTTGCGCTGTCAAGAATTATTGGATTTGGTTTAAAATGAACCGGACTTTCTGAACTCTGTAGTAACCGGAGACGAATCCTGGATGTTTGAATACGACCCAGAGTCGAAAAGGCAGAGCTGTGCATGGCACACAAAATCATCCCCACGCCCCAAGAAAGCGCGAATGAGCAAGTCGCGCATCAAAACGATGATCATTGTCTTCTTTGACATTCGAGGAATAGTCCATTGTGAGTTTGTACCGCAGGGACAAACTGAAAACTCAACCTTTTCCCTGGAGGTGCTCAGGAGATTGAAACGCCGGATCGCACGCGTGAGGACTGACATTAAAGACACGGTCAAGCTCCACCATGACAATGCCACCAGCCACACAGCCTTCATCATTACCAACTTCCTGACCTGGAGTAACACCCCGGTGATCCCTCACTCCCCTTACAGTCTCGACTTAGCTCCATGTGACTTCTTTTTGTTTCCTAGACTCAAGAGAGAGATGAAAGGAAAACGTTGGGAAACCGTGGAAAATATCCAACACCATGTTACAACGTTCCTGAGAAGCATTCGTGTCGAGGAGTTTCAGGGTGCCTTTCAGGCGTGGCAAACGCGTCTCCGCAAGTGTATTGATGCAGGAGGAATGTATTTTGAAGAATATTGAACATTTGCACAAATTAAGATCAATAACCTTTTTTTGCCAGTAAGTGCTCATTACTTTCATAATGGACCCTGTACATGTAGTTATCTCGTGTGTCTTCAATAAAAGTCACTGTAATATATTTCAGAGTTATTGTCTAAATCCCGATATACATGTGGTTATCTCGTGTGTCTTTAATAAAGATCACTGTAATATCTTTCATAGTTATTGTCTGAATCCCAATATACTTGTGGTTATCACGTGTGTCTTCAATAAAGGTCACTGTAATATCTTTCAGAGTTATTGTCTGAATACCGATATACATGTGGTTATCTCGTGTGTCTTCAATAAAGGTCACTGTAATATCTTTCAGAGTTATTGTCTGAATACCGATATACGTGTGGTTATCTCTTGTGTCTTCAATAAAGGTCACTGTAATATCTTTCAGAGTTATTTGTTTGAATACCGATATACATGCTAAAAGGTACAGTTTCCTTAAGTTTTATCCATAAATGTTCCTGGTTCAAAACAGCATCTGTAAAGCACGCGAGAACGTAACACATACTACGCGTGATACAATCCCCGAGAGATAAACCCATTTAAAAGATTTTTTTTTTAAAGAGAAAAACAAATTATGGATAATCCCAACAATGATTTCATCGTTCGAAAATGCATTCTTTATCTTCCTATAAATTCATCAAAAGAAGATAAGAAAACGAATCAACTTGAATATCCCAAAATCACTGTCAGTATTCTGCCCAAGTTAATCTACAATCACTGGGGAGATGTTGATATTTCTAAATTGAAATTAGGATTCCATTCCTATTCTATTCGTTTCCCTACAAAGTCACAATGGGGATTGGCAATTTGGCGAGAACCTATGAAACCTGATTCTTCAATCACTTTCGGATCTCAGGAACTTCAAGTTTTTGCGTGCGTTGGTACACCACTTGATCATCTACCAAAGAAAGGTACTGGCTTCATCTTGGATGTCGATTTGGATTGTTTACACCATCGAGATGACTATGCATCAAAACCTAAAGGTCATTTAAAAATGGATAAGACATTATTTCAATATCTTAAAATCCCTCAAATATCTTCAGAAGTATATGAAAGACATAATACTTTTGAAACTTGGCTGTGTACACTTAATTATCCAAAAGACAAATATGCAACTTTGTTGAAAAGACATTATAAAATGAAAGTAACGAATATTCAAGGTTCTGTTGAATTATTTGCCTGGACCAGAATATGGAAACCTGAAGTATCAAAAGATAAAATCAATTTATTTAATCGTATGAAGAAAAAAACGCTAACGGGAAAAGAAGAACGTTGTCCAATATGTTTTGGAAGAATCCAGGAAAAAGCCATTCTGACTAAATGTCTTCATCAGTTCTGTCTATGCTGTATATTAGAATGGGCTAAAAGAAACAATACATGTCCAGTCTGTCGACAGAAAAATGAAGGAATTTTAATGGTGGAACCAAATAAACCTCTAAAAATTTTCAAATTTTGAAAAAGTTTGATTTTTTTTTTATTTGATCATACGCAAAGTTCGATTTGTTGTTGTGTTTTGTTCTTCATTAGAAAATAGGTGCTTTTGCCACGTTAGTCACCTTAGACCAGAATTAGATCAAATATTCCAAGGGTCCAGGGGGACTGGTGTGGTCGGACTTCTCCCCGTGCAAAGTTCCTGTATAAAGAGAAAGATTGAATATAATTTTATTAATCGTTCATATAAGGTTATAAAAGGTTGAATAAAATATTTATATATATATGGCAATATAGTGATAATGTGGGGAGAGAGAAATAAGGAAACCACAAGTTTGGAAGATGGGACCCAGCAAACCGAGAGAGAGAGGGAGCGCTAGCGGCTGCCACTGCGGAACGACTGTTTGTGTCCAAAACCACCCCCCAACTGTCCAAAAATAGACCTGAGGTTCCAAGAAAGGCCCTGCGGTCGCCCCTTGGAATGTGGCCAGTGGCCCAGATGACCGTACTTTAGCTGCGTTCTATCGACGTCTCTCTCTCGTTGACTGTAGGTTTACTTTATTATTCCTGGAAGAGCATATATTATGACATATATATATATATATATGTGTGTGGGATGGTTGCGTGCGTGTTGGTGTGGCTTGTGGAAAGGCCGCTGATAAAATTATAATTATTTTTATAAAATAAATTAATTTATTTAAAGCCAGAAATATATAAAGAGAAAAGAAGTAACGGCCGTTGGGAGCAAGCCTTGTTGTTGAGGTAGCCAGTCGCCAGAAAGTCCCGGATGACGCCCGCGCATGCGTAGTGACTTGTTCTCACAGCACGCGCTTGCCGAGGCGTAGTGGAGCCGCCACACTACTGCCCGAATGTGTATTGAAGCTTTGTCCGCGCTCGCTGAAGCAAAGTATGGTCGCCACATATATATATATTAAAAATAAAGTAGGTATCTCCTGACCACGAGCACATGTGCTTTTTAGATGGCAGAGCGCCATCTAGTGGAGCAAGAATAAACTAAACGTTTATTTAGCTTGCTCCGTTAAATTTGGCCAACCCAATTTCTTGATAAATCAAGAAAAGCCATCCACGAACGCGTTTCGCGCTGTTGGCGCTCGTCAGCGTGGAGTAGGCTGTAACCGCTGCATCCAAAAAGATTTTTTGGACCCAATGGCTTCCTGAGAAATCAAGAAATGGGTATTTAAGGCCAAATTTGCGTAAAGACGCTTAACACATTAGAAAACAATAGAAAAAAATAAAAGATAAGTGGGTCAGGTGTTGATATTAAAAATAAAGAAGGCATCTCCTGACCACGAGCACATGTGCTTAAATACCCATTTCTTGATTTCTCAGGAAGCCATTGGGTCCAAAAAATATTTTTGGATGCAGTGGTTACAGCCTACTCCACGCTGACGAGCGCCAACAGCGCGAAACGCGTTCGTGGATGGCTTTTCTTGATTTATCAAGAAATTGGGTTGGCCCAATATCACGGAGCAAGCTAAATAAACGTTTAGTTTATTCTTGCTCCACTAGATGGCGCTCTGCCATCTAAAAGCACATGTGCTCGTGGTCAGGAGATGCCTTCTTTATTTTTAATATCAACACCTGACCCACTTATCTCTTTTTTTTTTTCTATTGTTTTTTCATGTGTTAAGCGTCTTTACGCAAATTTGGCCTTAAATACCCATTTCTTGGTTTTTCAGGAAGCCATTGTATATATATATACAGTAAAACTTGATAATTCTAACATCTTCAATTCCAATATTTATCTTGGTTCCTAGAATTTCCTATAAATAGAATTCTCGTTTTTAATTCGAATTTATCAAAAGGTACCCCCCCCCCCCTTCTTCTGTTAGATAAATAACTTCCTCCCTGTAATCGTGCTTTAAATTTGTACACGGGTTGTTTTTTAAACGAATTTGGTGTATGGAGATGTTGAGGCACATTCTTTTATTCCCACCTCTACTTTCTTCAAATAAGTAATAAGCACAAAGTGCATTATTTTAATTCACTTTTAAAGGGAGAGGTACCCTTTTTAGTACATATAAATATAATACAACATAAAGTTGCGGGAGAATGATACCCCTGTACCAAAAAAAGGCACCTTTCCCTTTAATTATACATTAGAACGATACACTATTTTTGCTTATCCCTAGTACACGTGGTACAGGCCATGATAATCATGGTGGGTAGATAGCGACTGCTTTTACTGTAAGTGCACCACATGTCTACGCATCTGAAAAGCAGTTCGACTTTGCACTTACAAATGTGCCAGAACCCCGTTTGATTTTGGACTTTTTCAAGAATCGGGGGCCATTGGAACATTATTTTTAATAATAAAAAGGTGCCCAATGCGGGAATCGAACTCAGGTCGTAGCGGTCGAAAACCAACGGTTTAGATCAGCCCTGGCCAACCTAAATGATGCCACGGGCCTTTTTGATTAGGAGCAATGTTACAGGGCCGAATTTTAAGGAAACGTGCTTTAAGAAATGTAAAAGAAATAAAATACGTCAATTACACGAATAAACACTTTATTTATAAAATGAAAGGATTTAAAAGCACGAATGTTTCTTCAAACATTCGTGCTTTTAAATCCTTTCATTTTATATGTATAGATGGCGCGTTCTTGCTTTGTGTTAAACACTTTATTGTTTCAATTAAATTTTAGTCTTATCTAATGTGAAATTATTATAATTAATTCAATATATTTTCTGTTTTTGAATATACAGACGAGAAATCAAAGTTACAAAAGAAATATTATTATTATTATTTATTTAAGTAACCCAGGTTCCTGGAGCGTACAGAAGTCGCCAACTACCCGGGATGTCCTTCTGACCTAAGTCTTCTTGGATTTATGTACAATGCCAGTGGAATTCCAATTAATGAGGTGTCGCCAGGCAGATTTCTTTCTTGGGAGATTTTCTAGGGATGCTGGACAAAAGAAATATATAGTTAAATGGCGAGCCGCCATTTTTTTACGGCGGGCCGCATGCGACCCGAGGGCCGCGGGTTGGCCAGGCCTGATTTAGACCATCTTTCCATCAACCCCCTACGATGCACTGCTATTCACCCTAGAAAACCTATACTAGTGGGGATAAAGAATGATCCACAACACCAGTTTAGACAAATTCAGATAAAAAGCCAACAACCTGTATACCATAGTTACATACTATGACCCTCATCAGTACAGGGACGTCTTCAATTCCATAACACCCTATGAGAGAGATTATTTGGTGTTGTGGCTCAATCTTCATAATCACTAGGAAGAGATGCCTTTTTTGGATACATGATTATCATTATATTCAATACATATAAGCTCCCCCACATAGTTTGAATCTAGCTAGGCAATCCGTACCGAACATTTTTATATGATATCCATGATATATGAGCGCTATCTCTATTCAAAATAATTAAAATATACAGTTAACAGCGTCATAATCAATTCTGTCACCGTTTGCTTTTGTGAATGGAATAAATACCCAAATATGGCCATTTTTTATAACCATCGGTGGTTCAGTGGTAGAATGCTCGCCTGCCACGCGGGCGGCCCGGGTTCGATTCCCGGCCGATTCCTTTTTTTTTTTTTTTTTTTACTATTTTTAAAACTCATTTATATATTATACAAGAATGACATCCACGGCGCCATTTTATAATTGTAACGAATAGTATTTGAATAAAAGCATTTAATCAGGTAAAACCTGGGCGTTGCCCGGGTCATTCGGCTAGTGAACTATATTTAGCGCGTATGTGTTTCTTTCTAAAATAAACGCAATTTCCTCTCTACCGGTCTTATTGTTATGATAAAATAATTGGAAGGGCCTGGCTCATCAGTGCTGAACCCTTCCAGTGGTTTCACCAGTTTAATCTATCATACCGCTTTACTAAAAATAATAGCATTAGGAAAAGACGAAATTATGATATTGAACAAGATTATGAAAGATAAAGGTTAGACGAAAAACATGGTGAAGGAAGACGAGTTTCTTTTATTGATGCATAGGTGTAAGCTTTCGGGTAAAAACCCTTCAACAGGCGAGAAATGAAGCGCGACATATAAGAACTATGGTACAAATGGTAGGAAGGAATAATTGTACCATAGTTCTTATAAGTCGCACTTCAATGCTCGACTGTTGAAGGATTTTTACCCGAAAGCTTGCACCACCTATGCATCAATAAAAGAAACTCGTCTTCCTTCACCATGTTTTTTCGTATAATTTCAATCCAGGAAGAATTCTTTATGTATATTTGTAAAGATAAAGGTATTTCAATTTAGAGAGAGAAAGTAGAGAATTATAGAGGTATTGGTATTCCATGTGGTCGCTTATGGAAATTTCTACACCTCTGTGTTTCTCTATTTTATATTGTTGAAGAGTAACGTCGCACAATCAGCCGTTGCCATAGCAACGCCAGCTTCCCCCAGACATCACGTGACCTGGCTGGCGCGCCGGCTGTACCTGTAGTTTAAGTTTCGGTTTGCTTTGTTTTCTGCCCCTACGCTTGCTTTTTTGACTCTCTTTGTTCCTTGTCATCTTAATATAATGGTTAATTAAACAATACTTTTCTGAGATCCAGCCCCTCTGATTCTCTTACATATATTTACCGTAATTATAAGCCATAGTAGAGCCGAGCTGTCCCGATATGTCGTGTGGTGTCGCAGGCCTTCACTGTGATCGAACAACTGCTGGGGGCCCATAACGTCTGCATCGCTGTCAAGGAGCGGCTCATCAAAGACTCCGGTGTGGCAGGGGAGGACGCCTATGACGTCATCGTAGCTCGTCTGATGTCCCAGCCACGTGCACGAGGTGGGTCACGTGATATATACTCTCCATTTACGATACGAGAGAAATAGTACGAAATTCAAATATTGTACTGTGATCGGATTGATAAATATTAGAGATAAAAAGCGTCCATTCATTGTGAAATTGAAAGCCATGTTGACGAGGGTCAAGAACCTGAAACATGAGGTTATTTTAAAAAGTCCAAAACCAACAATAAACTGGCTAGAAAGGGTCAAGAAAACTACCAGAAAATTATTAAATTATCTGAAAGTGATGGTCGCTAACAGATTAAATTGAAGAATATATTTATCTATATATAGTCACCTCTCTTCTTCTTTTTCTTCTTTCTTATCTCCACTCAATTATTTTAGGGTAACAAGCTTGTAGAGATTGTTGATGGTGTATGCTGGGGATGAGTAGAGCTCATCAATGGATGAGTCAATACAGTGAATAATGTAGTTTGGGGTTGCAGGTTGAGAATTGCACTTAGTACATGTTGAGAAAACCTTGCAACCATTTTGGAAAGTCATTGTCCGTAGATGACCAGACTTATGTCTGGAAATCAAGAATTGTTGTTCTCTTGGGAGGACAGAACTTGTCCCTCCTACTCTGTACTAGTCATGTGCAGCATTAGATTTCCATTCCTGCAGGCATTGGGTTTTGATGGTACGGAGGAGGTCTCTTTCGTCTAGTTGAGTGGTAGATTCCCTGGCTTCAGGTAGGCCAAGACCTCAGACTTTGCCAGAGAGTCTACCAGCTCATTTCCAGGAATTCCAACGTGAGCTGGAAGCCTGTGACGGCGTTATTGGCTGGGAGTCGGTTTACAGACTTAGCGATGTTCTAGAGAAGAGGTTCTTGGCTGGAGAAGCAGCTTTGAAGGGTATAAATGGCTGATCTTGAGTCGGAATAGATTATTATTTTGCTAGGCGAGTTGATGTTGATGTCTTTTAGAGCTGTATCTATTGCAGAGAGTTCCGATTTATAAACTGAAAGGTGTCTAGGGTGGGAGAGGGAGATTTTTCCAGGATCTTATCTTTGTAGATAGCAATTCCACTGCCAGTCAGTCCAGTTTCAAGTTGGCTACCGTCAGTGTAAATTGTGATGTCGAAGAGGGAGCTATTTTCCTCAATGATTTGGAGGCCAAGAGCTTTAAGTAATTCTGGCTGAGTTTCATGTTTGTGGGGATTGTCTGGTAGATGAGGGAAACAGATGAGTTTGTTGCGAATTTTGTGTGGGGGGTAGGAAGTTCTGTGTTCGGGATTAATTGGGATGTCTAAAAGATTAGAATTGTGAGCCAGATTGAGAGGAGTGGGGCGTTTTAGTTTTTGATTTGAAACCCAATTTCTAATAAATTTTCCTGTAAGATGTTCTTTTGGAGAGTTTATCCTTTTGGTTATGAATTTTGAGAAGCAGATTTTTCTCCTTAGGTGCAGGGGAAGAAGGTTGGATTCGAGTTCAGTAATGCGATTTGGGCAGGATCCTCGAAGTCCGCTGATGATTTTAGCTGCGCTTGCTTGGATTCTGTCTATTCTGGATAGATAGGTTTTAATTGTATTGATCCAGGCTGGTGTAGCATATTCCAAAATAGGTCTTACGAGTGCAAGGTACGCTGTGCGTAAGATATTGGCATTTGCACCCCAGTTTGTCACATCTATTGATGAACATTAAAAACATCAATATTTATGTTAATCAGAAACTTCCAAATAGAATTAAAATATAAATTTTATTGAACTAATGGATTGTCCAAACTCTCTTGAAAAATAAACGCCAATACTAAGCATCATCTATTGACCGTCTTCGCTAGCTAACGGACTCGGGTCGGTGACAAAGCCACAAATCTTTTTATATATAATTCAGAAGGCTCATCTGGAGACCATGCTTTCGGGATAATGATCCTCGGCACTCCATTTCATGAGGTCCACAACTTTGCCGGGCCCAAGTCCGGATGAAAAAGGAGGAGGGGGAGCAGTAACAAGCTCACTAAAAAACCTGGCTCAGCTGGCCTGGCTGATAGTACCTTGTAAGGGCTCCAGGAATACAGGATGAGTCTGTACTCCATGTTAGGAACGGCTGTACATGGCGGCTGTTCCTCATGTCAGAGGCGGGCATTTATTTTAGAGCTAAGTCAGTGGCCTGTTACTGAGTAGTACTCCCAGTCTTAATGATAAAGACATTTTACTTCACTCAGTCATGAGGTTGTCAAAACATCATCAACAAGTTCTATAGGCTTGATATACAGATATGATTGTTGAGTGGAGATAAGAAAGAAGAAGAGATCAACAATTGACCAAAGGAAAAATTCAGAATTTGCCAAAAATGTATTTAGCTGGTAAAATTGTCAGCGCAATTCTATGGCTAAAATATAGATGGACGTTCTCAATTTGCTAAAGTCATTGTGGATTTGTCACCGACCCGATTCCGCTAGTTTGCAGAGAGAGTTAATAGATGACTTTAAGTAATAGCATTTTATTTCAACAGGAGAGGTGTCCTTCAATTTATATAGATTTGTGGGATGTTTGCGTAATGTGTTAGTGTGGCTTGTGGAAAGGCCGCTGATAAAATTAAAATTAATTTATTTAAAGCCAGAAATATAAAAAGAAAATAAGTAACGGCCGTTGGGAGCAAGCCTTGTTGTTTTCCGCGCGAGTGGCCAGAAAGTCCCGGATGACGCCACGCATGCGTAGTCAGGTTGCCGCTCGCGGTTGCCGAGGTCATCACACTACTGCCCGTATGTTTAATGGAGCTTCTTCTCAGTTCACGCTCGCTGAGGAAAAGTGTGGTCGCCACAGATTCATTGCTAAAACTTTAAAAATTACATTTAAAGAAAGATCAACTGTGAATAAAATAATACGATTGGTTTATAAATATATAAAGGAATGAAATTTCTAGGGTAGAAATGAAATAACCAAAGAGTTATTTTTAGCTTTATTTGTGACAAGTTATTTAATTTATTAAACCAAGAGAACACGCCCTATAGAATTGTTGATAAAAAAGAATAAATATTTTAACAAATTATCTTTTTGTTAAATCACACAATAGCGTATTTAATTTCCTACTTTTTAATATTTTAATAAATTGTAAGAAGTTGATTTATTTGGTTTTAAAAATAGAGATTACAATGTAAACAAGGAAATAAACAATGGTGTAAGTCATAAATAAATATCTTTTTATTCTATGATGCGTTAAACATCATAAAAATTGAAACTTTTCAAGCAAATAAGAAACATTGGAGAATATAATTTAATATTTTTTGCAACAGTAGCTTTTAAATGGAATACAATGTAATAAAAGTTCGTTTTAGATGTTTATTTGTTTCAAGAAAGTATAGCAAAACGGCTTTTTGATGACCTGGCCTCATTAACGACCACTCCAGGTTAGCGACCAAGCCTCTTTAACGACTACTCCAGGCGTCTTTAACGACCATTCTAGGTTAGCGACCAGGCCTCTTTAACGACTACTCCAGGTTAGCGACCAAGCCTCTTTAACGACTACTCCAGGTTAGCGACCAGGCCTCTTTAACGACTACTCCAGGCTTCTTTAACGACCACTCCAGGTTAGCGACCACGCCTCTTTAACGACTACTCCAGGCTTCTTTAACGACCATTCCAGGTTAGCGACCAGGCCACTTTAACGACTACTCCAGGTTAACGACCAGACCTCTTTAACGACTACCCCAGGTTAGCGACCAGGCCTCTTTAACGACTACTCCATGTTAGCCACCAGGCCTCTTTAACGACTACTCCAGGTTAGCGACCAGGCCTCTTTAACGACTACTCCATGTTAGCGACCAGGCCTCTTTAACGACTACTCCAGGCTTCTTTAACGACCACTCCAGGTTAGCGACCACGCCTCTTTAACGACTACTCCAGGCTTCTTTAACGACCACTCCAGGTTAGCGACCACGCCTCTTTAACGACTACTCCAGGCTTCTTTAACGACCATTCCAGGTTAGCGACCAGGCCACTTTAACGACTACTCCAGGTTAACGACCAGACCTCTTTAACGACTACCCCAGGTTAGCGACCAGGCCTCTTTAACGACTACTCCATGTTAGCCACCAGGCCTCTTTAACGACTACTCCAGGTTAGCGACCAGGCCTCTTTAACGACTACTCCAGGTTAGCGACCAGGCCTCTTTAACGACTACTCCTGATTAGCGACCAGGCCTCTTTAACGACTACTCCAGGTTAGTGACCAGGCCTCTTTAACCACTACTCCTGGTTAGCGACCAGACCTCTTTAACGACTACTCCAGGTTAGCGACCAGACCACTTTAACGACTACTCCAGGTTAGCGACCAGACCTCTTTAACGACTACTCCATGTTAGCGACCAGGCCTCTTTAACGACTACTCCAGGTTAGCGACCAGGCCTCTTTAACGACTACTCCATGTTAGCGACCAGGCCTCTTTAACGACTACTCCAGGTTAGCGACCAGGCTTCTTTAACGACTACTCCAGGTTAGCGACCAGGCCTCTTTAACGACTACTCCAGGTTAGCGACCAGGCGTCTTTAGGCGACCTAGTATTATATGTGTAGACATACAGTACAAGCTGTTACAACCCACTGCGCACATATGGGCAAATAAAACCTCAAAATAAACAAGTTAACAGAGTTTTTCAACTAAAGAGATGTATCAAATTCAAATAACTAAATTTGTCATTTTTGGATATATCTTAATATAAGTATCAATCCTTTTATAATTACGATGTACTAGAGCGCCATCTGTTATCAAATTATAAAACTATTTTAGAGGCGTAATATTCTTTTTAAAATAAAACAATTTCTACTGTCCTTACTGCGATGGAAAAATTAAAGAAAAATATAATTATAATATTTCTTTAAAATAGGTATTTTTATTAAATAAAATAAATTGAAAAATAAAACCAAAAAATTCATATTAACAAATATCACATTTTTGTTTATTTATTTATTTATATATGTATCAAATATCAAAATAAACTTTACCCAGTAATACAACCAAATATTTTATAGAATTTTTTTTTTCAAATTCTATTGGCTTATTTTGCAAGAAAAAATATCATTTTTCTCGAGTTTGTTTTCTCTCTCTCTCTCTGTGAGCCTATTATTTTGTATCTGGTAACCCTGGTTTATTATTTTTAAAAATATGGCGTATTTTTGAAAGATAGTTGGGTTTCTGTGGCTAGCAATATTGTCTTTATATTTGGTTATATAAATCTCTTTTAAATTAAAGTTTTGATTCTCTATTTTAATATTATATTCATTTAGGGGGTATATATAGTGAATATTTTATTTATTTTAATTTTGTAAATAATTGTATTTTATATGTTAATATATTTCTTACGCTTTTTTTCCAATGTTTACATTCATATTCAACTAGGAAAATATTATTTAACGAGAAAAAATAAATTCTTTAAAAATTATATTTTTATTCTATAAAGGGAGATAAGAAAAAATCAATGAGATTATTAATATGAAATATATTTAACAATATAATTTAATTTAAGTATAAAATATAGTTTTAATGAATTTAATTAAAATTAGACTAATAAACTACAAAATATATATTTTTTCATTATACCACACTTTTCACTCATGGATAAAACTTAAGGAAGTTGTACCTTTTACCATAATTGCCACGTGGAAAATTAGGGAAGACAAAAACTTCAGGAGGAAACAACAATTTATTTCAGTCAAGTACAACACTATGAATGGTAAACAAAAAGATAAGCCACGAGGGAAATTGACAGAGTAGCAAAATATAATCATAAAAATAACCACTCTGTTATTAAAAATAATAAAATTAATAAATACTTTGTTATATTTCGAACGGTGACACAAAGACTTTCCACATTTTTAAACTTTGTCCATGAATGTTAATATATCATATAAGTTGAAGTCTCACCAGAAAGAATATCTCTAATATAAAAAGTAAACACAGTAATCTATCTAGTTGAAATCAAGTTGGTTCATGCTATGAAAACTGTTATTTCTAGTCATGCTGATTGCTTTATAATATTGTAACGTAGAAAATTAAGAAAGACAAACTTCAGGATGACACAACAATTTATTTAAGGCAAGAATACAAATCAACATTTATAAGATACAAGATAAGCAATGAGGGAAGTTTCCAGAGTAGCAAAATTTAAATAAATATCCAAAATATTAATAAACTGTATATTAAATATAATAAATACGTTGCTACAATATTATTAGATATACATTACTATTTTTAAATATATAAAAAATGTTTGGATGATATTTGAAACTTGTTAAATGACATCCAAGATGAATTAAGTCAGGTCAAATTAAGTTCCCGGGTGTGTTCACTATGTTACATTGAATGCCCGGAGTTGAGGCCACGTGTCTGGTGTGTGAGATGTTCCACGTGACGTTGTTACTCACATCTTGGTGTTCCGTATGGAGGGAGTCTACAGCGATCAGTTCTTGTTCCATCTAGATATGTCTGTGGTTGTCTAGGTCCAGTGATGTGAGAAATGAATACAATATCCTGAAGGTCCTCAATATCAGCAGATCCTAGGTGTGAAATTCATTGTTTCATTCCACGTTGAGCCTAGATAGATTCTAGAAGTCATCAATCAAGCGGAATGGGTTTTCAGGTCGAGAATCGCCCATGACAACCATGATTGTAGCCAAAATAGCAAGTATCGTTGTAGCTGTCAACAATCAGCAGATCCTAGATGTGGGGATTGGTTGTTTCATTCCTCGTGCAGCTTAGATAGATCTTTGGAGTCTTACAATCCAGAGGAATGGGTCTTCAGGTCCAGCTCGAGAATCGCCCATGACAATAATGACTGTAGTCAAAATAGAAAGTATGTTGTAGGTGTCAACAATCAGCAGGTCCTAGGTGTATGAATTGGTTGTTTCATTCTTGGTCCAGCCTATATAGATCCAAGAAGTCATACAATCCAGAGGAATGGGTCTTCAGGTCCAGGTCGGGGATCGCCCGTGACAACAATGATTGTAGTCAAAATGCTTAGCATTGTTGTAGCTGTCAACAATCAGCATGTCCTAGGTGTATGGAGTGGTTGTTTCATTCCTCGTGCAGCCTAAATATTTCCTTGGAGTCTTACAATCCAGAGGAATGGGTCTTCAGGTCCAGGTTGAGAATCGCCCATGACAATAATGACTGTAGTCAAAATAGAAAGTACCGTTGAAGCTATCAACAACCAGCAGGTCCTAGGTGCAGGGAGTGGTCGTTTCATTTCTCATACAGCCTAGATAGATCTTAGAAATCATCAATCCAGCGGAATGGGTCTTAAGGTCCAGTCGAGAATCGCCCATGACAATAATGACTGTAGTCAAAATAGAAAAATTGTTGTAGCTGTCAACAATCATCAAATCCTAGGTGTATGGATTGGTCGTTTCATTCCTGGTGCAGCCTAGATATATCCTTGGAGTCTTACAATCCAGAGGAATGGGACTTCAGGTCCAGTCGAGGATCGCCCATGACAATAATGGGAGAGTTCACCACTGATGAGCCAGGCCCTCCCATTAATTTTTTCATTCCAATAAGGGCAGTATAAATTGTTTAATTTTTAAAAGAAGCATACGCGTCTATAATAGTTACGAATTTTCATAACAGATGGCGCGCTAATAAATCATAATAATGGCTGTAGGAGAAATAGGAAGTTTTGTTGAAGGTGTCAACAATCAGCTATTCCCCAGTGATAAGATGTCTATATACAGTCTAACATAGACGTCTAGGGAGTTTTAGACATAAGGACTCCATCCAGGATTTGCCACTCTAAGTGGATAACACATTGTTGATTTTACTATGATATTTGTTTCTTTATTATTTTTATTATTATTATCCTTAGTACACACACGTGGTACAGGCCATGATAATCATGGTGGGTAGAAGTTGGCTGCAACTGCTTTTACTGTAAGTACACCACATATCTACATATGTGAAAAAGCAGTTCGACTTTTATACTTACAAATGTGTCATTTACTGTATAAATAGAAATATTATTTTTTTAAAGTGTTAGAGCATATTGTCGCGATATCAAATTAGAGTTTTATTGATCGAATGATAAACTTTGTGAGTGATGTTTTCCCTCACAACAAAACTAGAAACAAGAAATGAAAAAATCAGTTACAGAATTTACATATCTTCCTCATATAACATTAAACATAAAATTATTTACATACTTGCTAATAGAGACATTTGATTTACATAAACCAATTTATAATATGATGCACTAGCGCGCCATCTGTTATCAAAATTCGAAACTATTTTAAAGGCGTAAGATTCTTTTTTGAAATTAAACAATTTCTACTGCCCTTACTGCAATGGAAAATATTAATGGGAGGGCCTGGGTCATCAGTGGTGAACCCTCCCAGCGGTTTCGCCAGTTTAATCTACCATACCGCTGTTATATTGCATTTTTGGAACTTCCTTTTATAGTGATACTGTTGGCAGACTCTTGGAATGGGTATTTTAGAAAAACTATGGACATAAGCTTTGAGGACAGTAGAATTACATACAATTATAAATATATAATATGCTTCGAGCAATCGCTCTTCCGCAAATATCATTTTGTGTCTTTTATTAGAACACTAGACGAAAGGCCCGGGCAACGCCCGGGGTTTACCCGAGTGCGAATATATTTTAAAAACGTTGGCTTGGGTGGTCGCTATTGACAGGGTGGTCTGTATAGACAGGTGGATGTAGCACACTGCTGATAACAGGGTTGTCTAGAGTGGCCGCTATAGACAGGTGTATGTATCGCACAGCTGATAACAGGGTTGTCTAGAGGGGGGGCAGGGAGGCCACGTGTTCGCTGGCAGCCAATGGGCGCGCATTCTATCCGTGAGCTTCAGACATACAGACAAACAGACAGAATAAGGCAAATATATAAGTAGATTTATAACATTTATGCAGTAAGGGAAGTAGAAATTGTTTAATTTCAAAAAGAATCTTACGTCTTTAAAATAGTTTCGAATTTTGATAAACCAATTTCGTAACAATATTTTATTATTTATGCTTAATGTTAACTTTGACTTTTTTAAATTGTATATATACATCTCTAGATGAGATTTTTGTAGTACTTGGGTGAAGTACAAATCTCTTTAATCTTCATAAATGATAGATACAAGAAAATAAGACCTAATCCAGATAAATTAATGTGTTTTAACACACACTATTAATTAATTTGGATTAGATTGTATTTTCTTGTATCTATTTTATTTCAATTTAAAGGGCTATGTCCCCCTATGGACACTTGCGCTGTCATTCATGTATGTCTTTACATTTGTCTATACATATATATACAACAATAAAAGGCCGTGAATAGAATAGTCATATGATATTAACAATGAGAAAGAGAGAAAAAAAAACGAAAAAAAAAAATAACTGTGTACAAAATAAAGTAGTGTCTGGCAATATGTACAATCAACATAATATTGTCCCACACAAAATAATAAGACCAAATCCAAATAAATAGTGTGTGACGTTTCGGTAACAGTGTTGTTACCATCTTCAGACAAAAGTACTTCAATAATTCAGGATTCAGTACTTTTGTCTGAAGATGGTAACAACACAGTTACCGAAACATCACACACTATTTATTTATTTGGATTTGGTCATAATACCTTGTGTTTATAATCTATAACCCAAATTGTTCCTTAACATAATCTTGTTTTTATAATCTACTAGCCATTATTTCTCTTCTCTTACTCTGTAAACTGGCGAATCCTGTATAGGACGAGAGGTCCTCAATAAAGGCTTTTGTTGTTGTATAATCTATTAGCCGAATGACCCGGGCAACGCCCGTGTTTTACCCGATTGAATGTTTTGATTCAAATACTATTTGTTACAATTATAAATTGGCGCCTTAAATAAATGCATATTTTAGTTAATAACTATAGCCTATGTGCTTTATCTGTCTATGTACTGTTGGCTTCCGTAGGCGTCTCTTGGTTATTAACTAATATATGCATTTATTTAAGGAGCGACCCGCTCCAACACAATAGTTACATAAACGAAAAGGCGAGTGGGGGGGGGGGCAAAGGTGGCGTGAGCGTAGCCAACCAATAGGAGGGCGCCATTCCAAAAAAAAAGCAAACGGTGACAGAGACGAAAACTGACTGATTAAGAGATGAAGAATGACGCTCGTAACTGTATATAGAATAATATTCAAATTGTGTTTTATAATAAATGATATAATAGATGAACAAATATAGGTGTTAATGGTTGACATAAATATGAAAAATCCCTTTAAAGATAGTAATTTACAATTTCCAGGAACTATATCTCAAATATAGAATCTGGTGTGTAAGGTTTCATCTCTCTGTAATTTTATATATGTGTTGCGAATTTAATTTTATCATTTCTCCCAAGTTGTGTGTTTACATGTTGAAGAGGAGTTTCCAATTACATTCTAGAATATCAGAAAAAAAGATTTGATTTGCTACAAGCGAACCAATCACATTTAACTTCTAAATTGGCATCGAATATTTTTATTTGACACTCCTTTCCTTGTGAATATTTATTACCCACCTTATTTGTAAACAAACCATTCCTTTTACATAAGGAATTTAAATTATTCTACTTAATTCATTTACTTCTCTACGAATATTTTAAATTAAATTTGACCAAATTCAGTGAATATATTTCAAGAATTTTTTTCTACAGAAAAATGTTAGGAGAAAAAAAAAGTTTTCGTAGAAATTCTTTATAATTAAGAAATAAATATAATTCATGTGCGTTAATAAAAAAAAAATTCTTTTTTAAATATATTTTCTTGACATTTTTCGTAAAATTAAAAGAACAAAACTAACCGACATCATTGTCAATTGTCGGCTTTTCAAGGAAAATTTTAATTAAAAAGTTAGAAGCGTTTCTCTTTTTTAAAAACAAAAAAAGAGGCTTAAAGCTATTGCTGAAACTTCATTTTTAAAGAGATTAAATTCAATTTATAGTATATATCACTGAAATATAGTTAATATTAGTAGTTAAGAGCGAAAAATTTAAATATGTTATAAACAAGATGAATATTTGTAGAAAAGGATAATCCATTAATTGAAACTGTTTTATTTTTTAAATAAGCCACACATCTGGAAGGAAGTTTATTTTAAGATTATTATTTTATTCTTTTGGAGTGTTAAAGGTTCATTCTATACCTGTTTTCTTTCCTCTTTTCGCTATCCACTTCTCCCATCCATATTTCCTTTTTTTTCTTATTTTCCATAGGATCATTCAAATAATAATCTGTATATATTTACCATGTGTATATAATCTTTCTCCATTTTTACCCCTTTGTATATTTCCCACTTTCATAGGTTTCTCCGTTTTGTAACCCCAAGGAGAATCCTCTGTAAGACCTGTGTATCTTAATAAAGGCTTTTGTGTGTGTGTGTAAAAGTTCATTCTATAGGAAAACAAACAAGAAATTAAGTAGAAAAATAATAAAAACAAACTAGTTTGCAATGTTTGAAATTAGGTTTCTCTCAACGCTATACTTTGTCAGAAAACCTGCTAACCCCACACTGAGATTAAAGTTTTATATCTTGTACAAAATCGTCTTTCAGACAATGTTAGTTTTTCATATAGAGCGAATATTGTGTTGACATTTAGAAAGGTCTTTAACCCCACAAAAGAATTTTCTATTTAATTATTCCTAGTATATGTGTGTGGCCATGATAATCATGGTGGATAGAGTTAGCCATTGCTTTTACTATAAGTACGCTACATGTTTTCACATGTGTACAATATTTCATATGAATTTTCAAGTGAACTTAATAAAGGAGAATTGTTGAATTCAATTATGTAAGTTTTAAAACGGAACACCTAGGTGTCTCTCAGCTTTCTAAAATCAAATAAAAAAATATTTGAAAATGTCTTCACTAAGGCTTTAGTGGTAAAACATATCTCCCCCTCACATTGCTGATTGTTGGCAGTAGTACATCAATAATTTAAGCCTTATGTGAAAAAAAAAGTACAAATGTGACATTGTACTGGGATAAGATGCCTTTTTCCATAATTTATGCACCTTATCCCAGTACAATACCACATTTGTACTATTTTTTCACATTGTGTCACGGTCTCACGCATTTCTGGCCTTATTACCAGTTTCATGATTTTTCAGGATGCCTGAATGACTAGTTTTTTGGACGTTAAGGTACAGCTTGCACCACGCTGATGAGGGCCAACAGCCCGAAAGGCGTACGTGGTTAGCTTTTGTAGATTAATCAAGAATGGGTATTTGGCCAATTCTGGAATAATTAAAAATCAACGAGAATAGTTGATATTTATTCCGATATATGGCGCAAGCCATCAGCAACTTTAAGTTGCACGATAAGGAGATGCCTTTTTTCATAATTTAAGCCTTAGTTTTGAATTATTTTTAATTTATGTTAGTACAACCTAATGAAGATATAAAACATCACTGTAAACATTCAAATTACAATTAAAAAATGAGTAGAACCCAACTTACTGTTGCTCCTCACTTAACACTGAATTGGATGCTAAGTACATGTGAAAAGCGCAGTTTGAATTTTGTACTTACAAATATGTCAGAGCTCCCCCCGAGGTCCATTGGAGAATTTTTTTATTTAGAAAAAGGTACCGGAGCATAGTTTGCTAAAGAACCTGTTATAACCTTGAGAGTTTTCTGTGTTACACAAAATCTCCTTTCAAACAATATGAGATTGTAGAACGACATTTGAAATTATCTCGCATGTGTTTCATTTGAACGAAAGAAACACATGCGGGATATTTTCAAATGTCGTTCTACAATCATAAGCCGCATTATATTGTGAGATAGTATTTTATTTTGTGCTAAAAATATATATATATTGTTTTACCTGCAGAATGGCCTTCCAAAAGCTCTATATTATTCCTAGTACATGTATTTTAGGCCATGATAATCATGGCGGATAGAAGTAGGCAACTGCTTTTACTGTAAGTACACCATATGTCTACACATGTGAAAAGCGCAGTTCGACTTTTGTATTCACAAAGATGTCAGATTTCTGTCTTACACTGAAACTCGTACATATGTTTACAGGCCATGATAATCATGGTGGGTAGAAGTAGGCGACTGCTTTTACTGTAAGTGCATCACATGTCTACATATGTGAAAAGCGCAGTTCGACTTTTGTATTCACAAAGGTGTCAGAGTTTTCTGTCTTACACTGAAACTCTTTCAAACAATTTAAGATGTATATATGTTATAAATAGTAAAGATGAATGATATTTCTTTATTTGAGCTGAGGAATATATAAAAAAACATAATTTTATAAAAGTAATGCCTGGCTTAAGTCGAGTAGAATAAGGAAAACAAAAGATTATTTACATAATGTACAAAAGTTTTGAGCCGGCCATCGGGATAAAACAACAACGAGTTTTTATAGGGAAAGCATGACCTCTGGCGGTCGATTTAACAGAGTATTTGGATCTATGAAATTATAATTTGAAATAAAATAATATTTTTTTATATAACATATATATATATATATATTAGATTCTATTGTTTCACCTATAGTAGGGTCTTTAAACCAAAATATATATTTTTAATTATTATTATTATTCCTAGTACACGTGTTACAAACCATGATAATCATAGTGGGTAGAAGTAAGCGACTGCTTTTACTGTAAGTGCACCACATGTTTACATATGTAAAGAAAGCGCATTTCGACTTTTGCACTTACAAGTCTTTCAGAGCCCTCGTTTGGTTACTTGCACTCACTAAATCAAACTCCTAAGGTGGCTATTGCGATGGAAAAATATATTGGGAGGGCTTGGCTTATTATTCAAACGACTCTCTCCGGGTCTCCCATTTTTTCTCGTTGCTGTATGGGACAAATTCTGCCGGCGGCTTGATTCCTTCCATTCTACTCACTGTTGAATTAATCTATTTTAATTCAATACTTTTCTTGTCATAATCCGGAATTATTTGTCGGCTGCGCCATGTTGTAATGGTTAAGTGTTATCTGAATAAGACTTGCTCCTGCTTACAAGTTGAACTGAATGTTTATTTAATCTAGTAATCTCCTTTTATACAAGATAGAGATAAAAAGGAAATAATTTACATAAGTTTAAAACAATTGACAAATGCATGATTTTGCATAGTGTCTATTGCGATTTCACCGCCACTCTGTGTTGTGACGACGATCTAAGTTCTATAGAGGGAGTCACTCACCTCTATTCTTGGTCGGCGGGGTTGAAGGTTCCAAATTGTGGTGTCGCTGTTTATAACACTTTTAAAATATAGGACGAAAACAGGAGGGAAAATAATATTTATTACAATTTAAGAAAATAAATAAAGTATTATTTAATTAATTATATATTTAAATGTTTACACTAAAAGAATCGGAGATCAGGGCAAATTCTAGCGTTCGAAAGTTGTTTACAAGTTCTTCTGTAATTGTTTTCTCATTTTTGCCGCTGCATCCCCGTAGCCGCTTCCGCCGGCCTCCCATTGGCTGCTTCGGACGGCTTCTTTTCCAACATTTCTCCCACCTTTGAGTTGGCGTCTCGACGACTCAAACATGGAAAGGAAAAGTTCAGTAGATCCAATCGGTTGGGTCTCTTGATAGGCCGTCCGTAACTTGACACAACATTCGGGGTTTCAATGTGATGTTGCTCTTGTTGTGAAGTCAAAGGGTCCTCTTCATTTGTCACTCGAACTTCTTGTGTGGGAGATCGCTCCGTTAGAGGGTCTCGACATCTTATCTCGGGCGTTATCTCTAAATTGTAGAGTTTTTGAATAGGTCGTATTTTATCACCTGATGAAGTTTTCACTTTCGCAACCCTCACAAGTCCGTCTTTTCCTGGATAGAGTTGGATTATTCTGGCTAACGGCCAGTGTAGTCTCTTTAAACTCTCTTGTCCAATGAGCACCATGTCTCCCACCTTGAATGGTATGGTAGTCTTCAGGCGTCTCGTTTCTTGTCTCAGGAATCCAAAATATTCTATACGAAATCGTTCTCTAAGATCTTCTCGTACACGTTTGATATATTGATATTTGCGGGAGAGGGTCTGGTTATCAATCAAGTCCAGGTCTGGAACGCCAACCTCTCTGACCTCATGTAAGAACAACGAAGGTGTCAATGGAGCGAGATCCTCACTTTCTTCCGTTAGGTAGGTCAGAGGGCGTGTGTTCATCAAGCTTTCGACGTCACACATTACCGTGGAAAGTTCTTCATATTCCAAGGAGGTTTGACCGAGAATCCTAAAGAGCAATTGTTTCATCATTCCAATCAAACGCTCCCACCATCCACCCCACCAAGAAGCACCAGGTGGTATGAATTTCCAGGTGATGTTTTTCAATGTGGGATCACATTTTAATCTTGAAAAATCAATCTTCTTTAAAGCATTAGCCATGCCTCGGAAATTAGTCCCATTATCCGAACAGTCATTCAGGGAAAGTTTACCTCTCTTCCGGGCCGACGCATTGAATACTGGCCTTATTTTAGAAGTTTGACTGTTTCTTTTATACACTGGTCGATGTGGCAGGTTGTGTACACCATCTAGTTTATCCCTCTCTGGAATACTCTATTATCCCCTGATTTATACATTCTTCAAAGATTTCTCCATACTCATTCATGTCTCCAACTTCTCTTGGTTTTCGGCTAGGTCTCTATTCGAAGGAATCCTTTCCTTGTCTTGCACCCAGGGTAGAGCTACCTCATAGCGCCCCTCGATATCTCGCGTCGTGGTGTGGGCGAAATGTTCCTCCATTTCAGCTTGTAATGACTGAGTCTTCTTCTCAACCTCCGCGTCAGAGACTCCAACTGCATCTAATTTCTACAAGTTTTCTAAATCTAAAGATAGAAGTGTGGTCACGCAAAGGGAGCTGGTGTCATCTCTCACCTCCGTTGGAGGAATCTTTCCCATCACAGTCCATCCTAGTTTGGTACGGATTGCCACCAGTCCAGATGAGATTCTTCTCTGAGCATCGGTTAGCAATCTCCCGGCGATGTCCGCCCCTATAAGGACTTCTATACGGTCTCTCATCAAATCAGACACGTCGAGTTCTTCACTCCCTTCTAAAAATGATCTAGGACACACCGGAGGTATGCTTCCACAGATAAGGGGTTGACCTAGTGCTTCAAACTCACAGCGATAGGAATTATTGATGTCCGATAAATGAATGGTATAGACCTCATGTTCAACTACGTCGGTACTCGATCCTCCAAACAAGGAATGCCGGAAGAACTCTCTCCTTTATTGTTCGTATTCCATTTCCATTGCTGTGCTATGTAAAATATATGATCTTTGGGATCCGGTGTCTATTATAGCCCGTGCCGTCTTCTCCGTTCTGTTCCCTTTGAGGGTCACTCTCAAAGTAGGTAACAAGACGTCTGGGGAGGTTGATAAGTTGGCGAGAGTTTCATCTTGCACCGTTGGAGACTTAGAAGATCCACCTCGATCTAAAATCCGTTTTGTGCACATGACATCCAGGTGGGAAGACATGTTGCAGATCGAACAACGGACTACATTTCTGCAAAATTTACTTAAATGAGAAGGCCGAAGACATTTATAACAAACGCCTTTTTTCCTCATGAGTGATCTCTTTTCGTTTAAACTCATATTAGCTGCAAAGTCACACTTAGGGCTTCCATGGTTGTCTTTACCACAAAATACACCTTCATTCGATTTGTGAACTGAATTCAAAAGTTCTGAAGCTGTCGCAATTGGTTTTTCATTGTAGAATCTTGTCTTTGGATGTTTGTTTACTAAATTAGGTTTAGAAGTTGATTCATTCCCGGTACCGATTTCGTTTCTAAAACTCCTCTCCCGTGCAGTTAATTGTCTTTCTAGAAAGGTAATCAAGTCATTAATTACGTAACCTGTCGGGAGTTCTTTGTTCAATTCCAAATTAAGGTCTGCAGGTAGAAGCTTTATTATTATCGGGCACAACAGTTGTCCGTAAACATCAATGGACACGTTTAGTGACTCGAGACTTCTTATTTGAACAGAAAGGTTGTCAAAAAGTTCGCGGAAGGTTCTTACATCGCTTGACGTTTTGAGTGGTCTCATTGACAACAAATTGTTCATATGTCGGCTAATCAAAATGTCTTCTCGCCCAAATCTGTCTTTAAGCAATTTTATAGCTTTCTCATAATTGTCCGCAGATAAAGCGAAACCTTCGACTGTGTTTAGTGCAGTTCCGCCGAGATGTGACTTCAGATAGTTAAATTTATCGATCGGGTTCATTGAGTTGTTCTGGTGTATAGCTGCATCAAAAGAATTCCAGAACGTCAGCCATTCACTAAAGTTTCCATAAAATTTCGATATCATCAATTTCGGAAGTTTCACAGTCGTGCAGGAAGGTACATAATGTCTCATTTCATTTTCATCTATTCGTGAGTTCGAATTCGGTATATTTTCGCCATGAAAATCTGATTGGCGAATCTTTTTATTTGCCCTAAATCTCCAAGTAATATATTTCTCTCTATATTCCTCTACGCCCTGTAATTCCCTCTCTAAATCTTCAGTTTCAAGAAGCGTTTCTATTTCGTGATTCACTAATTTAAGTTCGTTAAATGATTCATTCAATTGTTCTAATAATTCTTCAAGATCAATTCTCATTAGCGTGTCAAGTCCACTTTCAATCTCATTGCATGTTTTCGTTAAATATGATCTGTTAATAGCACGCTTCTTCTTTAAACGTAGAATTAATTCTTCCGCCATCTTGTAAACAAAGCAGCAAGTAGGGTTAGCTAGCGAGTTCCAAAATGGTCAGCTTAAAATGATTTTTTTTTCTAGAATTTACCTTCAACAGTCCCGGCTGGGATGCCAAAAATATTGCGATTTCACCGCCACTCTGTGTTGTGACGACGATCTAAGTTCTATAGAGGGAGTCACTCACCTCTATTCTTGGTTGGCGGGGTTGAAGGTTCCAAATTGTGGTGTCGCTGTTTATAACACTTTTAAAATATACGACGAAAACAGGAGGGAAAATAATATTTATTACAATTTAAGAAAATAAGTAAAGTATTATTTAATTAATTATATATTTAAATGTTTACACTAAAAGAATCGGAGATCAGGGCAAATTCTAGCGTTCGAAAGTTGTTTACAAGTTCTTCTGTAATTGTTTTCTCATTTTTGCCGCTGCATCCCCGTAGCCGCTTCCGCCGGCCTCCCATTGGCTGCTTCGGACGGCTTCTTTTCCAACAGTGTCAATAATAGATAATAAATATAATACGTAACATATGTTATTTAACATATCACAACAAACCCTTCCATTTTTCATTGCAGTAGGGACAGTAGAAGTTTGATTTATTTGTGTGTTCAGGGAGGAAAGACAAAAATTCGGTACCTATTAGCAAACAAGTCAAAATCTACAGATTTCTCTCCGAGTCTTTGACAAATAAGAGATGTGTCTACTTACATTGCCAATTTCACAGTTGGGCAGTAGAGTTGGGAATGGCGTAAGGAAAGGGAAATGAAGATCTAAAGAGACAAGGGTCGCCTCTTCCCTCAAAATAGACGTCAAAACTAGACGCCATGTATTGACCGTCGCCGCAAACTAGCGGCCTCGGGTCGGTGACAAAGCCACAAAACCAGGAAAAGAAGATGACAAAAAGACACACAGTGTTTGGTATATCTCTTCACCAAGACTGTATATAACTGATTACAATATCTCCTGTTGATCCTTTCTGTTTTTCTCTCTTTCTTGGACTCCATGACAACTCTATTTAAGACGAAATGTCTTAATAAAAAGCTTTTGTGATTTATTTTTTCCTTTTACTATGTATCTCTTAATGATTTGTCAGCATTGTCTCTCCTATGTATGTTTGATATATACATTTATGGACAACACTTAAGATAGTTGTACCTTTCAGCATGTATATCGGAATTTAGATAATAACTCTGAAAGATATTACAGTGACCTTTATTGAAAACCCGCGAGATAACCAAATAGGAACAAAATTATATCTTCAGAAAAAAGCATCTCCTTATCATGCAACTGAAAGTTGCTGATGTTCAGTTGTATGATAAGGTGATGCCTTTTTCTTAATATATCCAACTCATCCCAATACAATGTCACATTTATACTATTTTTTGACAAAATTGTTTCTGTCTCCTTCAAAAGGAGATGACTGGCAATATCAAAGACTTTCCACTTTCTCAAGTTCTGTCTTGAGTGTACTTGGATGTTCCTGGTATAAAATGTGATCTATACTGTAACTACAGGTTGGTGTCGCAGGTGTGATCGTATTCGGGTCGGACCAAGAAGTCGCCGGTGTCATGCGAGCAGTTCGTCGTAACAACGCCACGGGTCGCTTCTCCTGGATCGGTTCGGATGGCTGGAGCGCCCGGACGCTTGTGTTCGCTGGACACGAGGCGCAGGTCGAGGGTACCTTGTCGCTACAACCTCGCGCCCAGCCTGTTCCGGGGTTCTTAGAGCATTTCCGTCGTCTACACCCGGATTCCAACCTGCGGAACCCGTGGTTCCCCGAATACTGGGAACGTTACTTCGGGTGTCGTTGGGCAGGATACCCCGCCACGCCGTACAACGCTCGGCTCACCCGTCCGTGTACGGGGTTGGAGACCTACGGCCCGGAGTTCGAGATGGAACGTCAGTTGCAGTTTGTGGCGGATGCTGTGATGGCATTTGCCCATGCTCTACATGCCATGCACGTTGATCGCTGTGGAGGTGTTTCTGGGCTGTGTAACGCCATGAGTCCGGTGCATGGACCTACCTTGCTACAGTACCTCAAGAATGTCTCCTTCCGTGGTAAGTTACAGGAATGACAATGACATGTACACACACACTGTGTCACTGTTGTTCAGGATTCTACGATGATGAAGACTTCAGGTTCTCCTCCAGCGGCGATGGCCCGGTCCGCTACAACATTCTCCACTTCAAACAGACCCGGCCGAACTTCTACGAATGGATCCAGGTATTCAACTCTCTCTAACTTCCTCAACATGGCTTGAGATTCCACGGTCAATGTTGTTGTATCAATGCGCCCTACACTTATTCAAAATATTCTATGATATTTATTTAAAACAGATTATTTAGATTATCATCATTCCTTTTAATAGTTTCATTCCTTTTGTAATATTTTATTGTACATATATCTTGATTGGTTATTGGAGCGAGAGAGGACCTAGACCAAGACTGCGGATCACGACCTACGAGGAAGACAACGAATAAATAAACACAATAACTTGAAAAGGTAATTTATTTTAATTACTTTTATTTATTTGCTTTGAGTATGGAAACCCGCTCAGGAAACGTGTATAACACCAAGAAGGAAGAAACCAAAGTCGACGACCCTGCAAAGCTGCAACTTGGTGCAACAATATATATATATCGTTTTACTCACACACACTAACTTCTTTTCATCAATCACTAACGGAAGTTTGAGTTATTAGATTTAAGAGACACTTCAGCTAGTAAATGTTTTTATTATCTCGACGTTTCGACAAAATCCTTTGTCCTCGTCACTAGGACAAGGACGTGACGAAGACAAAATATTTGAATCGATACGCCGAGAGAATAAAATATTTACTAAACGAAGTGTCTTTTAATTCTAATAACTAGGAATACCGGCCAGACAACCTCTAACTTCAGGAGGAAGTTTGAGTCTTAAATATATTACTTTAAACCTTTTTCAATGTTTTATTTGGACACTTGGCGACCCGCTGTTATCCTTTTCAAGAGAAAACTATTTCTAGCTTTTGTCGATTCAGCTTATTAGAGTTTGTGTTTGATGATTAATCAATTCTATGATTATGGAATCCCAGTAAATGGCCACGAGAGATAGATAAAAAGTTGAGGTTGTTGTAACAGATGTTGTTGTTGAAGACACGCCGTGTTGCAGGTGTTATTGAAGACACGCCGTGTTATAGGTGTTGTTGAAGACACGTCGTGTTGCAGGTGTTGTTGAAGAGACGTCGTGTTGCAGGCGTTGTTGAGGACACGCCATGTTGCAGGTGTTGTTGAAGAGATGTCGTGTTGCAGGTGTTGTTGAAGAGATGTCGTGTTGTAGGTGTTGTTGAAGACACGTCGTGTTGCAGGTGTTGTTGAAGAGATGTCGTGTTGCAGGTGTTGTTGAAGAGATGTCGTGTTGCAGGTGTTGTTGAAGAGATGTTGTGTTGCAGGTGGGAGAGTTCCGAGATGGCAGGTTGGCTCTCGACCTCCGCAAGGTCCAATTCCGGCCCGGCCAACCCCAGCTGCCGGAGTCTCGCTGCAGCACGCCGTGTGGGCCAGGACAGGCCAAACAGGTGCTGAGTGAAGCCGAGGCATGCTGCTGGCGTTGTGTGGCCTGCGGACGCTACCAAGTCCTCCAAGCCGGCGTGCGCTGCGAGGATTGTGGTCTGGGCACTCTTCCTGACGTCACCCATGCCTTCTGTCTGCCTCTCAGCCCCTACCACATGCGGCCAGATAGTCCTTGGGCCCTTGGTGCTATGGTCTTCGCCACATTGGGCATCTGCATCACCCTCGCCGTCATACTGGTCTTCTGGCGTTACAATGATACACCTGTAGTACGCGCATCGGGCCGCGAGCTCAGCTACGTGCTCTTAGGCGGAATCCTTATTTGCTACGGCTGTACCTTCCTTCTTGTACAGAAGCCCACAGATATGGTATGTGGCGTCCAGAAGTGTACGCTCGGACTGGGATTTTCAGTTATCTACGCCGCGCTGTGGACCAAAACCAACCGTATCGCCAGGATATTCCGTGCAGGGGCACGTAGACGTCCTGGCTTTATCAGCCCAAAGAGTCAACTTTTCATATGCGGATCTTTAGTAAGCGTTCAGCTGAGCGTTACAGCAGTATGGCTAGCATACGTGCCACCAAGAGCCGTACGTAAGTTCCCATCAAGGGAAATGGCCGTTTTAGTCTGTTCTGAATCCCTAGATGGATCATCATACGCCGTAGCCTTCGCTTATCCCGGAGTTCTTATCGCTATATGTACCGCTTATGCCGTGCTTACACGTAATACGCCCGAGGCCTTCAACGAATCTAAGTATATCGGCTTCAGCATGTACACGACCTGCGTTATCTGGCTGGCGTTTGTGCCTATTTACGTAACAACGGCACGACAGGCTGTTCTGAATTTGACCGCAATGGCTGTAGCCATCTCGCTGAGTGCCTCGGTCACATTAGCGTGCCTCTTCGTGCCCAAGGTGTACGTGATCCTGGCGCGGCCTGACCGCAACGTACGCAAGGCTCTGGTTCTACAGACCAAGACCTACACACCGTCCCCAGCCAACCTTACTACAGTATCAGTACCTCTGGAGCCTTCCACGCAATCTGAGAGTAAGTCTTCTTTCTTAATATCCTTTATTTACACAAATCAAACTTCTCTACTGTCCTTACTGCGACGAAAAAAAAAATATTATAAGAAATTTCAACTATTTTTTGACGAGTACGATTCTTTTTCTTTTTTTTTTTTTAATTAAACAATTGTCTACTGCTCTTACAGCAATTATCAAATAATAAGAAGGCCTAGCTCACCAGGGGCGGAAACCGCTGGGAGGGTTCACCACTGACGAGCCAGGCCTTCCCATTATTTTATCATTGCAGTAAGGGCAGTAGGAAATTTACTTATTTTTTAAAAAAGAGAAAGAATCATATTGTTGCACCAGGTTGCGGCTTGGCAGACTCTTCAACCTTGATTCTCTCCTGTGCTGGGTCTTGTATCTTACCAGAACGTGTCTCAACCATCCTACAAATTTATATAAGTGGAGATAACTCTACTTTAAGTAGCCTCCAGAATGATTTATTTATTTCTCACATCAAAGAGAGCAGTGAAGTCACACAGTGTACCTAAATACAAATGGTGATTCTATAATACATATATTCTGTTTATAATACAACAACAACAACAAAAGCCTTTATTGAGGACCTCTCGTCCTATATAGGATTCGCCAGTTTACAGAGCAATTGAAGAGAAGAGAACTAAGAATACAGAGATATAAGTAGTAGGTATAGTGTAGTATTTTCTACACTGTGACTATAAACAACAGCAGCAACAAGCCTTTTATATTCTGTTTATAATACATATATTCTGTTTAATAAAATAAATAAATATAAAATATAAATTTGAATTTAAAATATATGAAAAATAATAATACAAATTAAAATAAAATAGGTTCATTAGCCATGATGCAACAATATGCTTCAAAAAATAGTTCAAATTTCTTATACCAGTTGGCGCACTAATGCATCGTATAAAAAATATTAGGAGGGCTTGGCTCATCAGTGGTAAACCCTCCCCAATTTAATCTACCAGACCGTTTCTTAGAGAATCTAATACTGTATTGGATGATTCTGCTTATATACGCTGTCAATATTTTTTTTATCGCAGTAAGGAGAGTAGAAGTTTGATTTGTGTGAAAAAGAAACATTTGTGCTTTAAATACTTTCATTTTATATATATAGATGGCGCGTTATTTCTTTATGTTAATCCTCTAGAGTGTTTTTCACACAGATATCCTGTTAATCTAGAATAAATCTAGATTCCTACATTCATCTCTATTAGAACTCTATACAGTAAAACTTTGTCTAAAACAAACCTGGGATATAGCGAACTTTCCCTTATAACAAACTTGAAATAATCCCCATTTTATAATACAGTGAACTATAGCTATAACAAACCATGGCTATAGTGAACCACAGGTTCAATCCCATTGTGGTTTGCTATAGAGAAGTTTTACTGTATATAAAATAACGTAACTAAATTTGATAATATTACAACATGAATTAACACAACGCATAGCTTTATTAATTATTATAATTATTATTAATAATTAAAAATTGAGTAATTAATATTAAAATAATTAAAAATAAAATATATCAATAATTACACTGATCAACAACATTTTTGCCCAAGAGAACCTAATGGTGTTTCTAGTGTAACCTTTCATGCTGAACTCAAAATTCTAATCAGAAATTTTCCATCGCCCATGGTTTTTGCGTGACAGCCTTTTTTTTGGTATTGGGATAAATACAGCAAAAAAAATACAAAAGATATTATGTAAGCATTTTTGCATAAACCTTATTACATTACACTGGTTTATTAAAAATTATTTTTCTTTATCCCAAAAGAATCAGCATCTTATCTAAATTTAACTCTTTGTGCTGATTCCATTTTACAATTATTATTGTATTATTATAAGTCGTTAAACAAAATGTCGCTAAACCTCGTAATATTTATTTGAAAGATATTTTTTTCGACTTAAAATGTCTTTGTTATTATTATTTGTTGTTATTATTAACAAACTGAAACTACAACTAATAAGGAACCATAGAGATAGTTTCCATCATTCTTGGTACCAGGTAGAAAACCCCAAAAAACAGACCCTCCAACTAAACAGAAGGGAATCGACACAGTTGGCCAGATGGAAATCTGGTCACCTGCGCCCCCTAGTCTATAAAGAGGGAGCCAAAAGCTTCCCCATGTGCACTAGGTGCAAAACCGAAGAGGCCACTCCCCAACATTTACTAAATTGCATTGGAAAGGACAAAAGATCCCTGTACAGAGAACCAAGAAGAGTTCTTGAGCTTCTTTACGAGCACGACCTCCAAGATCTTGTCTAATTTAGACTAAAAGAATAAGTAAAAAAAAATTAGCTATTAGTGATATTTGTAGAATCATATGTATTGATATAAGTGGTCTGTGTGCAGGTTATGTCGTGGTGTATGAAAGAAACTGTGAAGGTCATCCATACAAGAGGTTTAACTGTTCCTCAACGCAGACAGATGATAGTTAATTAATAGTTAAAACTATCGTTTGCTATTTTATTATCAAAACTCGATATCATAATAATATAAGATGTAATTAGTATTATTATGTTACTTATTCATTATCATTTTAAATCACACCTCTCTTTATTATTATTATTTTTAAATCATTGAATGTTTCAATGAATTATATATTTTAAATAACATTCTTTAAAATATAATAACTAAGTTTCAAATTTTGTAAATGTAACGGTATTTTAAAAAAGTAAAAATACCTTTATTTAAATATATTTGAATATAGAAATTATTCAAAGAACCACTGTAAATATATAGAAAATGTTCTAATTGGTATTTAAAAAATGAGAGAGAGAGACATCGATTTTTAAATATTTAATTTCATTCAATCTCTATTCCATTATTAAATCAAATGTAAAATTAAACTCTTACCAAAATATTCCCCAAAATGAATTTCAATATTCATTAATTATATTTGAATTGAGATATTATATAGTCTCGAATATATTAAATGACATTTCTCAAAAAATGTTTAGATTATTTAAATTAAAATGGAGTTTCTATTAATAATTTAAATTATGCGAATTTTATATGTAAAAAAAAAAATAGAATATATCAAGAAGAGATTATAGTAAAATACAATACGCCTATTTATAATAGCTTATATAGAGCCTTATTGTGATAAGTATATGAATTAGTAACTTATATTGAAAATATTCATCCAGATTTAATAAATATATCTTTTTTTTTTTATTTGAATTGTAAAATAAGGTTAATAAATGTATTTGTATTTTTTAAAATATATAAATTTCCATTTCATTTTATTTGTACTTATTTATATTTGTATTATGAGTATTTATATGTTGAGTCTTGATGTGTTATATTTTGAATATTAAAATAAAAAGAATATTATATAATCATTTTATAAATGGAATATATAAATATTATTTTTTCTTTGTAAAATACTGAATATGTTTTTTTTTTTTACTTTTAATAATTAAATTATTTAATTTTTCTTACCTTCACTTTAAAACATATTTATTCGTCTGAATTATGTGGTCTATTTAATTTTGCACATACATATCTATCAATGGAATGGGTGCTATATTTCTACTGGTAGAGAAAAAAATAAATTTTATTCCGCTCTAAATACATTTTTCTACGTTACATATAATATAAAATGTATAAAGTTGAAGCAATGTATCATAAAATGATTATATATTGATTTAAAAAAAAATTAAATAGAGGTTGAAAAATATTTAACGAAAAAAAAATATATATATATAAAGACTTTAAAAGGTTTTTAATTTAATATTATTTTTTATGAAGTGCTTTATATTCATCTTTTGAAAGAAAATTATATTAAGTCATTTCGAATTACTCAAAAATGTTTAGTATCAAAAGAAATTGCTAAAAGGAAATTTCGTTAAGTTAATCAAAAGATATTTTCGGCCTTTGTATCTGACATTTTCTTAAAGATTCATTGTTTATTTTAAATAGAAAACCCTAGCGTATATCCCTTCTCTTTGAACGAATATTTTATAAGTAAATATATATACAGAGTATATTGATTTACACATTATAAAAATTATCGCATTATATCTATATTATAATAGAATTCTCTATTAATCATAAAAATATGATTTAGTGTTATTTTTTGCTTTATATATAAAATCCATTCATCCTATATACGAAAAGAGTGTGTATATAAATTAACTTAAATTTTGTACAAATTTTACAAGTTCTATATATTTAAATGAGTGTAAAAATATATAAATATCTCTCTATATAATATATCTATTGCCTTCAAGTTTCAAGAATTTATATATGTTAAATAAAATAATTTAATATTTAAATGATTGATTTTTTATTTCATATACCACCATATAAATACACAATACATTTTACACACTAAGACACTTAGATCTTGAACTTAATTAATAATTGCTAATTATTTAAATATAATCAACTCGATCAGACTTATTCAAGACACTTTTGCAAGATTCAAGGGCCCATTAAGCACTTTTTCTTAAAAAAAAAAAAAAAGTGTCCAAAGCTGGGTTCGATCTCTGGTCGTAACAGTCAAAACCCAATGGTTTATACCACTGCTCCACCAATATAAATTTTAAAACAAACAAAACTATCATTATTATAGTGACCTATTAGCGCGCCATCTATTATGAGAATTTAAAACTATTATAGACGCGTATGATTCTTTTAAAAATTAAATAATTATTTACTGCTCTTACTGCAATATCTTTGTGCCTTCTTATTATCAGAAAATCTTTATTGTCTTTATAATGTCTGAAACATCTTTTGTTGTTTATTTGCAAACCACCAAAGTGACAAAAACAAATCAAAAAGGGATGATGATAACCTGCGTCTTGCAGATTAACATTTTCATAGAAATATATATATACATATTTATTGCTAGCTATATATCACTTACTGCATTAATTTTTCATTGCAGTAAGAGCAGTAGACATTGTTTATTTTTCAAAATAATCATACGCGTCTATAATAGTTTTGAATTCTCATTATAGTGACCTCTCATTTCAATTAATTATTTACTAGTTATTTGCATAATTGCCTTGAACTGACTCCTCCATGACAAATGTTACATAAAAACCACAGAAGTTTCTATAATTGACTCTAATTGAAATAAATTAGCTTGGGGTGTTTAATTTTGATTAGAGCATTGCTAATGATATATCTTTTAAATTAAATTATATATAATTTAAATATATCCGTTTAAAAGCTCTAAAAACCATAAATCCAATCTTCTATCCAAAAGTTGATAACGAATCTTGAAATATATATAGACATAAGTAATATATAATATACATATATACATAATAATAATATACATAAATAATATACATAATATAATGTACATATGTGTATAAGATTATGATGCACTAGCGCGCCATCTGTTATCAAAATTCGAAACTATTTTAAAGACGTAAGATTCTTTTTGAATATAAGATTATGCATATATGGCTAATAAATAATAAAAACATGATGAATATGGGCGCCATCTATATTTCGAAATGTCAACTAATTATAGCGCGAATGTTTCTTTTTAAAATAAATGTCTTTGCTAAATATATAAAAGGAACATCTTTATCGCTTACAAAAGAATATTAGATGACAGAGCGCAACCTAAAGAAATTGAATTCAACTGAACCTTGATTTAGGTTTGTTCCATAATATTTATTCAACCCGTTTTCTTGATTAATCAAGAAAAGCTAATCGGGTTTCGGGCTGTTAGTCCTCGTCAGCGGAGTGCAGGTTGGTACTACATATGCAAACATGTAGTTTACTTAAAATAAAAGCTGTCACTACCCACCACGGCCTGGTACTACATGTGTAGAAATGTGGTGTACTTACAGTACAAGCTGTCACAACCCCCTAACCACCAAGGTTTTTGCAACACATTTATGATATCGGGGAATAGTAAAAATGTACGGTCCCCGTTGCAGCAAATGATAAACAGTATTTTAGCTCAATATACATAGGTGACTTAGATAATGCTTATCCGTTATAAATGAGAATAAATTTTGCCGTAGTTGGTAAATCCATGGAGGTGCCATATAAATGGACATATGACAGAAATAACAAAGGTCCATTTCCGTTGCGTGCCGTCAATCCCTTGGGACTTCAGCTGTCATGGTTGTCATAGGGAACGCACGCTAGCTGTCCTGTCCACTCAGATGTCCTTGCAACATCCACATCATTGTCGTCCTTGAGACATCTTGAGTACATTCATGTCCTTGAGGTATCTTAAGTACATTGGGTTTCTTGGAATGTCTTGAGTACATTGGTCTTCTTGGAAAGTCTTAAGTACATTGGTCTTCTTGGGATATCTTAAGTACATTGGTCTTCTTGGAATGTCTTAAGTCATTGGTCTTCTTGGAATGTCTTAAGTCATTGGTCTTCTTGGAATATCTTGAGTACATTGGGTTTCTTGGAATGTCTTAAGTCATTGGTCTTCTTGGAATTATTTGTTAACATTGAAGTATTTCGAATTTCTTAATAATAAAGATGTTCTTGCAATATCTTTATAACTTTTATATTCCCCAGAAATATTTTATAATAAAACTGAGGCTCTTGTAATATATTGATAACATTGATGACTCCTTATAACATTTGATATAGCAATGGTTATCATGAAATATCTTGAAAACATTGATATATTTTTGCAACCTTTTAATCGATATTTCTATAGTTGAATTATCTTGTTGATACATTGATGTTCTTGAAACCTTTTATCCATATTGATGTCTTTGGAATATCTTGACTCCAGAGAGAAAATGGTTTTACGGGCTATTAACCATAGTTGATGATTTTTGATCCTATCTTGATTCCATTGTTGTCTTTTGAACATATAGTCAGGAGAACAGAGTTTCCTGGTATTCCCTTCTTCTTCTTTCTTATCTCAAAGCCATGATAATCATGGTGGGTAGTTAACGACTGCTTTTACTGTAAGCGCACCACATGTCTACACATGTGAAAAACAGTACAACTTTACACTTACAAATGTGCCAGAGCCCCGTTCGGTTACTTGTACTCGCTGGTGGGGTTGGACTTTTGCAAGAATCGGGGGCCATTGGAGCATTTTTTTTTAAACCGAAAAAAGTGTCCAAAATGCGGGAATCGAACCCGGGTAGTAGTGGTCGAAAACCAAACGGTTTAACCAGCCTTGCACCGACCCCCTTATTATACTTCCTTCTCATCTGGACTGGACCGACCGGTCGGGGAAAACAGTGACGCCACGTGGAAGATAGAGATAACTTAGTTCTCCCCTCTTGTTCTAACTGCTGGGTCGTTTTGGCTCATGTACATAGTAACTTTTATTTTATATTTAAAATCTCTCATATAACTAATTACACACATATTTAAAGTAGTTCGGAAACCTATCTAATTATCTTTTCATCGCGACAATTATGATAACATTGATCCACTTGAGATATCTCGACTCCAATGATTTCCTTGGATTATTAAAAAAAAAAAGATAATATGGATTATATACACTATGTACAATGAATATGGCGCCTCTTCCAGCGCTGCAGAGTTTGGTGGAGAATCACCAGTGGGTCTCCAGCGACACCAAGTATTTCGTGATCTACAAAGAATACGTAGATCGCGTACTTCGCCGCTGAGGAGATGGTGATGGCGTGGTCCTCGAGACCTACTGGAAAAGTGGATGATTTCCTTGGAGAATCTTGGTTACCTTGTGTCCATGAGATATCATGATAACAATGATCATCTTAGAATATATTGATTAAATTGAGTTTCTCTCTTGGAATATCTTGGTGACATTGATGTTCTTAAAAAAAAAAGACATCCCCTGATCGTACAACTAAAAGTTGCTGATGGCTTGCGCCATCTGTCGGAATAAATATAAACTGATCATTGATATTTTTTATTATTCCAGAATTGGCTAAATACCCTTTCTTAAATAATCAAGAAAATCTTTGAGAAAAATAGGACAAAAGTTAAATTGTACTGGGATCAGATAGATAAATTAAGAAGGACATCTTCTGATCGTGCAACTAAAAGTTGCTGATGGCTTGCGCCATCTATCGGAATAAATATAAACTATTGTAAAGATAGAAGTTGCCTGGCCAGCATTCATAGTTCTTTAAAATTAAATTACTTCAGCTAGTAAACCTTTTATTATATTTTTTATATTATTTACTGATTTAAAAATTTTAAAAAAGATTTACTGGCCGAAGTATCTCTAATTTTAAGAAATATAAATTAATCGTTGATTTCTAATTATTCCAGAATTGGCCAAATATCCTTGAGACAGCGTTGTCTTTTTTTTCTAATGGTACACCTTAGAAAGGGGGAAGTTTAACACATGGCCTATATATGACAGAGTCCACTTAAACTATACAAGTTTAAAATCACGCGCTTGCACGTGAGTAGTGCCTGAATAAAGACACAAAATCACAACAGATGTGTGATGGGCATCGAAAAGAATATAAATTTAATCTTTTAAAGATACACATTTATTTCGTCGAAGGCTAAAACTTTCCCACAACAACTCTAAATTTACAAACATAATGACTTGTTTAAAAGACAACATCAAAGAAACAAAATTAAGTTCCGCATCTTTTGACGAAAGTCGTTAAAATGATTTACAGACCGCCAAAAAATCTCTTAGAGAAAAAACAGGAAAATTTTAAGGAAATGTGGAAATAGGGAAGTAGAGTATGTAATATATTATCTTAGAAACTAAAAATATTTTTCAATGTGTGGTGTTTCCACTCTCTCTACCTGCCATGGATAATGATAATCATAAATAACCAGACGGGATTTGGAAGCTCTATGCAAATATGGCACATATTTACATAATGTCTTGTTTACCCACTGTTTATTATTTAATTACATGGCGCGCCATCTATATTTATAAATAGTAACTTAAGATTGCAACTAGCGTGAAATTTTCTCCCTTTTTGTTTCCAATAAAAAAATCCTTCTGACCTTGTTCTTCTTCTTTCTTATCTCCACTCAATCATATCAGGATATCAAGTTGTGACCCTTGATGGTGTCTGTTTGACAACCATCATGACTGGGTTAGGTAGAATCTCTTTGTCATCTTCTCTTCTTTTTAATCTCTCCACTCAATCATATTAGGGTATCAAGTTGTGACCCTTGATGGTATCTGTTTGACAACCATCATGACTGGGTGAATTAGAATCTCTTTGTCATCTTCTCTTCTTTTTTATCTCCACTCAATCATATTAGGGTATCAAGTTGTGACCCTTGATGGTATCTGTTTGACAACCATCATGACTGGGTGAATTAGAATCTCTTTGTCATCTTCTCTTCTTTTTTATCTCCACTCAATCATATCAGGGTATCAAGTTGTGACCCTTGATAGTGTCTGTTTGACAACCATCATGACTGGGTGAATTAGAATCTCTTTGTCATCTTCTCTTCTTTTTTATCTCCACTCAATCATATCAGGGTATCAAGTTGTGACCCTTGATAGTGTCTGTTTGACAACCATCATGACTGGGTGAATTAGAATCTCTTTGTCATCTTCTCTTCTTTTTTATCTCCACTCAATCATATCAGGGTATCAAGTTGTGACCCTTGATAGTGTCTGTTTGACAACCATCATGACTGGGTGAATTAGAATCTCTTTGTCATCTTCTCTTCTTTTTTATCTCCACTCAATCATATCAGGGTATCAAGTTGTGACCCTTGATAGTGTCTGTTTGACAACCATCATGACTGGGTGAAGTAGAATGTGTCTGCCTCATGCGTCATGCAATGATTAAAAATAATTAGGAGGTGGCACCCTCCCAGCGGTTTCGCCAGTTTATTAAACAGTTTTAACATTG
>CP092883.1:13691641-13901831 GCA_030710605.1 Cordylochernes scorpioides | reverse complement strand
AGGTGGACCATGGCTTTTTTCAAGAAAACTTTAGAAATTCTATATTTACATCTTATTTAGATTATAACTACAAATGTAAATTTTAATTGACATTTATCTCAATAAAACTGCAACAATTAATTTTATTCTTAACAGGCAAAGGACCCTTCTTAAGTTTCCTATTCAAACTGAATGTTATCAATGATCCAACATGTGAATGCCGCTTAGATGTTGAATCACCAGAGCATCTTCTTTTAACTTGCCCTCTGACTAATCAAATTGTATGTAGATACTTTGAAACATTACCAAATTGTCTTTGTGTATATACTCAATCTTAAGAGAACTTTGTTAAGTTTAGAACTATTTGTACAATAATTTACAAAACACTACTAATCCATCGTGTAAATAATTAATTATATATATGTAAATAATACTGGCACAGCACAATAGTCCTTTGGACTTCGTGCTTTTAATATTTAATAATAAATATCCCAAAATTTCTGTCTTCCATTGAAGACATGGCTAGTTTGGGATTACAACTCTAAATAAATAAAAACAATTAATCTTTATCGTCAAGATAGAACTGCCTGGCCGACATTCATATTTCCATGAAAAATAGATACTTCGGCCAGTTAGAGTTTGTTTATATTTTCTCAACGTTTCGACAAAAATATTTTGTCTTCGTCAGGAGAAATAAATAAAACAATTTTTAACGCCTTGCCAAATGCTTTATTTACTTCTCCTGACGAAGACAAAAGATTTTTGTCGAAACGTTGAGAAAAATATTTAAAATGGCATATCCTGACCAGGAGCACATGTGCTTTACAGAAGACAGAGCGCCATCTGGTGGAAACAGAAATCAACTAAGCATTGATTTAGCCTGTTACTTGATATTTGGCCAACCCAATTACTTGATAAATCAAGAAAAGCCATCCACGAACGCGTTTCGCGCTTTTGGCGCTCGTCAGCGTGGAGTAGGCTGAACCACTGCGACCAAAAAAATATTTTTTTTTGTCCCAGTGGTTTTTTGAAAAACCAAGAAATGGGTATTTAAGGTCAAACTTGCGTAAATACGCTTAGCACATGAAAAAACGAAAGAAAAAATAAAAGATATAAAGATCAGGTGTTGAAATCAATATTAAAGTTAGTTGAGAAAAATAAAAACCTCTAACTGGTCAAAGTGTCTATTTTTCAAAGAAATGAATTTTTAAGCAATATGTTTATCTCTTCACACAGTAAGGTCTGTAGAGATAAAAAGAAACACATTGCCTAAAAATTGTTACAGTTTTATTGAATTACAAATGTGCAAAAAAAAAAAACGACTTCACGATAATATTATTTTTTTTATTTTAAAAAATCTATATTTAAAGTACGAATTTTCCTTTTCAAATAAAAATTTAAAAATTTTCTATTCTCCTTACTGTGATAAAAAAAAATTGGGAAGGTTTGGCTTCTATGCGTTTTTACTGTTTTAAAAGCTTATTTCTATAGTATTTCCAACACTTTTATTTTATACACTAACTCAGTTTAGCATAGTTTTGTTTGTCAATAATTCTCTAATATCTTGTATATTTTCAATATTCCTTAAAACTTTCTTCAATCTGTGATTTGTTTTCCTTGAATAGACTATACAGTTGATTTCATTTAATAAAATTTGCATACCAACTCTTTACACTTATTCCAATTGTGTTGATATTTTTTTCTCTTTTCATCTAACTAATTTGCATACTAATTCTTGTACATATTTCAAATAATTTTTCTTTCGATTCTTTCTATGTTTAATTTACCTTTGTAGTGAAAGTGTCCCTAGTGGGACATAGCGTTCTAAGTCGAAATAAAAATGAGTATTTGCTAAAAATACCATTTCTAAGATTCCACCCTTCAGTACAGCATATATAAGCAGAATCGTCCAATACAATATTAGAGCTTTCATAAAGCCGTCTAGGAAGTTAAACTTTAAAATATCCCGTCGTTTTCTCCGCCTTTCAATATCATTAATATTTAAAATATGTAAAAATTAATTTGTATATATAAAATAGTATATATCATCAATTTATTAACGTGATACTCCTATAGAAGGACAAGTCCTAAAGCTTGAAAATAAAATTTTGAACAATAAACTTAACCCTGGAAGCTTTATTTATTTTATAATATCCCGTTATACGTGCGATGCTGATACTCAAGTATTAATAAAACAATTTTTAAAACATTTTGAATATATCGTTGATGACTAAACATTGACAATTTAGTAATTCCATTAACAAAAATTTTGACTTAGACCTTTTTAAAAAAAACAGATTCCAAGAAGATTAATCGAACATTATAGATTTACAAGAGAGAAAACAAAATAAAACTTATAGTAAACAAAGAGAAACCTATCTTCTAACGGTTAACGCCTATTTACATATGATCTTACATACATATATACTCTGTGGGGGAACAATTAATTAATTAAAATATATATAACAAAAATTTTACTATACATCTATTGAGAAAATTATAAAATTTCTTCCTAATGATTCTATGAAAAGGAAACGAAAATAAAAAAAAAGTTTTAATTCTGAAGTGGCTGAAGGAAGTAATTCATTGAATGATGGAAATATTGAAAATCAATAAATATCTTTTAGAGTCTTCTTCTTCTTCTAAGAAAGGGGAAGTCAGGTAATGAAATCTCCATTTAGTTCTGTAATGGATTTCCATTTATGTGTCTCGAAGCTATTTATAGAAAATGGCCGCACATTTAGGCTTAAGTAAGGTCTTAAAGTTGTTCGAGAATTTCCTTTTACCACATTCTTTCCTCTTCTATGTAACTTCCACAATGTACTCAGCTGAATATCTCATCATTGACTAATTCTCTCTTCATTTTTTTCAACATTTGTCAACTTTCGAGAAGATTCATTAGATAGAATGATTTAACACGATCTCTATAGAATTACTAGCCGAATGACACGGGCAATGCCCGGGTTTTACCCGATTAAATGCTTTTACTCAAATACTATTCGTTACAATTATAAATTGACGCCGTGGATGTTATTCTTTTATAATATATAAATGAGTTTTAAAAATTGTAAAAAAAAATGCATCGGCAGGGAATCGAACCTGAGCCGCCCGCGTGGTAGGCGAGCATTCTCGCCACTGAACAACCGATGCTTATAAGAAATGGCCATATTTGAGTATTTATTCCATTCACAAAAGCACAAACGGTGACAGAATTAAGAATTGATTGATGACTCTCTGATACTTATATATTTTATTTGCTTTTTTTTTTCGTTTAGTTTTCATTTCTATGCAAATATTTCATGCATATTTACATATATTACAACATTGCAAGAGGATGATAATCATGTAGTTAAATGAAGGCAACTCTCTTTTTAATTATTCATTAAAACAATGTATTACACTTATTGACAAAACTTAAGGAAGTGTCATATTTTTTATGTCGCCGGTCGTCTGTTTTTTTTTTTTTTTAAGGATACAGAGACTATTTTGTTCACATTTGGTTATCTCGTGTGTCTTCAATAAATGTCACTGTAATATCTTTCAGAGTTATTGTCTGAATCCCGATATACATGGTAAAAGATACAACTTCCTTAAGTTTTGTTCATGAGTGTATATTGGTTGTCTTGTGTGTCTTCAATAAAGGTCACTGTAATATCTTTCAGAGTTATTGTCTGAATCCCGATATACATGGTAAAAGGTACAACTTCCTTAAGTTTTGTCTATGAGTGTATATTGGTTGTCTCGTGTGTCTTCAATAAAGGTCACTGTAATATATTTCAGAGTTATTGTCTGAATCACGATATACATGGTAAAAGGTACAACTTCCTTAAGTTTTGTTCATGAGTGTATATTAGTTATCTCGTGTATCTTCAATAAATGTCACTGTAATATCTTTCAGAGTTATTGTCTGAATCCCGATATACATGCTAAAAGGTATAACTTCCTTAAGTTTTTTCCATGAGTGTATATTGGTTATATCTCGTGTGTCTTCAATAAAGGTCACTGTAATATCTTTCAGATTTATTGTCTGAATCCCGATATACATGGTAAAAGGTATAACTTCCTTAAGTTTTATCCATGAGTGTATATTGGTTATCTCGTGTGTCTTCAATAAAGGTCACTGTAATATATTTGAGAGTTATTGTCTAAATCCCGATATACATGGTAAAAGGTACAACTTCCTTAAGTTTTTTCCATGAGTGTATATTGGTTATCTCGTGTGTCTTCAATATAAAGGTCACTGTAATATCTTTCAGAGTTATTGTTTGAATATCGATATACATGCTAAAAGGTATAAATTCCTTAAGTTTTGTTCATGAGTGTATACACACTTAGTTATCTCGTATGTCTTCAATAAAGGTCACTGTAATATCTTTCAGAGTTATTGTCTGAATCCCGATATACATGCTTAAAAGGTACAACTTACTTAAGTTTTGTCTATTAGTGGAAATAAAGCCATTATAAAAATATATAGAGCAGACGACGACGGAGTTGTTTTAAAGCCATCAACCTTGTTATCCCATTTCCCATCAAACTTCCGCCATGACAAGGTTGCCTCAAATTGGGTTTGTTAACAATGTCTCCGTCCAATGTAATTTGACCAATTAAATCTGAGCTAATTGTAAAGTTGTTTTTTATAATGACCGATTGAGTTTTAAACAAGGTCTACATAGAGTCTCCCGTGACGTATTTTGGCTTTAAGATGAATTACAAGATTGTTCCAAAAGTTCGTAAACAATTGTAAAAAAAAAATTGAAATACCAATATTATTCGCCGTTATCTATAATGTCTTTTTATTATGTATAAAATAATTGTATTATGTATTATTATATATTTGCCGTTATGTATACTGTATTTGTATTATGTATTCGCCGTAATAATATTATTCACCGTTATGACAATGACAATTAAAATAAACTTTATTGACTATCTAGTCAATAATTACACTCCATCAAGAGTTAATGGGAAATATATACAATATTCTTGATTCTGTCAGGAGCCCAGAGCCAGCCTGACGTCGGACAATCCCTTTTGAATAATTGGGTGGCAGTCGCGAGCATGCTCAGCGACAGTGCCGAGAAACCCGGCGAGAATGGCTCTGTGTCTGGGTCTAGGTATGAGAGTCTTGAGGAGATACTCCCTACTCTCGAGCCACATGATCGCAAATGAGAGGTTTTTTAAGTCTATCCCTTTCTTGATTAGGGGCTTTAAGGCCTGTTGATAGTTCAGCTCTTCGAGTAGGTCATATATTTGGGCTTCGCACTTTCTCTCCAGGTCCACCTGGGAGAGCAGGCATGGCAGTGGAGGCAGAGGCGTCGCCATGGCCAGTGTCGTCTCTTCCCCAAGGGGAGTGGGCGGTGTCGGCTCAGGGAGCCGAGGCGCAGGCAGTGGGGGTGCGCATCGCTCTTCCTCCGTCATCGGATCGTCCTCCTCCATATCCGTCGGGGCGGGCGGCGGAGGTGTCATCAAAGCAGGTGTCAGGTCTTCCTTGTGGGAAGTGGGCGGCGTTGTCTCAGATGGTCGTGGCGCAGGCAGTGTGGGTGTAGGAGGCACTGCGGCTGGTGCGATCCTAAACTCCGCCTTAACTTGTCTAAGGATCTTATAGATGTTAGAGCTTCCTCCGGGCTTCAGGTTTAGGAGTTGGCCGATTAGGTCGGTGAGAGCGTCGCTCTGCAGAGGTAACAGGAGGGGTCCATTCTTTTGCGCCCTGGTCTTCGAGGAGAGGAGGTCCAGGACCTCCTCCCGGCCAAGACCAAGGGCGTCCGTCCGAGCAAAGGAGACACCGGGGTTCCTCTCAATGAATCTAACGAGACTTTCTCTCGTCGATGTTCTTGACGAGGACGTGGAGGATGTCGATGTCTCCTCGATAACGGAGATCTGAATGTCCGGTGTAGGGGCTGCAGGCCCGTTACGCCCAGGTGCCCGCAGGGACGGAGCAGGGGTCACAGGTGGAGAGGCAGGAGGCGCCATTTCCATAGGTACGGCTGGGGCCACTGGTGTAGATGGCCGAGGTGCTGCAGATGGGGTTACAGCTCGGGCCGCAGGAGAAGCGCTAGGGGATTCCATGGTTGGACTGGGGGACGCCGGAAGTGGAGGATGGGCAGATGGCTGCTGAGGCAGCCCAGGCGCGGTCACTGGTGGGACGCTGGTGGGAGAGGTTGGTGTGGCCGGTCCAGGAGCGGTGGTTCGCCCTGCAAGCAGGGGGCAGTTGGCCCTGCGATGTCCTTGGCCACGGCACCTGGAACACCTAATCCCGGAGGACAGGTATGCGGGCCAGGCCTCGCCCTTGATTGAGATGTCGAGGCGGGTGGGCAGCCTCTCGATGGTCATTCCTTCGCGGAGGATGATGAACGCCTCTCGGCGGCCGTCGTTGTAGATGTATGGGCCAGCCTTCATCAGCTTGGGGGCGATAGATGTGACCCGCCCAAAAGATGAAAGGGCGCTGATGACGGCTGCATCCCCCACGAAGAAGGGGAGGTTGCCCACTGTAATTCGCTCCGCCCTCTTGCGGAACGGGAAGGCCCTGTGGAGGGTTCCCTCCACCTCGAGGCCCTCGTTGACGAGGCGCTCGGCCATGCCTCTGTTTGCCAGTCCCACCAGGAAGTGGCCGTTCATTTTGGTCACCTGGAAGACCTCCCTGGTGCTCCCGAACATTCGATCAATGGCCCTCAGGTAATGGTAGGGCTCCAGTTCAGGGCTGCACTCTACGAAGACGCAGTGGTCTTCGGTTGAAGACGCCTGCCGCGCCCTGGCCTCCGCGATATGCGCCCTAGTGGTCCTGACCTCCTCCGCCCGCGGTGCCCATCCCGTGGACGATCGTGGCCGGCGAGTGGCCCCTGCGCCTCTGGTGCCAGAGGAAGGTACAGCCGCTGCAGGAGAACCCGTCGAGTCGTGGCGCCTTTTCTTACTCTTGACGACGGTGAAGTCGTCGTCCTCTCCATGGCCTTGGTCATCAGTGTAGTCCGCCCAGTTCCCCAGGACACGGGCAGCGCCATTAGATGACGTGCTGCTGCTGAGCCGGTCGTGACGTCACCGGGCGCGGCGGCCAGATTTGCATCTTTAACGCCTGTCGGCGGATTTGCATAGCTTTGCTTTGCGCTTAGATTATTTGAAATCTTCCTCTGCAGATCTTCTTTCGCAGATAATTCAGCGCAAGTTAGAGCTTGTATGCTGTGCCTTACAGGCTTTTGTGCAGCTTTTGAAGGGCTTTCAGCCCGTACCGAATTCGTCGCTATTCGCGACATTTTTCAGCTCGCCCGAAGCGAAATACGCGGAGCTCGCGCGACGCGTGGCCGCACGGTCTTTGTATTATGTATAAAGTAATTGTATTATGTATTATTATGTATTCGCCGTAATAATATTATTCGCCGTTATGTATAATGTCTTTGTATTATGTATAAAGTAATTGTATTTTTATGTATTCGCCGTAATAATATTATTCGCCGTTATGTATAATGTCTTTGTATTATGTATAAGACAAGACAATGAAACAGATTTTATTGACTATTCAGTCAATGGTACACTCAAGTCAGTGGGGGGAAAAAATTAACAATTATTTACAATTGTTTCATCAGCGGCACAAGATTGACCTAAAGTCGGACAATTGGTCGAGAGTAGATTGGTCACCGCCTCGAGCACGCTCGATGACAGAGCCCAAGAAGTTCGCAAGGATGCTCCTTTGGTTTGGATGTGCGTTGAGAATATCATTCCGTTTTTCTCCGGAATGCAGGGCCGCATGAATGATTGATTCCGGTGTGTTCCAGTACAGTAAGGGTGTCAGGAAGGTCTTACAGTTCAATTCCTTGAACAGGTCGAGGAGCCACTTCTTACGGGCCTCATCTGTCATCTTAACAGGCAGTGGAGGCGGAAATGCCACTTCAGCTGGTGCTGACTCCTCCCCCTGAGGAGCGGGCGGCGCCGTCTCAGCAGGCCGAGGCGCAGGCAGTGGGGGTGTTGGAGGCACTGCCGCCGGTCCTTTTTTCAGCTCGGACTTGACCTGATGTAAGATTTTATAGACATTGGTATTGCCTGCGGGCTTCAGGCCAAGGATTTGTTTAATCAGACCGGCAAGAGCATCGGTCTGCGGAGGTGTCAGGAGCCAGCGTTTTCTTTGGGCCTTGGTCCTCGAGGAGAGGAGGTCCAAGACCTCCTCCCGCCCAAGACCAAGAGCGTCCGTCCCAGTAAAGGACACGGTGGGGCTTCTCCGGATGAACGCCACGAGGTCATCTCTCATGGATGTCCTGCTCGATGATGTAGAGGAAGCGGAGGACTCCTCGATGGCGGTCATTTCAATGTCCTGAGCGGGGGGTCCCGACTTCGTTGATTGAGGGCTCACGGAACCCCCAGGAGCCCGCAAGGACGGAGCTGGTATCACAGGTGGAGGGGCAGGAGACGCGTCCTCCACAGGTAAGGCCAAAGGCGCTGGTGGTGGTGGCCGGGGTGCAGCAGGTGGAAGCAACGCGGCACGGCTTGCGGGAGACACGTCGGAGAGCTCCATGGTTGGACTGGGAGACGCCGAAGGTGGAGGCTGGGCGGATGGCTGCTGAGGCAGGCCAGGCGCAGTCGCTGAAGGGACGCTGGTGGGAGAGGTAGGTGCGGCCGGTCCAGGAGCGTTGGTTCGCCCTGCAAGCAGGGGGCAGTTGGTCCGGCGATGTCCTTGGCCTCGGCACCTGGAGCACCTAATCCCGGAGGATAGGTATGCGGGCCAGGCGTCGCCTTTGAAAGTGATGTTTAGGCGGGTGGGAAGCCTCTCTATTGCCATTCCTTCGTGGAGGACAATAAACGCCTCGCGGCGGCCGTCGTTGTAGGTGTAAGGGCCAGCCTTCATCAGTTTGGGGGCGATTGATGTTACTTTCCCAAACGGTGCCAGGGCGCTGAAGACGGCTGAATCCCCCACGAAGAAGGGGAGGTTGCCCACCGTTATTCGCTCCGCCCTCTTGCGGAACGGGAAGGCCCTGTGGAGTGTTCCCTCCACCTCGAGGCCCTCGTTGACGAGGCGCTCGGCCATGCCTCTGTTTGCCAGTCCCACCAGGAAGTGGCCGTTCATCTTGGTCACTTGGAAGACCTCCCTGGTGCTCCCAAACATTCGATCCATGGCCCTCATGTAATGGTAGGGCTCCAGTTCAGGGCTGCGCTCTACATAGACGCAGTGGTCTTCTGTTGAGGTCGCCTGCCGCGCCCTGGCCTCCACGATATGCGCTCGGGTAGTCCTGACTTCCTGGGCGCGCGGCGCCCATCCTGCCGAATATTGCGGACGGCGGTTAGTTCTGGCACCTCCTAAATTGGAGGAAGGTGCGGCCGCTGGAGACGAATTCGCCGAGCCGCGACGTCTCTTTCTTTTCTGGACAATGGTGAAGTTGCCCTCATATTCGGAGTTGCTATCCTCCGTTAATTCTGCCCAGTTTCTATGGGCTTGGGCAGCAGCCTCAGAGGATGAAGCAGCGGCAAAGTCGGTCGGCGCGGCCGGATTTGCATCCTTGCCGCCGGTAGCCGGATTTGCATATTTTTGATTCTTCGTCGATTTCATTGAAGAATTGAACTTCAAAGCGTTTTTCGCTGGTAATTCCGCACTGGGCTGTGCTTTTGAGCCGAGCCTTACAGGCTTTTCCTCGGCTTCCGAAGGGCCCCCAGCCCGTGCCAAACTCGGCGCAGTGCCGGAACTCATACATCCGCCCGAGGCGAAATACGCGGAGCTCGCGCGACGCGTGGCCGCACGGTCTTTGTATTATATATAAAGTAATTGTATTTTTATGTATTCGCCGTAATAATATTATTCGCCGTTATGTATAATGTCTTTGTATTATGTATAAAGTAATTGTATTATTATGTATTCGCCGTAATAATATTATTCGCCGTTATGTATAATGTCTTTGTATTATGTATAAATGTAATTGTATTATTATGTATTCGCCGTAATAATATTATTCGCCGTTATGTATAATGTCTTTGTATTATGTATAAAGTAATTGTATTATTATGTATTCGCCGTAATAATATTATTCGTCAAGTAATAAGAAAACACGAACTTTTGGGACAACCTTAGAGTAAAAAGATTAAGAGATTTTCGTTTTAAACTGTAATAAAGAAGGAAGATGTTCACAGTGCGTGCGTGTATGGGAAAGAGAGGAAAAAGTATTTTGAAAATTCTTTCTCTTTATAAAGAAAAAAAGAACTCGCACACAAAAAGCTTTTAAAAAACATTTCAGTCTTACATATTCATCTGGATAATTTTAAAAAGTGGAAAAGGATATTGGCTGATATATGAATAATAGTATATATATATATATGAAAAAATAGTACAAATGTGATATTGTACTGGAATAAGGTGCATAAATTAAGAAAAAGACATCTCCTTATCGTGTAACTGAAAGTTGCTGATGGCTTGCGCCATCTATCGGAATAAATATCAATTATTCTCGTTGATTTTTAATATAAGTATTATTATTAAAAATAAAAAAGGCATCTCCTGACCACGAGCACATGTGCTTTTTTGATGGCTTTTTATTTTTAATATCAACACCTGACCCCCTTATCTTTTATTTTTTTCTATTGTTTTTTCAAGTATTATTATGTATTTGCCGTAATAATATTATTCGCCGTTATGTATAATGTGAACCGCTGGGATGGTATACCACTGATGAACCAGGCCCTCCCATTAATTTTTCCATTGCAGTAAAGACAGTAGAAATTGTTTATTTTTTAAAAAGAATCATACCCGTCTATAATAGTTTTGAATTCTCATAACAGAGGGGGGGTTATTGTATCATATTATGATTTATATTTTGCAAGTGTTTACGAACTTTTAGGACAACCTTGGTAACTATTATAGTAACCTTGGTAAAATTATAACAGAATTTTTTTTTTTGGCTTATCCCTAGTACACGTGGTACAGGCCATGATAATCATGGTGGGTAGAAGTAGGCGACTGCTTTTATTGTAAGTACACCACATGTCTACACATGTGAAAAGCAGTTCGACTTTGCATTTACAAATTGCCAGAGCTTCGTTTGGTTACTTGCACTCGCTGGTGGGATTGGACTTTTGCAAGAATCGGGGGCCATTGGAGCATTTTTTTTAAACAGAAAAAAGTGTTCAATGCGGGAATCGAACCCGGGTCGTAGTGGTCGAAAACCAAACGTTTTAACCAGCTTTCCACCGACCCCCACAGAATTCTTATAGAAGAATGATTTAATCTTTGATGTTTTTTTCTATATCAAGAGTGGCCAATCAGAAGGTAGGCCAAGTTTCAGAATTACAAGGTTGTCCCAAAAGTCAACCTTGGTAATATTGGTAACCTTGGTAAAATTATAACAGAATTGAAGAATGATTTAATCTCTGATGTTCTATATCAAGGGTGGCCAATCAGCAGGTGGGTCAAATTTCAGAATTACAAGGTTGTCGCAAAAGTTCGTAAACACTTGCAAAATATAAATCATAATATGTTTACGAACTTTTGGGGTAACCTTATATTTAAAGAATTTCATGTATATTTACCTCATTTATATAAAAAAGGAAGAAGGATAAATCTCCTTATATATATAAAAGTCAGTGTATGTATTGTATGTGGGTATCTATGTCGGCTATACACGTCCACAATACGTAACTAATCTGACTGAAATTTTAACAGTATATAGAGTAAAATCTGGAAAAATTTATAGTGAAAATTTCAGGTCTCTATCCCGAATATTCTTCGAGTTATTTGCTAATTGCGTTGCAAATTTGCCTTTTCGCTCGCAAGCAGCGCCTCTAGCGGTGAAGACTGGAGGTAATATCAGCTGACCTAATGTACATGTAAAACGTGTTTTGACAGGACAGAAAAAAATCTGGAAAAGATATTTGTCGGATTTTTAACCAATAAAAAATAAAATTGACAGGTTCTGGGCAAAAATAGTTGTTTTTTTAGTCAGAAAATGATGATGACAATATTGCTGTATCATGTTTGATTATCAGATACAAAATTATATCGGTAAAAAATCCAAAAAGCTGAGACCACGGGTGAAGCCAGTTCATTTTTAGTGTGCAGGAACAAAATTCTAACAGAAAAACATTCATTCGAGCAGAAGACACAAAGCCAGATCATCTCTTTATAAAAATATCGCTTCTCAGACACAAAGTTTGGAGCGGGACGTTTTACAAGAATTACATCCACGGCGCCAATTTATAATTGTAACGAATAGTATTTGAATAAAAACATTTAATCGGGTAAAACCTGGGCGTTGCCCGGGTCATTCGGCTAGTATCTTATAAAACTTACAATAAAATGTAACCATTATCTTATTCTATCATAGTGTTACGTAGAAAATTAGGAAGTCAAACTTCAGGATGACACCGCAATTTATTTAAGGCAATAACAAACAAGAATTTATAAATATAATAGAAATAAATAAGGGAAGTATACCGAGAGTTGCAAAATTTAAATATTAAAATTGTCTAATCTGTTCATAAAATATAAATACTTCGCTACATAGCTCCTTCCCTATGGGAGCTGTGACCCACAGCTAGCAAATATTGTAGATACTGACATGGATCTGACGTGCTTCTGCCAAGGATTCCATCGAAGTCTTGGAACTTTGTCCTTAGTACTTTAACGTCCTATTTCCTGCGGCGTGAAATGCGGCTTTGTCGTCGTATCGTCTATAGGGACATCGTCATCTTGTAGGGAAGTCTTGGTTTTGACACGGCAGTGGAATCCTGGAGCTATTAGCTGAAAATGTAGATCACAGCAACCATGGCCTCAAGGACTTCTCGGCAATCTTCAGTTTGTCTTCCCTAATTTACCCAGTATCTACACTAAAACGTCACGTAGAAAATTAGGAAAGCCAAACTTCAGGATGACACAGCAATTTATTTAACTCACAAACTAAAATTGATAAAATACAATAGAAACAATAAGGGAAGTTTACATTGTAGCAAGATATATAAATACACCTATCCCCCGATTTACACGGTACTTGTTTTACACGTTTTCGCTTTTACACGGTTTTCCAAATAAGTTTTTTTTTATCGGAATATACTAAATGCTACTGTGATTGAACACATGCGCTGTGTACACATCTCACGAGGAATCCCGAGCTTATGTGCTGACTACATATTTTAACCTGTCAATGCATTTTATTTTTATTTCTGTGTACACCTATCCCCCGATTTACACTTTTTTCTCAGGAACGTATCTACCGTGTAAGCATGTAGCAATGTAGCATATATAAGCAGAATAATTCAATACAGTATTAGAACTCTAAAGAAGCGGTTTGGTAAAATTAAACGAGCGAAATCGAGCGAAACCGCTGGTAGGGTTCACCACTGATGAACCAAGCCTTCGCAATATATTTCATCGCAGTAAGGACAGTAGAAGTTTGGTTTATGTGTAAAAAGCAACATTCGCGTCTTAATGTTTTCATTTTGTTGGGAAAATTATATATTTGTAGTAGAGAAAGATCCTTTATTACTTAAAGATATAAAAGAAGGACAAGAGATCAAATTATGAAAATTATAAACTATTATAGACGCGTAAGATTCTTTTTGAAATTAAACAATTTCTACTGCCCTTACTGCAATGGAAAAATTATTGGGAGAGCCTGGCTCATCAGTGGTAAACCCTCCCAATAATTTTTCCATTGAAGTAAGGGCAGTAGAAATTGTTTAATTTCAAAAAGAATCTTACGCGTCTAAAATAGTTTCTAATTTTCATAACAGATGGAGAGCTAGTGCATTGTAAGATCAAATTATATGTACATCAACAGCCGGCCTGTCCTATCCAATAACAGCTAGCCAACTAACAATCCAACAAGGCCGCGTTTTATAGACAGAGATGACAATTTGCATAGACAATACTACAGTGACAATACAATGCTATGCAAATCACACGAGTATTCTATCGTAGAAATATCTAGAATTGCCACTTTCAACACATTTCCAATGCTATGATGCATCAGCGCGTCATCTGTTATGAAAATTCGAAACTATTATAGATACGTATGATTCTTTTGAAAATTAAACAATTTCTACTATCCTTACTGCAATGGAAAAATTAAAGGGAAGGCCTAGCTCATCAGTGGTGAACCCTCCCAGCGGTTTCGCCAGTTTAATCTACCATACCGCTGGTATATTGAATTTTTCGTATCAATTATTCCGCCTTCTACAAGCTTTCAGGTAAGCTTTTTAAGGCACATAAAAAGACACAGGACAACATCTAGACGACACGTGCAAACAGCCCGCCGAATCTGGTACAGCGCGCCGCCTGCGAAGGAACCAAGGACGCACCAAGCACACCTAGAGCCCGAAGCCCCAAGGCGGCAAAAATAGTGACCACGAGGATCGAAACTTCATCTAGGAGTATATATTGAATTTTTCGATCTTCCTTTTATAGTGATACTGTTGCTAGACTCTTGGAATAGGTATTTTAGATGAACTATGGACATAAGCTTTGAGGACAGTAGAATTACATATAATTATAAATATATAATATGCTTCGAGCAATCGTTCTTCCGCAAACTTTAAATTGAGTCTTTTATTTGAACAATTATATTATGATGTATTAGAGCGCCATCTGTTATGAATATTTGAAACTATTATAGACACGTATGATTCTTTTGAAAATTAAACAATTTATACTGCCCTTACTGCAATGGAAAAATTAAAATTTTCCATTGCAGTAAGGACAGTAGAAATTGTTTAATTTTTAAAAAGAATCATACGCGTCTATAATAGTTTCAAATATTCAATACATTTCCTATGTATAGAGACGGCGCGTTATTGCTTCATATTAAAAAACTTTCCACAAGTTTTGTCCACGAGTGAAATGTATTAAAAAGTAGCAATTAATGTAAATAATTATATTCAAATATTCTTTGTCAGGATTAGAATGACGAATCCTGTATGGGACTTTGATTCCAGTAAAAGGCTTGTTGTTGCTGTTGTATATAGTCACAGTGTAGAAAATACTATACTATACCTACTACATATATCTCTGTATTCTTAGTTCTCTTCTCTTACTCTGTAAACTGGCGAATCCTGTATAAGACGAGAGGTCCTCAATAAAGGCTTTTGTTGTATTAAAAAAGTAGCGTTATAAATAATTCACATTCTCAACGCTAGAGGGTGCTACGTTGATATTTAATTTAGTTTTTATTTGTGAATGGAGTGTTTTACTTTTCAACACATTTTTGAATCATTCTATATTTAAATACCATTTTATTTCCCAATATATTATCTATTTATATGTAAATACAAGGAAATTAATTTTTTATATGAACTGTTGTGTTGGGAGGTTGAAAATAAAATTTACGGCAGTAGACCGCCTGGTGAGATATTTGTCTAGTGTGGTATAAATACTAAATGGCTTCCGAGAAGCAATTTTTTTATATTCATCTCAAACTTTCGGCTATCACAGATAAATCTCGATATTTAACTAAAATTTATATCTTCTATTATTTACATGTTTTATATATTGTATTTGTGGTGGTGTTTGCGTGATGTGTTGGTGTGGCTTGTGGAAAGACCGCTGATAAAATTATAATTAATTTATTTGAAGCCAGAAATATATAAAGAGAAGTAACGGTTGTGAAGTAATGGCCGTTGGGAGCAGGCCTTGTTGTTATGACGCCAGTGGCCAGCAAAAGTGTCGGATGACACCCCGCGCGCATGCGTAGTGTGTTCTCCCAGCTTGTGCTTGCTGAAGCATAGTGGGGCCGCCACTTTATTGCCCGTAGTATGTGTATTGAAACTTTGTCCCAGTTCGCGCTCGCTGAAGCAAAGTGTGGTCGGTCGCCACATGTATATATATTATAATCTAAAATGCAAATATTTTATTTAAAAAAAAACATGTATTTTATTTTCATCATTGACTATTCTTTTATTTTTGACCATAGATTTAGAATACTTTGAATATTATTGTAAATATGTATAGTTAACCTACCCATTTTTTAAAATTAAAAATATAGAATTCATTTTATAAATTCTATATTACTGTGAAAAATAATATTATGTGTAATTTCCTTCTAGTAATTAAAAATAAAAACTACTTGATGTGTAAATAATTATCTTTATTTTTTCACGACTGCACCTCCAATTCTCTATCTCTTTTTCAACAACAAAACAAAATAATCATAACATATATATAGTAAATATTCAGTATTTGTATTTCGAGGTAATACACCTATCCCCCGATTTACACGGTACTTGTTTTACACGTTTTCGCTTTCACACGGTTTTCCAAATAAGTTTTTTTTTGTTTTTATCGCACTATACTAAATGCTACTGTGATTGAACACATGCGCTGTGTACACATCTCACGAGGAATCCCGAGCTTATGTGCTGACTACATATTTTAACCTGTCAATGAATTTTATTTTTATTTCTGTGTACACCTATCCCCCGATTTACACGTTTTTCTCAGGAACGTATCTACCGTGTAAATCGGGGGATAGGTGTATATCAAAATTAATTATCTGTCCACAAAATAATAAATATTTCGCTACAATATGACGGGAGAATATGCAACTTTTTCCAAAAAGAATATCAGCTAGCCCTAACCTTTTCGAAGTTTTTAACCATTATAAAGAGAATTATTAATTAGCGTCATCATCCTTATGTGTGCTACAGACAGAATTTCAATACTACACTGGAACCTCGGAATACGTGTAACTTGAAGTACGAATTAAATTTCGACAAATTACAAAAAAAAAGGTATAAGACGCTGCAGATGTTTTTTATTACTTGATTAAAGTAGCTTTCGGACAAGCTCTTCTTCAGAAAACTAAAAGGTTTTATAATACAATATAATGCGGCTTATGATTGTAGAACGACATTTGAAAACTATCCCGCATGTGTTTCTTTTGAACGAAAAATCAAAATTTATTTTAAGGAGAAATAACGATTATTTCTAACCTTAAGGATGAAGTATGAAAGGATGAATTATGAAGAGTAAGGGTAAACGGAAAAATAAAAGTGTCCAGAGATGGGAACTCTTCACAATTCATCCCTTCATACTTCATCGCTAAGGTTAGAAATAATTGTTATTTCTCCTTAAAAGTTCGATTTTTCATTCAAAAGAAACACATACGGGATAATTTTCAAATGTCATTCTACAATCATAAGCCGCATTATATTGTATTATAAAACTTTTTAGTTTTCTGAGGAAGGACTTGTCCGAAAGCTACTTTATACAAACAATAAAAAACAGTTGCGGCGTCTTATACCTTTTTATAATTGATCGAAATCTGTAAACCTGAGATAATGGATTTTGAATAATGTTTACTTCAAAATACGAGTGAAGTGTCGCCTTACGAGCAACTCGAGATGGTCAACAGTGATGAAACAAAATTTCTTGGAAAAAGATGTCTTGAAATACAAGTACCTATATTAATACCTATATTAGTACCTATAATACTTGTTTCACTAGCGCGCTATCTGTTATCAAAATTCAAAACTATTTTAAAGGCGTAAGATTCGTTTTGATATTAAACAATTGAAATTAAACTGGCGAAACCGCTGAGAGGGTTCACCACTGATGAGCCAGGCCCTCTCATTAATTTTTCCATTGCAGTAAGGGCAGTAGAAATTGTTTAATATCAAAAAGAATCTTACGCCTTTAAAATAATTTTGAATTTTATAATACTTGTACCTATATTATAACTGAAGTGAATCCAATGCCCATTATAAGCCCATGAAAAACCGTCTCATATTCTTGCTGTTTGCTAAAGAATTTTACTACTAAATTTTTGGATTGCGAACATCTCTCTTCAACGTATTATGTTCGCAAACGGAGGTGCTAATGTACATACAAAAGATTAAATACAATCGTGATATAAAATTTGTTTATGAACGTACAAATATCATAACACAAACATTGATTATCATAAAGATAGAAGCTGCCTGCCCGGTGACATTTATTGTTCTTCAAATTAAAGACACTTCAGCCAGTAAATCTTTTTATTATTTCGTCGTTTCGAAAAAAAATATTTTGTCATCGTCAGGAGTGAACAAACAGTGAGAACGCCCTTACAGCCTTAGAATAATTTTTAACGCTTTGCCAATTTTTTTTTTAATTTTTGTTCGTTCCTGAGGAGGACAAAAGATTTTTGTCGAAACGTCGAGACAATAAAAAAGATTTACTGGCCGAAGTATATTTTAATTGAAGAATAAACAGTGATGATTCTTAAATTTAAACCCAGGGATCTGTTTATTTATTTATCTCAATCTACTATCTAAATCCAACCACTGAGCTGAGAAATATATTTGCTGATTGGCTATCTCAACACTAAAAAATACAATATAACGCGGCTGATGATTGTAAAACGAAAATTAAAATTATACCGCGAATGTTTCTTTTTTTTAAAATCGAAATTTATTTTCAAAGAGAAATAGCGACATTTCTAACTTTGAGGATGAGGTATGGAAAGGTGAAACATGAAGAGTAATGGAGAACGGAAAAATAAAAAGTGTCCAGGGGCGGGAATCGAACCCACACCCTTCTGCTTACCGGGCAGGTACCTTGTCCACTCGGCTACCCTGGACGTATTTTTCCGTTCATAACTTATATTTAAAGTAACATTTAAAATACAATATAACGCGGCTGATGATTGTGAAACGAAAACACTAATTGGCTAATTTTACTCGAAATTATTATCTCCAAATCGGCACTCTGTGTTTACCAAATCTTTTGTTGTTGTCACCGACCCGAGTCCGTTAGTTTGCAGAGACGGTCAATAGATGGCTCTTAGTTTAATGTTTATTTTGACGGGAAAGAGAAGTGATGATTCTTTGCATCGATACAGAAATATATAATAAATGAAAACATTAAGACGCGAATGTTTCTTTCACAAATAAATCAAACTTCTATTCTCCTTACTGCGATGAAAAAAATATTGTGAAGGCTTAGCTCATCAGTGGTGAACCCTCCCAGCGGTTTCGCCAATTTAATCCACCAGACAACTTCTTTATATTTTTCATCGCAGTAAGGACAGTATAAATTCATATTTCTATGAAAAATAGACACTTCGGCCAGTTAGAGTTTTTTATTTTTCTCAACGTTTCGACAAAAATATTTTGTGTTCGTCGTTCGTTATTTACTTCTCCTGATAAAGACAAAAGATTTTTGTCGAAACGTTGAGAAAAAAAACTCTAACAGGCCGAAGTGTCTATTTTTCATAGAAAGATGAATGCCGGCCAGAAAACATCTATCTTCAGTATAAATTCAGTAGAAATATATGTTGTGAAAGAAACATTTCACGTCTTTTAATGTTTTCATTTGTTATATATATATATGGCGTATTATTGCTTTATACAGAAACTTATTCATTCTCGACCAAAGGAGAGAAAATATCTTTATTTACATTTACATATTTAAAAAAAGGATTTGAGCCGGCCAACAGGAAAGGAGGAAATATCTTTATTTACGGGCCTGCTAACCAAAATGATTGATTTTTGAGCCCCGATGGACGCATAAAGCGGAATATAGATAAAGCACAGTTGGAAGGGCCTGGGGATGGGTGGCCAGGGGATCATCGCTAGATGAGGCCAGGAGAGCCGGGATGTAGAGGAGGATCAGGAGGGGGGGGCAGGGTGGTGATCCGCGGAGTTCAGGGGGTGGCAGAGACGGGTTCAATAGTGTTGAGTCCAGGGGTGACCGTGGAGAGCAGACATACCGCAATGATTAAAGTATATGATTTTTAAGCCCAAAAGGTGTAGCAGGCAGACAAGCCGCAATGCACAATATCAAAGCTCCAAGGTGCTGCACGCAACCAAGGTTGTTCAAAAAGGTTAGATTCCCCAGGCCAGGGAAGATAAAAGAAAGACAGGTGTTGTTTAAATAAGAATATTCTCGACCAAAAGATTAGTCAGACGACTAAATACGAAAGAGCACAGTGTTGCCAAATCGATATTATAAAACGACCCTATCAATGAATTTAATTAGAAATCCATTGCCACACAAAAGGCTAATCAATATTTTAGAAAAGTTAACTAGTTAGTTAGATTAATCAAAGATTTTCTTTTATAATACCTCTCTCTTTCCTTCTAATAATATTTAATTCGATTACACCAATTAAAAGTGAAATCGGGGCGGTATTTCTAATTACACCAAAATTAATTACTGTAATTGAAGACATGGGAATTAATTATAGTGAGAAATGGTCGTTGAACATCACAAACGTTTAAATTCATTAGAACAGGTAAGTTAATTCTTCATGGACACTGTGACTATGAATGTTTAATAATGTTTGTTTCAGTGAGTTTGGAACAAGAAGTAGCTGTGTAAAGTGAAGTTGTCCCAGAAGGTGTTTCTTTTAAAAATTTCTGATTCTTTAGCTTTTAGGCTTGAAATCCCTTCTCCGGGAGAACAAATTAAAACACTAAAATAATTAAGTATTCTTACTTGCTATTATGTTCTTTTGTTTTCTTGTATAAAGGTTCTCTCAGTCTTGAATAATCAAATTATTAAAAGCTTTTGTTTAACTTGCTTCCATGTCCGTCCGTCTGTCTGTCTGCCTTATGTCCGTCTGTCTGTCTGTCCGTCCGTCTGTCTCTCCGTCTGTCCTTCCGTCTGTCTCTCTGTCTGTCCTTCCGTCTGTCCTTCCGTCTGTCTCTCTGTCTGTCCTTCCGTCTGTCTCTCTGTCTGTCCTTCCGTCTGTCCGTCCGTCTGTCTCTCTGTCTGACTGTCTGTCCTTCCGTCTGTCTCTCTGTCTTTCCTTCCGTCTGTCTGTCTGTCCTTCCGTCTGTCTCTCTGTCCTTCCGTCTGTCTCTCTGTCTGTCCTTCCATTTGTCCGTCCGTCTGTCTCTCTGTCTGTCCTTCCGTCTGTCTCTCTGTCTGTCCTTCCGTCTGTTTCTCTGTCTGTCCTTCCGTCTGTCCGTCCGTCTGTGTATCAAATTATTTTTAAAGGAATCTCTCCACCATATCTACGACTATTTGAACTTTGCAGAAGTGAGACATCGATTTTTCCCTGATCTAAATGATTTAACTCTGTTAAATCAACTACACTTTGTTTTTATATAAATTTATAAATTCTGTCAATTAATATATGTAAATATTTAATCCTAAGTTTGTTTGCTTATCTGTTTCCTATTTTTCCCCCTCTGTAATAGGCGCAAATACTTCAATAACTTGTGTGTGTTGAATAATAAATAAATTTAAAATAAATTTTAAAAATTCTCAGTTATCTGATGTTTTCTTCTTGGTTTGAAACAGGGGAATAATTTAATGAAATGACGTTCTTTTTCTCTCGAAGGCTACCATCTACCATCTTGGTCTTGAGGTAGGTAACACCAGCCATCACCTGCCCACTCTGTGAACTCTCGCAGTCCATCGGTGGCGGAGTCTTTCCCGCGGTGGGCACTACCAATGAGAACTTTGTATATATATATATATTTATATATATAAAATAAAAGGATTTAAAAGCGCGAATGTTTCTTTTATACATAAAACGAACTTCTACTGTCCTTACTGCGATGAAAAAATATATTGGGAGGGCTTGGCTCATCAGTGGTGAACCCTCCCAGCGGTTTCGCCAATTTAATCCACCAGACCGCTTCTCAGAGCTCTAATACTGTATTGGACGATTCTGCTTTTATATGCTACACTGAAGGATGGAATCTTAGAAATGGTTTTCAAGTAAACTATGGATATAAGCTTATAGGACAGTAGAATTACATTCAAATATTTGCTTCGAGCAATGCTCTTCAGCAACTAGAGCTCTGAGAAGCGGTCTGGTGGATTAAATTGGCGAAACCGCTGGGAGGGTTCACCACTGATGAGCCAAGCCCTCCCAATATATTTTTTCATCGCAGTAAGGACAGTAGAAGTTCGTTTTATGTATAAAAGAAACATTCGTGCTTTTAAATCCTTTTATTATATATATATATATGTCATAATTTGTATATAATTAAATGCAACCCCGACCCACTATGTATGTACCATGTATGATTTTCAAAGATTTAATAAAAGAATAAGGTAACTGGAGGAAAGAAAGTAACAAAAGACATAGAAAGTAGATCTAGAGGAGAGCATATTTATTAATAACGACGCAGTTAACCTTCTGACCCCAGGTCCCTGCGAGCTAAGTTTAAACCAACACTTCCTGGAAAAACAGGACGTATCTAGTGACCAGAAGTTATAAATGTTAAAGCTAACACCCAATATTTCCGGCAAAGACAGGACGTATCTAATATCCGTCGAAGTTATAAGCGTCAAGCTACCCGACACTTCCTGACCCAGGCCGGGCGTAACTAACACTAAAGGAAGCCGCCGGCCAATCAGAAGATAGCATCTAAATAGGTCAACCAATAGGGAAAGATCATGTGATCATCTCTCAACCAATCAGAGAGAAACTGAGTCTTGGTGTTAAATCGAAAAGCAAGAATGGTCAGTTACATTTTCGCTCTCATAGGAACAACACCTACAGTTGTTCACTGGCTCTCGCCGAGTTCGGACAGTTGCTCCTTCGCTTCCAACAAGGTAACATCTACTCTAGAGATCTCTCTCTCCGCTCATTTCATCTAAATCCCATCATCGCCATGTGATCAACTAATTAATAAGTCAAATCGCTCAGCTCTTCTCAAGCTTTCTTCCCTCCAATCCAGTTGCCTTTTATTTTCAAACCTCATCATGTGTCCTGATTATTCCTAACTGTGTGCTTCACTTACCACTCAACGACTGCGCTTCAACCAATCCTCACCATTCAAATCGAACAACAAGAAACCCCGCAACGATATTGCCACAGAACGGTTAAATCGACAGGATTCTACAACAGTGTAATACATCAAATATTATAGTGTAATAACATTTGCATCATACTACACTAAGTCGACAGGATAGTGAGATGGAATTAAATCAGGATCCCATAGGCGTAAAGTCAGACGGTCCAACGGAAACAATGGAAAGAAGGCAAGAAGTAAGAGGGAGCGAACCGGCAGGAGGAAGACAGGAGATGACCGGCCGAGAGACAACTGCGCCCCTAGCGGACGCCGTCAACCAGTTGTCAACGCTCCTGACGCGAGTAAAAATTTCTGATGGAGCGGAGTCGGCAATCTCGCCTTTCGACGGCACATACAGCGCGACACAGTTTTTCCAGACGTTCGACTGAAAAATGGAAGACGCATCCATGGAAGAACAAGAAAAATTACTGCGCCTGCCAAACTACCTGGTGCGACAACCCCTGGAGCTCTTCAGGAAACTTCGGCTGGCCGACCGGAGTTATTTCCAGGTGAGACAAATCCTCCTAGATCTCTACCCTGAGTCAAGCGAAGCGTCCTTTGCGAAATATTTCGCCATGAAACTCACTGGACAAGCCAACTTAGAGACCTACTACCGGGAGAAAACCGCCATGGGATTGCAACTAGGACTTCCACAAGAGGTGATCCTCGAGACGCTGACAGAAGGACTGCCATTCAGCGACCAGCGCCTAGTCCGCGTAGTACCTCCCGAGAACCTAGGAGAATGGTTCCGACTGGTACAGCGGATCCACGGGCCCAGTGTACCGGCAACACGATCCAGAGAAGATCAACCACCCACAATGTCGGGTCCGTACCACAGCACATCCCGACGCCCAGGTGCATGGAATGCACCTCTTCCGCCGTCCAACTGCAAGTTCTGCGGCGCGAGACACTGGCACAGCGAATGCCGACGTCGACCAATCCCGACGACCCACGAAAAAGTCCGGACAGTGCAAACGGTCCCAAAATCACCAGTTCCGACTTCATCACAACCAAGTCAAGCCAGAGACACCTCAGCCGGGCAGCCCTTTCGAGACTGAGGTAGGATCCCTAAACCAACTGACTGTCAAACTTTTTCTAACCCCTAATGTATCATGCCCCTTTTTAATTGATACAGGCGCCAGCCTGAGTATAGTGCCATATAATATTTATCATATGCTAAAAACCCACCTGCCTAATTTAACCCTTGAGGGACATTCACTACACCTCCAAACCCTAAACGGATTTGCAAAAACCATGGGTAAACTATCTATCCCACTGACAATAGGACAAATATCACGAAAGGAGAATTTCCATGTAGTGAATGCACCATTGCCATTTGGAATTCTTAGTATCAATAGCCTCCATAAATTCAGATTAACCATAGATTTTAATAAATGCACTATACTCCAGCTGGGCGCCCCATTGTCTACCCTTTCCTACCATTTTAATCATGTGTCCAATGTATGCACGTACTGGCAGTGTCAGGCGATGTCACAAAAAAATTTCCCCACATCCCAACTTTCCGCCTATGACAACCATTGCGTGCATTCATTGAGAAAACCCCACTTATCTACATGCCCCTTTTTCACTAAAGCCAATTGCCCTTTTTACATGCCCTCAAATCATCAAACCACAACAACTTCAACTTATGAACCTGTCCAAAACGCACCCACACAGCGGGATAACTCGCATACCAAAAACATAGGTGATCACACACCGTTGCACAACTCTCACATGACCAACCCACACAACGAACTCGACACTCACACTAATACACAACAAAACCCTTTACCCCATGCATACTACAACACAACACCTAACACTCACTATACACCACAGTTCACAACACTTCTGCAAAGGTACACTCACATTTTTTCACAGGACAAATTCAACGTACCATGCTTACGTATTCCACCAGTAAAAATACCCACGAATTCCGAAAAAATAATCACCATACGTCCATATCGTGTTCCGATATGTGACCAACAAGAAATCCGTAACCAAATACAACAAATGCTGGAGAACGGCATCATAGAGCAATCTTTTTCACCTTTCTCGAGCCCTGTCACCCTCGTCACTAAGCGCGACAAGACCAAACGGTTTTGTATCGATTATAGGAAGGTGAATGAGCTAATCAGCTCTGATGTCCATCCCCTCCCGAGAATCGAGGATATCCTAGACCGCCTCGCACAGGCCAAATATTTCTCCACGGCCGACATATCCTCTGCGTATTGGCAAGTCCCAATACACCCCGATTCTCGACCACTGTTAGCATTTGCCACCTTTGAAGGATTATACCAACCCACTCGATTACCTTTCGGGTTAAAAACCAGTCCTCAGATTTACGAACGAGCCATAAGTCAGGTCCTACAGAGACACGGACTTGACTGTGTGGCACATTACTTTGATGATTTCATCATTTACTCCAACACATTGGAGGAACATCAAAACCACCTGCGACAATTTTTCGCCTTTTGCGAAGCGGAGAAGTTACAACTTAACTTCGCAAAATGCGAATTTTTTAAGCAATCCATAAATTTTCTAGGTTACACCATCACAGCTGGTACAATTACACCACTTACACGCAATACCGACATCATCCACGCCATTAAACAACCACACAACCGAAAAACACTACAATCCTTCTTAGGCGCTGTGAACGTCTATAACAAATTCATTCCGGAATACGCTCGCTTGCGAGCACCACTCAACAATCTCCTCAAAAAGGACGTCGTGTGGAACTGGAATGAAGCTTGTCAAGAGGCGTTCATTGACCTGAAAGGAAACCTCACACAACACCCCATTTTACACCTTTACAAAGAAGGTCTGCCATGCCAAGTGTATTGCGATGCATCCACCCTCGGTATAGCAGGCATTCTCAAACAAGTTCACCCTGACGGAAACGTATATCCAGTTCAATATTTCAGCCGAACATTGCGCCCACACGAGAAAAACTACTCCATCTCTGAACTAGAGTGCTTAGCAATCGTTGAGAGTGTGGAGAAGTTTCGCATCTATCTTATGGGCAGAAAGTTTACAATATTTTCTGACCATCACGCATTGCAGTGGTTGAAAACCATCAAGAACCCGTCCGGTAGACTGTTTCGATGGAGTTTACGACTATCGAGTTACGAATATGAGGTCCGCTACATAAAGGGAAAACTACAATATGAAGCAGATCTCTTGTCCCGTAACCCGTTTTGTGGATTCTTGGACGCCACCCTTATCAAGACCCACCAACCTCCTCCATCGAAAGAGTCTAGTTTGACCATTGATCATAATGGATTACATACAGTTTCCCGAAAAGGTGTAACCAAGATTATACTTCCAAAACCACTCATACAACAACTCTTACAAACAGTACACACACAATACAATCACCCCGGTATTTCCCAAATGTCACGAATTATCTCCACACAATATTACTGGCAAGGTATGTCAAAAGATATTAAACAAAAAGTTAAGACCTGTCCCACCTGCCAATTAACAAAACGTCCAGTAGGACCCACTTACGGAGAATTAAGTCAACCTCCGGAATCTAAAGAACCCTTCGACCTTTTATCTCTGGACACCATAGCAGGATTTGCCAAATATGGCAATACCAAGATATACCTCCATGTGGTAGTCGATCATTTTTCACGCTACGCGTGGGCTTTTCCATCTAAATCCACCAGTACCACCACCTACCAACAGGTACTTAAACGAGTATTCCAGGATGGTTCTCCAAAACGCCTTCTTACGGATAGAGCCCCTGCCTTCACTTCACCCAAATTTCGTAGTTTCCTACTTAATAGAAATATTCACCCATTGCTCACAACCAGCAACAATCCACAGGCCAACGGTCTATGTGAACGCCTGAACGCCACCCTCACGGGAAAACTTAGGTTATTACACCTAGAAAATCCTAAGGTCGCGTGGACCAAGTTGGTCAAGAAGGTTACACTTATATATAACAAGACACCCCACTCTACCACAGGTTTTCCACCCATATACTTAATGTTTGGTATCCTACCCCCAGAAATCTCTAATCATAACACACCGTACCCAGATATCGACAAAGCTAGAAAAATTGCACACACACACGCACACAAAACAAACATTTACAAGACAAAAACACTTATGACCAACGACACAAGCAACCACATTTCGAAGTAGGTGATCTAGTATTAGTAAAATTATATCACCACCCAAATACAGGGAAACTTGCGCCATATTTCACAGGACCTCACACAATATTAGAAATTATTTCACCAAATGTGGTCCGCATAGATCGACCAAATCAACCACTTCAAAGAGACACTGACACAATCCACGTCAACAAACTTAAACTGTATACAGAAAAAATCCATTATATATCACCACCCGCCGTTAGCACCTATCATATAAAGCACAACCCCAATTACACGTTCCCTTTCAAACATTTAACACCCGAATTATTCCAAACAGAGTCATTAAGGTTCAAATCCACCAGCAGCGAACCTTTCAGGCATTTAGACCCTGCCATTTTTGCAACAAGACGATTTACATCACTCTTCCCCGATGTTAAAAACTGTAAACCTGACAACCAGTTCAATCATATCACACCACTCCCTAAAGATATCAGACAGGAGAACTGCGAACCTACCAATCATTCAAATTCTACAATTAATAAGGTTCAAGCAAATATTTCAGAGTTCCCCAGTTACAAAAATATGGACGAATATGGGTCAATATCCTATCTTTCATCTGATTTTTATCCTTTGTTTATTAGTTCTACCGTACAACTGTATCCCAATTTTATTCATTAATTACCTGTTTATCTATGCCATGCCCGCTCAGAAAATCTTCGAACTACAAGAGGTAGTTTTTAATTTAGGACAAGCAGTTTTTAATTTTGGACAAACAATTTTTCATTGTGGACAAGCAGTTCTTCATTGTGGACAAACATTTATAAAACTTCTCATAATTTTAGGAACCATCCTCGCAGAAAATCTAAATAAACTCCGAAGAGATAGCAGTAACTGAAAAGATGACCAAACAATGTCGGAGAAATCACGCTCCAAAAACAAGCCCCGAGCCACACCCCAAAATAAATAGACGGCAGGAAATGAGAATTTGAAACACCACGACAGGAAGTGTAGTCCGCGGCGGTTAAATTCGGCCTCTGTAAACAAAGCGGAGCGCCTTCGTCCGATCTCCAATTTCATTCCCTCTCGTTTGCCCGACACACCCCACTTCCGTATCTCTAATTACAATGAGAAGATCCCCTATTGAGGTCAACTGGGAACCTCGCTATGCCACCGATTTTGATTCCAGTTCGAGTCTACATATCGATTTTTACCACCCAATTACACATCCACGAGACAACACATAGAACTAGCTCACACATTTCTTACACAACCGACTTCTAACATTTTTCACAACACACACACAAAGACAAAAAATTACACATAAAGGTTATATAGATTTCCATGTCTCCTGTACACATAGCATAAACGCACTTGAGGGCTAGAATCACGTTTTTCACCTAAGTGTCGCTACAGATGAGACAAAAAATTTATAGGGCATAATTGAGCAAGTAAAACATTTATAGGGCAAAATGGAACAACCAATACATGTAGATCAGGGCATGTAGATACCAAAGGGTTCCAACCAATACACCTTATTTTTCATATCAATCATTTTCATTATTTTCTCTCAATTAAAAATGTAAATATTTAATCAATTTATCAATTTATCCAACTTATTATCAATTTTAATCATTAATTATCATTTTTTTTCCAATTAGTTTATATTATCATTTTTATTTATCAATTATCATTCTATTTACCACTTAGCTTAAACTACCACAACTCAATTATCAACGAAAACTCATTGGTTTTCGATTAAACTAAAAACATTAAATCACCCTTTGTTGTTGAGAAACCTTTTTATTGTTCATTTTTCCTTTTTTTTCCAAACACTCAACTTTGATTTCGCTCAACCACTTTTATTTTTATTTGATTTCAAAATACCTTATGAAATTTTATTTTTATTTTTATTTTGATTTCTCACAAGCCCTGATAAAATTCCCTCGGTTTCCATTCCCAATCTCGAGCTAGAATAATGGTTAGGCATTTTTCCTTTTTTTTTCTCACCATTCAACCAAGCACTCAACTTTGATTTCGCTCAAAAACCTTTTATTTTATTTTTATTTTTGATTTCTCAAAAGACCTAATAGAATTCCTTCGATTTCATTCCCAATCTCGAATAGAATATGGTTAGGCATTTTTCCTTTTTTTTTTTTCGCCATTCAACCAAGCACTCAACTTTGATTTCGCTCAAAAAACTTTTATTTTATTTTATTTTGATTTCAAAAGACCTTATGAAATTCCCTCGAATTCTTTTCCAAATTCGAGCAAAAAAAGTAACTAGGCATTTTCCCTTATCACCATGCAACAAAATAATTTTTCTTTTTCAACCAAAAACATTCAATTTTGATTTCATTCAACTATTTTATATTGTTTTTATTTTGATTTCAAAAACCTTAATAGAACTCCCTCGATCTCCTTTCTTATATCGAGTAGAATTCGTTTAGGCACATTTTCCTTTTTTAGCCCACTATGTACCATAGCATTCATTGATTTCTTACAATTAAAAATTTTTGATTTCTATTAATTATACTCAACCTATATCATCAACACCATTCTATCTTACTTTTATGTCACCAGCAATGCTTGTATATAGCCCCTCAATACCCACAACTAATTTTCCCACAAAATTATTTTTCACTTTACAGAATTCTCTCAGGCTAACCCCTTCTTGAATTCTTCACATGTAGGGGGCGCATCTGTCATAATTTGTATATAATTAAATGCAACCCCGACCCACTATGTATGTACCATGTATGATTTTCAAAGATTTAATAAAAGAATAAGGTAACTGGAGGAAAGAAAGTAACAAAAGACATAGAAAGTAGATCTAGAGGAGAGCATATTTATTAATAACGACGCAGTTAACCTTCTGACCCCAGGTCCCTGCGAGCTAAGTTTAAACCAACACTTCCTGGAAAAACAGGACGTATCTAGTGACCAGAAGTTATAAATGTTAAAGCTAACACCCAATATTTCCGGCAAAGACAGGACGTATCTAATATCCGTCGAAGTTATAAGCGTCAAGCTACCCGACACTTCCTGACCCAGGCCGGGCGTAACTAACACTAAAGGAAGCCGCCGGCCAATCAGAAGATAGCATCTAAATAGGTCAACCAATAGGGAAAGATCATGTGATCATCTCTCAACCAATCAGAGAGAAACTGAGTCTTGGTGTTAAATCGAAAAGCAAGAATGGTCAGTTACATTTTCGCTCTCATAGGAACAACACCTACAGTTGTTCACTGGCTCTCGCCGAGTTCGGACAGTTGCTCCTTCGCTTCCAACAAGGTAACATCTACTCTAGAGATCTCTCTCTCTCCGCTCATTTCATCTAAATCCCATCATCGCCATGTGATCAACTAATTAATAAGTCAAATCGCTCAGCTCTTCTCAAGCTTTCTTCCCTCCAATCCAGTTGCCTTTTATTTTCAAACCTCATCATGTGTCCTGATTATTCCTAACTGTGTGCTTCACTTACCACTCAACGACTGCGCTTCAACCAATCCTCACCATTCAAATCGAACAACAAGAAACCCCGCAACGATATTGCCACAGAACGGTTAAATCGACAGGATTCTACAACAGTGTAATACATCAAATATTATAGTGTAATAACAATTGCATCATCATATTACATATATATATATATGGCGCGTTATTGCTTTGTGTTAATATTTATATATAGAAAAATAAAATCGAAAAAGCCTGTAGAAGGACGTCCGAAAGCTTGCTAATAAAATGCACACAAGAACCTCCTCTTCAATTTCCGTTTTATTTTTCTATTTTAACTCGAAGAGTTTATTTTAGTAGTTATTTATATATACAGTGCGGCAAATAATTTTTAAGACTCGCGCTAGATAAAGGCTAATAGCAGAGCCAGTTATGAAATTGCGCATGCGTATATATATTCGAAGCCTTATCTAGCGCGTGGCTTTGTTTCAGCCATTTTGGTTAACTCTTTAAAAACATACAGGCGATTTTTGAAAAGTAAAAATTTTTGTTCGTCGGAATTCTGAGATGGAACAGAGAGCGGTCATTAAATTTAATGCAAAACTTGGTAGAAGTGCATCGGAAACATATATTTTGATGAAGCAAGTTTATGGTACGTTATGTTTGAGTAAATCAAATGTTTTCATTTGGCACAAACGTTTTTCGGATGGAAGAAATACGCTAGAAGATGATAAGCATACTGGACGACCAAGTTCTTCAAAGACACCAGAAAGTATAGAAAAAGTGCGAGAATTTGTTGAAAACAATGATGGCAGAGGTTTTACACATCAACAAAGAAACGATTCGAACCATTCTGCATGAAGATTTAGGTAAAACTAAAGTCTGTACTAAATTTGTTCCACACACTTTAACGGGCGAGCAGAAATCAGTATGAATTGCACATTGCAGGGACATCATTTCTGCCTATGAAAATAATTCAAACTTCCTGAAATCAATTGTTACGGGTGATGAAACATGGTGTTTTCAGTATGACCCAAAGACAAAGCGCCAAAGTGCCGAATAGAAGTCAAAAAACTCTCCACAAGCCAAAAAAACGCGAAAAGTGCCATCAAATATCAAAACAATGCTGATTACCTTTTTCGATAGTAGAGGTATTATCCACAAAGAATTTGTTCCCGCTGGACAAACCATTACTGGAGAGTATTATTTAAACGTTTTGAAACGTCTGATTGCTAGAAATCGTCGCATTCGTGCAGAATATCGCGATGAAGACAGTTGGTGTTTGCTGCATGATAATGCACCGAGTCACTCATCACTCACTGTTCGTCGCTTTTTGGCCAAAAATAACGTCTGTGTGTTGAATCATCCTCCGTACTCGCCTGATTTAGCACAATGTGACTTTTATTTATTCCCAAAAATAAAATTGAAGTTAAAAGGTTGCTTTTTTTATGATATCCCGACCATCCAGACACCTGCGACGAGCACTTTGGAGGCAATTCCTCAAAGTGGCCTGCAAGAGGCATTTAATTCCTTATTAAATCGTTGTAACATATGTATTGAATCCGGAGGGGATTATTTTGAATAAAAAAATAGTAGAAATTGAATTAGCTTGTTTCTTTTTTTATTTTACAAACCCATTCTTAAAAATTATTTGCCACACTGTATACTAGACGAATGGCCCGGGCAACGCCCGGGTTTTACCCGAGTGCGAATATATTTTAAAAACGTTGTCTTGGGTGGTCGCTATAGACAGGGTGGTCTGTATAGACAGGTGTATGTATCACACAGCCGATAACAGGGTTGTCTAGAGTGGCCGCTATAGACAGGGTGGTCTGTATAGACAGGTGTATGTATCACACAGCCGATAACAGGGTTGTCTAGAGTGGCCGCTATAGACAGGGTGGTCTGTATAGACAGGTGTATGTATCACACAGCCGATAACAGGGTTGTCTAGAGTGGCCGCTATAGACAGGGTGGTCTGTATAGACAGGTGTATGTATCACACTGCTGATAACAGGGTTGCCTAAGGTGACCGCTATAGACAGGGTGGTCTGTATAGACAGGTGAATGTAACACACTAATGATAACAGGGTTGCCTAAGGTGATCGCTATAGACAGGGTGGTCTGTATAGACAGGTGGATGTATCACACAGCTGATAACAGGGTTTTCTAGAATGGCCGCTATATACAGGGTGGTCTTTATAGACAGGTGGATGTAACACACTGCTGATTACAGGGTTGCCTAAAGTGTCCGCTATAGACAGGGTGGTCTGTATAGACAGGTGAATGTAACACACTAATGATAACAGGGTTGCCTAAGGTGACCGCTATAGGCAGGGTGGTCTGTATAGACAGGTGGATGTATCACACAGCTGATAACAGGGTTGTCTAGAGTGGCCGCTATAGACAGGTGTATGTATCACACAGCTGATAACAGGGTTTTCTAGAATGGCCGCTATATACAGGGTGGTCTGTATAGACAGGTTAGAATGGCCGCTATATACAGGGTGGTCTGTATAAACAGGTGGATGTAACACACTGCTGTTTACAGGGTTGCCTAAAGTGTCCGCTATAGACAGGGTGGTCTGTATAGACAGGTGGATGTAACACACTGCTGATAACAGGGTTGTCTAGAATGGCCGCTATAGACAGGTGTATGTATCACACAGCTGATAACAGGGTTGTCTAGAGGGGGGCAGGGAGGACACGTGTTCGCCGGCGGCAGCCAATGGGCGCGCATTCTATCCGTGAGCTTCAGAATAAGGCAATTATATAAGTAGATGTGTTTCTTTATTAATTATTTATTAATAACTATTATTATAGTTTTATATATTTATTATTATTATTTATATATTTATCATTTTTTATATTTAACCATATATATATAAACATACATGATCTATACAAAGTATTAATGTGCCATCCAAATATAACAAATGAAAAAATTAAGATGCGAATGTTTCTTTTCACAAATGATTCAAACTTCTACTGTCCGTACTGCTATGAAAAAATATTGGGAGGGCTTGGATCATCATTGGCGAAACCGCTGGGAAGTTTCACTACTGATGAGCAAAGCCCTCCCAATATTTTATCATCTCAGTAAGGACAGTAGAAGTTTGAATCATTTGTGAAAAGAAACATTCGTGTCTCAATCTCTTCATTTGTTATATATATGAGCTATATTGTCGTATATTTTAACAATCACTATATCCCTATATATAGTCACGACCGTCTTTCCTCATCGGCCTCTGTCACGGATGCGCGCGCACAGAGAGGTCACGTGCTCGCCGGCTCCCTCGAGCCGGATTTGAACCAGCGACCTAAGGATCACCGTTGTAACATCTACAGTCGGGTAAAACACGGGTGTTGCCCGGGTCATTCGGCTAGTCTATATTAATAAAATGGAAATTTCATAAGTGGACATCACTAAAAACTTTCGTTACAATGCATCAATTTCGACCAAATTTTCAACATTTATGTAAAACGAGATGGAGCAGGTTTTGCTTAACATCAAAATATTTTTCCTAACTTTAACATACATAACTTTGCTGTTATCGATAAAATACAAAAAAATTTAACAGAGTTAAAGTTTTTACACTTTCAAAAGTGTTTACACTTTTGCGCTTCTTGGAAAATTAGTTTTAATCTTTTTTATATATATTTTAATAACTTTTATACATGGTAAGATACTTTTATTTAATAGTTTTCATATTTTATACCAAAAAAAGTTGAAGCCTTACTTGATGAGATCGATTTTATTTTTTAGATAAATTTTTAGGCTTTTCAAAAGTGTTTACACTTTTGCGCTCCTTGGAAAATTAGTTTTAATCTTTTTTATATATATTTTAATAACTTTTATACATGGTAAGATACTTTTATTTTATAGTTTTCATATTTTATACCAAAAAAAGTTGAAGCCTTTTACTTGATGAGATCAATTTTATATTTTAGATAAATTTTTAAGCTAATTTTAATTTATTTCTTTTTTTATATATACAGATTATATATGCTATTTCTAACTTACGTGGTTAGTATTTTTATAAGACTAAGGTTATTTATATTATTTTTTACAAAAAAAGCTTGAAATTTCATTAATGTGCTCAATTTTATGTCTTTTTTGAGGACCTTAACAAAATTTTAATTAATTGCTTAGATATTTTAAAAGTAGATTATTTATGGTGTTTTCCACATATATGGGTTGTTTTGTAAACAAATTTTGGGTTATTTCTATTTTTTTTCACTAAGATGCAAGATATTTTATTGATATGTTTATGTGATTGTCATTATGAGGCCCTTCTCAAATATTTCTTAAGAAATTTTTATTTAATTATTTAGATCTTTCAAATACAAATTATTTGTGGTATTTATAACATATAGGTGTTGTGTTTTTTTAAATATTTGGGTTTTTTTATTATTAATCGCAAAAAAGAGCAAGCAATTTCATTGTGTTCAATTATGGGTCATTTTGAGGTCCTTTTTTAAATTTTCTTATGGAATTTTTTAATTATTGCTTTGATCTTTTAAATACAGTTTATTTATTATATTTTCTACATATATGGGTTGTATCTAAAAAAATAGGTTATTTATATTTTTAAATAAGCAAGGGATTTCTTTTACGGATTCATTTATTTGTCTTTTTGAAGTCCTTTTTCAAAATTTTTTAAAAGATATTTTAATTTATTTGATTAAATATTTTATATTTAGATTATTTATAGTTTTTTTAACATATAGGGGTTGTATTTTGTATTTTAGAAAATTATTTCTATTTTTTACCTCAAAAAAGCATGCTTTTTCATTGCCGTATCCAGCGGTTGGTCTATTTTTGAAGCTTTTTAATGATAACTGGTTTTGTACATTAATTTTTTGGTAATATAATATTATGATTTTAGTTTTTTAAAATCTTTTTAACATATCTGAAGGTTATTTTGAATAAAAAAATTAAAAATTTTGATTTTTACCTCAAAAAGACAGGAAATTTTTATGCTTTGTTTAGAAATTGCTGGTTTTGAAGCTTTTGTTATTAATCTCAATATAATTTTTTTTTTCAGAATATGCCTCGCCACAGCCGACGTTTACTTGGTAGGAATACGGCTGCTTCCAGGAGATATAGGAATGCTAGAGCTATTGAGACACCACTTCAAAGTGAGACGCGTCGTGCGCTTCGCCGTCTTAGGTATTCTGAAGCCCGCGTCGCAGCTACACAAACTATGCAAGTTCCTGTTCAGCGTATTCAGCTTTGGACTCATAAGCCGTTTTCAGGTTTGCAGTATAATGCCCATATTGATTATAAAGCTGATTCATCTGTCGATATAGGCCAAATGTCTCGGGTATGCCAGTTTTGCTCTGCTTTGAGATTTAAAGATGATGTAATGTAATAGAAACAAAATAAACCTCATCCTACCTAATATACATTACTTCTGAGGATTAAAGATTTTGATTTGTGTTGAGAATTTTGCATGCATTTCTCTATTTCTTTTCTTATCTTGCAAAGCTAATGGATTGTTTAGGTTGCTTATTTTTGACTCGCCAATTTGTTTAGTGATAAAGTGGTATAGCGTTCTTTTTCAGAGCATCACCCTACAAAAAAATTACTCGGCCTTTCCTAATATTCAGATAGATTTATTATATCAACATACTAGACTACAAACATTCCCTCGAGTAACACCCGGGCGGAGCCGGGTACACCCGCTAGTATATATATATAATCAATGTTTGTATGTTTGTTTGTTTGTATGTCCGGTATACAAATTCGCAGTAGTTCACTAATCCAAACCAAAATTTCCATACATAGGTAAATAAATACGGGGAAGACGATAGGCTATTTTAAAAAACATATAAATCAATTATTAAAACTATATATTCAAATTATTCTACTTAGCTCACGAACAGCGCCCTCTATCAAAGATTAGATTAAATTATGCTGTGATGCAAACAAATAGATAATGCTAATAACAAACAATTATTTTAAAAAAAATCTTATCTAAATATATATCACTCGGGTAGATATGCACACGGGTCAATCCCGGGGCGAAGCCCGGGTCACCCGTCTAGTATTGTATATAACATAATATATAACTTATCATCATCATTCTGCTGTTATTGACTTGTAAATCTTTGAATTTGCATCTAATATATATATATATACGTTGTAATATAATAAAAAGCCATTTAAATAAAATAAAGCCTAAAATGTATTTCTACTTTTAAATCAACCTAAACACACCACATATATATAATTCAAGTTTTTTAAGATTGTAAATCTATATCTTGGGCCTGAAGTACGGGGTGTTGCCCACTCTAATGAACCTACCTCTGGTCTGCAGGTTCTTGGCGACTTAGGGCTCCCTCAAGGTGGAGTACACGACTCTGCTGTGTCGCTCATTGCCATGTTCACTGTGACCACCTGGACTCACGTAACTTGGAGTATATTCTCTCAACGCCCGCAGCGAGTTCCAGGAGAGGACCTGGGGTACTAAGTATCACCGTTAATAATTAATTGTTTAGATAATTAAAAAATGAATTATAGATATTTAATCTAATTGGAAGTTTACATCATTAGAATAAACCAATACCTCGCTTTGCGTCGTTTCGTTTTGCGTTTTTTTTTTTTGAAGTTGCGTCGCTGCTTAATTTTTACTGATTTTCACTGTGCGTCGTTAGATTTTCGAAGTTGCGTTGTTTTGGATTCGAAATTTTTTTTTCCTAAAATATAGCAACACCTTTGTTTTTGATTGCGCCAATTTATTTTCACTTTGCGTCGTTTCAATTTGCGTCGTGTTTTTTTTTTGGAACGTAACCCCGACGCAAAGCGAGGTATGGGTGTATTTCGAATATAATTTCTTTACGGTATACATATGACTTATAATACACGTGTTTATCCCTGACTTCACCAGGGTGGGAATCCAGTGTTAAGTTTATTTAACTATTTCTCTAGCTTTCGGACAAACATGTCCTTTAACAGTAGAACTAGAAGTAGGACTTCCAGAAGTAAGACTATATGCCCTATATATAGTGCTGAAATGCGTGCTTCCTTCAAAATACAGCGCGCTTACGTCACAGGACGACGTGGCATTCAGGAGCTTCCTGCCACTAGAGGCGCTGTACATTTCCCTTCATTTCCTGTTAGGTCTTCCCTTGTTTTGCTGCTTGCATATCCTCGTGATATATTAAAACTTATATATATATTTCAATCTATTCTGCATCTGATTGAACCACCGATCCAACATATAGTTAGACTTCTAGTTCTCCTTTTGACGGACATGCTGAAAGCAAGAGAAATAAAAATAGTAAAAGAAACAACCCTGCTTCCTGTTCCAAAATCACTTTATTAGGTACCGCTCAAAAAAGAGCAACCTAGCAATGGAAGATAAACTGTACAAGAACCTTTACTCAGAACCTGTCGAGAAAGAGAGATTATACAAGAAGCTATACAAGGGACGGGAGCTGTACGGGAACCCGGCCCGGACACTGGAAGGATTGACAGATTGATAGCTCTATGGTAGATTAAACTGGCGAAACCGCTGGGAGGGTTCACCACTGATGAGCCAGGCCCTCCCTTTAATTTTTCCGTTGCAGTAAGGGCAGTAGAAATTGTAATATTTTAAAAAGAATATTACGCGTCTAAAATAGTTTTGTAATTTGATAGGACGGGAGCTGTACTGGAACCCGGCCCGGACACCGGAAGGATTGACAGATTGATAGCTCTTTCTTGATTCGGTGGGTGGTGATGCATGGCCGTTCTTAGTTGGTAGAGCCAGGTCTGGTTAATTCCGATAATGAACGAAACTCTAGCTTACTAAATAGACCCACGGTCCTTTTTACCGTGAGCTGGTCTTCTTAGAGGTACAGGCGACTTTTAGCCGCACGAAACAGAGCCAGGTCTGTGATGCCCTTAGATGTCTGTACAGACTCGTTGTCGAAGATCTCTTTGTCTCGGCCTTTAACGCCATCTATCGGAATAAATATTAACTGAACTTTGATTATTATATTTACAGAATTTGTCGAATATACTTTTTCTTGAATTAAAACAAAAAAAAATCAACTACTTACGTGTTTCGGTTTATTGGCCTTTGTCAGCGTAGTGCAAGTTGTATGTATTCGATCCATTTCTGGTTCAAAAATATTTTTATGAATTCAAATATGAAAAAGAGAAAAGCCAAAGTTTTTTACTGAGTTAATCAACATAATACCTTGTTTTAATGTATATTTAATGGTTGAAGTGTTTCTTTTGATACATGAATAACATATCTTCCAGCAACTTTACACATATCCTCTATATAATCTATTAAAAGAAAAAATATGAAAAATTTATATTAATAATTTACAAAGTATATTAGTTTTAATTTTTAAATTGTAAAATTAATTAATTATGTTAATTCAATATTAGCGTTGAGTTTCCCCCTAGTGAGTTTTATTCTAATTACATTACCATGCAGCCGAACAAATTAAAATCGCCATTTTGTTACAAAAAAATATCGTCTGATATTTATTTATAATATTTCAATCATTTTAACTGAAATATAAAAGTATTAATTTCCATTTAATAAAATGATATAACCATTTATAAGTTTTATAAAAATATAATATCATTTTCTTTTATATAAAAGATCATCGCAGCTAAATTTTGCTTATGGAAGAACGCCATCTATCGGAATATAAATATCAATTAAACTTTGATTTTTTATATTTCCTAAATTTTTGTGGAATATACTGTTTTTAAATTAACAAGAAAAGTCAACTATGTAGCGATTTAAAAAATGAAAGAAGACGATTAAAGAAACTTGTCTTCTTTCATTTTTTAAATCGCTACATATTTTACTAAGAAGAATCTTCTATATCTAATTTTAAAAGTCAACTACTTACGTGTTTCGAGGTATTGGCCTTTGTCAGCGTAGTGTAAGTTGTATGTAAATCGATTCATTTCTAGTTCAAAAATAATTTTATAAATTCAAATATATGAAAAAGAGAAAAGCCAAAATGTACATATTTATACGACGAACTCAAATGTAAATTTCCATTCATGATAAAATTGTGAAAAACGTTTTAAAATTACAAAATATTTTCTCACAATGAGTTTATTTTTATTTAAAAAACGCTAGCTTTCAAGTGATAATCGCTCTTCAACTGTCTTAATTTAAAGAAATCGACTATCTCTTAAAAGAAATATTTACAAATACAAACGCGCGCAGCGTGGATATTTATAAATATTTCTTGTAAGATATAGTCGATATTTTATTAAGCCCGTTGAAGAGAGATATCACTTGAAAGCTAGCGTTTTTTTTTTTATATAAAAAGAAACTCATTGTGAGGAAATATTTTGTAATTTTAACAAATGAAAATTGTTAAATCCTTAATTTTATATATATTCATTTTATTTCTTTGATATATAAATGGTATTTTTTAAAAAGAGCATATCCTGACCGCTTATATGAACATTTTTTATATGGCAGAGCGCCATCTAGTGGAACAAAAGTCAACTAAACGTTGATTTAACTTGTACCCTGATATTTGGCCAACCCATTTTCTTGATAAAATAAGAAAAGCCAACCATGAATGTATGTGAACAATTTTTTTTAATATAAATGTATGTGCTGCATTTGCGCGCCATCTGTTATCAAAATTTGAAACTATTATAGAGACACGTATGATTCTTTTTAAAAATAAACAATTTTACTGTTCTTACTGAAATGGAAAAATTAATGAGAGGGCCTGGCTCATCAGTGGTGAACCCTCCCAGCGGTTTCGCCAGTTTAATCTACCATGGTAGACAGTAGAAATTGTTTATTTTTAAAAAGAATCATACGCGTCTATAATAGTTTGGAATTTAGATAAATGTATGTGTTTATTCATTTATTTCTTTAAAAATTAAATTACTAATATTACATAGACAGAGTGCGTAATGTGTTATTGTTGGCTAAACAGGCTGTGTTGAATTTGTTGTCCTTCAAGTTGGAAGAGCTGTGCTCAAAACTGAAATATGTGTGAGATTTCAGCAATTAGACACCATACAGAGTAAACTTGGTGTATTGCTTGATAAAAGACGAAAGATTTTCAATAATAAAAGTTCCGATTAGATTCAATCAAGCTGATGTCTCACATTCCTCTATGATCCAAGCCAGAGCTGCTGCACCAACCATCCAATCTTTCAAGTCCAAAAGAAACAGCCTCCACTATACACCAGGTTGAGAGCTGACGAGGGCCAACAACCCGAAACGCGTTCGTGGTTAGCTTATTTTGATTTATCAAGGTGCTGGCCAAATATCAGGAAACAGGTTAAATCAACGTTTAGTTGGTTTTTACTCGACTTCATAGGCGCCATTTAAAATGACGTGTGAGCGGTTAGAATATATTTAGTTTTAATATATGTGTGTTTTGAAAATAGAGCAATCCATAAATAAATCTTTATTTATGGTGAAACCGCTGGGAGGGTTCACCACTGATGAGCCATTAATTTTTCCATTGCAGTAAGGGCAGTAGAGAAATTGTTTAATTTCAAAAAGAATCTTACGCCTTTAAAATAGTTTCGAATTTTGATAAATAAATCTTTAATTAAAAAGGCATATATTGGATCAAAATATCATTTATTTTACCAATATTTCAGTTGGCTGAATGCCAACCTTTATTAAGGTATTATAACATATGTTATATGATATGATATAATACCTTGATAAGGGTTGGCGTTCAGCCAACTGAAATATTGATAAAATAAATGATATTTTGATCCAATATATGCCTTTTTAATTAAAAATATATGTATGTACCAAAAAAGTACCTCTCCCTTTAATTGGGCATCATAACCAGGTATTGTCTTTTCTTGCTTATCCCTAATACACATGGTACAGACCATGATAATCATGGTGGGTAGAAGTAGGTGACTGCTTTTACTGTAAGTGCACCACATATCTACACATGTGAAAAGCAGTTTGATTTTGTACTTACAAATGTGCCAGAGCCCCGTACCATGCATTGTGCATTATCTCCTAGTAAAAAACTTGGCTATTAATGATAAAGAATAAGTCACAACACCAGTTTAGACAAATTCAGACAAAAAGTCAACAACCTGTATACCTTAGTTACATACTATGGCCCTCATCAGTACAGGGGTGACTTCGATTTCATAACATTTTATAAAATCGGTCAAATTTACCAAATAGATGTGTGTGTGTTGTGTGTGTGTTTAAGCTGTGGAACAATTAAAGGAAGAGGTGAAACTTTTGGAACATAAATATCATCCTCCCGTAACTTTATATTATATATATTGTCACGGTAAAGAAGACAAGTATTCCAAAAACTTAATTAAAAATAATTAATTAATTAATTAATTAAACTTATATATTGAAAAAATGTGTCAAAGGATTTTTCAAGTGAATTTTTCATAATGTGAGCGGTTAAAATATATTTATTTTATTTTTAATATATGCGTGTTTTGAAAATAGAGCAATCCATAAATAAATCTTTAATTAAAAAGACATATATTGGATCAAAATATCATTTATTTTACCAATATTTCAGTTGACTGAACGCCAACCTTTATCAAGTTATTATAACATATGTTATATGTTATAAAGGACTGCGGCGTATGATTATAAAACAACACTTAAAGTTTCACCGCATAAGTTTCTTTTCTGTGAAAAATCAATATTTATTTCAAAGAGAAATATTTACTATTTCTAACTTTTTTGGATGAAGTATGAAAGGGTGAAAATATGAAGAGTAATGGCGAACGGAAAAATAAAAGTGTCCAGGGGCGGGAATCGAACCCACAACGTTCCGCTTACCGGGCAGATGCCGAACGGAAAAATACGTCCAGGGTAGCCTAGTGGACATGGCATCTGCCCGGTAAGCGGAACGTTGTGGGTTCGATTCCCGCCCCTGGACACTTTTATTTTTCCGTTCGCCATTACTCTTCATATTTTCACCCTTTCATACTTCATCCAAAAAAGTTAGAAATAGTAAATATTTCTCTTTGAAATAAATATTGATTTTTCACAGAAAAGAAACTTATGCGGTGAAACTTTAAGTGTTGTTTTATATGTTATATGATATGTTTTTCGTTCAAAAGAAACACATGCGGGATGGACAAGCATGGTAAGGGGTGATGACTATGCAAATATTTACGCGATGATAAGCAACAGATTATTCAAAAATAATTAATCTGTGACAATATTATTCAATAAGACATTGTATTAATTACAAAAATCCAATATTTCGTTAGACTGTACGCCTATCGTCAGGGTCTTTCCTTATTTTGAAAATGTTTTGATTAACCACATGATGCCTTGACGCGACTGTATATATATAAAAGATTTACAAAAACACACTCTGTGAGAATAACATTTTAAATATTCTATATACAGTTACGAGCGTCATTCCTCATCTCCTAATCAATCAACTCTGTCACTGTTTGCTTTTTTTTTTTTGGAATGGCGCCCTCCTATTGGTTGGCTACGATCACGCCACCTTTGCCCCCCCCCCCCCCCCCCCCCCCCCATCATGCCTCCCCCACTCGCTTTTTCGTTTTTGTAACTATTGTGTTGGAGCGGGTCGCACCTTAAATAAATGCATATATTAGTTAATAACTAAATGGAATCCTCTCTTTCTTTTTCCCGGGTAAGAGACGCCTACGGAAGCCAACAGTACATACACAGATAAAGCACATAGGCTATAGTTATTAACTAATATATGCATTTATTTAAGGCGCCAATTTATAATTGTAACAAATAGTATTTGAATAAAAACATTCAATCGGGTAAAACACGGGCGTTGCCCGGGTCATTCGGCTAGTATACATACATGCACAACTTTATAATATAATGCGGCTTGTGATTGTAAAACGAAATTTCAAAAAGAATCATACGCGTCTATAATAGTTTCAAATATTCAACACATTTCCTATGTATAGAGACGGCGCGTTATTGCTTCATATTAAAAAACTTTCCACAAGTTTTGTCCATGAGTGAAATGTATTAAAAAGTAGCAATTAATGTAAATAATTATATTTAAATATTCTTTGTCAGGATTAGAATGACGAATCCTGTATGGGACTTTGATTCCAGTAAAAGGCTTGTTGTTGCTGTTGTATATAGTCACAGTGTAGAAAATACTATACTATACCTACTACATATATCTCTGTATTCTTAGTTCTCTTCTCTTACTCTGTAAACTGGCGAATCCTGTATAGGACGAGAGGTCCTCAATAAAGGCTTTTGTTGTATTAAAAAAGTAGCGTTATAAATAATTCACATTCTCAACGCTAGAGGGTGCTACGTTGATATTTAATTTAGTTTTTATTTGTGAATGGAGTGTTTTACTTTTCAACACATTTTTGAATCATTCTATATTTAAATACCATTTTATTTCCCAATATATTATCTATTTATATGTAAATACAAGGAAATTAATTTTTTATATGAACTGTTGTGTTGGGAGGTTGAAAATAAAATTTACGGCAGTAGACCGCCTGGTGAGATATTTGTCTAGTGTGGTATAAATACTAAATGGCTTCCGAGAAGCAATTTTTTTATATTCATCTCAAACTTTCGGCTATCACAGATAAATCTCGATATTTAACTAAAATTTATATCTTCTATTATTTACATGTTTTATATATTGTATTTGTGGTGGTGTTTGCGTGATGTGTTGGTGTGGCTTGTGGAAAGACCGCTGATAAAATTATAATTAATTTATTTGAAGCCAGAAATATATAAAGAGAAGTAACGGTTGTGAAGTAATGGCCGTTGGGAGCAGGCCTTGTTGTTATGACGCCAGTGGCCAGCAAAAGTGTCGGATGACACCCCGCGCGCATGCGTAGTGTGTTCTCCCAGCTTGTGCTTGCTGAAGCATAGTGGGGCCGCCACTTTATTGCCCGTAGTATGTGTATTGAAACTTTGTCGTGGTCGGTCATTTAGATCAGAGATTTTATTTTATATATTCATCTTTTATTAGATTATCCTGTTTTTCAAGACTACAGAATCAAAAATAATTTAATAGTAACAGATCCTAGTATTTCCAGTAAAGAAATGTATATTAAATTCAATACCTTTTGTAGATATATTTTAAATTATTTAACAACAAATATCTTTTAAGAAACTGATAATTTATATTATGCTTATTGTACATATTGCCAGACTCCCGGCTCTCCTGGCCTCACCTGGCGATGATCCCCTGGCCACCCATCCCCAGGCCCTTCCAACTGTGCTTTATCTATATTCCGCTTTATGCGTCCATTGGGGCTCAAAAATCATTCATTCTTGTTAGCAGGCCCGTAAATAAAGATATTTCCTCCTTTCCTGTTGGCCGGCTCAAATCCTTTTTTTAAATATGTAAATGTAAATAAAGATATTTTCTCTCCTTTGGTCGAGAATAAATACATTTCTGTATAAAGCAAAAATACGCCATATATATATATAACAAATGAAAACATTAAAAGACGTGAAATGTTTCTTTTCACAACATATATTTCTACTGAATTTATACTGAAGATAGATGTTTTCTGGCCTGCATTCATATTTATATGAATAATAGACATTTCGGCCAGTTAGAGTTTTTTATTTTCTCAACGTTTCAACAAAAATATTTTGTCTTCATCAGGAGAAGTAAAAATGCTTTATTTTTATTTACTTCTTCTGACGAAGACAAAATATTTTTGTCGAAACGTTGAGAAAAATAAAAAAAACTCTAACTGGCCGATGTTTCTATTTTTCATAGAAATATGAATTTATACTGTCCTTACTGCGATGAAAAAATATAAAGAAGTGGTCTGGTAGATTAAATTGGCGAAACCGCTGGAAGGGTTCACCACTGATGAGCTAAGCCCTCATAATATATTTTTTTCATCGCAGTAAGGAGAATAGAAGTTTGATTTATTTGTGAAAGAAACACTCGCGTCTTAATGTTTTCATTTGTTATTTCTGTATCGATGCAAAGAATGATCACTTCTCTTTCTCTAGTCAAAATAAACATTAAACTAAGCGCCATCTATTGACCGTATCTGCAAACTAACGGACTCGGGTCGGTGACAACAACAAAAGTTTTAGTAAACACAGAGTGCCGATTTGGAGATAATAATTTCGAGTAAAATTAGCCAATTAGTGTTTTCGTTTTACAATCATCAGCCGCGTTATATTGTATTTTAAATGTTACTTTAAATATAAGTTATGAACGGAAAATACGTCCAGGGTAGCCGAGTGGACAAGGCACCTGCCCGGTAAGCAGAAGGGTGTGGGTTCGATTCCCGCCCCTGGACACTTTTTATTTTTCCGTTCTCCATTACTCTTCATGTTTCACCTTTCCATACCTCATCCTCAAAGTTAGAAATGTCGCTATTTCTCTTTGAAAATAAATTTCGATTTTTAAAAAAAGAAACATTCGCGGTATAATTTTAATTTTCGTTTTACAATCATCAGCCGCGTTATATTGTATTTTTTAGTGTTGAGATAGCCAATCAGCAAATATATTTCTTAGCTCAGTGGTTGGATTTAGATAGTAGATTGAGATAATAAATAAACAGATCCCTGGGTTTAAATTTAAGAATCATCACTGTTTGTTTTTCAATTAAAATATACTTCGGCCAGTAAATCTTTTTTATTGTCTCGACGTTTTGACCAAAATCTTTTTTCCTCCTCAGGAGCGAACAAAAACATAAAAAATTTGGCAAAGCGTTAAAAATTATTCTAAGGCTGTAAGGGCGTTCTCACTTTTTATTCGCTCCTGACGAGGACAAAAGATTTTTGTCGAAACGACGAAATAATAAAAAGATTTACTGGCTGAAGTGTCTTTAATTGTAAGAACTATAAATGCTGGCCAGGCAGCCTCTATTTTTACGATAATCAATGTTTGTGATATGCTATTTGTACGTTCATAAACAAATTTTATTTCACGATTGTATTTAATCTTTTGTATGTACATTAGCACCTCGGTTTGCGAACATAATACGTTGAAGAGAGATGTTCGCAATTCAAAAATTTAGTAGTAAAATTCTTTAGCAAACAGCAAGAATATGAGACGGTTTTTCATGGGCTTATAATGGGCATTGGATTCACTTCAGTTGTAATATAGGTACAAGTATTATAAAATTCAAAACTATTTTAAACGCGTAAGATTCTTTTTGATATTAAACAATTTCTACTGCCCTTACTGCAATGGAAAAATTAATGAGAGGGCCTGGCTCATCAGTGGTGAACCCTCTAAGCGGTTTTGCCAGTTTAATTTCAATTGTTTAATATCAAAACGAATCTTACGCCTTTAAAATAGTTTTGAATTTTGATAACAGATGGCGCGCTAGTGCAACAAGTATTATAGGTACTAATATAGGTATTAATATAGGTACTTGTATTTCAAGACATCTTTTTCCAAGAAATTTTGTTTTATCACTGTTGACCATCTCGAGTTGCTCGTAAGGCGACACTTCACTCGTATTTTGAAGTAAACATTATTCAAAATCCATTATCTCAGGTTTACAGATTTCGATCAATTATAAAAAGGTATAAGACGCCGCAACTGTTTTTTTATTGTTTGTATAAAGTAGCTTTCGGACAAGTCCTTCCTCAGAAAACTAAAAAGTTTTATAATACAATATAATGCGGCTTATGATCGTAGAACGACATTTGAAAATTATCCCGTATGTGTTTCTTTTGAATGAAAAATCGAACTTTTAAGGAGAAATAACAATTATTTCTAACCTTAGCGATGAAGTATGAAGGGATGAATTGTGAAGAGTTCCCATCTCTGGACACTTTTATTTTTCCGTTTACCCTTACTCTTCATAATTCATCCTTTCATACTTCATCCTTAAGGTTAGAAATAATCGTTATTTCTCCTTAAAATAAATTTTGATTTTTCGTTCAAAAGAAACACATGCGGGATAGTTTTCAAATGTCGTTCTACAATCATAAGCCGCATTATATTGTATTATAAAACCTTTTAGTTTTCTGAAGAAGAGCTTGTCCGAAAGCTACTCTAATCAAGTAATAAAAAACAGTTGCAGCGTCTTATACCTTTTTTTGTAATTTGTCGAAATTTAATTCGTACTTCAAGTTACACGTATTCCGAGGTTCCAGTGTAGTATTGAAATTCTGTGTGTAACACACATAGGATGATGACGCTAATTAATAATTCTCTTTATAATGGTTAAAAACTTCGAAAAGGTTAGGGCTAGCTGATATTCTTTTTGGAAAAAGTTGCATATTCTCCCGTCATATTGTAGCGAAATATTTATTATTTTATGGACAGATAATTAATTTTGATATACACCTATCCCCCGATTTACACGGTAGATACGTTCCTGAGAAAAAGGTGTAAATCGGGGGATAGGTGTACACAGAAATAAAAATAAAATTCATTGACAGGTTAAAATATGTAGTCAGCACATAAGCTCAGGATTCCTCGTGAGATGTGTACACAGCGCATGTGTTCAATCACAGTAGCATTTAGTATAGTGCGATAAAAACAAAAAAAAAACTTATTTGGAAAACCGTGTGAAAGCGAAAACGTGTAAAACAAGTACCGTGTAAATCGGGGGATAGGTGTATTACCTCGAAATACAAATACTGAATATTTACTATATATATGTTATGATTATTTTGTTTTGTTGTTGAAAAAGATAGAGAATTGGAGGTGCAGTCGTGAAAAAATAAAGATAATTATTTACACATCAAGTAGTTTTTATTTTTAATTACTAGAAGGAAATTACACATAATATTATTTTTCACAGTAATATAGAATTTATAAAATGAATTCTATATTTTTAATTTTAAAAAATGGGTAGGTTAACTATACATATTTACAATAATATTCAAAGTATTCTAAATCTATGGTCAAAAATAAAAGAATAGTCAATGATGAAAATAAAATACATGTTTTTTTTTAAATAAAATATTTGCATTTTAGATTATAATATATATATATGTGGCGACCGACCACATCGCCGGGGGAGACCCGGCGGGATGAATGGTCCTGGCGAGAGAGGTGGTCTCGGCGAGAAAGGTGGTACCAGCATAAGAGGCGGTGCCGGCATGAGAGGCGCCTCCGGCACGAAAGGCGGTACCGCTATAAAAAGCGGAGTCGGCATAAGAGGCTGAGTCAGCAGGAGAGGTGCCTCCGGCGTGAGAAGCGGTTCCTGCGTGAGAAGCGGTACCGGCGAAGGGGGCGGCTCCGGCGAGAGGGACGGCTCCGGAGAAAGGGGCGGCTCCGGCGGGAGAGGCGATCCCGGCGAGAAGGACGGCTCCGGCGAGGGGGCGACTCCGGCGAGAGGGGCGTCTCCAGCGAGAAAGATTGGCTCCTGCGAGAGGGGCGGCTCCAGCGAGGAAGATTGGCTCCTGCGAGAAAGGCGATTCCAGCGAGATGGGCAGTTCCAGCAAGAGAAGCGGCACCAGCGAGAAGCGTGACATCGGGGCGACGGAAGCGATGAGGCCGGATCGGGACGATCCGCCCTGAGGGGGAGGCAGTGTTACGTGTAAGGCCTCTAAACGGTTGCAATCTCCGCCAATAGATGGCGCTTTCGCCGGATTCCCTTGCTGGCTGATGTGGGAGTCGCCGACTGCTGTGGTCCCGTTTCCTGGGGAGGTTGGATGTAAATACGCTTTTGTGTTGGCCCCAGGATGTAGGGTCATGTGAATACACATTGTCTGTTGTTTTATTTAGATTTAATGTTAGTAATAGATGACAATAAAAGGTATGCTTCAAGTCTACGTGCCGCCTCCTGTCGTTACTCTCGCCACTGCCATCATTGCCAGACAACTACTGCTGCTGCTACTACTCTTCTGGTAAGTCTCTACCAGTGGTAAGGCCGAGAGATACTGCCAGAGGAAGGGAGTTTCCACTGGAGAGGTGGAGCTCAGGACGTCTTTGGGTGGCCTGCGGGGAAAAGCCGCAGGGAAGAGCAACGGGAGCCTAAGTAGGTGAAGCACGAAGGGAAGAAGCGCGTTGTCGCAAAGAACCAGTAGGGTAAACACGCAACAATATATTGGGAGGGCTTAGCTCATCATTGGCGAAACCGCTGGGAAGGTTCACTACTGATTAGCAAAGCCCTCCCAATATTTTATCATCTCAGTAAGGACAGTAGAAGTTTGAATCATTTGTGAAAAGAAACATTCGTGCCTTAATCTCTTCATTTGTTATATATATGAGCTATATTGTCGCGCGCGCTTATATTTTAACAATATAATATTATATATAATATATGTTATGATTTAAGACCATGGAATTGTTGTAAATAATCCATATATCTACTACCACATATTTCACCACGTGACTGTATATAACTTGTTATTTACTGCAAATAGAAAGCCTCAACTAACATCAATCTGTACCGCGTAAGACTCTAATAAAGTATAGCCCATGTACAGATAGAAGGAATGGAGAATAACAGGAGAAAATTAAGGTTAAAACTAATCAGGCTTAGGTGAGAATAAGAAGGTAGGCCTATCGAGCCCAGTCCAAGTTTTACGAGGTCGTGGCCCTCCTGGATGATGTAACTTTCCCTCCTGTTTACGTCAGAAAAGGGCAGTGACCTGCTTGGACCCAGTGGAGCTATAAAAGGAGGACCCAAGCCTCAGTTAGTTAGTCAGTCTTTTGTTTCAGTCTTTGTTTCAGTCCCCAGCCGCGTAGGCCGCTCCTATAGAGGTAATCGATCCTTTCCTGCTAGAAACCTCCTCGTCCCATTCCTTCTTGACGTTCAGACGCTTCTTAGTGGAATCTCTGTTTGTTTATTTCACCTTTGGCCCAGCTGTGTCGCCTTCCACCACGACTGCACGGTAGAGGTGGCATCGAGGTTCGTCTAGAATCAGGTAACACTGATCCCAGAGGTACCAAGATATCACATATATATGGTAATTTAAACCAACAACCCTATATTGTATAACTACTTATAACAAGATTGTCATGTTGTATATAGAAACACATCTATAAATAATTATACGCATGATTAATCTGTGTCATTGCATCACCATATGTAATGTACTCTGTACAAATTGAAGACAAATAAATAAAACTATGTAATAGATTAAGAGCTGAGTTAAAGCAAGATTAATAAGTTCAAAAAACGTCTAAAATCGAGAGAGAAATCCAACAACCCTGAAAAGGAATTCAGCAGTCGTTGCCATCAAGGTCAAAGGGTGCAGACGTTCAAAGTTCACATTCTCAGACATCTCCAACCCCCCTCCTCGGGAATGGTATATAAACACCTCGGTTTTAGCCGACGATAGTTAGTCCGCAGTTAGTCTCTTCACCGTCGGCGCAAGCCCTTGTCGCTTGTAGCCAGGTCCACATCATCGCCATGTAAAACAGTAAGAACTCTATATCTCCATCTTGCTTAGCTCAACTCCTATCTGTTCATGGAACTTTCTTACTACAACTGTGTCTCTTCGTTTTGTGTGTGTGTGAACATTCCCAAGCTTTCCGCTCTGCCTCGACCACGACTGCCTGTACTCTGTGAAAACTGTTAAAGGTCTTCCAAAGTGCAGAGAGGTACTGGAAAACTCTCCACGCCCTGACTGTCCCTCTCGGCTACTACAGGTTTGACCACCGGTTACCACAGCCTATAGCGAGAGTCGACAGGATTCTACAAGAGGCTACCAGACCTCAACATATTACAGAGAGTCGACAGGATAACCCAAACGAAGGACACCACAGTGAAGAAGGTAAGAAGCCTGTCCAGATAGAAAAGAGAGAAAGAGCCAAGATGGAGGAACAACCCGCCAGTCCAACGAAACGATCAAGCAATCTCCCCGCCAACAAGAGACTATATATCAGGAGCAAGCTGTCAACACTTCAACGACACAGCCGAAAATCCCGCAAAATAAGCCGGTGAGACTTTCCCCCCTTCGGCCTTGCAACGCAACCATCTTCCAGGCAACATGCCGCCGTCACTAAACAGAAGTTACAAGCTTCTACAAGCTCTACTTGGAGCGTCTTCCACGTCATCAGTAGGACGACAACCAAAGACCAAGTATCCTGACTGAACAATCCTCAAAACTGTGAGTTTTTAAAAACTTTCTCCTCATGCTCACAACTTGATTCTCCATAAATTTAATGTTTATTTTCACTGTAATCATTTTAAATCAATTTTTACCATTTTTATATCATTTCAATTCAAATTTAAAATATTTTACACCCTCATTTATCAATTTTTACTTTATTTTAAGCAACTTATAAATTTTAATTCATTACTTTCAATTTTACATTTTTAGAAAAATCATTATTTTTTTTTAAATTACTCGAATCATAATTCTAAACTTATTTGTGTGTTTTTCTTAATATCTTATTTTTATACCAAAACACCAATTTTTTAATCAAATGCTCAAAACTTTGCAAAAATCATTTTTATGTTCAATATTTTATATAAACGCCCCATTCAATTTATAAGTCACTATAACGCCATTACCCCTTTTACAAGGATAATATTTGCACTACCATAATCAACGATTTAAAAAATATATTCAAATTTTAATAAACATAGGTGAAACGCATTTTTTTTTAATTGCAAAAAATCGAAAGATACAATATCTTCAAAATCACAACTAAAAAAGTAACTATCTTTCCTAAAAAAAGTTAAAAATAAAAATCCCATCAACTACCACGTCAGTAGCTAAATTAAGTCACAGTCTTCCAAAACTATTACAATCATTAAATCCCAACATAGCTACACTCCCCCGTCCTTTCCTTTTACATGCATAATTATTAATTATTCACACATCTCTCTCAATAAACTACAACACACTTCCTATCACTTTCTACAATTGGCCACCATCTATTAGCGCGCGACTTAGCAACAAATCGAATTCGAGCAACACAAGCTCCGTCGCCACTAAACGTGCCACATTCACTAACAACCAAGATATCTCGATGTGTTTTGTACAACCACCACTCATGACTAGTAAATTTGTTGTTCATGATGAAACAGGTTAGATTTTGTACCAACAACGACTTCACGTGACACCTTTCCATTCAATTCACTTCACTAGTGTCACAAAGCGAAACACAACAATTTTTCTCACTTAACAGGCCAAAGACGCCTTCATGCCTGTGACACATTTCATCCCAAAGCGTGGCTACGTCGAAAGTCGCACTTTTACCCACATCTAAACCTGACATCATTGAATAACATTTTTTTTTTCCGCAACAATGGCGATACACAGCACTTACGAAAACCGAGAAAACTACCTCTTTCAAATACACCATAAAACTACCAACAAGCTTTCACCACTCTCAAAGGGAGTTTAACCAGTAAACCAGTACCCTAACGTACATTCAAACTCTCAAAACTGTACTACAACAAGGATTTCCAAAATGTCTGTTATCTGACAGAGCGCCCGCTTTTACCTCAGAAAAATTTCACAAATTTCTAATAACACACCCCATTCTGTTACAAGTTTTCCACCCACCTATTTAATGTTCAATGTTATACCCCCAAATCTGATAACTCATCCTAATCCATACCCCGAAATAACCAGACTAGATGAGAAAGAATGTAAAGAACGTGCGACGCAGACTTCCCCCATATCGCCCCTTTAAAAACAATACATCGCACCCCGGTCGTAAGAATGGACACCTAAATCTATCGCCACTCTTCCCCCCAGAGGCCCCCAGTCCTTCCATCCCCATGTCCCGCATTCCTTTTAATTCCACACATTTTTCTACAGTCGATATCTTAACCCAACTTTTAAACATTTAGATATTTGAATTTGAACAAGACCTACCTTAAATTGAACATTTTGATATTTCAATCCTGTGTAAATCTCTATTTTTTTTCTACATATCAAACATTTTACATGTTAAATTGAGATCACAATCTTTACTTATATTCTGTTTTTTTGTATAAAATATTTTATTTTTTATTTTTTTATTTTTTGCCTTTCAATTATATAATCACTAGCTTTTAATCCAACATTATATATGAAATAATCAATTTTATTTTTCATAATATTATTTTAGTATTACAAAAGATATATTTGTTGTCAAAAATCACTTTAATTCTTCATTATTATTACTTTTATATATTGATTGTTTGATTTTATCCACTTAAACTTTATTCAACCACAATGATATTGCTATATTTTTATTCATTTTATATTTGTTTTTATACCTTTATATAAAATGACTATGTTATCATTAACTTTCGGGCATACAACAATCTATTTATCTAACCACTTCAGTGTACTTTACACTACTATCTTCTTAGTCATTGCTTCACATCAACGTAGAAAAACGATAGTACTGCTTGACAATTTTTTGATTTCATAATTTCAACAAACTATTTGATCAAAGTTCCCCAGAATTAAAAATCCCAACTTCTGGCCTTGAACACGTTTCAAAAGTTTACTACAATCATCCCTAGAGCATAATCACCCACGCAAACACAAAGCGTCCACAACTCAATTTTTTAGCTCTAGCGGACCACAATCAACCTTTGATTTTAAGTCAAGTCAGATCACCTACTGTCGCTACAACAATTCTACTTAACGCATGACTCCATTTCACCCCTTTCAATCATATTAACAACTTGTTCTTCAACAACTTTTCAACGCAATAACCCTACAATTGTGACAAAGCACTGTAACCCTTATACAGGATCACAGGTGAAACATTGCCTCGGAAGACGCACAAGTCTATATCCTCGCTTTGCACCTGGACCTAAGTATTTGATTATCTGTGTAATACTTACAATTGCATATTCCTTAACCACTAACCCTTTCCAACGCCCGCCAACAATCTCTTAAAACATCATCATTATTTTTTATCAAACAAAGGTTTTATCTTAATTTCTCTTTTATATGAATATCATAACTTTTAAATTAAACATAAGTTGTATTTTTTATAATTTGCAGATATATCCAAACAAAACATCTTGTTATAGCCCTTTTTAACCCTCACAGTTTAAATTAATTAAAATAAATTTTAATTACTTACCTGTGTTAGAGAGGCTTTACCCGTTTAAACCCGGATAAACCCTTTCACTCCCGGGGCTCATCTATGGTAATTTAAACCAACAACCCTATATTGTATAACTACTTATAACAAGATTGTCATGTTGTATATAGAAACACATCTATAAATAATTATACGCATGATTAATCTGTGTCATTGCATCACCATATGTAATGTACTTTGTACAAATTGAAGACAAATAAATAAAACTATGTAATAGATTAAGAGCTGAGTTAAAGCAAGATTAATAAGTTCAAAAAACGTCTAAAATCGAGAGAGAAATCCAACAACCCTGAAAAGGAATTCAGCAGTCGTTGCCATCAAGGTCAAAGGGTGCAGACGTTCAAAGTTCACATTCTCAGACATCTCCAACCCCCCTCCTCGGGAATGGTATATAAACACCTCGGTTTTAGCCGACGATAGTTAGTCCGCAGTTAGTCTCTTCACCGTCGGCGCAAGCCCTTGTCGCTTGTAGCCAGGTCCACATCATCGCCATGTAAAACAGTAAGAACTCTATATCTCCATCTTGCTTAGCTCAACTCCTATCTGTTCATGGAACTTTCTTACTACAACTGTGTCTCTTCGTTTTGTGTGTGTGTGAACATTCCCAAGCTTTCCGCTCTGCCTCGACCACGACTGCCTGTACTCTGTGAAAACTGTTAAAGGTCTTCCAAAGTGCAGAGAGGTACTGGAAAACTCTCCACGCCCTGACTGTCCCTCTCGGCTACTACAGGTTTGACCACCGGTTACCACATATATTAATATTCTAATAATTTTAAATCCACAGATTATTATTCTGTGATATATTGTATATATCATAATATATAACTTATCATCATCATTCTGCTGTTGTTGACTTGTAATTCTTTGAATTTGCATCTAATACGTTGTAATATAATAAAGCCTGAAATGTATTTCGACTTTTAAATCAACCTAAATACACCACATATCTAATTCAAGTTTTTTAAGATTGTAAATCTATATCCTGGGCCTGAAGCACCGGGTGTTGCCCGCTCTACCCTACCTACCTGTGGTCTGCGGGTTCTTGGCGACTTAAGGCTCCCTCAAGGTGGAGTACACGACTCTGCTGTGTCGCTCATTGCCATGTTCACTGTGACCACCTGGACTCACGTAACTTGGAGTATATTCTCTCAACGCCCGCAGCGAGTTCCAGGAGAGGACCTTGGGAACTGAGTATCACCGTTAATAATTAATTGTTTAGATAATTAAAAAATTTGAATTATAGATATTTAATCTAATTGTAAGTTTGCATCATTAGAATAAACCAATACCTCGCTTTGCGTCGTTTCGTTTTGCGTTTTTTTTTTTTTTTTCGAAGTTGCGTCGCTGCTTATTTTTTACTGATTTTCACTGTGCGTCGTTAGATTTTCGAATTTGCGTTGTTTTGGATTCAAAAATTATTTATTTATTATGTTACGATGTACTAGAGCGCCATCTGTTATCAAATTATAAAACTATTTTAGAGGCGTAATATTACGCCTCTAAAATAGTTTTATAATTATTTATTTATTATTATTTTTTCCCCTAAAATATGGCAACACCTTTGTTTTTGATTGCTCCAATTTATTTTCACTTTGCGTCGTTTCAATTTGCGTCGTGTTTTTTTGGAACGTAACCCCGACGCAAAGCGAGGTATGGGTATATTTCGAATATAATTTCTTTACGGTATACATATGGCTTATAATACACGTGTTTATCCCTGACTTCACCAGGGTGGTAATCCAGTGTTAAGTTTTTTTAACTATTTCTCTAGCTTTCGGGACTATGATTTCCTTTAACAGTAGAACTAGAAGTAGGACTTCTAGAAGTAGGACTATATGCCCTATATATAGTGCTGAACTGCGTGCTTCCTTCAAAATACAGCGCGCTTACGTCACAGGACGACGTGGCATTCAGGAGCTTCCTGCCACTAGAGGCGCTGTACATTTCCCTTCACTTCCTGTTATGTCTTCCCTTGTTTTGCTGCTTGCATATCCTCGTGATATATTAAAACTTATATATATTTCAATCTATTCTCCATCTGATTGAACCACCGATCCAACATATAGTTAGACTTCTAGTTCTCCTTTTGACGGACATCTTAGCCCCAAAGCTAGAGAAATAAAAATAGTAAAAGAAACAACCCTGTGTCCAGTTCCAAAATATCTTTATTAGGTACCGCTCAAAAAAGAGCAACCTAGCAATGGAAGATAAACTGTACAAGAACCTTTACTCAGAACCTGTCGAGAGAGAGAGATTGTACAAGAAGCTGTACAAGGGACGGGAGCTGTACGGGAACCCGGCCCGGACACCGGAAGGATTGACAGATTGATAGCTCTATGGTAGATTAAACTGGCGAAACCGCTGGGAGGGTTCACCACTGATGAGCCAGGCCCTCCCTTTAATTTTTCCGTTGCAGTAAGGGCAGTAGAAATTGTATTATTTTAAAAGAATATTACGCGTCTAAAATAGTTTTGTAATTTGATAGGACGGGAGCTGTACTGGAACCCGGCCCGGACACCAGAAGGATTGACAGATTGATAGCTCTTTCTTGATTCGGTGGGTGATGGTTTATGGCCGTTCTTAGTTGGTGGAGCCAGGTCTGGTTAATTCCGATAACGAACGAAACTCTAGCTTACTAAATAGACCCACGGTCCTTTTTACCGTGAGCTGGTCTTCTTAGAGGTACAGGCGACTTTTAGCCGCACGAAACAGAACCAGGTCTGTGATGCCCTTAGATGTCTGGACAGACTCGTTGTCGAAGATATCTTTGTCTGGGCCTTTAACGCCATCTATCGGAATAAATATTAACTGAACTTTGATTATTATATTTACAGAATTTGTCGAATATACTTTTTCTTGAATTAAAACAAGAAAAGTCAACTACTTACGTGTTTCGGTTTATTGGCCTTTGTCAGCGTAGTGCAAGTTGTATGTATTCGATCCATTTCTGGTTCAAAAATATTTTTATGAATTCAAATATGAAAAAGAGAAAAGCCAAAGTTTTTTACTGAGTTAATCAACATAATACCTTGTTCTAATGTATATTTAAAGGTAGAAGTGTTTCTCTGTACATGAATATCATATCTTCCCGTAACTTTACATATCTCTATATATATAAAAATGAATGTTTGTATGTCTGTCTGTATGTCCGGTATACAAATTCGCAGTAGTTCACTAATTCAAACCAAAATTTCCATACATAGGTTAAAAAATACGGGGAAGACGATAGGCTATTTTAAAAAATATATAAATCAATTATTAAAACTATATATTTTTATTCAGAAAATGATGATGACGATATTGCTGTATCATGTTTGATTATCAGATACAAAATTATATCGGGAAAAATTCCAAAAAGCAGAGACCACGGGTGAAACCAGTTCATTTTTTGTACGCAGGAACAAAATTCTAACAGAAAAACATTCATTCGAGGAGAAAACAAAAGCTATATCATCTTTCTATAAAAATATAGCTTCTCAGACACAAAGTTTGGAGCGGGACGTTTCACAAGAGTGACATCCACGGCTCCAATTTATAATTGTAACAAATAGTATTTGAATAAAAACATTCAATCGGGTAAAACCCGGGCGTTGCCCGGGTCATTCGGCTAGTCTTCTATATAATCTATTAAAAGAAAAAATATGAAAAAGTTATATTAATAATTTACAAAGTATATTAGTTTTAATTTTTAAATTGTAAAATTAATTAATTATGCTAATTCAATATTAGCGCTGAGTTTCCCCCTAGTGAGTTTTATTCTAATTACATTACCATGCAGCCGAACAAATTAAAATCGCCATTTTGTTATAAAAAAATATCGTCTTATAATTATTTATAATATTTCCATCATTTTCAATAAAATATAAAAGAATTAATTTCCATTTAATAAAATGATATCTCTATTTATAAATTTGAAAAAAGATAATATCGTTTTCTTTTATATAAAAGATCATCTTCTGATTACTCAAGCTAAATTTTGCTTATGGAAGAACGCCATCTATCGGAATAAATATCAATTAAACTTTGATTTTTATATTTCCTAAATTTGTCGAATATACAACAACAACAACAACAACAAAACAGCTTTATTAGGGCATCTTGCCCTGTACAGATTCGCCTTTGAATTACTGACAATATTCAACACAAGAGAAAAAGGAGAGATGGAGTATTTACAATTAAAGTATGGCAAATATTTTTATTGTGCCCTTGTTCTTCTCTCTTCCACGAGTGCAATTTTATTTACAACCGATTTTTGGTAGTTGAACAGTTCTATTGCCCAACTTTTCTTATCTGAAACAGTTTTTATTGTCTTTAATGAGTTCAAATGTGGTCTAGGAAGACTTTTCAGGATCTTTTTTCTCTCACCTTCCAGATCTCCGCACTCGGCAGTAAAATGGTATATCTCATCGGTTATCTGACCTCCGCATAACTTACAGTACAAATCTTCTTTCTTAATTACGTAGATATGATTTTCTTTGATCAATGTTGATATTATCCTGATCTGTGCAATAAAACTCACTAAAGCTGAGGACAGATTGCATGAAAAATAATGTTCTGGAATGAATGAATCATAAAGTAACCTATAGTTTGAGTATGTTTTCGTAAGAGATAATTTTGCCAGATCTTGCTGCAATAGCTGTTCAATTTTTATTTTTAGTATATTCGGTAGTTCGATCTGTATGTCATCATAATTTAACCTAAGGTTTAGCCGTGTGAGTCCACAATGATTGATGATATCCATGATATTTTTACAGAATCCTATAGGTTTTTTTGTCATTAAGGAAATTTCCTTCAATCTATTCCAGCATAGCTTAGGTAGTCTATTTTCTTCCATTTCCTGTAATCTAATGAAATATTTCATAATTAGTTTGATCGTTGTAAAAGTCAGAGATAATCTGCCTGTTTCCAACCTTACAATATACCCCGGTATATATCTTGGCAGATTCAGAAAGTTTTTGATAAACGTATTCTGTATTTGGTCTATAATATCGGTATTGTCCCAAGCCCACACAGAGGGGCCGCATAGAGTAGTATTGATTTAATAACTGAGTCAAATAAATTCAGTGCAACTTTTAATGAATTAATTTTTTCCCTTTTTATCAGTCTAATAGTTGCATTTATTGCCGTATTTGCTTTGGCTTTATAAAAGAGGGCTACCTTTTTGCTATTATTAGTGGTAGTGAATGGAAATCCCAAATACATAATATTGGACGCAACAGTCAGTGGGATGTCCCCCCAGTACCAGTTTTCGTGTCTTGCCGGTCTTCCTCCATTTCTAAATACCATCACCTTGGACTTATTTTAATTTAAAACTAATTTGTTATTGTCCAGATAAGACTTTAGTAAATTGATTTTAGTTTGTAGGTTAATTTTAGATTCTCCAATTATGGCTATGTCATCCGCATACATAAGTAGGTGTAAAACGCCAAAATCAGGGAGATGAAATCCTGTAAGTGCTGAGTTATTATAAAGTTCTATTAGGTCGGCCATATATAATATAAATAAAAGTGGGGAAAGTGATTCTCCCTGCAACACTCCAGAATTAATTTTCACATTACTTGAATATTGCCCTTTCCATCGGATAGTAATCTTAGCTTCTTGGTAAAAGTTTTTTATCAGCGTTACAAATTTATTGCTAATGCCCATTTTATGCAATTTTTGCCAAAGTAAATCACGTGGTACTGTGTCGAAAGCCTTAGTCAAATCGACGACGAAGACATATAGCTTGCCTCGTTTTCTTCTCAAAGATAATTGGATGAGTGAATTCAGTAGTAGTATGTGGTCAGTGCATGATCTGTTCTTACGGAAACCTGCTTGATTTTCTAAAATAATCTCTCTTTTTTCTATCCAGTTGTTTAATCTGTTTCTTAGTATTGTAGTGAATAATTTAGATATATTACTGCAGAGGGCAATCCCTCTATAATTTGTCGGGTTGTTCTTATCACCGCTTTTATATATGGGGTGTACTATTGAGTTCGTCCAGAGTTGCGGGTATTTTTCTGTGGACATTATTTTGTTGAATAGGTTTTTCAGTTTAGTTAAAGTCGGTGTCGGTAAATTCTTTAGCAACTCATTTGGTATACCATCGAGTCCCACTGCTTTGCCATTCGCTAGTTTTTTTACTACATCATAAATCTCTTCGAGGGTTATTTCCGCGTCTAAATCTGGATCTTTCCAACCAATCATCTAGTTTAACGTAAAAGTAGCTTCATTATTTTCTTTGCTCAGTAAATTTTTAAAAAATGAAAACCATTCTTTTATATCAATCTCTCCTTGTATTATTGGTTTTTTTCTAAAGGCTGCAATGGCATTCCAGAAGGATTTGGGATCTTTGGCGTTTTTTATCATTTCATTCTTGTCCTTATTAAATTCATCTCTTTTTCTTTGCAGGAGCTTAAGATATTCCCTCCTAGCTTCAATATATTTTTGGCGGTCGTGTGTGTTATTTGAGTTCCTACATATTTGTAAACTTACTTTGGTCGTTTTTTTCATAATGTAACAATCTTTGTCATACCAAGGTTTTGAAAGTTGATGTCGTCGTTTTGCGAATTTAATTATATTTGCCGATTCCATTGCCGTGTAGATCTGTTTAGTAAAATTTACTGTTTTTGTGTTAATATCGGTTTCATTTCCATCTTCTATATCACTTAAGTTATGTTTTAGCATCTCCACATTTTCTTTCGTCCAAATGAATTTTCGTGTCAGTATTTCATTGTTGTACGAGGATTTAATAGCTTCATACCCAGTATTAATTTGTAAAACAGTTGGTAAGTGGTCTGAATATGAAAGTTCTTCGATCCACATATCCGATATGATCTGTGTTAAACCGTGTGTGTACATAAAATAATCCAAAACCGATGAACCTCTTTCTGAAATAAAAGTGAATGAGCCGTTCGTATCCCCTTTAGTTCTGCCATTTGCTATTGTTATAGAATTTGATTCTGTGAAGGAAATTAGTTTGTCAGATAGTTTCGAAGATATTGGGTCTTTAGATTTTCTATATTTGTTAAGGGATGAATTTAGTTTCAGTGGGTTATGGAAGCCTCCAGCATTGCCTATTCTTATATTGATATCACCGGCTATTAGCACTTCGTTACCTTCATTCATGTGATATTCAATGTGCCTAAGTAAGTTTGTTAGATTTTGTTCTTGTAATGCATTTGGCGGTAAATATACAAACAGCAAACAAATACTCTCGGTGGTTTTGCCAAGAAATTTGTGCGTCAAAACAGATATCCAATAAGGGTTTTTTTCGATTTTTCTAACCGTATGTTGAAAGTTTTTTTTTTTATTCCAATCAGAATTCCCCCCGAGCCCTTCCCTTTAGTTCTGTTTTCATTGCTGGGCTTTGAATTATGTGGTATTCATCTGTTAATAATTCGAGATCATTCGTAATCCATGTTTCACTTAGTGCAAAAAGTTCGTATTTTTTTAGGTATTCAACGAGTGGAAATATTGAAGTTATTCTAATAAAACCATTTATATTCCATTGTAAAATTTTTATTTTAGTATCTATATGTTTGGCCAGGGTTACTTGTTTGTCTTTTTTTGCCGATTCACAATTTTTCGTATGTGGATATCTAATTTTAGCTGTGTTTCTATCCGATATATTTTTCGTAACCTTTGGGTTTGATATTACCAATTCTTTTTTGTTTGTATTTTCATCCAGTTGCTATAACTCCGCACCCTCCTTGGTGGTGATTTTACCATTGAGAACCCGATAAACTGTTCCATTGACAATCAGTTTATCATCCCTAAGTTTAGCCGTGATTCCTTTGTTTAAGAATTCTTTCCATTTAGGAATCAACAGTCGGCGTTGTTCTCTGGTACTGGGAGAGTAGTCCTTGCTTACAAATATCTTCAAATCCCTTAATTTAAATGAATTTTTAAATATCTTTATTCTTTCGCTGTATTCTGGAACCTCTACCAGCGAATATACTGTTTTTAAATTAACAAGAAAAGTCAACTATGTAGCGATTTAAAAAATGAAAGAAGACGATTGAAGAAACTTGTCTTCTTTCATTTTTTAAATCGCTACATATTTTACTAAGAAGAATCTTCTATATCTAATTTTAAAAGTCAACTACTTACGTGTTTCGGTTTATTGGCCTTTGTTAGCGTAAGTGTAAGTTGTATGTAAATCGATCCATTTCTAGTTCAAAAATAATTTTATAAATTCAAATATATGAAAAAGAGAAAAGCCAAAATGTACATATTTATATGACGGATACAAATGTAAATTGTTAAATCCTTAATTTTATATATATTCATTTTATTTCTTTGATATATAAATGGTATTTTTTAAAAAGAGCATATCCTGACATCTTATATGAACATTTTTTATATGGCAGAGCGCCATCTAGTGGAACAGAAATCAACTAAACGTTGATTTAACTTGTTCCCTAATATTTGGCCAACCCATTTTCTTGATAAATCAAGAAAAGCCAACAATGAATGTATGTGAACAAAAAATGTTTTTAATATAAATGTATGTGATGCATTTGCGCGCCATCTGTTATCAAAATTCGAAACTATTATAGACACGTATGATTCTTTTTAAAAATAAACAATTTCTACTGCCCTAAGAGCAATTATTGGTCATTTCCTTGATCTTGGAATTCATGAGTATGTGATATTGCAGTCCTGGTAATAATGCTAAAAATAGGTCAGTTCATTATTGCTTTAATTTTGCTTATTAATATAAAGATAAGAGAATTAGAGCTTTTGTCATTTAAAAAAGAAAATAAACAGGTAAACATCCTGTCGGCTATTGTTATAAAAACAAATGAGATTAGATTTTCTGTTGATTTTGGAATTGTTGTGATTATCTTGATTTTGGTTATCTTGAGAATTAAGCTATGGTGGTGCAGTCGTGGTTAAAATATTGAAAGTATGATAATAAAAATAATTTTGATCAGTAATTTAATTGAACTAAAGGAATATATAAAAAGACATAATTTTATAAAAGTACTGCCTGTTTTAAGGCGAGTAGAACAAGGAAAAATAAAAACTTATTTACATAATGTACAAAAGATTTGAGCCGGCCATCAGGAAACAACAACAATGAGTTTTTATAGGGGAAGCGTGACCTCTGGCGGTCGATTTAACAGAGTATTTGAATCTATGAAATATAATATATCAAATAAAATAATATTTTTATATAACATATATATTATTCATAAGACATTCTATTAATTACAAAAATCCAATATTTCGCTAGCCTGTAGGCCTATCGTCAGGGTTTTTCCGTATTTTGAAATGTTCTGATTAACCACGCGATGCCTTCATGCGACTGTATATATATAAGAGATTTACAAAAACACACTCTGTGGGATTAACATTTCAAATATATACATACATAACTTTATAATATAATGCGGATTGTGATTGTAAAACGAAATTTGAAAACCATCCCGCATGTGTTTCTTTTGAACGAAAAATCAAAATTTATTTTAAGGAGAAATAACGATTATTTCTAACCTTAGGGATGAGGTATGAAAGGATGAATTGTGAAGAGTAATGATAAACGGAAAAATAAAGTGTCCAGGGATGGGAAGTATATACTACATACATATATATATACATTTATAATATATATATATATTCAGCGAATATATGAAAGCAATTATTTCTGCTAAAATATTACCGTTTAAAATTAAATCTCTATTACTTTTCTCTCTATGAGGAAATACTAAAAATCACAAAATCTTTTGGGAATACAAAAAAAAAATAAAAGAAAAAAGACAACACGGAACAATCTAGAAATTTAATTAGAGAGTTCGTCTGGGGAGAAAATCATATTTTCTCTAATTCACTGAAAATTAACGAATTCACCATGTGAACTCCATTAATTTATTGGGAAATATTTATCTTAGTATTGAAGTAAGCAATTTAAAAAACGTTTAGCTTAATTAATTTTATGAGATTGTGTTTAATTTTTATATTGTGACGAAGAAATATAATTTATATTTATTATTTAGTTTAATTTAATTAATTAATGAAAATATTTTAAACAGATTTATTATTTGTAAAATCATCATTTAGTTACCTAGTTTGCTTGCTCGATATTCTCTAACTGTAGATAGTTTGGTTGATTTGTTGATATTTGTCAACTGGTCGTGGTGACATCATCAATAAATACTTTTACATCTTCAGATATACAAAGACTTGATTTCTACGTTACAATTATCTTAGAGAATATTTAATTATTGTAGATATTTTATTTATTAATTAAATATAGAAATATCTCTTAATTGTAGTGATAAATTTGTAATCAAGATAAATCTTACAAATTATGCTCAAATTAAGAATTTATATATCAATTAAAACACGTTGAAAAGCGAAGGTTTTTTAAAAGGTTTTTTTTTATATAATACACTCATTAACTAAACTTAAAGAGGTGGTAAGTCTTTGATTCCACCAATCGTCTGTTTTTGTTAATACAGAGGCAATTTTATTCACACTTGGTTATCTCGTTTGTCTTCAATAAAGGTCACTGTAATATCTTTCAGAGTTATTGTCTGAATCCCGATATACATGCTGAAAAGGTACAACTTCCTTAAGTTTTGTCCATGAGTGTATATTGATTATCTCGTATGTCTTCAATAAAGGTCTCTGTAATATCTTTCAGAGTTATTGTCTCAATCCCGATATACATGCTGAAAAGGTACAACTTCCTTAAGTTTTGTTCATGAGTGTGTATTGGTTATCTCGTGTGTCTTCAATAAAGGTCACTGTAATATCTTTCAGAGTTATTGTTTGAATCCCGATATACATGCTGAAAAGGTACAACTTCCTTAAGTTTTGTCCATGAGTGTATATTGGTTATCTCGTGTGTCTTCAATAAAGGTCACTGTAATATCTTTCAGAGTTATTGTCTGAATCCCGATATACATGTAAAAAGGTACAACTTGCTTAAGTATTGTCCATGAGTGTATATTGGTTATCTCGTATGTCTTCAATAAAGGTCACTGTAATATCTTTCAGAGTTATTGTCTCAATCCCGATATACATGCTAAAAAGGTACAACTTCCTTAAGTTTTGTCCATGAGTGTAGATATTTACCTGGTTTAGCTTTCGGATTGAAAGCTGTCTTTTTCAGTCTCATAACAAAAACAAAACCTAACGTTGTAATGAATATTTTCATTCTTTATATGATGCATTAGTGCGCCATCTATTATAATAAATTTGAACTATTTTAGACGTCTATGATTCTTTTTAAAAATAAATCAATTTTCTATACTGCCCTTACTGCAATGATAAAAATAATGGGAGGGCCTGGCTCATCAGTAGTAAACCCTCCCAGCGGTTTGGCCAGTTTAATCAACCATATGTGCCATATATGCACCAATATGGTAGATTAAACTGGCCAAACCGCTGGGAGGGTTTACCACTGATGAGCCAGGCCCTCCCAATATTCTATAATTGCAGTAAGGACAGTAGAAAATTGATTTATTTTTAAAAAGAATCATACGTGCCCAAAATAATTTAAATTTATTATTTTCATTCTTCACGTTCTATAAAGAATAGATAGGTAAAAAGAAAAAAAAATTCGAAGAAAAAAAAAAGATAAATAAAATTAATATTAAGTGGATAAAAATGATCAATATTTCGCAACAATAAATAAATTATTTCCTTCTATGAAAGTTGACTCTGGAAACGAGAAATGTATTCTGTGATCACGAATTTATTTAGTTCCTTAACCAGGGTTGCCGATGGAAGTTTCTTGAATATTTTCTTTATTGAACTTCTCAATTCCATTAAAGAGATTCTTGTTAAACTTTTATGCAAATTTGTTTAAGAGGCGTTTGGAATTTGTTTAGGGACCATTAACTTCCTTTAAATAAAAAACAACGGAATTATTTAGAATGGATTCTGTTCGTTTTAAAAGCGGTTCGGTTTATGAGAGCCTTTATGGGGAGAGGGGAATCAAAATGTCAAAGAAAGACATTATAATGATTATTGTGATACTTTATCAGTTTATAGATTTATATGGTGCCCCGTTTTATTCTCGCACTGATTGGCTCCCTTCTACGTCCCAGAGACGTTTGGGATACGCATGCGCACCTCATTTCTTTTCTGTTATCGTTTTTACGGACAGATATTGATATTCCGTCGAAACACCTCGCTGACAGTAAAGTACACCTTCTACTGCTGATTGGTTGGTAGAACGCATGCGCACTTTATTTCATTTCTGTCACCGAAAGCTGATATATTCCGTTAAAATTTGACTAACAGTAAAATACACCTTCTGCTGCTGATTGGTTGGTAGTACGCATGCTCACTTTATTTCCTTTCTGCCACCGTTCGTACAGACGAAAGCTGATATATTCCGTTAAAATTTGACTGACAGTAAAGTACACCTTCTACTGCTGATTGGTTGGTAGTACGCATGCGCACTTTATTTCCTTTCTGCCACCGTTCGTACGGACGAAAGCTGATATATTCCGTTAAAATTTTACAGTAAAGTACACCTTCTGCCACTGATTGGTTGATAGGACGCATGCGCACTTTATTTCCTTTCTGTCACCGCTCGTAAGGACGAAAGCTGATATATTCCGTTAAAATTTGACTGACAGTAAAGTACACCTTCTGCCACTGATTGGTTGATGGGACGCATGCAAACTTTATTTCCTTTCTGCCACCATTTGTATGGACGATGATATTGAGAAAACTTGGTCGACAGTAAAGTACGCTTTCCGCTGCTGATTGGTTGGTAGGACGCATGCGCTCATCGGCCAAATGCTGTAGACAGAAGAGGCGCCATGCTTTAAGATTATATTCACAAGCTATTGGTCAATATGCTATCTATAAAACCAAATGTCATTCCTAAAATATAATTCATTTTTATACAACAAGGCAATAATCCCCAAGTTAAATTGAGGATTAATTAAGAAGATTTTTCTAATCAGCGGTGAACCTTCTCAGCGTTTTCACCATTTAATCCACCATAATTCTAAATTTAATTGCCTTAAATCTATAAATATCTTATTGTTATTCTGGCAATATGTTTATTATATATGAATATATATTTAAATAAAAAGGCATATATTGGATCTAAATATAATTTATTTTACCAATATATCAGTTGGCTGAACGCCAACCTTTATCAACGCATTATAACATTTTAATTGAAATATTGGTAAAATAAATGATATTTTGATCCAATATATGCCTTTTTAATTAAAGATTTATTTATGGATGGCTCTATTTTCAAAATATTATCAAATATGATCTCTATATGCCTTGCTGCAATGATAAAAGCGGAATAGCATTGCTCGATGCATTTCCTTGTATGTATGCACCTCTACAGACCTATAAGCTTATGTCCATAGGTTCTCTAGAAACCCCTATGCTGCCTTCCTTGGTAAATATAAGTGTGAACACAATTTATATAGAAAAAACAATAGAATAATAGAGCGGTCTGGAGATTAATTTGGCGAAACCGCTGGGAGGGTTCACCACTGATGAGCCAAGCCCTGCCATCTAATAATTTTTATATTCGCAGTAAGATATATAGAGTTGAACGTTAAATAGTGAGAGCTAGAAAGCTCGCGGTATTTTATAATAAACAAATTTATTGCGAAAAAGGTTTTTATAATCTTTTTTTAATCTTTTTATAAAATTTTATCACAATTTTTATTATGTTCATAAAGGGCACATCTTGGATTCAATAAATAATCTTTTATTTCCGATATTTATTATATTTGAATATATATCATAGAAGGGATGCATATTTACAGAATAATAATTACATACAAACACCTACAACAAAGCGTTTAGACGAAAAGACGAAATAAAAGAAGAAGAGTTTATTTTAATAGAAATATATCAAAGCAAGCTTTTGGGCAAAAAAACCCTTCTACAGGCGTGATTACAGCATCAAACTTAGCACTTTAATGCAGGTACAATGGCTAAAAAGAATATTATTAAAGCGTTTATTAAGACACCAGTCAGATTCTCTTCTCTCATTGCCGACTTGCAACAATGGCAGGCTCTTCTGGTACCGTCTTGTAGGATCATCCACACGCCAGGAGACAACTTCCCATGTCTTCTACTTGCTGTAGATATCACCAGACTGCCTGTTGTCTTCTCCCCACGCTGGAATGCTGTTTTTGGCGTCTCACACATGGCAGCTGGAGTCCACCCATCTTTCCCCAACTTTACTCTGGAATCTTGGATATCTTGTCATCCATGTTACACTGCCCCTTTCCCGATCCTTTTCGTCCCCAAAAAAAAAAACTGATTTCACCAGCGGCACTGATCAATCAACGACAGCTTTATTAGGACATTTCCGTCCTGTAAGGACTCGCCATACATCATTTTCATGAAGGGAAAAAAAACATAAACAAAGGAGAGAAAGGAAAATGAAAAAGAAATCAAAGTATTCAACATAACTATACAAATTAACTATGGATGGAAATTGTTCTGTAATTTTAGTTCTTAGAGATTACCTTGTTCTCTAGCTGCTCAAAAATAATATGGATGATATACACTATGTACAATGAATATGGTGCCTCTGCCAGCGCTGCAGAGTTTGGTGGAGAATCACCAGTGGGTCTCCAGCGACACCACGTATTTCGTGATCTACGAAGAATACGTAGATCGCGTACTTCACCGCTGAGGAGATGGCGTGGTCCTCGAGACCAACTGGAACCAACTGGGACCAACTTTTTTTAAAATAGTGCAGACTGTGCACTTTGCATGTATTGACAAGATGTCAATAAAATTATTTTAATTGTCATTATCTAACTAATCAATGATGATCAATCATCATCATCATGTAGTGGAAGAGATAATTTCCTACTTACTGCTTTGTAAAAGTTATATAGGGACAGAACAACTATTTAACTTGATATGTTGCTGGTTAAAATTACAATTAATTACATATTTTAAAAATTATATTTTAAAGTATTTTACTAGTGTGATGAACATTACATCGTTCCGATGTATAAATATAGGGAGAGGTTCCTCTTTAACGATAATTTTCTTATAGAATATTGTTGCATCATGATTAATGCGCGTATTTCTTATATTATTTATAATATTATTTTTAATATATTTAAAATTTAAATTATATATTTTCTATTTTTATTAAAACAGATTATTTTGATTATCATCATTTCTTTTTATAGTTTCATTCCTTTTGTAATATTTTTATTGTACATATATCTTGATTGGTTATTGGAGCGAGAGAGGATCTTGACCGAGACTGCGGATCACGACTTACGAGGAAGACAACGAATAAATAAACACAATAACTTTGAAAGGTAATTTATTTTTATTTACTTTCATTTATTTGCTTTGAATATGGAAACCCGCTCGGTGTATAACACCAAGAAGGAAGAAACCAAGGTCGACGACCCTTCAAAGCTGCAACTTGGTGCAACAACATATATAATTGAAATATATTTCTACAGCCGTTATCGTGCAAAAACAAATAAATAATTGAAAGAAAAGGGGTATGGCTCATCAATAGTTATAATATAGCAGTTATATAAGCTTCAACAAAACATTTACAATGTAAAATATGAGTTTTGTTTGTTAGAATAGAGGAAAAAACGAAAGATAGCAATATTTTTGTAAAGTCAGGCATTAATGAAAAATCAATATTGTATCTGTTTGAAAATCAATTTTCTTTCTTTACGATAAGCTTGAAAAGTTTTGATGAAATTTGAAATCAATTCTCTTATTCTCTCTCTTTTTCTCTCTCTATATATAAATTATATTCTCTCTCTATATGAAAACTTAAAAGTTGTCAGTTAAAGCATTTACTTGTTTAAGATATCTATTTTATTCGTTTTATTAGAAACTAGTGTTTGTAATCTACTTTAAATTTTATTGACTGAAATTTGTAGCCACGTGATTTAACGTTTCTATATGGATAATGAAAGAACGCGCGCGCACATATCCACAGAAACATCTGTTAGTCTGTTAAGAATTAGCGTGAAGTTTTTGTCACCATATTCATATATGTTAAATCCAATCAAATTTTCATTTAGCAAAATTAAAACATTTGTCGCTGTTTCCTCGACGTGACATCACATTAGGCGAGGTTATCACTGATTGACTGAAATTTATATATAAAAGGAAAAAAAGTCAAAATTTTAAATTATTATACACCTATCCCCCGATTTACACGGTAGATACGCTCCTGAGAAAAAGGTGTAAATCGGGGGATAGGTGTACACAGAAATAAAAATAAAATGCATTGACAGGTTAAAATATGTAGTCAGCACATAAGCTCGGGATTCTTCGTGAGATGTGTACACAGCGCATGTGTTCAATCACAGTAGCATTTAGTATAGTTTGATAAAAACAAAACAAAAAAACTTATTTGGAAAACCGCGTAAAAGCGAAAACGTGTAAAACAAGTACCGTGTAAATCGGGGGATAGGTGTATTACCTCAAAATACACAAATAATGAATATTTACTATATATATGTTATGATTATTTTGTTTTGTTGTTGAAAAAGATAGAGAATTTAAGGTGCATTCGTGAAAAAATGAAAGATGATTATTTACCCATCAAGTAGTTTTTATTTTGAATTACTTGAAGGAAATTACACATAAAATTATTTTTCACAGTAATTTAGAATTTATAAAATGAATTCTATATTCGTGAATTAAAAAATAGGTAGGTTAACTATACATATTTATAACAAATATTCAAAGTATTCTAAATCTATGGTCAAAAATAAAATAATAGTCAATGATGAAAATAAAATATACCAATACCTCGCTTTGCGTCGTTTCGTTTTGCGTTTTTTTCGAAGTTGCGTCGCTGCTTAATTTTTACTGATTTTCACTGTGCGTCGTTAGATTTTCGAAGTTGCGTTGTTTTGGATTCGAGTCTTTATTTATTAATTCTATTTTTTTTTCCTAAAATATGGCAACACCTTTGTTTTTGATTGCGCCTTCACATATTTTCACTTTGCGTCGTTTCAATTTGCGTCGTGTTTTTTTGGAACGTAACCCCGACGCAAAGCGAGGTATGGGTGTACATGTTTTTTTTTTTTATAAAATATTTGCATTTTAGATTATATATATAGATATATACAATATATAAAACATGTAAATATAATATAAGATATAAATTTTAGTTAAATATTAAGATTTATTTTATCTTCTAAAGAAGGGTCTGTGATAGCCGAAAGTTTGAGATGAATATAAAAAAATTGCTTCTCGGAAGCCATTTAATATTTATACCACACTAGACAAATATCTCACCAGGTTCCTGCCTGTAATTTTTTTTCAACCTCCCAACACAACAGTCCATATAAAAAATTAATTTCCTTGTATTTACATATAAATAAGAGATAGATTGGGAAATAAAATGGTATTTATATATAGAATAATTCAAAAATGTGTTGAAAAGTAAAACATTTTTCTCAATTCACAAATTAAGACTAAATTAAATATCAACGTAGCACCCTCTAGCGTTGAGAATGTGAATTATTTATAACGCTACTTTTTTAATACAACACCACACACAAAAGCCTTTATTGAGGACCTCTCGTCCTATAAAGGATTCGCCAGTTTACAGAGTAATTGAAGAGAACTAAGAATACAGAGAGAAACCTATATGTAGTAGGTATAGTATAGTATTTTCTACACTGTGACTATATACAACAGCAGCAACAAGCCTTTTACTGGAATCAAAGTCCCATACAGGATTCGTCATTCTAATCCTGACAAAGATTATTTACATATAATTATTTACATCAATTGCTACTTTTTAATACATTTCACTCATGGACAAAACTTGTGGAAAGTTTTTTAATATGAAGCAATAACGCGCCGTCTCTATACATAGGAAATGTGTTGAATATTTGAAACTATTATAGACGCGTATGATTCTTTTTGAAATTAAACAATTTATACTGTCCTTACTACAATGGAAAATTTTCCATTGCAGTAAGGACAGTAGAAATTGTTTAATTATCAAAAGAATCATACACGTCTATAATAGTTTCGAATATTCATAACAGATGGCGCTCTAATACATCATAATATAATTGTTCAAATAAAAGACTCAATTTAAAGTTTGCGGAAGAGCAATTGCTCGAATCATATTATATATTTATAATTATATGTAATTCTACTGTCCTCAAAGCTTATGTCCATAGTTCATCTAAAATACCCATTCCAAGAGTCTAGCATCAGTATCACTATAAAAGGAAGATCGCAAAATTCAATATAACAGCGGTATGGTAGATTAAACTGGCGAAACCGCTGGGAGGGTTCACCACTGATGAGCTAGGCCTTCCCTTTAATTTCTCCATTGCAGTAAGGGCAGTAGAAATTGTTTATTTTTAAAAAGAATCATACACGTCTATAATAGTTTCGAATTTTCATAACAGATGGCGCGCTGATGTATCATAACATAGGAAATGTGTTTAAATGGACAATTCCGGATATTTCTACGATAGAATACTCGTATGATTTGCATAGTACTTTAGTATTGTCTATGTTAATTGACATATCTGCATATATATCGCAGCTTTGTTGGATTGTTAGTGGGCTAGTGGTTATTGGATAGGACAGGCCGGCTCCTGATGTACATATAATTTGTCCTTCTTTTATTGTTTTATATCTTTAATTAATAAAGGGTATTTATCTTCTGCGAATCTATAATTTTCCCAACAAAATGAAAACATAAAGATGCGAATGTTGCTTTTTACACATAAAACAAACTTCTACTGTCCTTACTGCGATTAAATATATTGCGAGTGCTTGGTTCATCAGTGGTAAACCCTACCACCGGTTTCGCTCATTTAATCCACCAAACCGCTTCTTTAGATCTCTAATACTATGTTGAATTATTCTGCTTATATATGCTACATTGAAGGGTAGAATCAAAGTATTTGATGCTGTCGGTCGTCTGTTTTATTTTTAAGGAGACCGAGGCAATTTTGTTCACACTTGGTTATTGTGTGTCTTCAATAAAGGTCACTGTAATATCTTTCAGAGTTATTGTCTGAATCCCTACATATACATGTTAAAAGGTACAACTTCCCTGAGTTTTGTCTCCATGAGTGCACATTGAAAGCTATTTCAACAGATACTATACTGCAATGAATAAATATTGGGGGATAGTGGATATTGCTGCTGCTGTGATAGAGATGTACGGAGACATCTGAGACTCTTCTTTGGACACGACAACAACAACAGAAAATTGAACCAGAACAGCAGCTTTACACACCCAAGATAGAGGACATTGCGACTGCTGTGATAGAGATGTACGGAGACATCTGAGGCTCTTCATTGTACACGACAACAAAAACAACAGAAAATTGACCCAGAACAGCAGCTTTACACACCCAAGATAGAGGACATTGCGACTGCTGTGATAGAGATGTATGGAGATATCTGAGGCTCTTCATTGTACACGACAACAACAACAAAAAAAGAAAATTGACCCAGAGCAGCAGCTTTACACACCCAAGATAGAGGACATTGCGACTGCTGTGATAGAGATGTAATGGAGACATCTGAGGCTCTTCATTGTACACGACAACAACAACAGGAAATTGACCCAGAACAGCAGCTTTACACACCCAAGATAGAGGACATTGCTGTGATAGAGATGTACGGAGACATCTGAGGCTCTTCATTGTACACGACAACAATAACAGAAAATTGCCCCAGAACAGCAGCTTTACACACCCAAGATAGAGGACATTGCTGTGATAGAGATGTACGGAGACATCTGAGGCTCTTCATTGTACACGACAACAACAACAGAAAATTGACCCAGAACAGCAGCTTTACACACCCAAGATAGAGGACATTGCTGTGATAGAGATGTATGGAGACATCTGAGACTCTTCATTGTACACAACAACAACAACAGAAAATTGACCCAGAACAGCAGCTTTACACACCCAAGATAGAGAACATTACTGTGATAGAGATGTACGGAGATATCTGAAGCTCTTCATTGTACACGACAACAACAACAGAAAATTGACCCAGAACAGCAGCTTTACACACCCAAGATAGAGGACATTGCGACTGCTGTGATAGAGATGTACGGAGACATCTGAGGCTCTTCATTGTACACGACAACAAAAACAACAGAAAATTGACCCAGAACAGCAGCTTTACACACCCAAGATAGAGGACATTGCGACTGCTGTGATAGAGATGTATGGAGACATCTGAGGCTCTTCATTGTACACGACAACAACAACAGGAAATTGACCCAGCACAGCAGCTTTACACACCCAAGATAGAGGACATTGCGACTGCTGTGATAGAGATGTATGGAGACATCTGAAGCTAGTCATTTGACACGACAACAACAACAGAAAATTGACCCAGAACAGCAGCTTTACACACCCAAGATAGAGGACATTGCTGTGATAGAGATGAACGGAGACATCTGAGGCTCTTCATTGTACACGACAACAACAACAGAAAATTGACCCAGAACAGCAGCTTTACACACCCAAGATAGAGGACATTGCTGTGATAGAGATGAACGGAGACATCTGAGGCTCTTCATTGTACACGACAACAACAACAGAAAATTGACCCAGAACAGCAGCTTTACACACCCAAGATAGAGAACATTACTGTGATAGAGATGTACGGAGATATCTGAAGCTCTTCATTGTACACGACAACAACAACAGAAAATTGACCCAGAACAGCAGCTTTACACACCCAAGATAGAGGACATTGCTGTGATAGAGATGTATAGAGACATCTGAGGCTCTTCATTGTACACGACAACAACAACAAAAAAAGAAAATTGACCCAGAGCAGCAGCTTTACACACCCAAGATAGAGGACATTGCGACTGCTGTGATAGAGATGTAATGGAGACATCTGAGGCTCTTCATTGTACACGACAACAACAACAGGAAATTGACCCAGAACAGCAGCTTTACACACCCAAGATAGAGGACATTGCTGTGATAGAGATGTACGGAGACATCTGAGGCTCTTCATTGTACACGACAACAATAACAGAAAATTGCCCCAGAACAGCAGCTTTACACACCCAAGATAGAGGACATTGCTGTGATAGAGATGTACGGAGACATCTGAGGCTCTTCATTGTACACGACAACAACAACAGAAAATTGACCCAGAACAGCAGCTTTACACACCCAAGATAGAGGACATTGCTGTGATAGAGATGTATGGAGACATCTGAGACTCTTCATTGTACACAACAACAACAACAGAAAATTGACCCAGAACAGCAGCTTTACACACCCAAGATAGAGAACATTACTGTGATAGAGATGTACGGAGATATCTGAAGCTCTTCATTGTACACGACAACAACAACAGAAAATTGCCCCAGAACAGCAGCTTTACACACCCAAGATAGAGGACATTGCGACTACTGTGATAGAGATGTAATGGAGACATCTGAGGCTCTTCATTGTACACAACAACAACAACAGAAAATTGACCCAGAACAGCAGCTTTACACACCCAAGATAGAGGACATTGCTGTGATAGAGATGTACGGAGACATCTGAGACTCTTCATTGTACACGACAACAACGACAACAACAACAATAAATATTGAAATAGGGAGGTCTTATGTTGGCTAAACTATTTTATTCTGAATGTTTACGGAAATAAGGTGTTTTGGAAATACATGGAGAACGTCAAACATATATTTTACTGTCTATATAACTACAATCATTTTACGTTTTGCATTTATATTTAGACAATTGTATATAGAATTATATATTCTGGGGATTTTAAGAATTAATTTTCAGGAAATAAACAACTAAAGAATGCTTGACATGTTATCTCCGAATTCTTTTTTTTTTTTACATTTTTTGCCGTTTTCTTTGTCCTCCTTCAATACCTTCCTCTACTGAGGGTGGCTGGTCTCTCCATACTTCCATCCTCTTCATCTCCTCGTGTCGTCCAGTCCATTGTTTTAGATCGTCTGTGTATCACTGTCTTTCCCCTCGATCTCTTCCCCTGAAACTTTCCCTCCAACACTATCAGGAATGTCTATTCACTCCAAAGACCATGTGTTACTCTGGGGCTGATACCGTGTCCTAAGAACCTGCCACAGTCTTTGGTCCACCCCAGGTATTTCCCCGGTACCACCCATTTCAGGGCCACCAGGGGATTCTCCCGATGGGGGGAACTAGCACATACCCTTTGACTTAAGATATATACTGAATGGACACTTGAATTAGGTCGGTAACCTTTCTATCATCATGTCAATGGAGACACCAATCTGAAAACTGTGTCTTGAGCCTTGAGGAACTTACTAAGATTGTGCCCTGATTGTCTGAAGGAGACTTTCATCGCTGGATGAGCCTTCTTGGTTGTTTCAACTTAAATATAATCTCTTTGTAAACTTCTTCGGTCACATCGCGTGACACAGGGGAATGGAGTACATCATACTGACTGGAAAGACGTCTGGGCGACACATACTTGGACGCCCACCGACACGCTTCGTGGACCAATTAAAGAAACTCACTGGCTTAACGGTCACCGTGATGGTACATCGAGCTCAAGACAGGGAAGGCTGGCGTCGCATTGTGTTTGGGATGTAATACGCCACAACGTTAGATCACGAATAAAATTATTTAATTATCTTTAAAAATTCGAAACTATTTTAAAGGCGTAAGATTCTTTTTTTAAATTAAACAATTTCTACTGCCCTTACTGCAATGGAAAAATTAATGGGAGGGCCTGGCTCATCAGTGGCGAACCCTCCCAGCAGTTTCGCCAGTTTAATCTACCATACCGCTTTTATATTGCATTTTTGGAGAGAGAGAGAAATTATCCTCGTCCGCTGTAAGTCCCTGGGGGACTTTTTCGGACAAAAACGACTGGACGACACATGCAAACGGCCCGCAGCTTCAGGAAGGGCGCGCCGCTTGCGAGGGAACCAAGGCAGCACCAAGTACAACTAAGGCTCCGTAGGCTTCAAAAATAGGGGATCATCAGAGATCAAAAGTCTGGCTTTTATCTTTAGAGAGCTCCCGTTGGAACTGTTATTGCATTTTTGGAACTTCCTTTTATAGTGATACGTTGCTAGACTCTTGGAATGGGTATTTTAGAAGAACTATGGACATAAGCTTTGAGGAAAGTAGAATTACATACAATTATAAATATATAATATGCTTCGAGCAATCGCTCTTCCGCAAATATCATTTTGTGTATTTTATTAGAACATTTATAATATGATGCACTAGCGCGCCATCTGTTATCAAAATTCGAAACTATTTTAAAGGCGTAAGATTCTTTTTGAAATTAAATCTTTGTAAACACTAAGTAAAATTATTTTTTTCTTTTAATACTGTTCACTTACACAAGTTCTGGGTTTCAAACTCTATTGTAACTATTACATCAAAACTCTCCAACCCGGCTATTGAGTTCAAATAACCACAACCCTAGAACTTTGAATTCAATGCTATTTTTACATGTAATTGGCGTGTAGATCATATCCAGTAAAAGTAGTCGCTAACATTTAAATATACTTATGGACAAAACTTAAGGAAGTTATACCTTTTAGCATGTATATCGGGATTCAGACTATAACTCTGAAAGATATTACAGTGACCTTTATTGTAGACACACGAGATAACCAAGTTTGAACAAGATTTTCTCTGTCTTCTTCAAAATAGCAGACGACTAGATATCAAAGACTTGAGACTTCCTTAAGTTTTGTCCATGAGTGTACTATTTTGTCTTAAATGCTCCAGGTCAAATCGAAATATCGGCTGTTTATAAAAAAAAAACTCGTTGCATGTTCTTTAAAATAGAAGGTGAATAAATGTTAAACTTTTTAATTTTTTTAATTTCGAACAGCTTTGTCGGGAAATATTCTGGAAAAAAAATCTTTGAAAAGTTATTAAAATGTGGAAGAGGAAAAAAAGAATTTTAATCCCAAATTAATTTTCTTCTTTGACGGTGAAAATGACATTCTGAAGTTTAGTCTGGTCACGCTGGAAGCTAAGCTTAAAAGGAAATCGTTATTTTTCTTACAGCGTTGTCGAATCAATTTTGTTTACTCTTTGAGCTTAATTAAAATAAAAAATTTTGGGGTGATACATATAAAAATGTTGTAATAAAGTGTTACAATTCTTTTTTTTTTTTATTAATAGCCATCTAAAAGAGTTAATTTTAAAATTTTCATATTAATATTTTTTTAGTATTAATTCAATTTTAGGGAGGATTTCTCTTTTAGTTTTATCAAATCAATTAGTGAAAATAGAAAGTGTCGCACACAGAAAGAACTGGCGGAATGGCATGAAACTTGGTATACAGGATTACTACATATATATATTATATAATCTAAATATAAAAATATTCTATAATTTAAAAATATATTTTATTTTCATTCATTGATAGTTCTACTTTTTTTTACCATAGTTTTAGAATACGCGGACTTTTAATACTTGTTGTAAAAATATGTAGTTATCTAACCTATTTTTGAAATTCACTAATATAGAATTCATTTCATAAATTCTATATAAATGTGAAAAATGTCTTATTGTAATTTTCTTCAAGTAATTTAAAATAAAAAAACTACTTGATAGTAAATAGTTATTTTTCTGCTTTTCTTTCAAAATGACACGACTGCAAACAATGCCATTAGGTACTCATGTACTCAAAAGAACCAGCAATTAATTTCTATCTCAAAATAATATTTATTATAACATATATATGTTACATAAAGATTTTATTTAGGAAATGTTATATTAAAATCATTTATTTAAAATGTTATATTGAAATATTTTATTTAAAAATGTTATATGTTAAAATGTTATTTTATTTGAAGTTATAATTTCATAGATATAAATACTCTGTTTTAATCGACCGCCATAGGTCACGCTTCTACTATATAAACTGATTGTTGTTCTTCCCCGGCTGGCTCCCTGGCCAGCAAGTTGAATGGAATGAAGGTCCGCCAGCAGAAGGAGATCCTGCCACGGATCTGCCTCTTCAAAGTGGATGAGGAGACATCCAACTCCACAATTGAGGAGACCTTCCTGGAAACCGCTGCTGTTAGAAAACTTCCTGGGGACAAGGTGGTGCGCGTGGCGCACCGTTCTGCACCCAGAAACGGGACCTGCACCGCCTTCATCGAGGTGGACCTCAAGACCTTTAGAGCCCTGGGCGTTCGCGGGAGGATCGTGGTGGATGGAGTAATCCTCAACTTCGAGGAGTCCATCCGCGCCCGCGTCTGCTTCCGCTGTTGTGGCTTCGGCCACAACTCTGCCCAATGCACCAGAGCTCCTAAGTGCTTCCACTGCGGTGAAGACGGCCATGAAGGCCGAACCTGCCCATCCATTGCTGACCAGCGCACCTCCAAATGTGCCAACTGCTGCTCCCAGGGCCTTCCTGACAAGCACGAGGCGAGAGCCTCAAGCTGCCCCATCCTGAAGTCTAGGGCCCTCAAGTTCTAGGCTTCAAGGACCTTCTGCCTCCATTATCATCTGCCACTTCTCCTGGATTCCTGGCCTATTCAACGCACCCGCCTCACTGCACCCTGGCGCTATTCCCCTGCTTGCCCAACGTTTCTACCACCCCTGCGAGACATCTCCTGCTTCCACATCCTAGGGTCCCTTGCCACCTGACATCGATTTTGGGCTCAAAAATCATAACTTTTGGTTAGTAGCCCGTAAATAAAGATATTTTCTCTTCCCCGGCTGGCCGACCCAAAGTTTTTGTAATTATGTAAATAATATTTTTGCTTTATTTATTTATACGCCTTAAGCCAGGCATTACTTTTATCAAATTGTTTTATATATATTCCATGGGTTCACAATTAAAACAATATCTGATCAAGACTATTTTTATTATTTTACTTACAAGATTTTAACCACGACTGCACCACCATAGCTTAATCCTCAAGATAACCAAAATCAAGATGATCCAATATCAAGCAGAAACTCAAAAATATATTTTTAAAAATAATATATGTCATAATTTGTATATAATTAAATGCAACCCCGACCCACTATGTATGTACCATGTATGATTTTCAAAGACTTAATAAAGAACAAGGTAACTGGAGGAAAGAAAGTAACAAAAGATATAGGAAGTAAGACTAAAGCTGGCACGACTATTTTGGCACCCCTGTGTCAACATTGCAGGGGCAGAGACCGGTCGTCTCTAGTGACCGCAGAAGTTATTTTAGCCAAGATTCACTCAATACTTCCTGACAAACAGGACGTGTCGAGTGACCAGAAGTTATAAAAGTTTGAGAGATATCCAGTACTTCCGGCAAAAACAGGACGTGTCTAATATCCTTCGAAACTATAAGCGTCAAGACACCAAACACTTCCTGACGAAATCAGATATACCAGGCAGGGCACAGCTTTCACCAAAGGAAGCCGCCGGCCTATCAGAAGATAGCACCTTAAGTAGGTCAACCAATAGGGAAAGATCATGTGAGATCTCTCAACCAATCAGAGAGAAACTGACTCGTGGTGTTAAATCGAAAGACAAGAATAGGCAGTTACGCTTTGGCTCCCAAGGAGGTGACATCGGCTTTAGACCTCTCTCCCTCGGCTCATCCCACAGCTAAGTACAATCACCGCCATGTGATTAGTTAAGGACAAATCAAAACCACCCCGCTCTTCCCAAGCTTTCTTTCCTCCAATCCAGTTACCTTTTATTTTCAAAACAATCACGTGTCCTGATTATTCCTAACTGTATGCTGCAACTTCCACTCAAACGGCTGCGCTTCAATCAAATCTCACCATTCGCATCCAACAACAAGAAACCCCGCAACGATATTGCCACAGAACGGTTAAGTCGACAGGATAAAGATTATAGAGCTTAATCAGGATAAAGATGGAAATTAACCCAGGCGCCAGCACAACAAAAGGCAATGACAACCCAAGAGAGAAGAAGCTGACAACGAACGAAGCGACAAAACACACCCTGGCGACGGTAATTTTAGAACGGAGCGCCACCCTCGGGACAACCGCCGCCCGCACCGCCGGTACGTGTCCGAACAGCCTGACACCCACCGAGGAATCGCCATCCGCCATGCCGTACCAGTACACACGGAAGCAACCCACGAGACACGGACCCAGTGTACCGACAACGCGATCCACTCGAATGGAAGCAGTACAAATGACTAGATTTCCCTTTCAATCGCGCGGACAGTTCAAAAGGTCCCGATCCGGTTCAACAGATATTCCAAGCCAGCCACACCAAGCCGAAGACGCCACAATGGAGACTTTTCGAGACTAAGGTAGGCAATCCACCCAATGACACCATCAAATTAACTTTGGACTTGTATCTGACCCAGGACCTACCATGTACCTTTCTCATTGAACCAGACGCAGGTTCGAACATATTGCCGTATCATTTATACAATAGATTAAAAGCACAACTTCCCAATTTAAGTATTAAAAAACCTTCCCTTGATCTATCCACCCTAAATAGTTTTACGAAAATAATAGGACATTTAACTTTCCCTCTGACAATAGGCCAAATAACCCGTAGAGAGAACTTCCACGTGGTAAATGCATCCTTGCCATTTGGAATTCTTACCTTAAAAACCCTTTATCAGTATAAATTAAAACTAAATTATAATCGCGGCACTATTTTCCAACTTGGCGTCCCATTGTCTAATACTATCTACCACTTTAAACATGTGTCAAATGAATGCAAGCACGGGCTAGACCAAAACCTGTCCCAAAGGACTCGCACAGCACCCAAAGCTGTCACACATGGAAACCCTTGCCTGCATTCATTGCCCAAACCCCAAATATTTACATGCCACCATTCTAATCTCACACCACACAACTTTTCGCTCAACCCAATTACCAATACTTTATGCCCACCACATATAAAGCCACCACGACTTCAATCTACAACTCCAATAATGCCCAAACAAGTGTCCGTACACCGACACAGCTCACCCACTTACCACACAAAATCCACACATGACCATACTTCGCAACACTATAATTACGCAAATGTACCTCACAACATACACGCACCCATACGTCACCACACAACAAACACGCACAACCCGCACAACAAACGCAACACGCACGCCAAAAGGCAACAACAACAAACAAGCGCATGCACAACCGTTAAGAATAATACAATCATCCCGTCTACACAAAACATAGAAAAAATTCACGCCACCAAACAACCACACAATCGAAAAACATTGCGATCTTTCCTAAAAGCTGTGAACGTCTTTAAAGAGTTCATTCCAGACCACGCCCGCTTGCGGACGCCACTTGTCAACCTTCTAAAAAGAGATGTCATGTGGGTCTGGGATGACGAATGCCAGAAAGCGTTCACTAACCTGAAAGAAAACCTTACCACACACCCCACATTACACCTTTACCAGGAAGGTCTGCCATGCCAGGTGTACTGTAATACCTCAACATTCAGCATTACAGGCGTTCTTAAACAAGTCTACCCTGATGGGAAGACATACACCGTTCAACATTTCAGCCGATCTCTGCGTAGTCACGAGCGAAATTATTCAGACTTGGAACTACAATGCCTAGCCATTGTGGAAAGTGTGGATAATTTCCGCACCTGTCTAATGGACAGAAAGTTTACAATATTTTCTGACCATCCCGCATTGCAGTGGTTGAAAGAGATCAAAGCTCCGTCAGGCAGATTGTTTCGATGGAGGTTAAGATTGTCCAGATACGAATATGAGGTCCGTAGCATAAATGGAGTACAACAATATGAAACGGGCGTTGTAACTCGTATTCCATTTTGTGGCTTTCTAGATGCGCCACTCATAAAGAACCAACAATCTTCTCCACCGGGAAAATCCCGCGTGACTATGGATCCCAATAAACTGCGCACCGTCTCCCGAAAAGGAGTACTTAAAACTATAGTCCCAAATTCATTTACAACCAGACTTCTTAAGTCCGTACACACACAACACCACCACCCAAACATCTCCAAGATGACGAGACTCATCTCAGCACAATATTATTGGCAGAACATGACACAAGACATCGCAAAACAGGTAAAAACCTGCCCCACCTGCCGATTCGCTAGAAGAATCGATGAATACAAACAACCTGCACGTAAAAATACCGACACAAGTACCCAAACAAAACAAAATTCGTACATAACGCACAGCGTACACACAACACAAACAATGCCAAAATTACCACATCCACGTCAGAGAAAAGATCACACATCTCAACCTAAACCAATTACCGCCGACATATCTCTCATAAAACCATTGACGATCAAGCAGGAGAACTGTAAACCTGACAACCAATTCAATCATATCACACCACTCCCTAAAGATATCAAACAGGAGAACTGCGAACCTACCAATCATTCAAACTCTACAATTCATAAGGTTCAAGCGAATATTTCAGAGTCCCCAGTTACAAAAATGTGGACGAACATGGGGCAATATCCTATATTTCATCTGATTCTTATCCTTTGTTTGTTACTTCTGCCATACAACTGTATCCCAATTTTAGTCATCAATTACTTGTTTATCTATGCTATGCCCGATCAGAAAATCTTCGAACTACAAGAGGTAGTTTTAAATTAGGACAAGCATTTTTTAATTTTGGACAAACAGTTTTTCATTGTGGACAAGCAATTCTTCATTGTGGACAAGCAATTCTTCATTGTGGACAAGTATTTATAAAACTTCTCATAATTTTAGGAACCATCTTCGCAGAAAATCTAAATAAACTCCGAAGAGATAACAGTAAATGAAAAGATAACCAACCAGTGTCGGAGAAATCACGCTCCAAAAACAAGATCTGAGCCGCACCAAAAATAAATAGACGGCAGGAAATGAGATTTGAAACACCACGACAGGAAGTATAGTCCACGGAGGTTAAATTCGGCCTCTGTAAACAAAGCGGAGCGCCTTCGTCCGATCTCCAATTTCCCTCCCTCTCTTTTGCCCGACACACCCCACTTCCGTATCTCTAATTACAAGGAGAAGATCCCCTATTGAGGTCGACTGGGAACCTCACTATGCCACCGATTTTGATTCCAGTTCGAGTCTACATATCGATTTTTACCAACCAATTACACATCCACGAAACAACACCTAGAACTAACTCACACAACTCTTACACAACCGACTTCTAACATTTTTCACAACACACACACAAAGACAAAAAATTACACATAAAGGTTATATAGATTTCCATGTCTCCTGTACACAGCATAAACGCACTTGAGGGCTAGAATCACGTTTTTCACCTAAGTGTCGATACAGACGAGACAAAAAATTTATAGGGCATAATTGAGCAAGTAAAACATTTATAGGGCAAAATGGAACAATCAATACATTTAGATCAGGGCATGTAGATACCATAGGGTTCCAACCAATACATCTTATTTTTCATATCAATCATTTTATTATTTTCTCTCAATTAAAAGTTAAATATTTAATCAATTTATCAATTTATTCAACTTATTACCACTTTTTATCATTAATTATCATTTTTTTTTCCCAATTATTTTATATTATCATTTTTATTTATCAATTATCATTCTATTTACCACTTGACTTATATTGTCACAACTCAATTATCAACGAAAACACTGGTTTTCGATTAAACTAAAAACATTAAATCACCCTTTATTGTTGAAACCTTTTTATTTTTCATTTTTCTTTTTTTCAAGCACTCAACTTTGATTTCGCTCAAAAAACTTTTATTTTATTTTTATTTTTGATTTCTCAAAAGCCCTAATAAAATTCCCTCGGTCTCCATTCCCAATTCCGAGCTAGAATATAATTAGGCAATTTGCCTTTTTTTCTCACCACGCACCAAGCATTCACTTTGATTTCGTTCAACTCTTATTTTTATTTTTATTTTGATTTCTCAAAAGACCTAATAAAATCCCCTCGGTTTCCATTCCCAATCCCGAGCGAAAATATGGTTAGGCATTTTTCTTTTTTTTCTCACCATTCAACCAAACACATTCAATTTTGATTTCATTCAACTATTTTTATATTATTTTTATTTGATTTCAAAAGCCTTAATAAAATCCCCTCGGTTTCCATTCCCAATCCCGAGCGAAAATATGGTTAGGCATTTTTCTTTTTTTTCTCACCATTCAACCAAACACATTCAATTTTGATTTCATTCAACTATTTTATATTATTTTTATTTGATTTCAAAAGCCTTAATAGAACTCCCTCGAATTCATTTCTTAACTCGAGAAGAATTCGTTTAGGCGCATTTTCCTTTTTTTTGCCCACTATGTACCATAACATTCATTGATTTCTTACAATTAAAAAATTTTTGATTTCTATTAATTATACTCAACCTATATCATCAACACCATTCTATTTTACTTTTATATTACCAGCAATGTTTGTATATAGCCCCTCCATACCCACAACTAATTTTCCCACAAAATTATTTTTCACTTTACAGAATTCTCTCAGGCTAACCCCTTCTTGAATTCTTCACATGTAGGGGGCGCATCTGTCATAATTTGTATATAATTAAATGCAACCCCGACCCACTATGTATGTACCATGTATGATTTTCAAAGACTTAATAAAGAACAAGGTAACTGGAGGAAAGAAAGTAACAAAAGATATAGGAAGTAAGACTAAAGCTGGCACGACTATTTTGGCACCCCTGTGTCAACATTGCAGGGGCAGAGACCGGTCGTCTCTAGTGACCGCAGAAGTTATTTTAGCCAAGATTCACTCAATACTTCCTGACAAACAGGACGTGTCGAGTGACCAGAAGTTATAAAAGTTTGAGAGATATCCAGTACTTCCGGCAAAAACAGGACGTGTCTAATATCCTTCGAAACTATAAGCGTCAAGACACCAAACACTTCCTGACGAAATCAGATATACCAGGCAGGGCACAGCTTTCACCAAAGGAAGCCGCCGGCCTATCAGAAGATAGCACCTTAAGTAGGTCAACCAATAGGGAAAGATCATGTGAGATCTCTCAACCAATCAGAGAGAAACTGACTCGTGGTGTTAAATCGAAAGACAAGAATAGGCAGTTACGCTTTGGCTCCCAAGGAGGTGACATCGGCTTTAGACCTCTCTCCCTCGGCTCATCCCACAGCTAAGTACAATCACCGCCATGTGATTAGTTAAGGACAAATCAAAACCACCCCGCTCTTCCCAAGCTTTCTTTCCTCCAATCCAGTTACCTTTTATTTTCAAAACAATCACGTGTCCTGATTATTCCTAACTGTATGCTGCAACTTCCACTCAAACGGCTGCGCTTCAATCAAATCTCACCATTCGCATCCAACAACAAGAAACCCCGCAACGATATTGCCACATATAATATAAGTCGACAGGTACCTGTGTGTTCAATATGCCAAAAGCAAAATTTTTCAAACTCAAATATGCAAATCTTCTAACCAAAAATAACTTTTTTCAATCAAAAATAGATCATTTCAATCAAAAATAGCTCCAATTCAAGAAAACATATTCTCCACAAGCAAACAGCCATATTCGAAAATCGACTCCACCCATCCACTGCAACACCAGTCACCTCCATCTACAGCCAACTCCAGCCAGCATCATCCTTTTCAAGGTACTTTGTATCAACCATTTTTCGCAGTTTATTTTAACTTTTCAATCCTCACTCATGTTTACAATAGTTTACAATCGTTTATTTGCTTATAGTTACATATATTCCTTTTATGTCATTCTTAAATATTTTTTCCATTTAAATAGTGCCACTACTTTGAATCATTTTAAAATGCCATATTTTCTTCAAATAATTAGTTCTATATCTTTCCTAAATATATTTCCCATTCCATATACCCTTTAAACATTTGCATTTAAGTTAAACCTTTTCACCATATCATTTTTTTTTATAATTCTATATGTAAAACAGTCGGCCGGGAGGACAACAACAACAAATTAACATATTTCTCACAACATTCAATTTCTTTATTAAAAATTAGCTAAACTTTAATGTTTTTCATATTTTTCAATTTTCTTTTTCAATATGTTCAAAATTCCCTAACTTTTGATATGTTATTTTATTATTTAATCTTGTATCAAAATATGTTTTACAAAATTTTTCATTTTTACCCCCTTTTAAATTTTTTTTAAATGCCATAATTTTGTTTCTCATTTCGCCTTACAAATATGTAAATTTACCGTGGTAAACATATGTAAATTTCAACGTTTGTTTTGTTCACCTTGAATCTTTTTTTTCAAATGACCATTCTCAAATTTTGCCATTAATTCATTTAGCTTTAACATTATAATCATTTATCTTTAAGTTCATTCCTTGTTTTCACATTTGCTTTTTGTACATAAACTTTTGTCTCAACTTATTGCCTTTTCTCATAAATGCCTTTTTCTTATAATCATCAAATGTTTTTAGCATTTCCATATATCTTTGCCAATTATTTTTTATATTGTTTTCTATGTTTTTCTTCTTTTTTTTTTCATTCACATACTTTTGCAATTATTTTGTTTTTAATGTTATCTTTTCTTAAATTTTCCTTTCTCATTTTTGATGTTATATATGTGCATTTTTTCTTGCTATTTCCAATCTGTTGGTTAATAACAAACCAATATGATTATGGAATATCACATTTTTACTCTTACCCATATTTTTGTTATCATCATTCATACTTTGTAATTTCCAATCTATTGGTTAACAATAAACCAATATGATTATGGATTATCACATTTTTATTTTCACTTGCTCCCAATTGTTTTGTTATTATTCACATTTTTATCATTTATATAATTTTGTACTTTCCTGTCTATTGGTTACCATACAAAAACCAATATGATAAGTGAATATCATCTCTCATCTTTTCTTTCTATCAATATTTTACCTTCTTTTTTAAAGCTATATTTTCATTACTTTACTCTTAATCTACCCATATTATTTTCTTCACAGGGGGGAAATGTTACATAAAGATTTTATTTAGGAAATGTTATATTAAAATCATTTATTTAAAATGTTATATTGAAATATTTTATTTAAAAATGTTATATGTTAAAATGTTATTTTATTTAAAGTTATAATTTCATAGATATAAATACTCTGTTTTAATCGACCGCCAGAGGTCACGCTTCTACTATATAAACTGATTGTTGTTCTTCCCCGGCTGGTCACTCTTGACATGAATCCTGCCAAGAAGAAAAAGAAGGCCTACAAGCCTACAACCCGCATCGTGAACGTCGCCGACCTGGAGAGGGAAGATGAGATGGTGATCTCACGCAACTGCAGCATCCTGAGCTCCATTGGCCACCCTGCCCTGAAATCCCTGCATGAGGACCTGATCCGCTACATCGCCTCGCGGACTGAAATGATCAAGGCCCTCGCTACCAATGTAGAGAACCTCACTGACACCCTCGAGTCCTTCGCAGAGTTGGACGAAATTGAGGAGGCCAACAAGCCCAAGACTGCTTGCCGCGGCACTCAAACCTGCCCTGCTCCTTCCTGCAATGAAACCAGCTCCCAGACTGACCCAATCAAGCCCGCCACTCCTGCTCCTGCTGCTCTCCCTGCTAAGAAGCCTGCCTCCTCCCTGCCTGCTCCTGCTCCAACCAAAAGGAAGCAGTCTGAAGCTCCCAACCCGCCTGCAAAGAGGACAAACCTGAATGGTCCTTCAAAACCTGTGCCTTCCCACGTCTCCAAGCCTGCGGCCGCCCAAGTGATCCTTCATGGAGAAAAATCGGCGGCCCACACAGTGGTCATCTCAGATGACCCACAGGCTGACCCAAGGGAGATGCTGAAAACAGTCCGCGCTGCTCACACTCTCCCCCAAGGCGTTTGGGCCTCCCTGCGCACCAAGGGGAAGCTGGTCCTCCATTCCAGCAATCCTGACACCATCCCTGAGGTTACAACCTCCCTGGCCAGCAAGTTGAATGGAATGAAGGTCCGCCAGCAGAAGGAGATCCTGCCACGGATCTGCCTCTTCAAAGTGGATGAGGAGACATCCAACTCCACAATTGAGGAGACCTTCCTGGAAACCGCTGCTGTTAGAAAACTTCCTGGGGACAAGGTGGTGCGCGTGGCGCACCGTTCTGCACCCAGAAACGGGACCTGCACCGCCTTCATCGAAGTGGACCTTAAGACCTTTAGAGCCCTGGGCGTTCGCGGGAGGATCGTGGTGGATGGAGTAATCCTCAACTTCGAGGAGTCCATCCGCGCCCGCGTCTGCTTCCGCTGTTGTGGCTTCGGCCACAACTCTGCCCAATGCACCAGAGCTCCTAAGTGCTTCCACTGCGGTGAAGACGGCCATGAAGGCCGAACCTGCCCATCCATTGCTGACCAGCGCACCTCCAAATGTGCCAACTGCTGCTCCCAGGGCCTTCCTGACAAGCACGAGGCGAGAGCCTCAAGCTGCCCCATCCTGAAGTCTAGGGCCCTCAAGTTCTAGGCTTCAAGGACCTTCTGCCTCCATTTCCATCTGCCACTTCTCCTGGATTCCTGGCCTATTCAACGCACCCGCCTCACTGCACCCTGGCGCTATTCCCCTGCTTGCCCAACGTTTCCACCACCCCTGCGAGACATCTCCTGCTTCCACATCCTAGGGTCCCTTGCCACCTGACATCGATTTTGGGCTCAAAAATCATAACAGGAAGGTCTTCTCAATTGTGGAGTTGGATGTTTCCTCATCCACTTTGAAGAGGCAGATTCTTGGCCGGATCTCCTTCTGCTGGCGGACCTTCAATCCGTTTAGTTTGCTGGCCAGGGAGGTTGTCACCTCAGGGATGGTGTCGGGATTACTGGAGTGGAGGACCAGCTTCCCCTTGGTGCGCAGGGAGGCCCAAACGCCTTGGGGTAGAGTGTGGGCAGCGCGGCAGCCTTGTACATCTCCCTTGGGTCAGCCTGTGGGTCATCAGAGATGACCACTGTGTGTGCCGCCGATTTTTCCCCATGGAGGACTACTTGGGCGACCGCAGGCTTGGAGACGCGGGAAGGCGCAGGTTTGGTAGGACCTTTCAGGGTAGATCTTTTTGCGGGCGGGTTGGGAGCCTCAGGCTGCTTCCTTTTGTTTGGAGCAGGAGTGGCGGGCTTGGTGGGATCAGTCTGGGAGCTGGTTTCCTTGCAGGAAGGAGCAGGGCTGGTTTGGGTGCTGTGGCAGGCAGTCTGGGGCTTGTTGGCATCTTCGTCCAGCTCCTTAAAGGACGCGAGGATGCCAGAGAGGTTCTCTACCTCGGCAAGGAGGGCCTTGATCTGTTCAGACCGCACGGTGATGAATTCGGCCAGGTACTTATACAGGGCCATCAGGGTGTCAGGGCAAGAGGATTGCAAGGCATCACGGTAGCGTTGCCTCGCCTCCTCGTTCTCCTTTTCCAATTGAGCGAGGGTCACAAGAGGCTTCTGGGCATTCTTCTTCTTCTTCCTAGCAGGAGTCATGGCAGGAGCAGGAGAGCAAAGATGTGACCAGGTAGAGAGCTAGCTGGCAACTGGAGGGAGATTGTGAAAAGAGTAAGTCATCGGGAAACAACAACGATGAGTTTTTATAGGGGAAGCGTGACCTCTGGCGGTCGATGTAGCAGAGTATTTGTATCTTTGAAATATAATTTTAAATAAAATAATATTTCAATATAACATATATATATATATATTGTAGGCGCCATCCCGACCAGAGAGCCACAGATAAACAGATTATAAACGCACAGAATATAGAATCCGAGCTCCCCAGTAGAAGGAATACCCGGAAGACGACGGTACTCTCTGTTATATGTGTTGTTCATTATTATGTTTTTGTTTTAATAAACGCTACTAAATTATTTCATTGGATCCTCTCTTTCTTTTTCCCAGTAAGAAACGCCTACGGAAGCCAACAGAAATTCAGAAGTGGGATAGTCCTGAAGAAAATTGAAGATTCACTGGAATAATTTGGAAACGAGAAGGACGTGGCGCGGTGACCGATCAACGTAAGAGGAGTTGCATGGTATGTACGAAATTTAATTACCTATTCCTAAAAGTATTATCGCAAAGTATCGCGGTAAAAGTATTATTACAAGTCACCTCGACAAAAGTATTTTCGCAAAGTATCGCGGTAAAAGTATTATTGCAAGTCATCTCGATAAAAGTATTATCGCAAAGTATCGCGGTAAAAGTATTATTGCAAAATCATCTCGATAAAAAGTATTATCGCAAAGTATCGCGGTAAAAAGAAAAAAAAGTATTGTCTCAAAATTACTAAAGAAAAGTTGATTTCGTTTAAAGAAATAATTGAAACAGTACGTATCTGGTTTAGTCAGTTTTATTTGTTTATTTTAAAATTTTTTGCTTTGTTTATTTTTCCTTTTGAAAAACATGACTTATTTAGCGAAAGTAAGGAAATGCGATTTGAGCAAGTTGGCGTATGAACTCGGCGAGGTAGTACCGCCAGAGAGCAGGATCGTCGACTTAAAACACCTTATTTTGAATAGCCAATCTTACGAAGAAGAGTTCGCAAAGCAACTGTTGGAGACTCTGATCGAGGATCGGGAACGAATCGAGGAGCGGGAACGAATCGAGGATCGGAAACGAATCGAGGATCGGGAACGAATCGAACGGGAACGAAAAGAACAAATGGTAATGGAATTCGAGCTTGAGAAGCTGCGCATCCAGACTACACGCGGAAACAACGATACGTCTCGAAGTACCAGCAATGACGCACATTACGAGATACGTAAACTGATGCCCAAGTACGAGTCGAAGGACAATGATTTGAGTTTTTACCTAATTCTTTTCGAAAGACAGGCAAAGCGACTAGGATTGGATGAAGACCAATGGGCGTTCAGCCTCCTAGGATTGCTACCTTACGAAATGACTCAATTAATCGCTCGGGAGACAGAAGAACAAAGCGGCGATTATAGGTTCGTGAAAAGGTTGCTCCTAAAACGGTACAAGTTGAGCCCCGAACAATTCAGACAAAAATTCGAGAAGCACGAGAGATCTCAAAAGGGTTCCTGGAGAGACTTCGCTTTCGAATTGCGAGGATATTTCAACGAATGGATCGAAGGAATGAACGTGGAAAATTTCGACGCCCTAAAGGATTTGTCCGTCACTAACCAGCTAAAGAAAAAAGTTCCAAATGTGCTGCGTAATCATCTCATTGACGATTGGACCAAGTTAAACAACCCAGATGAGTTGGCGGATAAACTGGACGAGTACGAAAATGTTCGCACCGAGATGGGACCTCCGCATTGGAATGCGAAACACCTCATACCACCGTCGTTTCAGCAGAAATCTGCGAGATTCCCCAACCAAAGCGAAGTTAAAGAGACTAAACAAGGAACGAATGTTTCGGGTCAAGACGCTGCAAGGAACGAAATCAGTGAAACGTACCCTAACACCTTGAGGAGAATGGTCAACCGTACGATCAGAAACGACAAGGGAGAACCGAAGTGCTTCAACTGCAATCAGTTTGGACACATTGCCAGAGACTGCCCAGCACCCAGGACTACGTTGACATGCCGAGGATGCGGTCAAACGGGACACAAGGAAAGGAATTGCACAAGACCCAAAGAAGGACTAAAAGTAGTCAACCTGGAAGTCGAAGGACTGGAGACTGTCCCGCCAGATGTATATTTGAAGGATGTCAAGATCGACAACAAGGAAACCGTGAAGGCAATGATAGACACCGGGAGCAGCAGTTGTCTAATGAGAGAATCGGTCGCAAGGAGGATCAGCGTCGACATCGAACCAGACTCGACTAGTCTGTACGGCATCGGTAACCAGACTGCACCAGCTGCCAGGACCGTTGGGAAGACGACAGTCGACCTGGAGATTGATGGCATCGTCGGAAAGGAAATCACTGTATTCATTGTCAACGATGATGCCCAACCCTATGACCTATTAATTGGAAGAACATGGACAGATCTGCCCTACGTATCCTTCGCCAGAATTGGTAAAAACTTGCATATTGGCTATTCATCCGAATTTCCGTTTGCTAATCTGCAAGAAGAAATCAAGTCGCGTCGCATCGAACTGAGAGCAACCGAAACTGTTCAGTTGGAGAGCGACTCCATTAACTTTACAAGTGCAATCACAGACGAGGTAAAGGACGGATATGTATTGTTCACAGGAGTAGATGACGCCTGTGTCGATTCCCTATTGGAAGTGGTCGATGGAAAGACGACCGTACCCATCATCTCAGCTGGCAAGGGCAAGTTGAGAGTAAGGAAGAACCAATGTGTAGGGCGAGTTGAACTACTGAACCTTGATGATATTGTTGTTAACCTGGACGTCGCAGAGGATTCGTTTCAGACTAAAAATGAAGAGAAGAGGGAAGGACAAGACCAAATGAAACGTAAGCGCCCCATACTGCCTGAGGACATCAACGTCAATCATTCTCTGACTTCGAAAGAGAGACAAGAAATCCTAGATGTAGTAAACGAGTATAGAGACTGTTTCGCTCTTGGCATGGAGGAATTAGGGTGCACCGATGTCACCAAGATGGACATTAAGGAGGTTGATGGAAGCAAGCCAGTCTGTCTGAGACCGTATAAGACGACTGCAAGTGAACGCGAAGCAATCAGGGAGATTGTCAGAGAGTGGAAGGACAATGGAATAGTCACGGAAACTAGATCACCCTACGCTAGTCCCGTCCTACTTGTGAGGAAGAAAACTGGAGATCATCGTCTGGTGGTAGATTATAGGAGACTCAACATTCAAACAGTTAAGGACAAGTTCCCATTACCAAGGATAGACGACCTTCTGGAAGGCCTAAGGAATGCGAAATTCTTCACCACTCTGGATCTGGCGCATGGATATCTGCAGATACCACTGACCGATAAGGCAAAATTAAAGACAGCATTCATCACCCCAGATGATACAGGTCAATTCGAAATGGTGATTTTTGGACTCGCCAACGCACCAGCTGAATTCCAAAGACTGATGCACACTGTCCTAGGTCCGCTGCTGAACAAGAAGGCATTCTGCTATCTCGACGACGTGATTATCCCGGCAAAGGATTGGCGGGAGATGATCGAAAGGTTGAGGGAAGTCCTCGAAAGAATAAGATCAGCGAAGTTGACACTGAAACCCTCCAAATGTGAGTTCGGAAGGAGGGAAGTTGAGTTCTTAGGGTATGTCATCAGTACAGGCGGACTTAAGCCAGGCCCAAGAAAGATCAAGGCGATAGAAGAATTTCCAGAACCCAAGAATGTCCACGACATACGACGCTTTCTGGGACTGACGAACTTCTTCAGACGATTTGTAAAGGACTTCGCGAGGAAAGCAGAACCGCTAAGCAGACTTACGAAGAAAGGTTCACAATTTGAATGGAAGGAAGAACAGCGAAGGTCATTTGGAGGACTACGAAAGGATCTGGTCGAATATCCGGTACTAGCTCATTACAACCCTGAACTCAAGACAGAAGTACATTGCGATGCGAGTGCTGAGGGATTAGCAGGAATGGTGCTACAGATGGACGAAGACGGCAAATGGCGCTTGGTCTACTGTGTGAGTAAGAAGACAACAGAGGCCGAGAAGATGTACCACTCAAGCAAATTGGAGCTGATGGCGATAGTGTGGACCTTGGATCGACTACGTCAGTTCCTCGTAGGAATCAAGTTTACAGTGGTTACAGATTGCCAAGCACTGGTCTACATGAACGCGAAGAAGACTACAAATCCTCAGATAGCGCGATGGTACAATCTGATTCAGGAATACGATTTCGAAATTCGACATAAACCAGGGGAGAAGATGGCCCACGTAGACGGAATGAGTAGAGCTCCAGTCGACGACCCTAGAGACACGATGGAGGAAATCGTGGAGAAAACCTTGAAGTGTGCCTCACAATCACACTGGAAGAACAAATCTTGATGATTCAGCATTCCGACCCTGAATTGAGAGACCTGATCCAGATCTTTCGAAAGGACCCGTGTGATAGGACAGTAGGAGAACAAAATAGAATTAACGACTACAGCTACAAAGGAGGCAGACTTTTCCGCATGGTGAAAAATGGAGAAGAGGAACGGCCCTGTATGTTATACCCAAAAGTATGAGGAAAAGCTTAGTTGTCAAATTCCATGATCTAATGGGACATTTTGCGACTGATAGGACTGTCAACAAAATTAAGGAATTGTACTGGTTTCCTTCAATGAAGAGGTACGTTCGACGCCATGTGGCTATGTGTCTCGAGTGTCTATTTAACAAAGTTCCCGGTGGAAAACAACAAGGCTTCCTACATCCCATTAAGTCAGGCAAGAGACCGTTTTCCATCGTACACATGGACCACGTAGGCCCCTTCGTGAGAAGTACAAAAGGTAACCAGGAACTTTTAGTGATTGTCGATAATCTGACAAGATTTGTCCGATTAAGCCCTGTAAGGAATACATCGACGCAGAACGTCCTGAAGGTAATGAAAAGTTTTGTGAATGATTTCGGACTACCCGACAAGATCATCAGCGACAGAGGGTCATGTTTTACCTCAAGGCAATTTGAAGAATTCTGTCGAGGAAATGGAATACATCATACTCTGATCTCTACGAAAAATCCGCAAGGGAACGGGATGGTCGAAAGAGTGAACCGAACAGTATTGTCCACTATAGCAACCAGTATCGAGGATCCGCGACGGAAGGATTGGGACCTGAAGATCAAGGAGGTAGAGCGAGACCTGAACAATGCGGTGAACAAGACGACGAATAAAACACCGTTCGAAACACTCCACGGCTATTCCCCTCGATTCCACGATGGGATACTTAGAAGATTAGCCGACGAAGACGTGGACCCATGGACCGAGCCGGATAGAATTCAAGAGAGTGTGAGAACCCAAATTGAGAATAAACAAGAAATTATGAAGACATACTACGATAAGAAGAAGTGCCGTACAATCCAATTCGAAGTAGGAGAAATTGTAGTGATGAGGCATTTACCCAAAATGACGGGTGAACCAACCAAGGCACAACCCAAATATCGAGGACCTTTGATAATTACCGAGGTTCTGCCAAGCGACACGTATAGAGTGACTCAGTTAAGCGAAAGAACCAGTGGACGGTTCTACACGACAACGGCCCATATCAGTCAACTGAAGTCTTGGCACAGTGAAGAAGATGATTCAGCTACAGAAGAAAGTCCGGACGAGGAGCCAGAAGTAGAAGATACCCCCCGACGCAACCCACGACGTTCCTGCAACGCAAGGTTCAATCGAGGACGATTGAAATCCAGGAATGGCCGAATGTAGGCGCCATCCCGACCAGAGAGCCACAGATAAACAGATTATAAACGCACAGAATATAGAATCCGAGCTCCCCAGTAGAAGGAATACCCGGAAGACGACGGTACTCTCTGTTATATGTGTTGTTCATTATTATGTTTTTGTTTTAATAAACGCTACTAAATTATTTCATTGGATCCTCTCTTTCTTTTTCCCAGTAAGAAACGCCTACGGAAGCCAACAATATAAATCAAATGATTTTAAAAATGTAAATAATTTCCATTTAACTATTATCAGACATTTTACATCCGAAATTAAGACATTTATTTCACAATATAATAAGTTAATTTCATCTTAATTCCATGTTGTTGTTGTTTTTATTTTACCCTTACTGGTTACAATATTTCCAATTTCCTCTAGTGTAAGAAAATAGAACTACATAGGGTATGGAGTCCATAATTTTTTTTTTGCCTACTTCTATAAACACTACAAATTTTGTTAAAGTTATATTTTCTTATGGATTTTTATTTCCAAAACTTTATCTAACAACGTTTATTGTCATTAGTTGTGTGATACTGTAGGGTTAAATAATTCCAATGGCCACACCTAGATGGCGCTGGGTTAAACTTTGTGTGTTATAAAAGTTACATTTTGTAAATGTAAATATTTAATTATTCTTTTTTAAATTATTTTATATTTTATTGTAAACAATATGTTATATTTCTTTTTTGTTAGAATACCAATTAACTAAAAATTGTATGCCTAAATAAGTCGAGAGACTTTTTGAAATAAAAACAATTATTCTTCTTGGCAGTCAATGAATTTTTACGAGCTCTCTACCTATACACATCTTTGCTCTCCTGCTCTTGCCATGGCTCCCTCTAGGTAGAAGAGGAAAAATGCCCAGCAGCCCCTCTTGACCCTCGCCCAATTGGAAAAGGAGAACAGTGAAGGATCGCTTCTTGAATGTCATGCGTGATCCTGAACCTAACAGCATGCTTACCTGTATAAGTACCTGGCCGAATTCATCACCGTGCGGTCTGAGCAGATCAAGGCCCTCCTTACTGAGGTAGAGAACCTCTCTGGCACCCTCGCGTCCTTTAAGGAGCTGGACGAAATCAAGCCCCAGACTGCCTTCCACAGTACTCAAACCAGCCCAGCTCCTTCCTGCATGGAAGCCAGTTCCCAAACCGACCCAATCATGCCCGCCACTCCTGTTCCTGCTGCTCTACCAACTAAGAGGCCTGCCCCCATCGTGCCCGCTCCTGCTCCCTCAAAGAGGAAGCAGCCTGAGGCTCCCAACCCGCCCGCAAAGAGGACCAATCTAAAAGGTCCCGCAAAACCTGCGCTATCCTGCGTCTCCAAGCCTGCGGCCGCCCAAGTGGTCCTCCGTGGATTAAAATCGGCGGCCCACACAGTGGTCGTCTCTGATGACCCACAGGCTGACCCAAAGGAAATGCTTAAAGCTGTCCGCGCTGCCCACACTCTACCCCAAGGCGTTTGGTCCTCCCTGCGAACCAAAGGGAAGCTTGTCCTCCATTCCAGCAACCCCGATACCATCCCAGCTGTTACCTCCTCCCTGGCCAACAAGCTGGATGGCATGAAGGTCCGCCAACAGAAGGAGATCCTGCCTCGCATCTGCCTCCTCAAAGTGGATGAGGAAACTTCCAACTCCACCATTGAAGAGACGCTCCTGGAAACCCCTGCTGTCAGCCAACCCCCTGGGGACAAGGTGGTGCGCGTGGCGCACCGTTCTGCACCCAGAAACGGGACCTGCACCGCCTTCATCGAGGTGGACCTCAAGACCTTCAGAGCCCTGGGCGCGCGCGGGAGGATCGTGGTTGATGGAGTAATCCTCAACTTCGAAGAGTCCATCTGCGCCCGCGTCTGCTTCCGCTGTTGTGGCTTCGGTCACAACTCTGCGCAATGCACCAGAGCTCCTAAGTGCTTCCACTGCGGTCAAGACGGCCATGAAGGCCGCGCCTGCTCCTCCATTGCCGACCAGCGCACTTCCAAATGTGCCAACTGCTGTGTCAAGGGCCTCTCAGACAAGCACGAGGCGAGGGCCTCAAGCTGCCCCATCTTGAAGTCTAGAGCCCTCAAGTTCTAGGCTTCCAGGACCCCCTGCCTCCTCAACTGGCCTCCATCAAGGCTTCTCACCACATCAAGGCGCTGTTTCCCTGACCTCTCCAGCTTCCTCCCCCCTCCCCCCCTGCGATGACACCTCCACTGCCAGATCTTAGAATCCCTTGCCACCAGTTCGCGTTCTGCAGCCATAGTAGGGCTAGAAGACCTTATTTGTAGGCCAATTAGCCCGGAATCTCAAGAAATAAAAACAAGTTTAGTGGCTAAACGTGTCTGTGGTGATTAATGATCCTACAATACCAATGTTTCATTATTCACATTAAGAATATGTAAATAAATAATCATATATATAGAGATAGTCAATATCATTTTTTTTTAAATCTTGTTTTTCAAATTGTGTTTCAAAAAGACATCTCTCTGAATGTTTGTATTTCCAACAATAAAACCAATATAAAATTCGTAGTTTTTTTAATTTAAAATTACATTATTTCATATTTAAATATTGAAAATAAACGAATATTTGATTCAAATTTTACAAATGAAAGAATTGCAGGATATCATTGTTGGAAAAGACCAAAGGTAAACGTGACGTATTTCTTTATAAAGAAGCATTCAACCTTTGGTCTCTTTTAACAAACGAATATTTATTAATGTAAAATTATTGAAAGAATATCCTTTTTTACCAGAATATGACGATGCTAAAAATATTATTTTAAAAAGAATTAGACTATTATTTTATGAATTCTAGAGATTTAAAAAAAAAAAAGCAGACGATATTTTCGGAATTTCGGAGCAGAAGAACATAATCGTTCTGTCGTCTGCTGTGGTTAAACAGCGCCGCCTTACGTGTAAAACTTTAGAAATCAATACAAGCCTATAAGTTATGGAATCAATAAATTGACTTTTGGTGACTTTCCTGAACTAATTAGCAACTTTTTGTTTACTATCGACCTTTCCCATTGTTGTACAGTATCTTTATATGTAACACCATATAATATTGAGGTTTTTTTTTTTAATAATTCGGTGTTTCATCTACCATCCTCATAACATCTAAACCAGTGCTGGGAAATATGTAATCATGAATAAAATTTCTATAATTTACACTCATAGAGATAAACCTTAAGGAAGTTGTACCTTTTAGAGCATGTATAACGGGACAATAACTCTGAAAGGTATTACAGTAACCTTTATTGAAGACACACGAGATAACCAAGTGTGAACAAAATTACCTTTGTCTCCTTCAAAAAAACAGACGACCGGCGATATCAAAGACTTTCCACTTCAAATTTTATCCATGAGTGTATAAAATTAAAAGTAATTATTATAACCATTGTAATAATTACAATTACAAGTAATTGATAAGGTACAATTTATTTTATAGATTTGAAACACAATGTACCTTAATAAAGAGCTAATCTTACTTATAATAAATTTATTCTTAAACACGCTATATTTATTAATTAGGATTTCGTCTTGTTTTATATTATGTTTCAAATCTAAAATACAAATTTTTCCCTAATCAATTACTTGCAATTGTACACTCATGGACAAAGCTTAAGTAAGTTGTACCTTTTAGCATGTATATCGGGATTCAGACAATAACTCTGAAAGATATTACAGTGACCTTTATTGAAGACATACGAGATAACCAAATATGAATACACTCATGGACAAAACTTAAGGAAGTTGTACCTTTTAGTAAGTATATCAGGATTCAGACAATAACTCTGAAAGATATCACAGTGACCTTTATTGAAGACACACGAGATAACCAAGTATGAATACACTCATGGACAAAACTTAAGGAAGTTGTACCTTTTAGTATGTATATCAGGATTCAGACAATAATTCTGAAAGATATTACAGTGACCTTTATATTGAAGACACCAGATAACCAAGTATGAATACACTCATGGACAAAACTTAAGGAAGTTGTACCTTTTAGTATGTATATCAGGATTCAGACAATAACTCTGAAAGATATTACAGTAACCTTTATATTGAAGACACCAGATAACCAATTGTAAACAACCTCTGTCTCCTTCAAAATGACACACGACCGGCTAAATCAAAATATGAAACATCCTTAAATCTTGTCCATGAGTGTATTAGTTTAACTTGCCCAATCACCAATCGAATAGATCTAAAGAAAACTAGTTCTAAAATATCTGTAAACTGCAAACTTCGCCTTTGTTATTGCTTCGGTTAAACGGTGTTTGTTCAACATCACAGAACCGTTACATCAAGCTATCCTGTGAAATACGACAATTCCATCCGCCTATTTTACCCAAGATCAGTACAGAGTCTAGCAACAGTATCACTATAAAAGGAAGATCGAAAAATGCAATATAACAGCGGTATGGTAGATTAAACTGGCGAAACCGCTGGGAGGGTTCATCACTGATGAGCCAGGCCTTCCCATTAATTTTTCCATTGCAGTAATGGCAGTATAAATTGTTTATTTTTAAAAAGAATCATACGTGATTATAATAGTTTCGTATTTTGATAACAAAAATAAAATATCGGGAAGTCTGATGTAGAATTCCTAATAGATATGATATTTGTACAGTTCAACAAAATTATTGCCATGTACATTACAGCAGATACATCCATCAGAAAACATAGCTAATACTGGTCTCTCCTGAAGGTGGTCTCTTATTGGAGGTTGGATTAATTCCGTCTTTTTTTTTTTAATTCTAAAAAGGTGGTCGCTCCTGAACGGTTCAACTGTATTTCATTCGCTAATCCTGGAGCCAAGTATCAATATAACTAGCTATAAATGTCTTCAATAAAGGTCACTGTAATATCTTTCAGAGTTATTGTCTGAATCCCGATATACATGCTGAAAGATTCAACTTCCTTAAGTTTTGTTTGTAAGTCTTCAATAAAGGTCACTGTAATATCTTTCAGAGTTATTGTCTGAATCCCGATATACATGCTAAAAGATATAATTTCCTTAAGTTTTGTTTGTAAGTCTTCAATAAAGGTCACTGTAATATCTTTCAGAGTTATTATCTGAATCCCGATATACATGGTAAAAGGTACAACTTCCTTAAGTTTTGTTTGAAAGTCTTCAATAAAGGTCACTGTAATATCTTTCAGAGTTATTGTCTGAATCCCGATATACATGGTAAAAGGTACAACTTCCTTAAGTTTTGTTTGTAAGTCTTCAATAAAGGTCACTGTAATATCTTTCAGAGTTATTATCTGAATCCCGATATACATGCTGAAAGGTACAACTTCCTTAAGTTTTGTTTGTAAGTCTTCAATAAAGGTAACTGTAATATCTTTCAGAGTTATTGTCTGAATCCCGATATACATGGTAAAAGGTACAACTTCCTTAATTTTTGTTTGTAAGTCTTCAATAAAGGTCACTGTAATATCTTTCAGAGTTATTATCTGAATCCCGATATACATGGTAAAAGGTACAACTTCCTTAAGTTTTGTTTGAAAGTCTTCAATAAAGGTCACTGTAATATATTTCAGAGTTATTGTCTGAATCCCGATATACATGCTGAAAGGTACAACTTCCTTAAGTTTTGTTTGAAAGTCTTCAATAAAGGTCACTGTAATATCTTTCAGAGTTATTGTCTGAATCCCGATATACATGTTGAAAGGTACAACTTCCTTAAGTTTTGTTTGTAAGTCTCAATAAAGGTCACTGTAATATCTTTCAGAGTTATTGTCTGAATCCCGATATACATGCTGAAAGGTACAACTTCCTTAAGTTTTGTTTGTAAGTCTCAATAAAGGTCACTGTAATATCTTTCAGAGTTATTGTCTGAATCCCGATATACATGCTGAAAGGTACAACTTCCTTAAGTTTTGTTTGTAAGTCTCAATAAAGGTCACTGTAATATCTTTCAGAGTTATTGTCGGAATCCCGATATACATGTTGAAAGTTACAACTTCCTTAAGTTTTGTTTGTAAGTCTCAATAAAGGTCACTGTAATATCTTTCAGAGTTATTGTCGGAATCCCGATATACATGTTGAAAGGTACAACTTCCTTAAGTTTTGTTTGTAAGTCTCAATAAAGGTCACTGTAATATCTTTCAGAGTTATTGTCTGAATCCCGATATACATGTTGAAAGGTACAACTTCCTTAAGTTTTGTTTGTAAGTCTCAATAAAGGTCACTGTAATATCTTTCAGAGTTATTGTCTGAATCCCGATATACATGTTGAAAGGTACAACTTCCTTAAGTTTTGTTTGTAAGTCTCAATAAAGGTCACTGTAATATCTTTCAGATTTATTGTCTGAATCCCGATATACATGTTGAAAGGTACAACTTTTTTAAGTTTTGTTTGTAAGTCTCAATAAAGGTCACTGTAATATCTTTCAGAGTTATTGTCTGAATCCCGATATACATGCTGAAAAAGGTACAACTTCCTTAAGTTTTGTTTGTAAGTCTTCAATAAAGGTCACTGTAATAATATTTCAGAGTTATTGTCTGAATCCCAATATACATGCTGAAAAAGGTACAACTTCCTTAAGTTTTGTTTGTAAGTCTCAATAAAGGTCACTGTAATATCTTTCAGAGTTATTGTCTGAATCCCGATATACATGCTGAAAAAGGTACAACTTCCTTAAGTTTTGTTTGTAAGTCTTCAATAAAGGTTACTGTAATATCTTTCAGAGTTATTGTCTAAATCCCGATATACATGCTGAAAAAGGTACAACTTCCTCTAGTTTTGTTTGTAAGTCTTCAATAAAGGTCACTGTAATATCTTTCAGAGTTATATGGTAAACAAAAGATAAGACTCAAGGGAAATTTACAGAGTAGCAAAATATAAACATAAAAATTACCACTCTGTTAATAAAATAAATAAATATTTTGTTACAATATATAAAACATGTAAATAATCTATATAGATAATACCGTAACAGAGTTTTCCATTGTAAAGTCCTGAGCTATCTCCTCCGAAGATTCTGAACTACACATAACAATCTATATACCAAAATTTTCGTTATTCTTTTCTTCGTGTCATAGGCCTGTTTTTATTTTCCTAATGTTAACAGTTATTTTTATTTTTTAATTTAATCTATTTTACAATCGTAGATTTTTTGCATTTATCATCATCAATCATTTGTTTTGAAATTCCGTAGAAATTTGTTCTGAAATAATATATATATCTGATTAATTTGATTATGTAAGTACTTTGTTATAGTTTTTCATTTAAATATATACATTTTTCGATTTGTAGATTGAATTATTACTTTATTCTATAATAATTATCTTTTATAACTGTTTGTTATAGTTTTTCATTTGAATTTAGCTCCATTTTTGTGTCTTATTTCTTCTGTATATTAAAAAAAATATTGAAACTTAGTTTTTCATTTAAATATATACATTTTTCGATTTGTAGATTGAATTATTACTTTATTCTGTACTTTGTTATAGTTTTTCATTTAAATATATACATTTTTCGATTTGTAGATTGAATTATTACTTTATTCTATAATAATTATCTTTTATAACTGTTTGTTATAGTTTTTCATTTGAATTTAGCTCCATTTTTGTGTCTTATTTCTTCTGTATATTAAAAAAAATATTGAAACTTAGTTTTTCATTTAAATATATACATTTTTCGATTTGTAGATTGAATTATTACTTTATTCTATAATAATTATCTTTTATAACTGTTTGTTATAGTTTTTCATTTGAATTTAGCTCCATTTTTGTGTCTTATTTCTTCTGTATATTGAAAAAAATATTAAAACTTAGAATTAAGCTTTGCTTTTTCATATACATGTTTGTTACACATTTAGCAATATATATACCAAAATATTTTTTTGGATACTTAACTCTTTTAGTGAATTTTTGTCAGGGGGGCTGCAAAAGTGCCTTACTTATTTTGGAATATTTAACTTTTTTGGTGAATTTTTGTCAGGAAAGCTATGGACTGCCATAATCATTCAATATGTTGATGTTCTTCTCATAAAAAAAATATTTGGGTTTAGAATTGGGCTTTGCTTTTTTATATACATATTATTTGCACATTTTTTTTTTCATCAATTGTTTCCTCACTTGCTTGGAATTTTCTTTTTATGCCTGTCCTGGCTTTCAGTTTTATAGTTTTCCTCTGCTTGGTTCTTATTTTACCTTTTTTTCAGCGTCTTTTTTGTATTTCTGATTAAATTAATTTGTGGGTTCTTTGTTATAGTTTTTAATTTTACATTTTGCTCAATTTTTTGTGTCTGGTTTTCTTTTTTGCCGTATCTTTCATAATTCTTTTTTGCAGTATCTTTCATAATGTCTTTGGCATCTTTATTTTTCTCAATAAGAGGCTAATTATTTATTTGTATAATCAATTGTTGATTACTTAATTTGTTATATGATGAAATGTTATATGATACATACAATTTTCTACATTTTTGCACTGTGCAATTTAATATGTTGTTTATATTGAGATCTTTTACATTAAATTTATTTTGACATGTATTTGCTCAACTTGGTTTTTAGTTTAGCTTTTTTTTTTTCAGCGGCTTCTGTATCATGCCTCGCAGAGGCCGTGGAAGACTCGCTTATAGGACTCGCCGCGGGAACAACGCCCCTAATCCTATTTCTCCTGTTCCCACTGAATATATTATTGGGGGCCTCGATATAGTCTGCCCTTACTGCTCAGCCCTTCATTTCCCTGGCGAAACTGTTGGTAGCTCCTGCTGCCACAAAGGGAAAGTTATTCTTCCTACTTTGTCCTCCTTTCCATATGAAATGATGGAATTGATGACTTCAAACAGTGTGGAGGCTAAGTACTTCCAGACCAACATTCGGAGCTACAACAGCTCTTTGGCATTTGCCTCCATGGGTGCGCAGGTTGATGTCTTTTCTGGACAGGGGCCTTTTTGTTATAGAATCCATGGACAGATCTATCATTTGACTGGGCCCCTTCATCCTCATGGAAACAGAGCCCCGTCTTATGCCCAACTTTATATTTTGGATTCTGAGGCTGCGAATAATACACGCATTGCAGCATCTAGGCCTTTGGAATGCCATCCTGGTATATTGACTCTTTTGGATTCTGTGCTTAGGCGTGTGAATCCGTATACTTCTGCTTATAGGCAGATGCACCAGGTGGAACTAGCTGAGGAACACCGGGCTCGCATTGAGAACCGGCAAATGTGTCAGGTTCAGATGCTCATCCGGCAAAATCATTGTAGAGATCTTCGCCGATATAATGCCCCAATATGGCCCACTACAGAGCACTTGAAATTGTGGATCGTCTCCTAAAGGACATTATGCATTGTGACCTTGCTTTTGGCGGAAAGGTTGTTGTTCTTGGAGGTGACTTTCGCCAAGTGCTACCTGTGGTACCTCGAGCTTCAAGAGCTGAAATTGTTGCTGCTTGCATTAAGCAAAGCAAGCTATGGCCATTGTTTGTGATCTTGCGCCTTACTCAGAATATGCGAGCAGGTATTGATGCACAGAGCTTCTCTCAATGGTTACTTAAAGTTGGTGATGGTGATCTACCTACAGACCAACAGGGCCTCATTTCTCTTCCAGAAAGCTGTATCTTTCATGGGGTTGACCTGGTGCAGGAAATATTTGGTTCTTCCTATGGTGATATTACCGCCCTTAGCCAGTCTGTGATTTTAACGCCAAAAAACACAGATTCATTAGAGATTAATGAAAAAGTTTTGGATCGCTTACCAAACAGGAGTCAGTGTTTTCTCAGTGTTGACAGTGTCGAGTGTGAGAATGTGGAGGAACAAAATAACTACCCTACTGAATTCCTTAATAGCCTTACTCCCACAGGAATGCCTCCACACCGGTTAAACCTTAAGATTGGTGCTATTGTTATGCTCCTTAGAAATTTGAATCCTAAGCAGGGTCTCTGCAATGGCACACGTATGGTTATCCAGCGCATGCGCTCTCATGTCCTAGAAGCACAAATACTGACAGGGACCAAAGTTGGACAAACTGTATTGGTGCCAAAAATATCTTTGGCTCCTTCAGATACCAACCTTCCCTTCATTCTGAAGAGGCGTCAGTTTCCACTAAGGTTGGCTTTTGCCATGACTATTAATAAGGCTCAAGGCCAAACCTTTGCTAGAGTGGGTCTCTTGCTACATGAGCCCGTGTTTACTCATGGACAGCTCTATGTGGCTTTTTCACGTGTGCGAACTTTGAATAGCATACGGGTAAAGTTGAACCCACGTATTTATAAAACTAGAAATATAGTTTTTAATGAGGTCCTTTAAATGAATTTTTCCTTTTTATGTTGTCTTATCTGCTATATAGTTGTGTTGTATTCAATTTTATTTTCAGATTTGTTTTCTTTTAATTTTTTTTTTCATTTCAAATAAATGAATGTATGCCTTTTATGTTGTCTAATTTGGTTTATTGTTGTGTTGTATTTAATTTTCTTTTAAGATTTGTTTTCTTTTACTTTTTGTTTCATTTCCAAAAAATTTGTTTAAAGTTTCACCAATGCCTATAAACAAAAGGTAATAAGACCAAATCCAAATAAATAAATAGTGTGTGACGTTTCGGTAACAGCGTTGTTACCATCTTCAGACAAAAGTACTATGGCCTACGGCCATACCACGTTGAAAACACCGGTTCTCGTCCGATCACCGAAGTTAAGCAACGTCGGGCTCGGTCAGTACTTGGGAGGGTGACCACCTGGGAACACCGGGTGCTGTAGGCTCCTTTTTTCCATTCAGTACTTTTGTCTGAAGATGGTAACAACGCTGTTACCGAAACGTCACACACTATTTATATATTTGGATTTGGTCTTATTACCTTTTGTTTATAATCTACAATCCAAATTGTGCCTCATCAACCAATGCCTATAGTTTCTCACACCTCCCATGCTTACCCCTCTGGAACTGGCCTGTGGTGCAGTGGACATTGTTGGGAGGTACAGTAAACTCTCTACACGATTGTATCAAGTCTTGTTCTGGTAGACTTGATGCTGTAACCAGGAGGGACACTCCCTCTTTAAAAATCCTGAGTTCAACTGACCCAGTTGATGGACCTCAGCAATGGTTCCACTCCAGGGATACGGAGGAGCTGCGTCTGTGCTCATGTTAGAGTCAGAAACAAAGGCTTCCATATTTGGAATGGCCTCAAATCACAGGCAAAGTCAGACTTTCACCAAAGTGTGCCTGGATCATGGTGCCATGATCAACGAAAGCTGCACCCCTATACCCCATTCCATGAGATCATGGAATTCGTGTAATCTTTACACAAGGGGATAAGAAACATCAACAACATAGTTTCTCACCTGAAAGGATTTTTTTGTATTAGTTGTTCACTAATAAAATATTTATAATTAAGTATTTTGATTTTTGGTCTTTATTTACCTATTTTCCCCAGTGCTCTATACATTGATTCAGGATCTATGCAATGTCTCACATATGGTTATCTAGCGCTTCACATGTTTTTAGGCTAAACCCGGGGCGTTGCCGGGTCACTCGGCTAGAAATAATGGCTGTATTTGCTATATAGTTGTGTTGTATTGAATTTTCTTTTAATATTTGTTTTCTTTTTTTTTTTCAATATAATTTTTTAAAGTTTTCACCAATGCCTATAGTTTCTCACCTGAAAGCAATTTTTTGTATTATTTGTTCATTCATAAAATATTTATTATTATTTTGACTTTTGGTCGGTGGAAGGCTGGGTAAACCGTTTGGTTTTCGACCACTAGGACCCGGGTTCGATTCCCGCATTGGGCACTTTTTTCTGTTTAAAAAAAAAAAATGCTCCAATGGCCCCCGATTCTTGCAAAAGTCCAACCCCACCAGCGAGTGCAAGTAACCGAACGGGGCTCTGGCATTTGTAAGTGCAAAGTCAAACTGCTTTTCACATGTGTAGACATGTGGTGCGCTTACAGTAAAAGCAGTCGCTAACTACCCACCATGATTATCATGGCCTGTACCACGTGTACTAGGGATAAGCAAAAAAAAAAAAACCTATTTTCCCCAGTGCTCTATACATTGATTTAGGATCTTTGCAATGGCACACATATGGTTATCCTGCCCATTCACAGGCCTTTAGGGTAAACCTGGGGCTTTGCCCAGGTCACTCGGCTAGAAATGCAGTTTTTAGTGAGGTCCATTAAATGAATTTATCCCTTTTATGTTATCTTATTTTCTATATTGAAAAGTTAATAAATATGAAAAAAAAATTAAAAATGTTTAAGAATATTATTAAAAAAGAATCATAAAGATATTTTAAAGGAGTCCTTTAGGGATGTCTGTTTTTGCACTTATGATTCCAGAGTTACATGGTCCAGTGGGCCGTATGAAAATCGAGTTGTTCATATAATAACATGTTTAAAAAATGATATTTTCTTTTAATGTAATCTATATAGCTTGAAATAAATAAAAATTATGGCTGCTTGAACTCGGTCGCATGTGACATTTTACAGGTACATTGGGACAGCTGACATTCCCCCCCAACCCAACCCACTGATAAATAGGCAAGAAGGTATGGGAAAAGATCCCAGTAGACGCGAATTCGCGTTGGTAGCCTACAATTTTATGTTAATTTTTAGAAATCAGGGACATGAATTCGCATCCTTTAGGCTTGACACCCTATAAGTGAGGATATGAATTTGCATTATATGGGTTCAAAATGTTTCGTTGCTCGCATCTATAATACCTTTTTTTTAGTAAAGTTGTAAGTAAACATCAATCGTCGAAATTTGCATTTTAAAATGGTTGAATTATCAGAAGTGGAGAATAATTAATATTGTCGAATTACCGTTTGTTATTTGATAGGCCAGAGATTGGGAAATCAAATCAAGGTCGAATTATCGCAAGGGGTCGAATTATCGGTATTGTCGAATTACTGTTTGTAATTTCATAGGTTCTGGAAATCAAAACATGGTCGAATTAACGAATTTATACTTAGAAAGTATTTTTACTTATCCTTACTTGAAATGCTGCTTCTAGGAAATCTGAATATACCCATTGCGATTTTTAAGCCACCATCTATACTTTTAAAGTCTCTGCAGGCCCTTTGGGTAAACCCTGGGCGTTGCCCGGGTCACTCGGCTAGTAAAAGATATAAATTTTAGTTAAATATCAAGATTTATTTTATATCCTTAAGAAGGGTTTGTGATAGCCGAAAGTTTTAGATGAATATAAAAAAATTGCTTCTCAGAAGCCATTTAGTATTTATAATACACTAGACAAATATATCCAGTCCTATTGTCCCCGACCGTAATTTTTTTTTCAACCTCCCAACACAACAGTTCATATAAAAAATTAATTTCCTTGTATTTACATATAAATAGGAGATATATTGGGAAATAAAATGGTATTTATGTATAGAATGATTCAAAAATGTGTTGAAAAGTAAAACATTTTTCTCAATTCACAAATTAAGACTAAATTAAATATCAACGTAGCACCCTCTAGCGTTGAGAATGTGAATTATTTATAACGCTACTTTTTTAATACAACACCACACACAAAAGCCTTTATTGAGGACCTCTCGTCCTATAAAAGATTCGCCAGTTTACAGAGCAATTGAAGAGAAGAGAACTAAGAATACAGAGATATATGTAGTAGGTATAGTATAGTATTTTCTACACTGTGACTATATACAACAGCAGCACCCTTGGCAGAGCTGACTGCTATAGGGCGCGTCCCCAGGTGGCGGATAGGGGAACGACCTTCAGATATGAAGGCCAGCTGCGAAACAAGCAGAATAACTCTGACGAATAAGCAGTCGCGGACCAACAGCAGCATTGTTAGAAGAGGAGTAGACCTCTTTAAAGATCCTGACTTCAACTGACCCAGTTGATAGACCTCAGCAAGGGTCCCACTCCAGGGATGCGGAGTAGCTGTGTCTGTACTCATGTTAGAGTCGGCAGCAAAGGCGTCTGCTTCCATGTTAGGAACGGCCTCAAACTACAGGCAAAGTCAGACTTTCACCAAAGTGTGCCTGGATCATGGTGCCATGATCAACGAAAGCTGCACCCCTATACCCCATTCCATGAGATCAGATGTTGATTTGCATGCTGCATCGCCCGTCGCGCAGAATAAACAGGGGCGCGTTCAGGACTTAGGTAGAGGGTTCTGTCCGATAAGTATAATACAGTCTCCACAAACTTCACACTTTGCAACTTCCAAGCAATTGAGCATTCTGCAGTGCAACATAAATGGATTGTGCTCAACAGCAACAAAAATAAAATTAGAAGAAATAATGGAAATAGCTGAAAAACAAAAGATACAAATTATAGCCCTACAGGAAACCAAATTAAATGAAAAGTACAATCTCAAATATAAAAACTACAATATCCTCAGAAAAGACAGAAATAAAGAAGGGGGTGGCCTTGCATTTTTAATCAAGAATTTGTACTATGAAGACATAGCCATTAATATTCCAAACACATCAGACCTCGAAGCCCAAGGTATCAAAGTCTACCTCAATCAAAACAAAACCATCAACATATTCAATATGTATCACCCACCAAACAATAAACTTATTGACGATGGAACAATGGCTCAATTTCTTACAGACAACACTATTATTGTAGGTGACCTTAATGCCAAACATCAACTATGGGGATGTTCCACGCCAAACCCAAGAGGCAAAATACTTTCAAACTTATTTGACGACAATGCCTTCATGTGCTTAAATGATGGGAATCCTACCCACCATTCCTACAGTTATAATACCGCACAAGCCCTTGATATAAGTTTCTCCAGTCCTGACATTTTCCACAAATGCAAATGGCAAATATTAAAAAGTATTGGAAGTGATCATTTGCCTATTTTGATAGAAATTAGCACCAAGACCAAAACCAGCTCAATTAAAGAAAAATTCTGGAATTTCAAAAAGGTTAATTGGAATCTTTACCAGCAAAACACCAATGAAGACTTTAGAAAAGCACCCACTAGAATAAAAGATCTGGAACAAAATTGGATATCTTTCAAAAACACCATTATTAAAGCAGCCAAAGTTTCAATACCAAGAGGTAATATTAAGAAATGGATTCCAAATTATACACACCAGGCAAAAGATATTCAAACACTTATAACTAAAAGAAATGAACTACAAAAAAAGTACACCCAAAACCAAACAAATTATAGAACTGAACTGAACATTGTGAATGCAAAAATAAAAAGATTATACGTAAATATGAAAAGGGAAAATGGAAACAAACTTGTGAAAACCTGAACCCAAGAAACCCAAATACAAAACTTTGGCATTTGGCAAAACAAATTGACAGAGCCCAGCCACAAACTGAAAACACAAATATGATTAAGAATATAGATGGTACCCCAGCAACTAATGACAAAAATGCTGCTAATCTTTTAGGTAATTCATATCAAATAAGTAGTAAAATCAAATTTGAAATAAAAGATAAGAAAGTTGAAAAAAAGGCCCGCAAGATTATCCATGACTGTAAAAACGTCACTAGCACTCATAATATTTTCCATGAAAAAATCAATATGAAAGAGCTAGATTATGCATTAGAAAACACTGACCTGAACAAGACTCCTGGGCCAGATGGAATCCATGGCCAAATGATATCAAACTTGGGCAAAAATGGCAAAGAAAAACTTCTTGATATTTTCAATAACTCCTGGAAAACTGGAAAATTGCCTCAAGACTGGAAAACTGCAACAATAATTCCTATTAAAAAACTTGACAAATCTGCTGATGACCCAAAAAACTACCGACCTATCTCCCTCACAAGTATTTGCTGCAAATTAATGGAAAAAATTATACTCAGACGACTTACCTACCACCTTGACACAAGAAATCTCTTACCAGAAGAACAATATGGATTTAGGAAAGGACATGGGACAATAGACCAACTCTTATTTTTCACACAAAAGGTAAAAGATGCACAAAACAGAAAACCAACTAACCACACAATAGCTGCTTTTTTAGACCTTACACAAGCTTTTGATAAGGTATGGAAAAACAAGTTAATTACAAAATTATACAAACATTTCAAAATTGATGGAAAAGCTATCACTTGGATAAATGATTTCCTTAAAAATAGATACATCAGGGTCAAATATAATGGCACTCTATCTAAAACCTTCAAATTGTACCAAGGATTACCACAAGGATCAGTCCTTAGCCCAACTCTCTTCACCCTATTTATTGCAGGCATAGAAGAAAAAATTTCACATAAAACCAATATTGGACTTTTCGCTGATGACATTATTCTATGGAGCAGCAATACTAACTGGAAAAAAGCTGAAAGAGATTTTAACAAGACTCTTTTCCACCTAGAAAAATTTGCTAATAAACATAAATTAGAATTTAACCCCCAAAAATCTGAAACCTGTCTTTTTACTACCGATAAGAAACTATACAAAATAAGACCAAAAATTATTCTGAAAGCACAACAATTGCAATATAATAAACATCCTAAATATCTTGGCTACACCCTGGATCCAGAAATTAACTCCAGTAAACATATTGAAGAAGTTATTAGAAAAGGAAGAGACCGACTAAAAATCCTGAAATATATTTCAGGAAGAGAGTGGGGAGCCGATGCAACCACACTAAAATTAACTTACACATCTCTAATTAGACCTATCCTGGAATATGGATATCAAATCTATGGTACAGCATCTGAAACAAATCTAAAATCACTGGAAAGGATACAACTAAGTGCAGCTAGAATTATTACAGGACTTCGAAATACCTGCCCTAATGATATTGTACTTTACGAGGCAGACATTATGCCCTTAAAGGATAGAAGAAGCTATAATCTGCCAAAATATATAAACAAAATCAAGAGTTATGGAAACAAGCACAGAACTTCCAAGTACATACTTAATTGGGAATCCAATTTAAGACTAAAAAAAGAAGGCCCTCTACACCTGGCCAAAAGAAATGAATTTTTAAAATATAAAGTGGAAAAAAATTATTTAGCAGAAAATATTTCTCCATGCAAACCACTACAAAATGTTATTTTTAATGCCACTTTAAATGAACCCACCAACAAACAATACCAAAATCCAGAATACTTAAAACGATTATCATTAGAAATAATTAATAACATTCCTAAAAATGCAATAACTATCTATACCGATGGTAGCAGAGACGAGCTAGGACACACTGGCAGTGGCTGTCTCATCAAAACCACAAATGGCATTGAGAAAATGAACAGAAGAAACCCAGATTTTTGCTCAGTCTTCAGATCAGAACTTATAGCCATCTATGAAGCCTTAAAATCCATCAGAAATACTAATTATCAAGATATCTGGATTCTTACTGATAGTAGAAGTGCCATACAACACTTGAGTCACACAGGGAAACTCAGAGACAAAGTAAGCAGGAACATAATTGGTTATCTCCAAAAACTCTCAAAAACCTCAAAAATTCACCTTCAATGGATACCCTCACACGTTGGCATTGAAGGCAATGAAGCTGCTGATGTGCTAGCGAAAAAAGGCACAAAAGAACCCTTGCCACAGAAAAATAAACTTACTTTTAAAGAAATAGAAACAATAGCCAAAACAAAAATAAACAAGAACTGGAGGATCCCACCTAAGCACAGTTGGTACAGTGGAGTGAACCCAGGAGGAGCTCTGAACATCAGAAATAGACAGCATCAAACAACACTAACAAGATTTAGAACAGGCCATCTCAAGCCATTGAAGATAGAGAATAATAACAAAATTTATCCCACTTGCCCAAAATGTAGTTTGGTACCTGCAGCTCCAGAACACATTTTGGCTTGCATTAGATGCACTAAACAGGACCTTTGGGAGAGGCCGCTGCTCATCATAAAACAGCTCGAGGAGCATGAACTCATGGAATTCGTGTAATCTTTACACAAGGGGATAAGAAACAACAACAACAACACAACAGCAGCAACAAGCCTTTTACTGGAATCAAAGTCCCATACAGGATTCGTCATTCTAATCCTGACAAAGATTATTTACATATAATTATTTACCTCAATTGCTACTTTTTAATACATTTCACTCATGGACAAAACTTGTGGAAAGTTTTTTTAATATGAAGCAATAACGCCCCATCTCTATACATAGGAAATGTATTGAATATTTGAAACTATTATAGACGCGTATGATTCTTTTTAAAAATTAAACAATTTATACTGTCCTTACAGCAATGGAAAATTTTATTTTTTCCATTGCAGTAAGGGCAGTAGAAATTTTTTAATTTTTAAAAAGAATCATACGCGTCTATAATAGTTTCAAATACACCTATCCCAAGATTTACACGGTAGATACGTTCCTGGGAAAAACGTGTAAATCGAAAATTAAAAATTTTTGCGAAATTTTTATGCGAAGAAATACAGACACAGTGTGCGTGTGCGGCAAGTCAGCACATAAGCTCGGGATTCCTCGTGAGATGTGTACACAGCGCATGTGTTCAATCACAGTAGCATTTAGTATAGTGCGATAAAAACAAAAAAAAACGTATTTGGAAAACCGTGTAAAAGCGAAAACGTGTAAAACAAGTACCGTGTAAATCGGGGGATAGGTGTATTCATAACAGATGGCGCTCTAATACATCATAATATAATTGCTCAAATAAAAGACTCAATTTAAAGTTTGCGGAAGAGCGATTGCTCGAAGCATTTTATATATTTATAATTCTAAGTAAATCTACTGTCCTCAAAGCTTATCTTCATAGTTCTTCTAAAATACCCATTCCAAGAGTCTAGCATCAGTATCACTATAAAAGGAAGATCGAAAAATGCAATATAACAGAGGTATGGTAGATTAAACTGGCGAAACCGCTGGGAGGGTTCACCACTGATGAGCTAGGCCCTCCCTTTAATTTTTCCATTGCAGTAAGGACAGTAGAAATTGTTTAATTTTCAAAAAGAATCATACACGTCTATAATAGTTTCGAATTTTCATAACAGATGGCGCGCTGATGCATCATAACATAGGAAATGTGTTTAAATGGACAATTCCGGATATTTCTACGATAGAATACTCGTGTGATTTGCATAGTACTTTAGTATTGTCTATGTTAATTGACCTATCTGCATATATATCGCAGCTTTGTTGGATTGTTAGTTGGCTAGTGGTTAATTGATAGGACAGGTCGGCGTGAGCTACTGATGTAAATATAATTTGTCCTTCTTTTATACCTTTAAGTAATAAGGGATCTTTCTCTACAATGAATATATAATTTTCCCAACAAAATGAAAACAATAAGACACGATTTTTTCTTTTTACACATAAAACTAACTTCTACTGTCCTTACTGCGATGAAATATATTGCGAGGGCTTGGTTCATCAGTGGTAAACCCTACCAGCGATTTCGCTAATTTTTAATCTACCAAACCGCTTCTTTAGATCTCTAATACTGTATTGAATTATTCTGCTTATATATTCTACACTGAAGGGTAGAATCGAAATATTTGATGCTGCCGGTCGTCTGTTTTATTTTTAAGGAGACAGGGCAATTTTGTTCGCACTTATCTTGTGTGTCTTCAATAAAGATCACTGTGTATCAAATATCTTTCAGAGGTATTGTCTGAATCCCTACATATACATGTTAAAAGGTACAACTTCCCTAAGTTTTGTTTCCATGAGTGCACATTGAAAGCTATTTCAACAGATTCTATACTGCAATGAATAAATATTGGGGGATAGTGGATATTGCTGCTGCTGTGATGGAGATGTATGGAGACATCTGAGACTCTTCTTTGGACACGACAACAACAACAATAAATATTGAAATAGGGAGGGCGTGTGTGGGCTAAACTATTTTATTCTGAATGTTTACGGAAATAAGTTTTTTTTTTTGTAAATACATGGAGAACGTCAAACATATATGGCTATATAATTACAATCATTTTACGTTTTGCATTTATATTTAGACAATTGTGTTTAGAATTATATATTCTGGGGATTTTAAGAATTAATTTTCAGGAAATAAACAACTAAAGAATGCTTGATATGTTATCTCCGAATTCTTTTTAAAACATTTTTTGCCGTTTTCTTTGTCCTGCTTCAATACCTTCCTCTACTGAGGGTGGCTGGTCTCTCCATACTTCCATCCTCTTCATCTCCTCGTGTCGTCCAGCCCATTGTTTTGGATAGTCTGTGTATCCCTGTCTTCCCCTCGATCTCTTCCCCTGGAGCTTTCCCTCCAACACTGTCAGCAATGTCTATTCACTCCAAAGACCATGTGTTACTCTGGGGCTAATACCGTGTCCTAAGAACCTGCCACAGTCTTTGGTCCAACCCGGGTATTTCCCCGGTACCACCCATTTCAGGGCCACCAGGGGATTCTCCCGATGGGGGGAACTAGCACATACCCTTTGACTTAAGATATATACTGAATGGACACTTGAATTAGGTCGGTAACCTTTCTATCATCATGTCAACGGAGACACCAATCTGAAAACTGTGTCTTGAGCCTTGAGGAACTTACTAAGATTGTGCCCTGATTGTCTGAAGGAGACTTTCATCGCTGGATGAGCCTTCTTGGTTGTTTCTAATTAAATATAATCTCTTTGAAAACTTCTTCGGTCACATCGCACGACACAGGGGAATGGAGTACATCATACTGACTGGAAAGACGTCTGGGCGACACATACTTGGACGCCCGCCGACACACTTCGTGGACCAATTAAAGGAACTCACTGACTTAACGGTCGCCGTGATGGTGCATCGAGCTCAAGACAGGGAAGGCTGGCGTCGCATTGTGTTTGGGATGTAATACGCCACAACGTTAGATCACGAATAAAATTATTTAATTATCTTTCAAAATTCGAAACTATTTTAAAAACGTAAGATTCTTTTTTAAATTAAACAATTTCTACTGCCCTTAATGCAATGGAAAAATTAATTGGAGGGCCTGGCTCATCAGTGGTGAACCCTCCCAGAGGTTTCGCCAGTTTAATCTACCATACCGCTGTTATATTGCATTTTTGGATTATCGATTAATCCGCCTTCTACATGCTTTCGGATAAGCATTTTAAGGCACAACATCTTTGAGAAACACCAAGCGCCCGCCGCAGTGGAGGGCCAAGGAGAGGGCTGGAGAGGCGCCGGAAGGGCAGTGGGCACCCCGAGGGAGAAGAGGGCGAGTGCGCGCCGTTTATGAGGGAACCAAGGCAGCACCAAGCACAACTAAAACGCCGCAGGCTTCAAAAATATTTAAGGGATCATTTCAGTGATCGAGATCATGAGATCAAGAGTCAGAGATCAAGTATATTGCATTTTTGGAACTTCCTTTTATAGTGATACTTTTGCTAGACTCTTAGAATGGGTATTTTAGATGAACTATGGACATAAGCTTTGAGGACAGTAGAATTACATACAATTATAAATATATGATATGCTTCGAGCAATCGCTCTTCCGCAAATATCATTTTGTGTATTTTATTAGAACATTTATAATATGATACACAAGCGCGCCATCTGTTATCATTAAAATTCGAAACTATTTTAAAGGCGTAAGATTATTTTTGAAATTAAATCTTTGTGTGTGTGTGTAAACATTAAGTTTATTTATTTTTTCTTTTAATACTGTTCACTTACACAAGTTCTAGGTTCCAAACTCCATTGTAACTATTACATCAGAACTCTCCAACCCTGCTATTGAGTTCAAATAACCACAACCCTAGAACTTTGAATTCAATGCTATTTTTACATGTAATTGGCGTGTAGATCATATCCAGTAAAAGTAGTCGTTAACATTTAAAAACACTCATGGACAAAACTTAAGGAAGTTGTACCTTTTAGCATGTATATCGGGATTCAGACATTAACTCTGAAATATATTACAATGACCTTTATTAAAGACACACGAGATAATCAAGTGTGAACAAGATTTTCTGTCTTCTTCAAAATAGCAGACGACTAGATATCAAAAACTTGAGACTTCCTTAAGTTTTGTCCATGAGTGTACTATTTTGTCTTAAATGCTCCAGGTCAAATCGAAATATCGGCTGTTTATAAAAAAAAACTCGTTGCATGTTCTTTAAAATAGAAGGTGAATAAATGTTAAACTTTTTAATTTTTTTAATTTCGAACAGCTTTGTCGGGAAATATTCTGGAAAAAAAATCTTTGAAAAGTTATTAAAATGTGGAAGAGGAAAAAAAGAATTTTAATCCCAAATTAATTTTCTTCTTTGACGGTGAAAATGACATTCTGAAGTTTAGTCTGGTCACGCTGGAAGCTAAGCTTAAAAGGAAATCGTTATTTTTCTTACAGCGTTGTCGAATCAATTTTGTTTACTCTTTGAGCTTAATTAAAATAAAAAATTTTGTGGTGATACATATAAAAATGTTGTAATAAAGTGTTACAATTCTTTTTTTTTATTAATAACCATCTAAAAGAGTTAATTTTAAAATTTTGATATTAATATTTTTTTTAGTTTTAATTCAATTTTAGGGAGGATTTCTCTTTTAGTTTTATCAAATTAATTAGTGAAAATAGAAAGTGTCGCACACAGAAAGAACTGGCGGAATGGCATGAAACTTGGCATGAGTATACAGGGGTACTACATATATATATCTATATATATATAAATCAATGTTCGTATGTTTGTTTGTTTGTTTATATGTCCGGTATACAAATTCGCAGTAGTTCACTAATTCAAACCAAAATTTCCATACATAGGTAAAAAAATACGGGGAAGACGATAGGCTATTTTAAAAAATATTTAAATCAATTATTAAAACTATATATTTGAATTATTCTACTTAGCTCACGAACAGCGCCCTCTATCAAAGATTAGATTAAATTATGCTGATGCAAACAAATAGATAATGATAATAACAAACAATTATTTTAAAAAATCTTATCTAAATATATATCACTCGGGTAGATATGCATACGGGTCAATCCCGGGGCGAAGCCCGGGTCACCCGTCTAGTGTTATATAAAAAAAGAGATTTCTGTTAATTTTTGAATATTAGAGCCATATAGAATTATGACTTGATTATCTTGAGGATTATGCTATGGTGATGCAGTCGTGGTTAAAATCTTGAAAGTATAATAAAAATAATAAAGATTAGTAATATAGCTTTAATTGAGCTAAAGGAATATATAAAAAACATAATTTGGTAAAAAGTACTGCCTAGATTAAGGCGTAAGAATAAAAAAAAAATGAAAAACTTATTTACATAATGTACAAAAGGTTTGAGCCGGCCATCGGGAAACAACAACAATAAGTTTTTATAGGGGAAGCGTGACCTCTGGCGGTCGATTTAGCAGAGTATTTGAAACTATGAAATATAATTCTAAATAAAATAATATTTTAATATAACATATATATAAAGCAAATGATTTAAAAAATGAAAATAATTTAAATATAACTTTTATCAGACATTTTGCATTCGAAATGAAGAAATGTATTTCATAATAAAATTAAATTAAGAAAAAAGCATCTCCTTATTGTGCAACTGAAAGTTGCTAATGGCTTGCGCCATCTATCGGAATAAATAATGGCGCAAGTCATCAGCAACTTTCAGTTGCACGATAAGGAGATGCCTTTTTCTTAATTTATGCACCTTATCCCAGTACAATATTACATTTGTACTAATTTTTCATAATAAAATAAGTTAATTTCATCTTAATTCCATTTTACCCTTACTGGTTGCAATATTTTCAATTTCCACAAGTGTGAGACAATATAAATACACATAGGGTATGAAGTCTATGATTTTTTTTTTCCTACTTCTATAAACACTACAAATTTTGAAAAAAGGCATCTCCTTATCGTGCAACTGAAAGTTGCTGATGGCTTGCGCCATCTATCGGAATAAATATCAACTATTCTCGTTGATTTTTAATTATTCTAGAATTGGCCAAATACCCATTCTTGATTAATCAAGAAAAGCTAATCACGGACGCGTTTCGGGCTGTTGGTCCTCATCAGCGTGGTGCAAGCTGTACCTCAACGACCAAAAAACTGGTCATTAAGGCATCCTGAAAAATCATGAAACGGGTAGTTAAGGCCAGAATTGCGTGAGACCGCGACACAAAAGGAAAAAATAGGACTTTTTCTTGATTAATCAAGAATGGGTATTTTGCCAATTCTGGAATAATTAAAAATCAACGAGAATAGTTGATATTTATTCCGATAGATGGCGCAAGCCATCAGTAACTTTCAGTTGCACGATAAGGAGATGCCTTTTTTCATAATTATGCACCTTATCCCAGTACAATATCACATTTGTGCTATTTTTTCACTACAAATATTGTAAAAGTTTTATTTTCTTATGGATTTTTTTAAATTTCAAAAACGAAGTTCACTGTCATTAAGTTGTGTGATACCAATGTTTCATTATTCATATTGTGAATATATAAATAAATAATCATATATAGATAAATAGTCAACATCATTTTTTTTTAAATCTTGTTTTTCAAATTGTGTTTTAAAATGACATCTCTTTGAATGTTTTTATTTCCAAAAATAAAACCAATATAAAATTCGTAGAGAGTTTTAAAAATCTCAATTTATATTATTTCATATTTAAATATTGAAAATAAACGAATATTTGATTCAAATTTTACAAATGAAAGAATCGCAGGATATCATTGTTGGAAAAGGCCAAAGGTAAACGTGACGTATTTTTTTTATAAAGAAAAACGTAATAAAGAAACATTCAACCTTTGGTCTCTTTTAACAAACGAATATTTATTAATGTGAAATTATTAAAAGAATATCCTTTTTTACGAGAATATGACGATGTGTGTGCTATAAATATTATTTTAAAAAGAATTAGGCTATTATTTTATGAATTCTAGAGATTAAAAAAAAAAAGCAGACGATATTTTTGGAATTTTGGGGCAGAAGAACATACTCGTTCTGTCGTCTGCTGTGGTTAAACAGCGCCGCCTTACGTGTAAAACTTTAGAAATCAATACAAGCCTATAAGTTATGGAATCAATAAATTGACTTTTGGTGACTTTCCTGAACTAATTAACAACTTTTTGTTAACTATCGACCTTTTCCCATTGTTGTACAGTATCTTTATATGTAACACCATATAATATGGAGGTTTATTTTTAATAATTCGGTGTTTCATCTACCATCCTCATAACATCTAAACCAGTGTTGGGAAATATGTAATCATGATTAAAATTTCTATAATTTACACTCATAGAGATATTCTTAATAAAGAGAGAGAGAGGAATTGGTTGAAAAGGCGAGGTTTTATTGTTTTAAGCCTTTTATTCAAAACGTTTTTAATTCGAATATTTGGATAATTCGAATTTTTTTTGTCTGTCCCCTTGAGTTTCGAATTATCCGAGTTGGACTGTATTATTATCCCTAGTACACGTGGTCCATGATAATCATTGCTGGTAGTAGTTGGCCGTCTGCTCTTACTGTAAATGCACCACATGTCTATGCATTCGACGAATTTTTTTATAATTCGATTTTTTGTTTGTTTGTCCCTTGGGCTTCGAATTATCCGAGTTGGACTGTATTATTATCCCTAGTACACGTGGTCCATGATAATCATTGCTGGTAGTAGTTGGTGACTGCTCTTAATGTAAATGCACCACATGTCTACGCATTCGACTTTTGCACTTAGAAATGTGCCAGAGTCTCGTTTGGTCACTTGCACTCACTGCACGCGTAAGATTCTTTTTGAAATTAAACGCCGGTGCGTGTATTGTAGAAATTTTAAAATTGCTGCTTTATTTAAAATATTAATTAGCGAAAAATATATATAATTACGCCAATTTATTCAATGCTTTTATTTTTAAAGTCGTCTTTATATATTTGTGTCTGAAAACAGACATTTAAAATATCGTATCAAATATTTTATTTGAAAAGTTTCGATTAAACGTTTAATTTTAATAGATAGTTTACCTTTTTACCAATAGATGGCTGCATAAAACACTGTCACAAATTTTCACCAAATGCTTACGTCTCGGACACTTCCCAACACCCTGGAAATCCGGTCGGTTAGTTCTCATACCCAAACAAAACTCTTCTTCCTCCAACCAACTGGAGAAATACCGTCCCATCACGCTGCTCAATACCTTGGCCAAAGTCCTTGAACGGTGTATACTGGCGCGTCTGCAATGGATAGCGGATTACCAAGGCTGGTTCTCACCCCAGCAGTTTGGCTTCCTTCCAGGGCGCTCAGCTGAAATGGCGCTCGACTCCATTAACAACAACATCAGTGAAGGCCTGCAGCACTGGAGGAAGACCTTGGCTATTGGTATGGACATCAGCCATGCCTTCGACACCGTTCAAAGACACACCATCATTCAAGGCCTCCGCGACCTTAACTGCCCAGAAGAGTTGATTCAACTGTCCGCGAGCTTCCTCCGAGGAAGGCAGGTAATTTACAACGCTTGGAACGCCACCCTTACCTCTACTACTCTACTTGGGGTCCCCCAAGGTGCAGCACTGAGCCCCTTCTACTTCAACATAGTGGCTAGAAAAATCCATCTCCTTCCAAGGCCAAACAACAGTGAAATCATCAGTTTCGCAGACGACTTCACGGTACTGATTCACTTCCCCCGCAGATTCCCAACACGAGAGATCAATCAATTCCTAAAACAGCTCTTTCATTGGGGCAAGACTCAGGGGCTAACATTCAACCCAAGGAAAACCCAAGCCTGCCTCTTCCATTGGAAAGCCAAGCGTCCAGGCTATCACGGCATACATTTCCAAAACCAACCTATTCTAATTGATAACACTATAAAAATCCTCGGTGTTACCTTTGATTCCAAAAGAAACTTCGTTGGTCATCTGGACAACATCCTCAAGAGGTGCAGGTGGATTCTCCCTCGACTAACCAGCACGATCCAGGGGCAGTTCGGATTAACCTTCAGCGCGGGCCGAAAAATACATAACATGGTGATCCTCCCAGCCATCCTCTATGGCTCTGGGGTTTGGGGCAAGCGGGTGTTTGACACCAATGGCATCAGGAAGCTACGTGGCCTCCATTACAAATACGCTAAAGCTTTAATCAGAGGAGGCCCGTGTACTCCAACTATCCCAGCAATCTCCCTCACAGGTTGTCCTCCACTGGATATATCTATCAAATCCCATCTAGCATACTTGGAAGCGCTAAGAGAAGGCCCTTTTGAGTCACGTCCCAGTCCCTCCTCGGTACCCTACCCACCTCTTAGAAGACCTCTCCAATTCTCTAAGTCACTGCCAGAACGGGCCACTATTGTTTATACAGATGGCTCTCGGTCAACCAACGGGGTTGGCGCAGCAGTGGTGCTCCCACCTCCCTATTCACCACTGAAACTTAAACTCCACAACAGCTGTACCTCCTTCCAGGCGGAACTTTTGGCGATTCTTTATGCCACCAGATCTATTAAGATCATGCCGCGACAAGACTTTGTCATTGCTTCCGACTGCCAGGCAGCTCTACATGCCATCTGTCACCCCGATATCCCTAGAACCTCACTTACTGCAGAGATAATCAGAAACCTCAATACTCTGGACAATGTTCAACTCTGCTGGGTCCGGAGTCATTGCGGCATCGTTGGAAATGAACAGGCCGATGAAGTCGCCAAAGCCGCAGCTCAATCCAAATTGCCTTTACACTTCGCAACCCTTCCTAGGAAATATGTCCGCTCTCAAAGCAAACAGTTCGCCCTCCAACTATGGACCGACCTCTACACCACAGACCATGCTACAAGAAACCTCAGAAGAGTAGCTGCATCTCCTAGTCTTCTAATCTCAATTCTCCCAAAACTAAAATATTGCAACGTCACCTCTACAATTCTGACAGGACATGGCTTCGTTCAAGCCGACATCGCCAGAACCTCCAAAAACAACGACCCCGTATGCCAACACTGCCACCAAGAAAATCAAACAGTCGACCACCTCCTATTCAGTTGCCCATCCTACCATCTTCAGAGATTCCAGACTGCAACTCTACTTAACACCAGCACATTCAACCAAGAAGCATTGAAGAACCTCCCCAAAAATAAAACAGCCTGGCGACATCTAATCAGTTGGATGTCAACTGCAACAAATAGACAATAAGTCAGAAGACAAACCCGGACAGTTGGCGACTTTCGTACGCTCCAGGAGTCCGGGTTATGTACAGAATAATAATAAATCTGTTCGTCAATTCAGTATCTCCACCAAATTGTTACGTCAATTTTTAAGGCCCTCTCTTTTTTCAAGAGAGGTCTTATATATTTTAATTAAAATATATATATATTTTTTACTTAAATGTTGCTGAAATTCAACAATTATTCTCTAAAAAAAGCATATATTCCAATAGCCCCCGATTCTTGCAAAAGTCCAACCCCACCAGCGAATGCAAGCAACCAAAACGGGGCTCTGGAACATTTGTAAGTGCAAAGTCGAACTGCTTTTCACATGTGTAGACATGTGGTGCGCTTTCAGTAAAAGCAGTCGCTAACTACCCACCATGATTATCATGGCCTGTACCACGTGTACACGCTTGTTCGGCGGTACATATACTAAAATTGGAGCGATACAGAGAAGATTAGCATGGCCCCTGCGCAAGGATGACACGCAAAATCGTGAAGCGTTCCACGTGTACTAGGGATAAGCACAAAGAGCAATTATTCTTTTAATCTTTGTAGCAAGGTCTGTAGAGATAATATCTAATGTCATTTTTTTGACAAGAAACACATTGCAGGTAAATTTAATTGCTACAAATTTGACCGATAGATGGCAATTGAATCCATAAATTTAGCCTATATATTAATTAATACTAACTAAATGAGGGAGAGAAACAGGCAACGCCCAAGTTAGTTTTCCTAATTACTTTTGATTTAAAAAAACTACTTTCCTAACAAACACCCCTCAGTTGAATCTATTCATGTGAGAATAATGTGATGTCTATAAAAATTCGAAACTATTTTAAACGCGAAAGGTTCTTTTTTTGAAAATAAACAATTTACACTGCCCTTACTGCAATGGAAAAATTAATGGGAGGGCCTGGCTCATCAGTGGTGAACCCTCCCAGCGGTTTCGCCAGTTTAATCTACCAGACCGTTGTTATATTGCATTTTTGGAACTTCCTTTTATAGTGATACTGTTGCTAGACTCTTCTTGGATCTTCCCGATATACATGCTAAAAGATACAACTTCCTTAAGTTTTGTTTGTAAGTCTTCAATAAAGGTTACTGTAATATATTTCAGAGTTATTGTCTGAATCCCGATATACATGCTAAAAGATACACTTCCTTAAGTTTTGTTTGTAAGTCTTCAATAAAGGTCACTGTAATATCTTTAAGAGTTATTGTCTGAATCCCGATATACATGATAAAAGGTATAACTTCCTTAAGTTTTGTTTGTAAGTCTTCAATAAAGGTCACTCTAATATCTTTCAGAGTTATTGTCTGAATCCCGATATACATAATAAAAGGTATAACTTTCTTAAGTTTTGTCCATGAGTGTATATAAATATGTTGATATTAAAAAAATAAAAATTGTAATTTTTCGAGGTTCCATGGTGTAATGGTTAGCACTCTGGACTTTGAATCCAGCGATCCGAGTTCAAATCTCGGTGGAACCTTTTTTTTTTTTTACCTATTTGAAAACTTCAAATATTGTGTGTGTGTTGTCTGTAAAGATAATTTTTATAATGATCGCATATCAATAATTCACAAACAAATAGGTTTTCATCTAAATCATATTCAGCCAATTTTCTTTCTTTAAAAAATCTATTTTTCTTTTTAATACACAGATATTATTTTTTAAAATTTATTTATAGTACTTTTCGGGTAATATGAAGTTGTTAAAATAGGGATTGCTTAGCGTTTCCAACTTGTTGTTGAAATCAAATTTTTCGTTTAGACGAAATTAATTTCTACAAAATTTGAGTTTTTTTTTTTTTTTCATTTTATGAATATTTTTTTTAAAATCTACACCTATGAACAAAACGTAAGGAAGTGGGAAATCTTTGAAATAGCCGGTTGTGTTTTTTTTTTTTTTTTGAAGGAGACACAGGTTGTTCACACTTGGTTATCTTGTGTATCTTCAATAAAGGTCACTGTAATATCTTTCAGAGTTATTGTTTGAATCCCGATATACTGTACATGCTGAAAGGTACAACTTCCTTAAGTTTTTGTCTATTAGTGTATACACACTTGGTTATCTTGTGTATCTTCAATAAAGGTCACTGTAATATCTTTCAGAGTTATTGTCCCGATATACTGTACATGCTGAAAGGTACAACTTCCTTAAGTTTTTGTCTATTAGTGTATACACACATGGTTATCTTTTGTGTCTTCAATAAAGGTCACTGTAATATCTTTCAGAGTTATTGTCCCGATATACATGCTGAAACTTCCTTAAGTTCTGTCTCCTTGTCTATCTCATAGATATAGGCAGTCTTCTATACCATAATAGTTTATTAAATTTAGTTTTATGTCTCGAGAAGATATCCTTCAACACTTGCGTGTTTCTAAAATATATATATTTTATTAAAATGTTTTTTTAAAAATGTTGTAATATCTCCTAAGTGGTGAACCAGAGGTTTCGCCAGATTAATTGATCAGAACGCTCTACTATTGTATAGGGCTGCTTAAAGAATTCTTGATAAAAAGTATATTTTTCAAACAATAAACATAATCACTCAAAATTGCCAGCTAATAAGCCGAGTAGCCCAATACAATATTAGAGCAGTATGGTAGATTAAAACTGGTCAAACCGCTGTAAGGGTTCCCTACTGATGAGCCAGGCCCTCCCAACATTTTATCTTTGTATTAAGGAAAGAAGCAAGCTGTTCTTATTTGAATAAATATTATAATTGTTTGATTTCTAACAATTAAATATTTACATAAAACCAAAAGGTTTCCAAATATTTAGTGCCATCTTACATTCTGCAATACACATTTTGTAGCGCTTCTTTTTAATACACTTTAGTAGGAAACATAATTTATATTATTGAAGCGGTGAATTCGCTAAATCGGGGAGAGTTTTATAGGAAGATCCGTTAAATCGGGGAGAATATTTAAGGAATTTTCGTTAAATCGGGGAAAGTTTTAAAGAAATATTCGTTAAATCGGGGAAAGTTTTAAAAGAAGATTCGCTAAATCGGGGAGAATTTTAAAAGAATATTCGTTAAATCGGGGAGATTTTTAAAAGAAGATTCGTTAAATCGGGGAACTTATAATGGCAGGAAATCGTTAAATCGGGGAATCCTTTGATCGCGGAGAATTCGTTGAATCGAGGGGGTCTTTTAATCTGAGGATTCGTTAAATCGAGGAGTCGTTTAATTGGCAGATTCGTTAAATAGGGGGAGAGTCTTTTAATCTAGAGAGATTCTTCAAAATATGGAATTTGTTGAAAGGAGATGTTTTTTTACCCCAAGTCGTTCAACGTAGATGTCTAATGTATAAAGAATAAAATTCAATTATCCGATTTTCCTTTTAAACGGAAAAAAATTAAAAAGGATTAAATTTAGGGTCCATTGAGACCATTAATTCTTCGAAGACATTCAATAGAGCCATTGAATTTCTGTCTTTGCTCAAACACCTTTCTACACTCATATCGCTATGAGGCATTAGTAAATAGAAATCTTTGTGTAGTTTTACGCTATAGAAAGAGTTAAAAATAACTTATCTGTGAGATAAATTACCATTTACCATAGTGACTCTTTGAAAGGTTATCATTAATTTTTATGGTATTATTATCACATCAATGGAGTCTTTCTTTCAGCAAACATCGGTCCATTTGGTTAATTTCCTTTCCCTTCAGTTCGATCCTTCACATCCTTATTGTTTATTGTTGAATTTAGGAGAAGTAATTCTCGAGTAGATTTCCTTCATTGACTTGTTTCATTCCTAAAGTAATTTCTTTATCACTTCTTTATCTTCAAGGAAAGAGATTAGAACAGATGACATTTGGGGCTCGGGTTCGAAACCCGAGTTTTAATATTTTTACTACAAGTAGAACTTGGATAATTCTAACGTCTTTATTTAGAATCTTGGTCTCTAGAATTTCTTATAAAAATCTAGTTTTGTACTTTTCATATTATATATATATGTTATAAATTTTAAAAAAAAAGAGATTTCTGATGATTTTTGATTATCTTGAGGATTATGCTATGCTAATGCAGTCGTGGTTAAAATCTTGAAAGTATAATAATTAAAATGGTTTTAATCAGTAATTGCTTTAATTGAGCTAAAAGAATATATAAAAAAACAATTTGATAAAAGTAATGCCTGACCAAAGGCGTAAGAATCAAAAAATGAAAAACTTATTTACATAATGTACAAAATATTTGAGCCGGCCATCGGGAAACAACAACGGGAATATTCTTGCCATCGCCCGCACAAGTCTCAGTGGAGACTTTTCCGGGCACACTGTATCTAAAACGTCAAGGCAGCAGACCCGATGTCAGGTGGCCAGGGATCCTAGGATCTGGCGGCTGGAGATATCTCGCAGGGGTGGTGGAAACGTTCAGGGGAACGTGCCAGGGTGCAGCGGGGCAGGAGTCTTGAATTGGCCAGGAATCCAGTAGAAGTGGCAGATGGAAATAGGAGGCAGAAGGTCCTTGAAGCCTAGAACTTGAGGGCCCTAGACTTCAGGATGGGGCAGCTTGAGGCTCTCGCTTCGCGAAACAACGAGAAACAACAACGAGTTTTTATAGGGGAAGCGTGACCTCTGGCGGTCGATTTAATAGAGTATTTGAATCTATGAAATATATTTTTAAATAAAATAATATTTTAATATAACATATATACATAAAATTATTGCATACATAATCTAAATATATGGTTAAACGGTAAATACAGTAACTAATGTTATTCTTAATAAAGAGAGAGAGAGAGAGGAATTGGTTGAAAAGGCGAGGTTTTATTGTTTTAAGCCTTTTATTCAAAACGTTTTTAATTCGAATTTTTGGATAATTCGAATTTTTGTTTGTTTGTCCCCTTGAGTTTCGAATTATCCGAGTTGGACTGTATTATTATTATCCCTATAGTACACGTGGAATAGTCCATGATAATCATTGCTGGTAGTAGTTGGCCGTCTGCTCTTAATGTAAATGCACCACATGTCTACGCATTCGACGAATTTTTTTATAATTCGATTTTTTGTTTGTTTGTCCCTTGGGCTTCGAATTATCCGAGTTGGACTGTATTATTATCCCTAGTACACGTGGTCCATGATAATCATTGCTGGTAGTAGTTGGTGACTGCTCTTAATGTAAATGCACCACATGTCTACGCATTCGACTTTTGCACTTAGAAATGTGCCAGAGTCTCGTTTGGTCACTTGCACTCACTGCACGCGTAAGATTCTTTTTGAAATTAAACGCCGGTGCGTGTATTGTAGAAATTTTAAAATTGCTGCTTTATTTAAAATATTATTTAGCGAAAAATATATATAATTACACCAATTTATTCAATACTTTTATTTTTAAAATCGTCTTTATATATTTGTGTGTAAGAACAGATATTTAAAATATTGTATCAAATATTTTATTTGAAATGATTCGATTAAACGTTTAATTTGAATAGATAGTTTACCTTTTTACCAATAGATGGCAGCACTTTAAAAGAAACATTCAAAGCTCAAGTTATTTTTTAATTAATACTTTTTTTAGTATAAACGGATCAGTTTTGGCAATCTATGTGACGTATACTTTCTAATATATATTAAGATTAGATTATAGATATAATACTTTATGGTATTTTGATAAACACAAGTCTAAATTTAATAAAATTAAATTTTACATTATAAACCTAATATGGGTCTCTTGAATTAAAAAAATATATATTATTATTATTTTAATATTTTTATTTATTAAAATATATATATATAATATTGTGTCTTGAAAAGATACAAAATATCAAATTATTTAATATAAATAGTTATAACTTTAGACAACAGATGGCAGCATAGGTAAAAATCCCATTTTTTTCTAGATATTATAATTAAAACGTTAATAAAATAGTTTTTTTAATATAATAAAAAAAGGTTATACCCAATTTATAATTTAAAAAAAGTGTAAATAATGAAATTAAATTAAAATGTTTTTAAATACCCGAATGCTAAAATTTGAAAATATTGTTGGAGTGGCCAAATATCTCCCTTCGTCAATCCAGTATCTCCACCAAATTGTTACGTCAATTTTTAAGGCCCTCTCTTTTTTCAAGAGAGGTCTTATGTATTTTAAATAAAATATATATATATATTTTTTTTTTACTTAAATGTTGCTAAAATTAAACAAAGTCTTCAATAAAGGTCACTCTAATATCTTTCAGAGTTATTGTCTGAATCCCGATATACATAATAAAAGGTATAACTTTCTTAAGTTTTGTCCATGAGTGTATATAAATATGTTGATATTAAAAAAATAAAAAATTGTAATTTTTCGAGGTTCCATGGTGTAATGGTTAGCACTCTGGACTTTGAATCCAGCGATCCGAGTTCAAATCTCGGTGGAACCTTTTTTTTTTTTTTTTACCTATTTGAAAACTTCAAATATTGTGTGTGTGTTGTCTGTAAAGATAATTTTTATAATGATCGCATATCAATAATTCACAAACAAATAGGTTTTCATCTAAATCATATTCAGCCAATTTTCTTTCTTTAAAAAATCTATTTTTCTTTTTAATACACAGATATTATTTTTTAAAATGTATTTATTGTACTTTTCGGATAATATGAAGTTGTTAAAATAAGGATTGCTAACGTTTCCATATTGTTGTTGAAATCAAATTTTTCGTTTGGACGAAATTAATTTCTACAAAATTTGATTTTTTTTTTTTTTCATTTTATGAATATTTTTTTTTAAATCTACACCTATGAACAAAACGTAAGGAAGTGGGAAATCTTTGAAATAGCCGGTTGTGTTTTTTTTTTTTTTTTTTTTTTTTGAAGGAGACAGATGTTGTTTACACTTGGTTATCTTGTGTATCTTCAATAAAGGTCAAGGTAATATCGTTCAGAGTTATTGTCCAGATATACATGGTAAAAGGTACAACTTCCTTAAGTTTTGTCTATTAGTGTATACACACTTGGTTATCTTTTGTGTCTTCAATAAAGGTCACTGTAATATCTTTCAGAGTTATTGTCCCGATATACATGCTGAAAGGTACAACTTCCTTAAGTTCTGTCTATTAGTGTATACACACTTGGTTATCTTTTGTATCTTCAATAAAGGTCACTGTAATATCTTTCAGAGTTATTGTCTGAATCCCGATATACATGCTGAAAGGTACAACTTCCTTAAGTTTTTGTCTATTAGTGTATACACACTTGGTTATCTTTTGTGCCTTCAATAAAGGTCACTGTAATATCTTTCAGAGTTATTGTCCCGATATACATGGTAAAAGGTACAACTTCCTTAAGTTTTGTCTATTAGTGTATACACACTTGGTTATCTCGTGTGTCTTCAATAAAGGTCACTGTAATATCTTTCAGAGTTATTGTCCCGATATACATGCTGAAACTTCCTTAAGTTCTGTCTCCATGTCCATCTCATAGATATAGGCAGTCTTCTATACCATAATAGTTTATTAAATTTAGTTTTATGTCTCGAAAAGATATCCTTCAACACTTGCGCGTTTCTAAAATTATATAGATTTTATTAAAATGTTTCTTTAAAAATGTTGTAATATCTCCTAAGTGGTGAACCAGAGGTTTCGCCAGATTAATTGATCAGAACGCTCTACTATTGTATAGGGCTGCTTAAAGAATTCTTTATAAAAGTTTTTATTTAAACAATAGACATAAGCAATCAAAATTTCCAGCTAACAATCCGAGTAGCCCAATACAATATTAGAGCAGTATGGTATATTAAACTGGTCAAACCGCTGGGAGGGTTCCCTACTGATGAGCCAGGCCCTCCCAACATTTTATCTTTGTATTTAGGAAAGAAGCAAGCTGTTCTTATTTGAATAAATATTATAATTGTTTGATTTCTAACAATTAAATACTTTCATATACCAAAGGTTTCCAAATATTTAGTGCCATCTTACATTCTGCAATACACATTTTGTAGCGCTTATTTTTAATACACTTTAGTAGGAAACATAATTTATATTATTGAAGCGGTGAATTCGCTAAATCGGGGAGAGTTTTATAGGAAGATCCGTTAAATCGGGGAGAATATTTAAGGAATTTTCGTTAAATCGGGGAGAGTTTTAAAGAAATATTCGTTAAATGGGGGAAAGTTTTAAAAGAAGATTCGCTAAATCGGGGAGAATTTCAAAAGAATATTCGTTAAATCGGGAAGAGTTTCAAAGAAATATTCGTTAAATCAGGGAAAGTTTTAAAAGAAGATTCGTTAAATCGGGGAACTTATAATCGCAGGAAATCGTTAAATCGGGGTGTCCTTTGATCACGGAGAATTCGTTGAATCGAGGGGGGTCTTTTAATCTGAGGATTCGTTAAATCGTGGAGTCGTTTAATTGGCAGATTCGTTAAATAGGAGGAGAGTCTTTTAATCTAGAGAGATTCTTCAAAATATGGAATTTGTTGAAAGGAGATGTTTTTTACCCCAAGTCGTTCAACGTACATAACTAATGTATAAATAATAAAATTCAATTATCCGATTTTTCCTTTTAAACGGAAAAAAAAATAAAAAGGATTAAATTTAGGGTCCATTGAGACCATTAATTCTTCGAAGACATTCAATAGAGCCATTGAATTTCTGTCTTTGCTCAAACACCTTTCTACACTCATATCGCTATGAGGCATTAGTAAATAGAAATCTTTGTGTAGTTTTACTCTATATAAAGAGTTAAAAATAACTTATCTGTGAGATAAATTACCATTTACCATAGTGACTCTTTGAAAGGTTATCATTAATTTTTATGGTATTATTATCACATCAATGGAGTCTTTCTTTCAGCAAACATCGGTCCATTTGGTTAATTTTCTTTCCCTTCATCTCGACCGTTCACATCTTTATTGTTTATTTTTGAATTTAGGAGAAGTCATTCTCGAGTAGATTTCCTTCATTGACTTGTTTCATTCCTAAAAGTAATTTCTCTATCAGTTCTTTATCTTCAAGGAAAGAGGATGTTGGTTAGAACAGATGGCATTTAGGACTCGGGTTCGAAACCCGAGTTTTAATATTTTTACTACAAGTACAACTTGGATAATTCTAACGTCTTTATTTAGAATCTTGATCCCTTGAATTTCCTATAAGAATATTGCTTTGAAATTTTTCATATTAAATATATGCATAAAATTATTGCATACATAATCTAAATATATGGATAAAAGGTAAATACAACAACTAATGTTATTCTTAATAAAGGAATTGGTTGAAAAGGCGAGGTTTTATTAAGCCTTTTATTCAAAACGTTTTTAATTCGAATTTTTGGATAATTCGAATTTTTTTTTGTCTGTCCCCTTGAGTTTCGAATTATCCGAGTTGGACTGTATTATTATCCCTAGTACACGTGGTCCATGATAATCATTGCTGGTAGTAGTTGGTGACTGCTCTTAATGTAAATGCACCACATGTCTACGCATTCGACTTTTGCACTTAGAAATGTGCCAGAGTCTCGTTTGGTCACTTGCACTCACTGCACGCGTAAGATTCTTTTTGAAATTAAACGCCGGTGCGTGTATTGTAGAAATTTTAAAAATTGCTGCTCTATTTAAAATATTAATTAGCGAAAAATATATATAATTACGCCAATTTATTCAATACTTTTATTTTTAAAATCGTCTTTATATATTTGTGTGTAAGAACAGATATTTAAAATATTGTATCAAATATTTTATTTGAAATGTTTCGATTAAACGTTTAATTTTAATAGATAGTTTACCTTTTTACCAATAGATGGCAGCACTTTAAAAGAAACATTCAAAGCTCAAGTTATTTTTTAATTAATACTTTTTTTAGTATAAACGGATCAGTTTTGGCAATCTATGTGACGTATACTTTCTAATATATATTAAGATTAGATTATAGATATAATACTTTATGGTATTTTGATAAACACAAGTCTAAATTTAATAAAATTAAATTTTACATTATAAACCTAATATGCGTCTCTTGAATTAAAAAAATGTATGTTATTATTATTTTAATATTTTTATTTATTAAAATATATATATAATATTGTGTCTTGAAAAGATACAAAATATCAAATTATTTAATATAAATAGTTATAACTTCAGACAACAGATGGCAGCATAGGTAAAAATCCCATTTTTTCTAGATATTATAATTAAAACGTTAATAAAATAGTTTTTTTATATAATAAAAAAAGGTTATACACAATTTATAATTTTAAACAAGCGTAAATAATAAAATTAAATTAAAATGTTTTTAAATACCCGATTGCTAAAATATGAAAATATTGTTGGAGTGGCCAAATATCTTCGTTCAGTTTTCTCTGGTGTAAGGAATGGCGAGTTACAATGAACCCCCAAAAAAGTGAAGCAATCATTTTTTCCAGAAAAAAAGAAAAAATTAAGAAACCTTTAGACGAACTTTTTGTCTTCGAAGACAATATTAAATGGAAAGAGAACATCCGATACCTAGGGATGACCCTAGACGAGCACTTAACCTTCAAAAAACACATCGAAAACAGAATTAATTTGGCGAAAGCTGCCCAACACCGACTATCCCTACTTCTAGGACCAAAAAGCAAATTATCCCTTCATTGCAAAAGAACCATTTACACATCAATAATAAGACCAATACTCATATACGGCCACCCAATTTTTATGACAGCACATAAGACCATCCTTAAAAAGCTAGAAGTATTTGAAAATAAAATGATCAGAAAAATCATGTCTCCACCCTGGTTCGTTCGGAACACAATCCTCAGGAACGATCTAAATATCGAAAACATCAATGACTACATTATTAGACAATCATTTAAATTTTACGAAAAATCCGAAAAATTAGAAAATCCCACCTTTAAGGAAGCCACAAACTACAAATGCGGAAAAAGGAAAATAAGGAATTTGAAACCTAGACAAATTCTCCATCAATTAAGCCAGAATGACGAAAAGTGGAAAAAAAGGAAAAACAAACCCACCTTGAATATCAAACAAGCCCGAAAAAACCTTCTCAAGAAAAATATCCCCAAGGACCTGAGAATCCGGACCCAACGACATCATTATAAATTATAATTGTAAATGAACCCCTGTACATAACCACCCCCCTCAGTATATTGTAAATATGATGATCTAGGTTGTTCTTTTTGAACGGCACCTAATAAAGTTATTTGGAACTTGGAACTCGTCCCTCAATCCCTGCAAATTGTTGCTGTCAATTTTTACGGCCCTCTCTTTTTTCAAGAGAGGTCTTATATATTATAATTAAAAATAATTAAAATTATGTATAATTTTTTACTTATATTTTGCTAAAATTCAACAATTATTCTCTAAAGGGGGGTCGGTGGAAGGCTGGTTAAACCTTTTGGTTTTCGACCACTACGACCCGGGTTCGATTCCCACATTGAACACTTTTTTTCTGTTTAAAAAATATATATATTCCCATAGCCCCCGATTCTTGCAAAAGTCCAACCCCACCAGCGTGTGCAAGTAACCAAACGGGGCTCTGGAACATTTGTAAGTGCAAAGTCGAACTGCTTTTCACATGTGTAGACATGTGGTGCGCTTTCAGTAAAAGCAGTCGCTAACTACCCACCATGATTATCATGGCCTGTACCACGTGTACACGCTTGTTCGGCGGTACATATACTAAAATTGGAGCGATACAGAGAAGATTAGCATGGCCCCTGCGCAAGGATGACACGCAAAATCGCGAAGCGTTCCACGTGTACTAGGGATAAGCACAAAGAGCAATTATTCTCTAATCTTTGTAGCAAGGTCTGTAGAGATAATATCTAATGTCATTTTTGACAAGAAACACATTGCTAGTAAATTTAATTGTAACAAATTTGACCGATAGATGGCAGTTGAATTTGTGGCGACTGCACTTTGCTTGAGCGAGCCGCGGGCGTCAACACTTCACTACGCATGCGCGTGGGACGTCATCCAGAACTTTCTAGCGGCTGGCTTCTTCCAACATTCGATCTGGCAACACTGACGCGGTAAACAAGAAGGCTTAAGCTGGCGGCCGTTATTTCAACCGTTGCTTCTTTTCTCTTTTTAATTTCTCTTGCTTTAAAATAAATTAATTTTAATTATAATTTTTATCAGCAGCCTTTCCACAAGCCACACCAACCCAGCACATCACAACAACAATCCTACAAATTCATAAATTTAGCCTTTATATTAATTAATACTAACTAAAATCATTTAGTTAGTATTAATTAATATAAAGGCTAAACGCCCGAGTTAGTTTTCCTAATGAACATTTGATTTTAAAAAAAAAGTACTTTGCTAACAAATGCCCACTCTGTTGAATCTATTCTTATGAGGATAAAGTGATGTCTATAAAAATTCGAAACTATTTTAAACGCGTAAGATTCTTTTTGGAAAATAAACAATTTCAACTTCCCTTACTGCAATGGAGAAATTAATGGGAGGGCCTGGCTCATCAGTGGTGAACCCTCCCAGCGGTTTCGCCAGTTTAATCTACCAGACCGCTTTTATATTGCATTTTTGGAACTTCCTTTTAGAGTGATACTGTTTCTAGACTCTTGGAATGGGTATTTTAGAAGAACTATAGACAAAAATGGCGAAACCGCTGGGATGGTTCACCACTGATGAGCCAGGCCCTCCCATTAATTTTTCCATTGCAGTGAGGGCAGTAGAAATTGTTTAATTTCAAAAAAAAAAAGAATATTACGCTTTTAAAATAGTTTCGAATTTTGATAAAAGATAGCGCGCTAGTGCATCATATTATTAAAGTGATGTTTGTTCTTCGCTAAAGTTACTTATAATAAACCATTAGACAATTTTTCAGGTAGGTAACTGAGAATATATAAGCTATTCAAAGATCATAATTATTCAATAAACAAACCATTTTGCATATTTTGTAGTTACAAAATTATGAGAGATAATAATTACAATATACTAACACTTAACTGTAATTATGAAAAAAGGCATCTCCTTATCGTGCAATTGAACGTTGCTGATGGCTTGCGCCATCTATCGGAATAAATATCAATTATTCTCGTTGATTTTTAATTATTCCAGAATTGGCCAAATGCCTATTCTTGACTAATCAAGAAAAGCTAACCATGGACGGGTTTCGGGCTGTTGGCCCTCATCAAGGAGATTCCTTTTTTCATAATTATGCACCTTATCCCAGTACAATATCACATTTTTTCACTTAACTGTAAGTTATTTATTATAATATTTAATATCACACACACACAAAAGCCTTTATTAAGACACACAGGTCTTACAGAGGATTCTCCTTGGGGTTACAAAACGGAGAAACCTATGAAAGTGGGAAATAAAAAATGGAGAAAGATTATATACATAATATTTAATATCAACCCTCTAATTATTACTCTCATAAGGATTCCAATTAGTCAATTATTAAAACTCTCATCATCGTTTTAAAATATTTATATTCCAATTATTTCACTTTAGAATTGCTTATCCCTAGTACACGTGGTACAGGCCATGATAATCATGGTGGGTAGAAGTAGGAGACTGTTTTTACTCTGTAAGTGCACCACATATGAAAAGCAGTTCGACTTTGCACTTACAAATGTGCCAGAGCCCCGTTTGGTTACTTGCACTCGCTGGTGGGGTTGGACTTTTGCAAGAATCGGGGCCATTGGAGCAATTATTTTTTTAATCAGAAAAAAATTTCCCAAAGCGGGAATCGAACCCTGGTCGTAGCGGTCGCAAACCTACTGTTTAGACCATCCTTCCACTGACCCCCTTCACTTTAGGGTGATAATAAATAATACATAATTATATATAAAATTTTCAACAAATAATTTTACTGGCAATGTGTTTCTTTTCATCAAATATTATCTCTACAGACCCTACTGCAATGACTTAAGTTGTTGAATGAGAGGGCTTGGCTCATCAGTAGTGAGCCCTCTCAGCTGTTTCGCCAAATTAATCTCTATACCACTCTACTATTGTATTGGTTTGGGATATACCCTGCATTTTCTATGGAAGGTAGCTTAGGGGTGTTTAGTGAACCTATGGACATTTTTTTTAACAACAAAAAAGCCTTTATTTAGGGTCACTGACCCTATACAGGATTCACCAGAGGTATGCATAAGAACAAAGCAGTGAGACAAAGGAAATAACGATATATACAGAGTAAAAAGAGAAAGAAAAAAATAAAAGGAAAAAATAATAATAAGAAGAAAGAGGGAAGCAAGAAATCAACACAAAAAGAGTAGCAGTAAGAAAGTGAGGAGTGAGTATCACTTGGCCTTCTTCTGAGATATGGACTTGTGGAAACCATAAAACGCCGTAGCAATATACTTATTCTGGGTCATATTGTCAATTATTGATGGAAGTGAAGCACAGAGTTGCCCAGTTTTGAGCATAAGGGTTCTTCTTTCAGAGCAGAGCAATCAAAAATATAGTGAGTGATTTCATTTTTTAGTTTTGAATTACAGAAGGTACAAGTCGGGTCCTCACCGCAGACCATCTTGGTGTGGTTTTCTCTAAAAAAACTTGAAAGTATTCTAACTTGTGCGAGTAGTCTTACAACCGGGAAAGGAAAATCCCCTAAAAGGTATCCCTCCGTCATGAAAGATATGTGAATGTCTTTGTAGTGAGAGTATAGCTTAGATTTATCCATTCTTGTAAGGTCGTTTTGTATAGATTGGTCTGCCGCTGTTTTTAAGAGCCCTGTAATCGCGCTCCTCAGCGTTTCAGGGTCATCACAGGAAACAAGTGCAGGGGATCCATTATTGTTAAGCAGATTAGTGAGCTTTTTAATGAAACCGATGGGTGTGCCCGAAGCATTAGAGAGTTCCCGTGTTCTATTAAAACATATACGTGGCAATCTGTCACTGCTCATATTCAACACCCGCAGCCAATACTTCAGGGGTAATTTTACGGCTGTTACACTCAATGAGATACGACCGGTTTCTAATCTGATTAGGTAACCTGGAGTGTATCTGGGCAGATTCAGGAACCTACGGATAAATATGTCTTGTATACTGTCCAGTAAGTCTTTATGCTCTGTTGCCCATAATGGAGCGGCATACATCAGGACAGCTCTCACTATTGTATCAAAGAGTTTGGTTGATAAATTTATTGACTTTGCTTTTGATTTTATTAATATTGGGTGTGTGGCGTTAATTGCTGTAAGTGCTTTTCCTTTAAAGTAATTTGCCGGGTGAGTAGTTGTTATTGTTGGTGTCAGAGGGAATCCCAAGTATGTATATCTTGAAGTTATTGTTATGGGTTTATCATTCCAGAACCATCTATTCTTATTTGAGGGTTTACCTCCATTACGGAACACCATAATCTTTGACTTGGACTCATTTAGTGTCATTAAGTTCTCATCGAGATATTCTTTCAGTATTTTGATCTTCTTTTGGAGGTTCATCCTGGACTCACCTATAATTGCTATGTCGTCGGCGTACAGCAATAAATGGATATCTCCAAATTCTGGCAAATTTACACTCGGCAGGTCTGAATTGTTATAAATTTCGATTAAGTCCGTGATAAATAATATAAAGAGCAGTGGGGAAAGTGGTTCTCCCTGGAGGACTCCCAGGTTTATCTTAATACTTTCCGTAAATGATCCCTTCCATCTGATAGCTATAGTTGCTTGTTCGTAGTAACTTTTGATCGTACTTATGAATTGGTAACTTATGCCTAGGTTGTAAAGTTTTTTCCAAAGTATTGAGTGGGGTACAGTATCAAATGCCTTCCTTAGATCGACAAAAAAGACATATAGTTTTCCCCTCTTCTTTCTTAATGATAGTTGGATTAAAGTAGTTAGTGTAAATATGTGGTCAATACATGATCTTTCTTTTCTAAATCCCGCTTGGTTTTCGGGTATAACCCTTCTTCCTTCGACCCATTCCTCCAGTCGTGATCTTAGGATTGATGTGAAAAGCTTTGATACATTGCTAATCAGTGCAATACCTCGGTAGTTGGAGGGGCTGTTCTTATAACCATTTTTAAAGATTGGGTGTATAGTGGAATTAGTCCAAATTGCTGGGTATTTTCCAGTCGTCATAACACTATTATAGAGTTGTTTCAACAGCAGTATGTACGAATCAGGGAGTGTTTTTAATACTTCATTGGGGATGCCATCGGGCCCGCATGCCTTGTTACTCCTCAAACCAGCTATCTCCTTGTATATGTCTGCATTGGTTATCTCTGAGTCCAATATAGGATCGTCCTGAGAAATCACATTATGTAAATTACAAATTCTCAAATTTTTCTCTGTAGTCATTAGTTCGCGGTAAAAGTTCAGCCAGTCCTGTATAGATATTTCTCCTTGGATTATAGATGTGCTTTTGTAGAGCGCAATAGTTTTCCAGAAGGTCTTTGAGTCTTTAGCATTTCTGAGTATTTCCTGTTTTTCATTATCAAAGCCTTTCCTTTTTAGATCCAATAAAGCGAGATATTTCTTTCTGGAAGAAGCATAACATTCTCTGTCTTCCAATCTATTTGTTTTACGATATTTCTTCAGACTTTCTTTTGCCAGTTTTTTCATATCATAGCAGTCCTTATCGAACCACGGCTTAGATTTCCTGGGGCCGCCCTTAATGAACCTATGGACATAAGCTTATAGGTCTGTAGAGGTATTTGTTAAAGCATTCTTCATTGGAAAAACATTCAATTGAAAAAAAAAGAAACCAAGTGAAACCTGATAATAATTGTAAAAAATACATATACACTCGAGTTAAAGTTCACTTGAGTATATATTTATATTGTGACGGTGTTTTGACCCACCACACCGTCACAATATAAATCCCTGGCGTTGCTCACACAGACACAACACAGGTCATATGGCTATTTAATATGAATCTACTTATATATTTGCCTTATTCTGTCTGTTTGTTTGTCTGTTTGTCTGAAGCTCACGGATAGAATGCGCGCTCATTGGCTGCAAGGGAACACGTGTCCTCCCTGCCCCCCTCTAGACAACCCTGTTATTCAAAAACCATACATCCAATCGCCATGAAATTCTGGGATATTATTAGGTATATCCCTGGAAAGGTTTTCGAAAAATAATTTCTTGAATATCTTGAATATCCTTAGAGTTATTTGCAGAATTGTAGATATAACTCGCAAGCAGCGCCGCCAGACGGTGATAGGCCTAAGCTTGCTGCTCCACCCCTGTTGACCATGGGTCGTCGTGTGAGTCACAGCATGATGCAACAAAAAACACTCCCTCTGGGGATTGCGGCGTCAACAACCTGTAAGTTTGTGCCTCTCTCATAAACCTGTCTATACAGACCACCCTGTCTATAGCGACCACTCTAGACAACCCTGTTATCAGCTGTGTGATACATCCACCTGTCTATACAGACCACCCTGTTAATAGCGACCACCCAAGTCAACGTTTTTAGAATATATTCGCACTCGGGTAAACCCCGGGCGTTGCCCGGGCCATTCGTCTAGTAATTCTATAAGTGAATAATTAAATTTGTTTCAAATGATATTTTTAGCCAAAAATCCACTCCAGAGAGTCTTGACATTTTAAAAATTTTATTTAAAGCTATGATTATACATAATAATTATTAATATCATCATAATAATCTTCAATATCCATGATAAATTTGTATAATTCACTTTTTTACTGAATGAATAATAAAACTACCAATCAAGTATTCAAAATATAAATTGGTTGGCCAAATATTATGGAATAAACATTAAGATAATTTTGTTTAATATTTGTTTCTCTAGATGGCGCTTCCGCCATCTAAAATGTTCCTAAGAGCGGCTAGGATATTCCCCTTTTATTTTAACATATAACCTTTTCTATTTTTACCTTTTTCGAAAAAAAAATATATTTCATAAATAATATGAGCTACTCTCCAAGCTGTTTTCTTAAAATTATCCTTAAAATTTGTTGTTATTCTTTCAATAATTGAAGATCTTGAGCCTATTCACTTATCAAAACCACACCTTTATTAACTCTCACAGGTTCTATATATATGTCTAAAAACAAATAAAATATGCAAATATTTATACAAAAAACAAATGGTTATGCAAATAAAAGATTATCATCTTGTTTCTTCTTTTCCTTAATATGTAAATATACATCTTTCTCTTTTTATTAAATCTTTTCCAACAAAATTCATTAAAGACTGTTAGATCTTAATCTCTGGTTTACTGAAATGAATCCAAACTTTGAAGACCACAGACAGTATGTAATTTCTTATTTAGTTTATTCCTTTTCTTAGACAAAGATCGTAAACAGCCTGACTACTTGAAAGGTGCTCAAATCGATCCTGTATTGTTGGCCAGTTTTCAATACCTTATGCCAGCATTGAGCTTCTTGGTTAACTGGTTCAGCTCAACAACCAACGCAAGCCGTGGCTAAGACTTTAAACTAGACTGATGGATATTTAGGCCTCATAGCATCAACAACCCTTAAGATATCTAGGTTATGACTATTTCTCATTTTCAATGTAATATAATAAACAAGATTTTATATTGATTTATAGGTTTTTAACTCTTAATTAGACAATTTTAATTTATAAAACGAAAATTAAAATTATACCGCGAATGTTTCTTTTTAAAATCGAAATTTATTTTCAAAGAGAAATAGCGACATTTCTAACTTTGAGGATGAGGTATGGAAAGGTGAAACATGAAGAGTAATGGAGAACGGAATTTCCGTTCTCCATTACTCTTCATGTTTCACCTTTCCATACCTCATCCTCAAAGTTAGAAATGTCGCTATTTCTCTTTGAAAATAAATTTCGATTTTAAAAAGAAACATTCGCGGTATAATTTTAATTTTCGTTTTACAATCATCAGCCGCGTTATATTGTATTTTAAATTTTAATTTATATTTATACATTTTTCATTTTAATTTAGACACTTTCATTTTTATTTAGACTTTTTTAATTTAGACATTTTCATTTCAATTTAGACAAATGGACTTTTCTATTAAATTAAAATGAAAAATGTCTAATTAAAAGTTAAAAACCTATATATTAAATGTAAACGAGTTCTCTATATAGATTCGAATGTAAATATAAAAAGTTTGAAAATTGAATGGTTCAGATGTTAAAATTTTCAATATCGAATCAAAAATGCTATTGATCTATAAAATATGCAATTACATTTTACAATGTGCTAGTAAACTATAATATTTCTTGAAAGTGTAAAACTTATATTTATCCACAAAATTACAAATGCCTTTATTAATTTTTTTTTCTTACTCAATTCAAAATTGACCTTACGAAAATAAGGTATTTATTACAATCAATAAATGTGAACTTATAAATATTATTTATTTGTTATAGCTGAAAAACAATTGACTATAAAGCATTATTGAAATATTTTAAAACATGTGCTATAAGAATTTTCAATTTTTTTTTCTTTATTTAAAAAAATAATTCACTGAGTATTATTATTGTTTTATCTTTTCTCTTTCCCTAGAATTATTTATGTAAACAAATTAACAAACAAAAACTATCATCCAAAGCTTTTTTTTTTTTTTAAACATGTTTGAAATTCTCTACAATTCCTTAACAAACTTCTATATCGGGTCAGTAATTATAGCAATAATTTCCCTCGTTTTGTCATATTTTATTGCTAATTATAAGACATTTTTAATGGGTGTAAACTCGAGTACAGAAACTCACGTACTTATTGCAAACGAAGAGGTGAAAAGCGAGGAGAAAATGGATGCCATTAATGAATCTGAAGATAATTTAGAACCACACGACGATGACTTACCCACATCACCAGACGCTAGCAAACCATCAGCGAAGGCCACGAAAGTACTTGAATCAGAATTAACAGCTGAACAATTGGAGGAAGAAAGAAAAATACAAAGTAAACAACTTGAAGAAATCTTTAAATTAATGAAAGATCAGGAAGAAAAATTCGGAAATTTGAGTTTTGGAGATTTAGAGAGACAAATGAAATTATACAAATGATAATCTGTTTTTTTTAAAAGTATTCACTTTTTGCAAAATTCCTTTCTACATATATATACTCAACATTTCAAACACACATGCATATGATATATTAATTCCCTTTGTTAATTTTTTTTTGTTAAACGGTTTAATATAGATATATATTTTTTAAATATTAAAAAAAAAAAAAAAAAAACATTTATTAATATATATTTTTGATGCATTTTGCTTATCACCCCAATGCATAATGTACAAGTAGAGATTAGAATGCATCACAACACCAGTTTAGACAAATTCAGACAAAAAGCCAACAACCTGTATAACATGGTTTCATAGGGGCGGCTTCAATTTCATAACATCCTAACAGAGAAGAGTTGAATAAAAGAAAATATGGACAATAATAAATACACCCATACCTCGCTTTGCGTCGGGGTTACGTTCCAAAAAAACACAATGCAAATTGAAACGATGCAAAGTGAAAATATGTGAAGGCGCAATCAAAAACAAAGGTCTTGCCATATTTTAGGAAAAAAAAAATTTAAAAAAATTAAAGACTTGAATCCAAAACAACGCAACTTCGAAAATCTAACGACGCACAGTGAAAATCAGTAAAAATTAAGCAGCGACACAACTTCGAAAAAAACGCAAAGCGAGGTATTGGTGTATAAAAAATATAAACTTTGAAAATTATAACGTTATATATATTAATCATTACAGATTTATTAATTATCAAAGCAAATATGTAAATTTGAATTTTAATGGTAATTTCCAATGTTTATTACTTTTCTATTTTGTTGAATCTCTTGGTGTTTATATATTTTGCATTTATTCATATTCCAAAAAGAGCAATATCTACAATTTATCAAATATTGTATTTTTATGCTAAATACAGTAAAACCCCTCAATAGTGAATTCCTATGGGACTGAATTTATGGTTCACAATACCCATGGTTCATTATACCCATAGTTTACTGTATTATGAAATATAAATGGATTTTATTTCAGTTTGGTTATAAGTGTAGATTGACAATATCCCAGATTTGTTTTATTGGGGTTTTACTGTATCAAACCTACAAGCTAGCTTACATAAGTTACAATTTGAATTATTATATTGTTGTCCCAAATGTTTATGTTTTTCTTATTACTTGACGAATAATATTATTACGGCGAATACATAATAATACATAATACAATTACTTTATTCATGATGAAATTGTGAAAAAGTATTAAAATTACAAATATATTCTCACAATGAGTATCTTTTTTATTTAAAAAACGCTAGCTTTCAAGCGTTATTCGCTCTTCAACAGGCTTACTATAATATCGACTTTATCCCACCAGAAATATTATAAGCTCGTTGAAGAGCGAATAACACTTGAAAGCTAGCGTTTTTAAATAAAAAAGATACTCATTGTGAGAATAAATTTGTAATTTTAAAACAATTACTTTATACCTAATACAAAGACATTATCAAAATTTGACACTATTATAGACACGTATGATTCTTTTTAAAAATAAACAATTTCTACTGCCCTTACTGCAATGGAAAAATTAATGGGAGGGTCTGGCTAATGCATCATAATACAAAGACATTATACATAACAGCGAATAATATTATGGCGAATAATATTTGTATTTCAATTTTTTTGTAAGTGTTTATGAACTTTTAGAACAAACCTTGTATTAAAATATTTATGATGATGGTAACAATGCTGTTACAAAAATATCACAAACATTTCAATCATTTGGAAATTTAGCTTGCATCTTAAGTATTATAAAGCAAATTTTAACTGTTTTTTTTTTATTTACTAAATTAAAGAAGCAGACGCTAAAGTTAATTTTGCCTTGTATGTAAATAATATTTGATAGTTTTATAACATGTAATATCTTCATGTTTTTTTTAAATGCCAATATCAATATTCTCATAATTTCTTATTTCAAGTGAGATACTTATTTCAGTGGACCATCAGCGATTGTATTATTCAGTGCTAGGCCTAACTCACTAAGCCTAATCGCAATAAACAACAATAAATCTTTCCATCTTTAAATTAACTTAATTCAATCTAACCAAACCTAAACTAACCAAACTGTTTTATAAGAAAGAATGTGACCTTATTGTTTGATTTGTCTACCTATTTTTTAAAAATTTTATTCCAATCATTATTAATCTGTTATTATTGTTCTGTTAAATATTCGTTATATTGCTTGTTCGGCGGTACATATACTACAATAGGAACGATACAGAGAAGATTAGCATGGCTCCTGCGCAATGATGATATGCAAAATCGTGAAAGGTTCCATTATTAATCTGTTATATATCACAAAAATGAATGGGCGTACTTTGACCACAGACCTAGTCTCTTCTTGGTCACCCCCTTTTTTAAAATTATTTTGTTTTTGGATAATATATATTTCTTTTTTTTTTTTTTGAGAGAAAAGATAAGAGGCAAGTTAAAGGATGCCCACTAGAGAATCAAGATCCAGAAACGAACCCCAAGTGAAGCTGGATGGTCGACCCTGTACGATGTTTTCCTACCTCAACAATAAAACATAATCTAAACTAATACAATCCATAACAAATGAAAACATTGAGATGCGAGTGTTTGTTTCACAAATAAATCAAATATTATATTATATTAATTTATGCCTAACTGGCCTTGTACTTATTGTTTGCGGAAGAGCATTGCTCGATGCAAATATTTAAATGTAATTCTACTGTCCTAAAAGCTTATGTCCATAGTTTGCTTGAATACCATTTCTAAGATTCCATCTTTCAGTGTTGCATATAAAAGCAGAATGATCCAATACAGTATTAGAGCTCTAAAGAAGCGGTCTGGTGGATTGAATTGGTGAAACTGCTGGGAGGGTTTACCACTGATGATCCAAGTCCTCCCAATATATTTTTTCATTGCAATAAGGACAGTAGAAGAGTTTGATTTATTTGTGAAAGAAATCCTCACCTCTCAATTTTTTCATTTGTTATCTTCTTCTTTCTTATCTCCACTCAATCACACTAAGGTATCAAGCTTATAAATCTTGTTGATGCTGTCTGCCGGGGAAGAGTAGAGCTCATCAATGGATGAGTCAATACAGTCAATAATATGTCTTCATTTTATAATCTAAGCTAATCTAATTTAGCCTATCTGAACCTAACATAGCTTATTGATAATATTCGGCAGCACTTTGCCACCAGTGGTCTGCAGAAATAAGTATCTCACCTCCATTTCTATTTTTATTTATTTAAAGTCATTTTTTGACAGATCATTCATATTTACTTTTCTATTTTAATTCAAATATCTGTCAATTTGATCCAAATGTGTCAAATTATATTGCAGAAGAACCTCTCTCATAATACAGTAGAACCCCCATGAGAGGACACTCATGCTAGAGGACACCTCTCTATAAAAGACAGTTTTCATTTGCAAAATTACTATTTTTACCTTTTTGCAACTCTCCAGTAAGAAGAAGACACCTCTCCTTAAAGGACACTTTGTCTCTGCAATTAGGTGTCCTTTACAGGGAGGTAGTTCTACTGTATATATAAACATTTTAAAAGAGTTATTATCCTATTATATAATTATACAAAGTCATGGAGACTGAGAATTCATGGATTAAATTTATAATCTTTGTACGGCTGGAATACAGGTCCTGTCTTGAAGCTCCCATACAATCTATGAGGTGGTCTGGTGAGGTCTCTTTGGTCCTGTAGATGGTGTATTGTGTCTTTACACCATCCTGGAAGAGGTCTTGTATGGCTGCCAGTTTATATAAACATTTAAAATATCAATACACTAGAATCTCCCTTTAACGGACACCTCTCCACAAAGAACAGTTTTCATTTGTAAAATTACAATTTTTTACTATTTAGCAACTCTCCGGTAAGAGGACAGCTCTCTCTAAAGGACACTTTGGCTTTGCAATTAGATGTTGTCCTTTACAGGGAGGTTCTACTGTAGCTTCTAATTAGGCTTAAGGTAAAAAAAAAAAATTTTTTTTTTTTTTTTTTTGAAATATATACAGTAGAATCTCTGTGAGAGTACACTCACGTTAGAGGACACCTCTCTATAAAGGACAGTTTTGATTGTCAAAATTACCATTTTTAATATGCGACAACTCTCCAGTAAGAAGACACCTCTCTCCCTAAAGAACACTTTGGCTCTGCAATTAGGTGTTGTCCTTTACAGGGAGGTTCTACTGTATTTAAAAACTTATCTTTATATTGCTTTTTTTTTTTAATATTAAAAAAAATTGATCCCAAAAAAGCACAAAACATTTCAAAAATAATTGGTCAGAAAAGAGACAAAAGTTTTTTAAAATGATATGCAATTTATTATTCATTTAATATCATAATAAATGAAATATTATTCACTGAATAAATCAATTATTGATCCCAAAGGCACAAAACATTACAAAGAATTAAATAATGATCTGAAATGAAGCTAAAGACAAAAAAAAATTCTCATATTTTTTAATATTTTAACCAAACGCACACATAAAAAAATATATACACCATAAATATTAATAAAACATTTTTTTTTCTTTACTCTATGAAAATATGTCTTCAACACAAAGTTCCTACTTAAAAAGATTTACTTATAATAACGGAAATATCTTTATTTATGGGGCTGCTAACCAAAATAAATGATTTTTGAGCCCAAGTTACTTATAATAAATAAATTATATTTGTGCTATAAATAACACATAGCAATGTACTAGTCATGTGGTCAAAAGTTTTATTTCCTAGTCACTGATTTAATACAATTTTATTTTCTAAGCTTTTCTAATCTTGTATTTTATTCTAAACTGATTAGAATTTTTTTAAATAATATCTCATCCAATATTTACCTCTATGTTTTTTATTTTTTATTTTATTTATCCACAAATCAATTGCATTCACCCTTTTTGTTTTCAAATAATTAAGTTATATAAACATATCTCAATATTTTGAAAATAGAGCAATCCATAGATAAATATTTAATTGAAAAGGCATATATTGGATCAAAATATAATTTATTTTACCAATATTTCAGTTGGCTGAACGCCAACCTTTATCAAGGTGTTATAACATTTTAAAGTGTGTCAACAACAAACTCAGCGCCACATAATGTCAACAGCATTAAGTTTTTAAAAATATTTTGTTATATTCAATGGGGAGGAAAAAATTGATATATATATTTATATTATGGATAAAATTATTATATATGCCTTTTTTTTTAAATTAAATATCTCAATATTTATTTTTTTTTTTTTCAATTTTCACCCTCTTGGAAGTAGCTTAATTCTTAATAAGTCTTGAACGTATTGTTGCTTTATATTTTCATTTTATATATCTTTTTGATAATAATATACTTTTATTTATAAAACCATATTTTTGAAATTTTTCTTCAATGTTTCCTTACCAATTTTTTTCAACATGACAAAATTTGAACTTTTTTTTTAACTTAGAGAAACTCAAATCCCCTCACTCCTTTCTTCATGTTTTTTTTATACACTTGTGCTTTACAATGAGTTAACATTTCTAAAAATAAAAAAATATATATACAATGTACGTTGTTTTTTTAAATGATAAAGGTACAATTTGACTAAGATAACAAGATCTTATATGTTTCTGAACTTGTTTTTAAGATTTATTTTTAAAAATATGAAAATGTAGCTTACAAACCAGTTTTCTACATGCTTGTATAAATGATATATATACACTTACAGTATAACCTCGTTAATTCGGCAAACCCCAATTCGACACTCGGCGATAATTCGACCATGTTCCGATGTCCCGACCTCCGGCCTATCAAATAACAAACCGTAATTCGACAGTATCGATAATACGACACAGTTCCGATAGTTCGACCATTTTAAAATTCGAATTTCGACAGTTGAATGTTATTTTACATGCAACTTTACCGCTAAACTGTATTACGGCGGGCGCCGATCGGATCGCGCCTGCACACTTTTGGTTTCTGGTTAGTTTAAGTTTCACTTTGCAGTGCCGTTGCGCAATTTTGCGGATGTTATTGTTGTTTTTTTACGTGGGAATTTCGGCATCATGCGCTAACTAATAATAATTTTTATTTTTTTATTTTTAACATTGAAATATTTTAGCTATTTTTAAATTTATAAATAATTTCTTTTTAAATAAATAAATCTTTATAAAATGTAGCCACAATGATTATGATAACATTTTATTTCAATATTCCATTTCTGTGTTATTATAAAAGATTTAAACACAAAATCAATAATACCTGCAGCAGCAGTGGATGACTTTAATACATTAAAATTTATTTATTAAAAAAACATTTTAGAAGAAGAAAGACATGCATGTTTTTTCAAAATGACCGTCTGGAATACATCCTGAATAGGATTTCAGTGCAAAAACAGACATCTATAAAGGAATTTTTTAAAAGATCTTCATGATAATTTTTAAATAATATTTTAAAATTTTCTTTTTATTTACCATATTTATTTCCTTTCAACTGCTATATTTTTCAATTAGAATAAAATATTATTTAATATATTATATTTAATATTTTAATGTCTGTAGAGTTAATATTTGATTATATTACTGAAAAGAAACACATTGCCAGTAAATTTATTTGTTACAATTATTTTTGTTTCTAAAATATGTATTAATGCCATTTTGTCCCTGATACTAAAAGTTAATCATGAAAATAAAATAAAAACACACAATGGTTTCAATTAATATCATTAATTTATATTACAAGGCTATTTTTTAAAAAATATATTATTTTAGCGAGTTAGATGATTACCTAATCATCTCACCTTAATTCAACACTTCCTTTAATTCAACCGAAAGCTCTGATCCCTTGGGGTGTTTAATTAAAGAGGTTCGACTGTATATATAATTATTATGAATAAACGTATCATTAAATGGAAGATAGGTATCTTTTATAAAAAAAAAAAATAAATAAAAAATAAAAAAATAAAAATAAAAGATACCTATCTTCCATTTAATGATACGTTTATTCATAAGTTGTACACCGGAAGAGTTTTAAGTTTTTACTATATAATTATTATATTTATTATAATTTTTTCATTAATAGATGGCACTGGGCTAATGATTTTTTTTTTTTACTTATCCTTTTATTAGTCTAAATTAGACAAGATCTTGGAGGTCTTGCTCATAAAGAAGTTTCAAGAACTCTTCTTGGTTCTCTGTACAGGGATCCTTTGTCCTTTCCAATACAATTTAGTATATGTTGGGGAGTGGCCTCTTCGGTTTTGCACCTAGTGCACATTTGGAAGCTTTTGGGCTCCCTTTGGGTTAATGATTTTTTTTTTTCTTATCCCTAGTACACGTGGTACAGGCCATGATAATCATGGTGGGTAGAAGAAGACAACTGCTTTTTACTGTAAGTGCACCACATGTCTACACACATGAAAAGCAGTTCGACTTTGAACTTACAAATAAATGTGCCAGAGCCTCGTTTGGTTACTTGCACTCGTTGGTGGAGTTTGGACTTTTGCAAGAATAGGGGGGATATTGGAGCATTTTTTTTTTATAATAACAAAAAAAGTGCCCAATGCGGAAATGAAACCCGGGTCGTAGCGGTTGAAAACCAACAGTTTATACCCGCCTTCCACCAACCCCCAAAGGTTAATGATGATAATTTTAAATGCTTGTAAATATCAAGTTGAGATTCGTGTCTTCATCAATAAAAGGATTTTTTTTTCAGTGACAAGCCTCAATAATGATCTTTTACCTCGATGAGGCACAATTTGGATTGTAGATTATAAACACAAGGTAATAAGACCAAATCCAAATAAATAAATAGTGTCTATTTAGTCTATTTATTTATTTGGATTTGGTCTTATTACCTTGTGTTTATGATCTTTTACCTCCTTATCATGATATTGATCAATTTGTTGTTGTTGTGTCCAAAGAAGAGTTTCAGATGTCTCCATACATCTCCATCAAAGCAGCAGCAATGTCCACTATCTTGGGTGTGTAAAGCTGCTGTTCTGGGTCAATTTTCTGCTAGGCTGCGGCCATTTCTGGGCATGAGAATATGTGAGTAGGTGTTAGTTCCACACCAGGACAGTTGTTGCATGTCCTATAGGTTATTGTGCCATCTGGATGTATTGTCATTCCTTTATAGTGTTTTGTTCTAAAGTTTTGTTATAGTTTTTGTCAGTTTTCTCTCAGAGTTTATTTCACATATTTGATCTTTTATTGATCAATTTGAAATAAGTATATTTAAAATATAGGAATCAGACAGCGTTTTATACATGTTCTCCTGTAGAAGGAAAGAGATGCCAGAAGACTTGAAATTACATTGATAAAATAAATTTTAAAAACTCATCTCCAGAAACCTTTTAAATTATTTAATTAAAAATGGTATATATTATTAATTTATTAATGTGATACTCCAATTGAAGGACTGATAAGTCTGAAAGCTTGAAAAAAAAAGGTTTGAACAAGAAACTTAACCCTGGAAGCTTTATTTATTTTATTATGAAAGAAGAAGATAAGGCACAATTTGGATTATAGATTATAAACACAAGGTAATAAGACCAAATCCAAATAAATAGTGTGTGACATTTCGGTAACAGCATTATCATCTTCAGACAAAAGTACTGACAAAAGATAAAGACAAAAGACTTAAGTACTTTTGTCTGAAGATGGTAACAATGCTGTTACCGAAACATCACACAATGAAAGAAGTATTGAAAGAAGTATTGTCTCTGAAGCAGCTGAAATCTTAACTTTTTAGTATGGTTTGTCAGATGAACCTGCAATGAGCTGGTTAAAAGAGATCAAGAAAGCTACTGGAAGGTCATTAGATTAGCTGAGAGTGATGGTACACTCGCAGAACAAATTGGAGAAAATTTGTCCATGTAGTCGGCAAAAGTTGAACTCAACTCGATGAACGCAAACAACAGAAACAAGTCAGAAGTCTAATTGCTCACAAATTTGTTAACTGCGACCTGTGTTTTTTACCCTTATGGATAAAACTTAAGGAAGCGGAAAGTCCTTAATGTCTGCTAGTCATCTTTTTTTTTTTTTTTTTTGAAGGAGACAGAGGTTGTTCACACTTGGTTATCTCATGTGTCTTCAATAAAGATCACTGTAATATCTTTCAGAGTTATTGTGTCTAAATCCTGACATATACATGTTAAAAGGTACAACTTTCTTAAGTTTTGTCCATGAGATATACAAGGCAAAAATATTCAGTATTTCTGTCTGATGATGGTAGCACAACTCTGTCACTGAAATGTCACAAGTATTTAATTAATTTGTATTGGGTCTTGTTACCTTGATTTTTTAAAATTTTGTGAAAGGAATACATTTTTTTTCTCTTCCTGATGGATGGCTGAGGCACAATATCTTCATAACATTTAGTTACACCCATTGTAGTACGTTGAACACAGACACACAGATCTTCATTTCCCTCTTTTTCTGAGAGATTATATTTTACAACACAGTATTGATGAGACAGGGATGTAGGTATCAGAGGGTTTGTTTATTATGGAGAGTCTTCTTCTTCTTTCTTATCTCCGTTCAATCATATTAGGGTATCAAGCTTGTAGAGCTTGACAACCATCATGATTGAGTGAAGTAGAATGTGTCTGTCTTTGTCATTAAGACTGGGAGCACTACTTAGTGGAAGGCCGACTTAGCTCCAAAAGAAATGGCCGCCTCTGACATGAGGAACAGACACCATGTGCAGCTGCTCCTAACATGGAGTACATACTCATCCTGTATCCCAGGATTAGGATTATGGGGAGTGATTTATCTTGGTGGACCCTGGTCACTAGGGGCCGATCCAATAGGGTTGTTGGGTTTTGTGTTCCGTCAGGTTGGTTGTAGGGGATGTTGCTGCTGTAGCATGACATGTTATATCATTTTCCATCAAGGTTTATTCCGATCGAGGGGGAAAAGATAATTAACTCGTTATCATGTTGCCGCAAAAACAGTCAAATACAATTTTATCCCGTCATCTCTGTGGTGCCGTTTCTGATATATACAGTAGAACCTCTATGAGAGGACACTCGCACTAGCCGACACCTCTCTATAAAGGACAGTTTTCAACTCCTAAATTACCATTTTTACAATTTAGCAACTCTTCAGTAAGAGGACACCTCTCCCGAAAGGATACCTTGCCACTGCAACTAGGTGTCTTTTACAGGGAGGTTCTACTGTATAACTAAAATAAAGAATAAAATAAATAAGTAAAACAACAAAAAATAAAATAGAATATCACACACACACAAAGCTTTTATTAAGTCATCAGTCTTATACTATATACATTGCCATACTCATTGCCGGCTTGCAATGATATCCCCACGATGATCAATCACAATAGAATATCCAATTTAATAAACAACAAATTCCGGTCATGATAAGGCACAATTTGGATTATAGATTATAAACACTAGGTAATAAGACCAAATCCAAATAAATAAATAGTGTGTGACATTTCGGTAAAAGCGTTGTTACCATCTTCAGACAACAACATTCACTTCAGACAAGTACATTCAGTACTTTTGTCTGAAGATGGTAACAACGTTGTTACCGAAACGTCACACACTATTTATTTATTTAGATTTGGTCTTATTACCTTGTGTTTGGTAACCTATCACTTTTAGCTGTTAAATTAAAGAAGTTTAGTATCATTAGGCGATAAACTGCCATCTTATAAGAAATGTAAGCATGAATGTATCTTTTTATTTTTTAAATTTTATTTTTTTTCACACAAAAACCTTTATCAAGACATACAGGTCTTACAGAGGATTCTCTTTGGGGTTACAAGACGGAGAAACCCATGAAAGTGGGAAATATTACAAAGGGGCAAAAATGGAGAAAGATTATATACACATGGTAAATATATATAGATTATTATTTTAATAATCCTATGGAAAGAATATGGAATTGGAAAAAAAAAATTATTATTATTTTTTTTTTTCTTCATAAAAAAAAAAATGTATATTAATGCTTTGAAACTTGAATATGATTCAATGGACTTATTGAAACAATATATGCAGTAAAACCTTAGAAATAATATATGTGAAAAAAATAGGTCAGGTGTTGATATTAAAAATAAAAGAGGCATATCCTGACCACGAGCACATGAGCATTTCTAGATAGCAGAGCGCCATCTAGTGGAGCAAAAATAAACTAAACGTTTATTTAACTTGCTCCGTGATATTTGGCCAACCCAATCAATATATAGTGAACCTTACCATATCTTCTTCTTCTTTTTTCTTATCTCCACTCAATCACACTAAGGTATCAAGCTTGTAAAGCTTGTTGATGGTGTCTGCCGGGGAAGAGTAGAGCTCATCAATGGATGAGTCAATACAGTCAATAATATGTCTTGGGGTTGCAGGCTGAGAATTGCACTTAGTACATAGTGGGAAAACCACCTTACCTTATAACATGTACAAACGTAAAATATCTTAATACTTTTTTTTTTACTTTTTAATATGAAGAAACCATGATTATAGTGAAACCATGTCTATTGTGGATCCTGTTATTTATAAATTTATTTAATTCAATTACTATTTATGCAAATTAATCTAAAAATTTTTCTATAAATTTAATTATTGTATTATATATAAAATCTTTTAATACAGTATAACCTCGTTAATTTGACACACCCCAATTCGACACTCGGCGATAATTCAACCATGTTCCGATGTCCCGACCTCCGGCCTATCAAATAACAAACCGTAATTCGACAGTATCGATAATACGACAGTTCCGATAGTTCGACCATTTTAAAATTCGAATTTCAACAGTTGAATGTTATGTTACAAACAAGTTGACCGCTCAAAGGTATGACGGCGGCGAGCGGCGGGCGCCGATAGGATCGCGCATGCACACTTTTGGTTTCTGGTTAGTTTAAGTTTCACTTTGCAGTGCCGTTGCGCAATTTAACGGATGTTATTGTTGTTTTTTTTACGCTGGAATTTCGGCATCGTGCGCTAACTAATAATAATTTTTATTTTTAACATTGAAATATTTTAGCTATTTTTAAATTTATAAATAATTTCTTTTTAAATAAATAAATCTTTATAAAATGATCCAACAATGATTATGATAACATTTTAATTCAATATTCTGTGTTAATTTGAATAAATGAGTGGGGCAAGAATGTCAGGTTCTGCCAAAAAAAATTGGAAACGTAGTCAGTATCACCAGCTTACTTATGTGGAAAAAATGAAAATTATAGAAGAAATAGAACAAGGAAAATCACATAGTCAAGTTTCCAGAGAGAGAAATATTCCACGGTCCACCATTAGCACAATTTTTAAAACTAAATTCGCCATAAAATCTGCCTTTTTAAAATCTAATTTTAGCTCTACCTTGAAACGTGATCGTGACGGGGAATTCCCAGAGATTGAAGAAGCCCTTTTTAGGTGGATAAGGCAGGCAAATGCCATGAAACTTGCCATAAATGGCAATATCTTGAAAGAAAAGGCTATACTCTTGGCCTTGAAAAAATGGGTCAAGATAATTTTGAAGCTAGCAATGGCTGGCTAGAAAAGGCCAGAAGGAATATTGCTTTTAAACGACTTCATGGAGAAGCTGGAAGTGTGGATGTCAATAGTGTAGCCACTTGGAAAGGTGAGATTATTCCTTCACTTTTAGCTAAATACAGCCCACAGGACATTTTCAATGCTGATGAAACAGGGTTATTTTATAAACTTTGCCTAATCAAATAATGACTATCAGAGGTGAGAAATGTGAAGGGGGTAAGAAGTCTAAAGAGAGAATTGCAGTGTTGGTATGCTGTGATGGAAGTGAAAAGCTGCCTCTACTTTATATTGGGAAATATAGAAAACCACGATGCTTCCATGGCATGAATATTCCCTCAAATTATCATTTTAATAAAAAAGCCTGGATGACTGGGGCAATTTTTAAGGATTGGCTGAAAAAATTGGACCAAATATTCAAAAGAAGAGAAAGAAAAATTTTATTAATTTTAGATAATTGCCCAGCCCACCAAATACCTGAAGGGTTACAGAACATTGAAATAAGATTTTTGCCCGCCCTAACTACAAGTGCATTACAACCCTGTGATATGGGTATCATTAAAGCCCTAAAAGACCAATATAGGAAACGAATGATAACGTATCTTCTCACTTGCATGGAAGAAAAAAAAATGCTCAAGTACATTTACTCGTTGCAATTAGCTGGCTAGAGGCTGCATGGGTTGGGGTTAGTTCTTCCACAATAAAAAATTGTTTTTCTCATTCAGGATTTGTGATGGATGAAGCAATGGAAGAAGTTGTTGAAGAAGAAATGAACAGATGTTTTGAGGCATTAAAAAAACATCAAGCCATTGATATCAACTATATTGACTTCTTGGAAGTTGATAAAGATGTGCAAGTTGCTGGGGAACAGTCCATTGAAGAAATTGTAAAGGAGGTAATGGGAAAAGAAGAAGATGAAGAGGTAGAGCCAACAGAAAAAGATTTAAACAAAACATCAATAACACCTGCAGCAGCAGTGGATGCCTTTAATACAATAAAAACTCTTTGTTATTTAAAAGACATTTCTGAGGAAGAAAGGCATGCATGTCTTTTAAAAATAGACCATCTGGAATACATCCTGAATAGGATTTCAGAGAAAAAACAGACATCTATAAAAGATTTTTTTTAAAATCTTGATTCTTTTCAAATAATATTTTTTAATTTTCTTTAGACATACACAATGGTTTCAATTAATATCATTAATTTATATTACAAAGCTATTTATAAAAATATATATATTATTTTAGCTAGTTAGATGATTAGCTAATCATCTAACCTTAATTCAACACTTCCTTTAATTCAACCGAAAGCTCTGATCCCTTGGGGTGTTGAATTAAAGAGGTTCGACTGTATGTAAATTTTTTCAAGCAGTCAGTATGTAAATTTATTGTTTATAAAACACCCTCACCCTGGTAGCTAAATATAAACTTTATTCTAAAAACTTAAAAACCAGTTTTTTTTTTTTTCAAATCAAGTTGTAAAATGTGTTTCTCTATACAGTAGACTCTCCTATAACGTGAGTTTTTACAACACTATTTCGTACAACGCGATAAAAAAATTGCGACAAATTTATTTATACAACGTGAATTTTCGTATAACGCATTATAAAATAAAATGTGGAAATTTCCTTATTGACAACTGTACAATACATTTGCATATAAAATAATATAACATTTAGTTTTGTTTTAGTATATAATTATTTTTCCTATATATATCATTCTATACAATACATTTTTACATGATATTTGTTACTAACAATTTACCCTAACAACATTCGCGTTATAAAAGTTTTATTTCGTACAACGCGAATTCCTATAACGCAATTTCATACAACACGGAACACATTAATCGCGTTATAAGAGAGTTTACTGTATTGTTTATTGAACATTCAAGCTACTACAATGCCCTATAGATTTGCTATAACAAATTTTTACTATACAGTTTTTAAATTCAACATTTACTTTAATATTCAACAGTTTTACAAACCCCAATAAGCCCATTTTTAATGATACAATTTGGATTATAGATGATAAAAACAAGGTAACTAAGACCAAATCCAAATAAACAAATAGTGTGTGACGTTTCAATAACAGCGTTAATAAGGTACATTTTGGATTATAGATACAAGATAATAAGCCCACAAATCTAAATAAATTAATAACGTGTGATGTTTCAGCAACAGCGTTGTTACCATCAACAGACAAAATGAATAAAAAAGAATAAGATTTATTCTTGACTGAGTGTAACAGCACTGTTGCCGAAATGTCACACACTATTAATTTATTTGGATTAGGTCTTATTATCTTGTATCAGTAACAGCGTTGTTACTATCTACTATCATTCAGTGCTTTTGTCCGATGATGGTAACAAGGCTGTTACCGAAATGTCACATACTATTTATTTATTAATATTTGATCTTATTACCTTGTTTTTAAACCCATTTATACTTTAATTTAACCGACTATAATTCAACATTAACTTGATTTCAACTGATAAGGCACAATTTGGATTATAGATTATAAAACAAAGTAATAAGACCAAATCCAAATAAATAAACAGTGTGTAACATTTCGGTAACAGCGCTGTTACCGAAACGTCACACACTATTTATTTGGATTTGGTCTTATTACCTTGTTTTGATTTCAACTGAAAATTCTGATATCCTTGGGGGGTATTTGAATTAAAGAAGTTTTTACAAAATCTTTTGTGACACAAGAAGTGCAAATTTTTGAAACTTCATAGTCAACACACACACACCTATGCTTTTACATCTCTTCTATATAATCTTTATAAATATGTGCAGCAATGATTTATTGTGTGTGATTTCATGAGTTTAATAAAAAAACATGCTATTGGCTTTTCCTCTTCACCTCTCATTCTTTCCTTCCAAAAACGCAACAACAACAGTGCTCAATACACACAGAACCTCCTGTAGTCTCCAACAAAAGGAGAAGTGAGAAAGAAAAGGAAATATGTAAATGCAGTAGAACCAACTCCGCCTTTGTCGGTCCCAAGCCTGGATGATAAAGAAGGAGGAGGGGGAGCAGTAAAAAGCTTGCAAAAAAAAACTGGGCTCAGCTGGCCTGTTTGATAATATTCTGTAAGGACTCCAGGGATACAAGATGTCTGTACTCCATGTTAGAAGTGGCTGTATATAGCATCTGTTCCTCATATCAGAGGCTGCCATTTCATATTGGAACTAAGTCTGCCTGCCACTGAGTAGTTAATGACAAAGGTATTCTACTTCACCCTTATTTGATTGTGCTGCTCTGTCTGAGGAAAGACAAAAACTAAATGATAAAACGGGGCAACTTTGTCCTTCATTTTCCGACACTAATTAATGAAATATCAAAGAATAGGTATATAGCGGTGGCGATATTTGGATTCCACAGGATTATATCCCGGTCACACAGTGTTCTCCCCATCCCTTGTGAACTGGCGAATCCTGTATAGGGCGAGAGGCTCTAAATAAAGGCTTTGTTGTTGTTGTATTCTACTTCACCCAGTCATGATGGTTGTCAAATCATCATCAACAAGCTCTACAGACTTGATACCCTAATATGATTATTGAGTGGAGATAAGAAAGAAGACAATAGAACCTCCATTAGAGGATACCTCTCTACAAAGGACATTTTTTTATCACCAAAATGACCATATTTACTAATTAGCCACTCTGCAATAAGAGGACACTCATGCTAGAGGACACCTCTCCACAAAAGACCGTTTTCATTTGCAAAATTACCATTTTTACAATTTAGAAACTCTCCGGTAAGAGGACACCTCTCCCTAAAGGATCCCAGGAGGATCAGGAGACGGAGCGTGAGGGTCGGTTATTTGAATTATTCGAAGAATTGAATTATGAAACCATCTTAAGGCCCCTACTCAAGTCGGGGATGGAAGAGCATGAAGTCATGTTTGCAGCCCTGTACCCCAATTTTAGGGAGCCTCTCCTCGCGGAACTTTCACCTGAACACAAGATTATTCTTGTTGAGTTCCTCGACATTGCCATCGAGCATGCTCGGGACTGCGATTCCATTACTCGCGAGGGATTGTCCGAACTCAGGGTGGCTTTAATCTCCTGATGAAATCCAGATGTCCCCTCAGTAAGGGCTTCGCCTGATGTAAATACTAAATGTAAATATTATATTTTTATCATATTTAACTTGCTCTTATAACTCTTTGTGAGTGTAAACATTGACGAGATGTCAATAAAATTGTTTAATTGTCATTGTCTCTCCCTAAAGGACACTTTGACTCTGTAATTAGGTGTTGTCCTTTACAGGGAGGTTCTACTGTCTTGTTTATTATGATGTAGTACATATTTGGAAGATATAAGAATTGCAAGGTCAAATCCAAATAAAGTAATTCATAATTGACATTTCTGTAACGGTGTTTGTTGCCCTCTTCAGACAAAAGTACTGAATTATATTGGTGAGCTTCAGATCCTGAACTCTTTAAAATAGAATCTGTTGTTGTTGTTTCTTATCCCCTTGTGTAAAGATTACACGAATTTCATGAGTTCATGCTCCTCGAGCTGTTTTATGATGAGCAAAGGCCTCTCCCAAAGGTCCTGTTTTGGGCAAGTGGGATAAATTTTGTTATTATTTTCTATCTTCAATGGCTTGAGATGGCCTGTTCTAAATCTTGTTTGATGCTGTCTATTTCTGATGTAAAATAGAATCTTCAAGTAATAACATCATCCTTGATATTCATTTTGGATTTTCTCTTCAACTCATGAGACGGATAATTATATCCACTCATGGACAAAACTTAAGGAAGTTGTTAGCATGTACAGTAGAACCTCCCTGTAAAGGACAACACCTAATTGCAGAGCCAAAGTGTCTTTTAGTGAGAGATGTCCTCTTACCAGAGAGTTGCTTAATAGTAAAAATGGTAAATTTGCAAATGAAAACTGTCCTTTATAGAGAGATGTCCTCTTATGGAGCTTCTACTGTATATTTAGATTCAGACATTGATAAGGCACAATTTGGATTATAGATTATAAACACAAGGTAATAAGACCAAATAAATAGTGTGGGACGTTTCGGTAACAGCGTTGTTACCGTTTATTTATTTGGATTTGGTCTTTATTACCTTACGCTTATGTTTGAGATTCAGACAATAACTCTGAAAGATATTTGAAACACTGTGACCCTCATTGAAGACACACGAGATAACCAAGTGTAAACAAAATGGTCTCTTTAAAAAAAAAATAGATAACTGATGATATCAAAGAAATTCTACTTCCTTAAGTTTTGTCCATATGTTGGTTAAGTATCACTTCAATCCAATTTGATAAGGCACAATGTAGATTATAGATTATAAACACAAGGTAATAAGACCAAATATTCCCGCCCCTGGACACTTTTATTTTTCCGTTCGCCATTACTCTTCATATTTTCACCCCTTCATACGTCATCCAATTATATATAGACCATCACTCTTCATATTTTCACCCTTTCATACGTCATCCAAAAAAGTTTGAAATAATAGATATTTCTCTTTGAAATAAATATTGATTTTTCACAGAAAAGAAACTTATGCGGTGAAACTTTAAGTGTTGTTTTATATAAATAGTGTGTAACGTTTCAGTAACAGTGTTGTTACCATCTTCAGACAAAAGTATTGAATGATTCATTACTTACTCACATACTCATTCAATACTTTTGTCTGAAGATGGTAACAACTCTGTTACTGAAACGTCACACACTATTTATTTATTTGGATTTGGTCTTATTACCTTGTGTTTATTCCAATTTGTTTTCTCAAAACTTAAAAGGATGTTGAATTAATATCTATAGCGGTCACCTTAGGCAACCCTGTTAACAGCAGTGTGATACATACACCTGTCAATACAGACCACCCTGACTATAGCGACCACTCTAGACAACCCTGTTATCAGCTGCCTGTCTATACAGACTACCCTGTCTATAGCGGTCACCTTAGGCAACCCTGTTATCATCAGTGTGTTACATTCACCTGTCTATAGCGGTCACCTTAGGCAACCCTGTTATCATCAGTGTGTTACATTCACCTGTCTATACAGACCACCCTGTCTATAGCGGTCACCTTAGGCAACCCTGTTATCAGCAATGTGATACATCCACCTGTCTATACAGACCACCCTGTCTATAGCGACCACTCTAGACAACCCTGTTATCAGCTGTGTGATACATCCACCTGTCTATACAGACCACCCTGTCAATAGCGACCACCCAAGACAAAGGTTTTAAAATATATTCGCACTCGGGTAAACCCCGGGCGTTGCCCGGGCCATTCGTCTAGTGTCAAAATAACTGATGTGTAATATTTCCTCAAGTAATTGAAAATAAAAGCTACTTGACGGTAAATAATTATATTTTTCTTATCACGACTGCACCTCAACCCTTTATCTTATCGATCCTTTGTCTTATCAACCCTTTCTCTAACAACAAACAAATTATTCATAACATATATATATATTGCTACACAGTGATATTCCTCTATAGTTTGCTGGATTGTTCCCATCACCGTTTTTGTGTATTTAGGATATTTTTTTTATCACAGATTAATTATTTTTGAATAATCTGTTGTTTATCATCATAAATATTTGCATAGTCATCACCCCTTACCAAGCTTGTAAATTATCACTTGAAAAAATATTTTGACATATTTTTCAATATATAAGTTTAATTAATTAATTAATTTTAATTAAGAGAGTTTTTGGAATACTTGTCTTCTCTACCATGACAATATTAAAGATTTTGTCTAGATCTCTGGATATTTCTATGAGCTTATAATAACTTTGTTGAATATCATTTTGAAAAATCATCTTATTTTGCTTCTTTTTTTCTAGCATACAGTTCCACACTGGTAGTTGTCCTTATGAGATATAGGGGAGTGTAGGGTTAATTTTATTTCTATTTTATTATAATTTTTATAAATTACCATAAGAGATAAATATGGAAGCACTCTTTTTTTTTCGCAATAATTTTGAATATATTTGTTGTATTTATATGTTAAAAAATAATACTCTCTATATATATTTATATATAATATATGCCGGTACGTTTATTGTAGAAATTTGAAAAATTGCAATTCTATTTAAAATATTAATTAGCAAAAAATATATATAATTACACCAATTTATTCAATACTTTTATTTTTAAAGTCGTCTTTATATATTTGTGTGTGAAAACAGACGTTTAAAATATTGTTTAAAATATTTTATTTGAAATGTTTCGATTAAACGTTTAATTTGAATAGATGGTTTATCTTTTACCAATAGATGGCAGCACTTTAAAAGAAACATTCAAAGCTCAAGTTATTTTTAAATGAATACTTTTTTATTAGTATACCGAATCAGTTTTGGCAATCTATGTGACGTATACTTTTTAATAAATATTAGGATTAGATTATAGATATAATACTTTATGGTATTTTGATTAGCACAAGTCTAAATAAAATAAAAGGATTTAAAAGCGCGAATGTTTCTTTTATAATAATACAAACTTCTACTGTCCTTACTGCGATGAAAAAATATATTAGTCTAAATGCGTCTCTTGAATTAAAAAAATATATTATTATTATTTTAATATTTTTATTTATTAAAAAAATATATATATATATATAATATTGGGTCTTGAGAAGATACAAAATATCAAATTATTTAATATAAATAGTTGTAACTTCGGACAACAGATGGCAGCATGGATAAAAATCCTATTTTTCTAGATATTATAATTAAAACGTTAATAAAATAGTTTTTTAATATAATAAAAAGAGGTTATACTGAATTTATAATTTAAAACATGCGTAAGTAATAAAATTAAATTAAAATGTTTTTAAATACCCGATTGCTAAAATTAAAATTCTCAACTAACTAGGAAATAGCAATTTCTGCGGCGAGTCATATTAGCACGTCTAACTGTTAGTCAATTTTTGTCGTCCTCTCTTTTTTTCAAGAGAGGTCTTATATATTATAATAAAAATGATATTTTTTTCACTCTCAACCCCAATGACGTGGATTCATGTCATTGCTATTAAAGCACCAAACCCCAATGACATGGATCCACGTCATGAAACTTTAAAAATCAATAGAAAATCGGGTGGCAATCCTCGTCATTGGGCAGCTGGCCCTGATGGGTTCCCGGTTTGGATAGTTGAAAAGGGAGGATACACGATGTGACTTATTAAAAGTTTCCTTACTTAAGTATATATATATATATAGCAAATTAGGCCAACAACCCCATGTATATAACCCGCAGGAAGACCTTAATGTTGTATAATAGCAGCACAGCTGTCAGTGATGCACTATCGGCAGATGTCTTTACATCATCACATTCACAGGGGGAAAAAAAAAACTGTAATTGATTAAGGGTTGAGCTAAAACAAGGTTCGAGCATATAATTTTGTCAGAACAATGGTCTAAAGATGGAAACAGCCGCGACACTATTATACAATTTCATCAGACAACCCATGAAATCGTTATTAAATTGGGCAATCTATAAAACACTGAAACACAGACACTCGCGGCAATGTATGTGGCCGGTAATTTATGGGAGACTTGATTATTAGTAACATTCCCTTCAAATAGGTAAGAAACATACAACATTTCATTTAAACAGTGGGAATAGCACCATAAGGCATATTATGTATGGAATAGGTAACAGAGGAAACAAGAAAATTTCTCTAGATATTTATTTAAATATCTTAAAATTTGGGAACATGTCTATACTGACGAGATATGCTATTTACATAGTAAAATTTAGGTAGAGGTGACCTGAAGTTACTTTATAGCCCTTTAGGGCCCATGCGAAATCTAGGTTGGCTACTACACAAAAGGGGGGGGGGGAAGGCGCTAAGTCATAATGACAAATGGCTTACCTTTTCTCGAAAGTGCCGGCAAAGGTCTGATCTCCTGTCTGCAGACTGTCCTTTCACTGAGCGACTCCGATCGAATCTTTTCTTTTGGCAAAGAACCTCCTTTTATTCATGTCTCTCTCCATTTTCATTCGCCGAAAGAAACACCAATCAAAATGGCCAACGCTCCAGTATCAATTTCATAGACGCCCCAGGCCTCATCAAAATAGAACATATAGTATTACCAAAACAAAAAAATCTAAAGAGAGAAACAACCACGGCGGTAGTGTAAGATTTCAGACTCCAGCCCCCCCCCCCCTCCTTTCCACATGGATTGAAATACAATCCTCCCTTTTTTCTCGGGACGATATATATATCGCCCCCCCGTCTTGGCTAAAATTGACCCAGGCCCTTTTTACCTGGACTGTAATGTGATGCTTTCCTTTCTCGGGAAGGATATTTTATAAGGTTCAGTCTTTAGAGATCTTCCTTCTCCATTTTTCTCTTTTTTTTTTTTTTTCTGGTCACCTTTACCTAAATTTTTGGTGAGGGGAATATATGTACATATGAAACAACAGTTTCCAGCTCGGATGTCTCTGGATGTCTTCTTCTTTACCAGGCATCAGCTTTCGGCATGGAAGTCTGGTGTCACCAAGTGTCTAAGTTTCTGGGCAAAAAAAAATGGTCTGTAAGTCTATGTGGGAGGGAAGCCATGTATCCATTTGATTTGATTATACATACGCCTTCTGTTGGGGTATGGTTACAAAAAACGTGCCCCAACAATATCCTCCCCCTGCCAAGTAATGGACAAATGCGTTTGTGCTATTCATTATTCATCTGCCTTTCATCAGTTACTATGAAAGCAGGCCCATTTCTAGCAAAATGCATTTTCCATTACTAGGTGAAGCCAGGTGTACCGAAACCTATAGGGAAGATAAGGCTAATCAAAATGATGGTATGCTATTCTAGATGTTTATTATTCCGAACATTAGTGGGCATTGTGCATCCTGGCAAAGGGGTTTTTATGTGTTATTATTCTGTCAGCACACTGTTATCAACATAGGTTATGGGGGACAGTCATATCATATGTATGGAAGTAAGCAAGGTCATCTGTCTTACCATTCATGGGTATATATACCACCCTTCCACTTTCTTCTTTGGTCTTGAGGAGTAGGCCTTCCTAGTGGTAAGTCCTCTCAACCCCATCCTTGCCTCTTGGGGTACTGGATTCATTGCTACCTTCTTTCTGCTAACAATACAGTTAGGACATTTCCCTATTACATATTATATATGAAAAATTGGGCGCCAAGAAGTCGTTTAGAAATAACTGACTAGTCCAACTCCTAAAACATGCCAGCATCTTTATTTTCGTACCAATCAAGACATTCGTGTGGTATAGTTATATATATATACAATCAAAGGAAAGGATAATTATAGTTAGCTGAAAGAAATATCTTGGTATATAATGATTAGCCTATGACATGATGACTTTTGCTAAATAAAAATTACAGAAAACAAATTATGTAAGTAATCATTAAATAAGGCACGAAATATGTAATGATAAAATGAATCCTTCCATGTTATATGATGAGTATAACATATACAACAACAACAACAAAAAGCCTTTATTTAGGGTCACTGACCCTATACAGGATTCACCAGAGGTATGCATAAGAACAAAGCAGTGAGACAACGGAAATAGCGATATATACAGAGTAAAAAAAGAGAAAGAAAAAAAAAAAAAACAAGAAAAGGAAAAAAAAAATAATAATAATAAGAAAGAGGGAAGCAAGAAATCAACACAAAAAGAGTAGCAGTAAGAAAGTGAGGAGTGAGTATCACTTGGCCTTCTTCTGAGATATGGACTTGTGGAAACCATAAAACGCCGTAGCAATATACTTATTCTGGGTCATATTGTCAATTATTGATGGAAGTGAAGCACAGAGTTGCCCAGTTTTGAGCATAAGGGTTCTTCTTTCTTCTTTCAGAGCAGAGCAATCAAAAATATAGTGAGTGATTTCATTTTGTAGTTTTGAATTACAGAAGGTACAAGTCGGGTCCTCACCGCAGAGCATCTTGGTGTGGTTTTCTCTAAAAAAACTTGAAAGTATTCTAACTTGTGCGAGTAGTCTTACAACCGGGAAAGGAAAATCCCCTAAAAGGTATCCCTCCGTCATGAAAGATATGTGAATGTCTTTGTAGTGAGAGTATAGCTTAGATTTATCCATTCTTGTAAGGTCGTTTTGTATAGATTGGTCTGCCGCTGTTTTTAAGAGCCCTGTAATCGCGCTCCTCAGCGTTTCAGGGTCATCACAGGAAACAAGTGCGGGGGATCCATTATCGTTAAGCAGATTAGTGAGCTTTTTAATGAAACCGATGGGTGTGCCCGAAGCATTAGAGAGTTCCCGTGTTCTATTAAAACATATACGTGGCAATCTGTCACTGCTCATATTCAACACCCGCAGCCAATACTTCAGGGTTAATTTTAAGGCTGTTACACTCAATGAGATACGACCGGTTTCTAATCTGATTAGGTAACCTGGAGTGTATCTGGGCAGATTCAGGAACCTACGGATAAATATGTCTTGTATATTGTCCAGTAAGTCTTTATGCTCTGTTGCCCATAATGGAGCGGCATACATCAGGACAGCTCTCACTATTGTATCAAAGAGTTTGATTGATAAATTTATTGACTTTGCTTTTGATTTTATTAATATTGGGTGTGTGGCGTTAATTGCTGTAAGTGCTTTTCCTTTAAAGTAATTTGCCGGGTGAGTAGTTGTTATTGTTGGGAGTATAACATATATATTGAAGTAAAAAAACATATCATGTAGATAGTGATTAAATATGTTAAGATATAAGTGATAAAAATCATCCCATGATAGATGACAAAAGAAAACTACTACAAGATTATATATGGTGACAAAATATATATAATTAAATATTTAATATAAATATTAATATCATGAATGTCAAAATAAAATTGTTGAAATGAATAGTATATGACTATAATATAATATATATGATATAAAAATAATAACATATTGAAAAAGAAAATGTAAACATAATATATATTTGTGCGCTGAAGGTTCAAGGTTTAGTATCTCAGTTAAGTTTTCAATCTTATTCAGTCTGGAATCACGAGTTGGTCACTGGGTAATATTCGTCTATCCCGATCCTACTGGAGGGTGTGTTTTCTCTTATGTGTTAGATTCCTCTGTTACAATACTCTCAACTCAGATGGGTACGTCATTTAGAATCTTGGTCAAATGGAATATATCCCAGACCTCTATTAAACTACACAGTCCATTTAAATCTAGGGTGACAACCGTATGAAGAAAGCTCTCTGTTTGACAGAGAAACTAATCAACTTCTCCCATTTTGTTTGTGACTCCGTTTACCTTGTCTCTAGGGTGTGTACAGTTCAGCTACCTCCCCCTTCCAAGAAATTCATATTACTTTCATCTACTAATATACCCTCTATTCATTGACCTGAATCCTACAAATCTACATCTTATAAATTTGAATTTTATCAATCTGAAATTTTGGTTCTTTTACAAATTCCTTCAGAATTCTACTCCCTGTATAACTGCTCTTAATTCTACTGTCCTCAATACAACACTTCTAAAACTCTGACTCATTGGCTCGTTCTGGCGTCTCGTTCGCGGTCCTTATAGTTAACTAATACTTTAAAATCTTATCCTATCATGGAACGAGTTTAAACTCGTTGAAGGTCCTAATAATTACTTATTCTGCCTCTCGAATCTGTCTTATACTCGAATTCATTCCAACAAAACGTATGGCAGGGCGAATCCTTTATTAGAAGAAACTTCCGCTAGCTATGGGGGATCAAACTGGTACCGAAAAAAAAATTCAATAGACGGAAACACTTCGTCTAGAATAACTGGGCAATCTCTGCCTACTTGCCAATCTTACAGGACCTCCCGTCTGGAATACCCTCGCTCCAGCCACGCCAAAAGCGTCGAAACTACGGTGTCAGATCGGTTACCCAAGGTCGCGCCGTTATACCCCAGGCTATACGGCATGGCTAAAACAAATCCCCCATCCTGCATAAAATTCAATCTATACCTCTTCGTTTCCTCTAATGAGGAGAAGTTTTGTGGGTTTCCTGGTCTGATCATAACCTCCCACAACCTTCCAGCCTGAGAATCAAGATATGATCATTATCTACGACTCTTAAAATTCAAGTTGATATAATGAAATAGAGTAACTGATTACCCTAATAAAAGAAATCAATATTTGCACTCCTCTAAAAGGAGACCTAACAAAGTGGAGCGAATATTTTCCTAACAATAGATAGAGTTGTAGTTGTCCTGTTTGAGGCTTCTCGGTCCTAACAAAATTCGAAATAAAAAATAAAATAAAATAAAAATCGATCCTATTGAAGTCCTTAACCCTATTCTAATGTATTTTGGGCTCACAATATAATAGTTTTTAACCTTCTTACACATTCATTACACCAATTCATTCATACACCCTCCCCCCTATCATTCACGGTGTGCATACAAACTAAAGTTAAAAGCTGCTACAAAGGCCAAAATACTCATTTATCAATATCATTGATAGATCCTAATAATAACAAAATTTTCAGGACAAATGTGAAATCAAATAAAGTTTCTAATTAAAACACAGTGGGGACTAATGCCCTATTAACTTAAATTAATGCCTCATACAAACTCTATATATACTAATACTTTATACTTGATAAATGATTGTTAATAAAATGGTTAACAATTCTAAATAATCTGGAAGCTAACCTACCAAAAAAATCATTGTAACTTCAAAAACTGCCCTTGCCTCGACACTAAGCGACTTTTTACGACAATTCTATAAAGACATACACGAATATAAGGGCGAATAAAGAACCATTAAACGTGACACCTCATAAAAGCGGATTGAGTCATTCCCCTAGCCACCGTGGGTGAAGTCACTTTCTTCTTACTTCCTCGTGCGTCTGCCCCCTTTGCAGTAGTCCGACCTCAACACTCTATTGAAAGATGGATTTATAGGGTTTATGATTCACTACCCAACACTAACATTCTCAAGTGCTTTCCAAGGATCGACTACGGTCTGGGCCTACTTAACTTCTACCCCTGGCTTAGGGTCCCTACACTTCACAACTTTACTCTGAAAGATTGACCTTTCATGTCCTCATTAGAAACCTATTTCAAAGCTACTACCTGAAGGCCAGGGATTATAGGGTTTCTGAATTACCCAACACAAGCCATAGGATGCCTATTAGGTTCGTTGTTTTAGACATAGCCCCCCCTCTAAGTTGTGATTTCCTACACCTTCCTTCACCTATTACTCCTGGTAATAACTAAAATTTCAGATTTACACTAAATAGTTAATTCACAATGGTATACATTATTCTCATTGGTCTTTGAAACTCGGGTTTTAACAAGAAATAGTTTGTATTAAAAAAAAAAAGGAATCCTAATGAAGCTCTACTTTAAAAAAAAAAAGGTTTAAAAAAAAAAAGGCTGAAATCTCTAAACTTCTCATTCTATCGAGCTGATTCTCCGTACACACTCCAAAATCCTAGTTAGAGGCGACAGTCTAAGCAGAATTTACACTGTGTGGGCCTTTTCACCCTTGTAGACCTGCGTAAAGTTAAACTGTTCACACTAACTCTGTCAACTTCCTCTCGTCTCATTACTTCTGAGTTCGCTCTGGTTGTATTGTTGGATAAAATTGTAACATAACAATAAAAAGAAACTAAAAATTTCCTAAATCATATCCTGACAGGTTGTACAAGCTCTTCAAAACGGTGTGTCATATTAAAACAAGGTTGTGAGACAGTATTCTGCACAAAGACAAGGTTGAGACAAATAACACACAAACCCTGAAACATGGTGTTAAAGCTCCTTTCAACACTTAGCACTAGAACACATGTTTAAAAAAAAAAACTGCAAACTGTTTAAAGTTCACCATAACACTAAGACCTATTTGCTATTTAATATATAACCTAATATTGTAATTAATAAAGACCTATCTATATTAAATAGTGTATACAATCGCTGAAACTTATGTAAATCAGCTTACACAAACCCCCAGTGCATAATATGTCTTATTTTAAAAGAAATAGTTCTATCGAGGCGATATTGCGGTCGACAGCTACGCTTTATACATTAAATGTACTTTCTTCTATCAACCTTTATCTACTATTTACAAAACTCTTTATCCAACCCTTTCCAATTCTTTCTCTTTCAACATCTTTCTGCATCTCTCTATCTCTTTCTCATCAACATTCAACGCTTTCTCACTCTTTTTATCACTTTCAACACCTCTTTCATCACCTCTCTCTCATCTCTCTTCCATCATTTTCTACACATTTCACTGCCTTTTCATCCCTCTGGTGTTTCCTCGAAACCCGTCATCGGGATCTGGATCCCGATCTATTATCACTCTTAATTTTGAACTACTCTATTCCAACAGCCTATGACCCTTAAGCTTTATAACTCCATATACACTCGGCGGGGTAGTTACCTTGTTAAGAAAACCTATAATGTCATAGATCATTTAGAGAGAGAACATAACAAATTTGTGCGAATAGTTTGCTTCAACTATTGATTGTAAGCCTATTAAACTCGTTCTCTTTAGGTTGGCTCGCTCATTAGTCTTCGATTTTTTTTCATTCAATGGTCATATTGAGTCCACATGGGTGCTAAACGTAAACTGTATTAAAATGGTGTAGTTTTCTAGTTTTCGAATTATATGACAGTTAAAAAAAAAAATCCTGGAAATATCTCGCACTGGCTACTATTAAAAAAAATTGAATGGGGTACAACTCCGATCTTACAGGATACCTCATGGCTCATAGAATTGAATCGCTCATTTCTCACTAAAATATTCACACAGGTATGGAGGTCTCCAGTGGTTCTATAGCTATTGGTCAACTAAATTAATAAATGGCAGGAATGAAGCTAGTTTAAATGCTCATGTGCTGTTTTGTCATGCGTCTTTATGTCATCTGCAAAGGAAAGTGTCGCCTCAAAGGACCTAATTCTGGGACTAACATCCGCTGCACATTTCAGGAAGGAGTGGTCGTCCATACAATAGCAAGATATCATTTTGCTGCCAATGTACAATGTTGAGCATTTTCCATGTCGTCATTTTGTCGATCCCCAATCTTCTAGGGTGTTTCTTTAAGCATTTCTTGATATCGTTTAATGCTTTATGCGATCCCGCCCGGCATTCAATAAGTATTATTTGATCGTACCATCTCCAGGAGACCATCCCATTGCGGCCGAACCATTTCCACCCAACTTATAACGCCGTCCATATCGCGTAATTGAAATTAATGTAAAACTCAAAGAATAAGACCTTAATCTCTTAATTCTTTACTAATTTCAGTTGGCTCAACATAAATCTTCTCAATTATTATCTTAGTACAGTGGCGTGACATGTCACACTTCTTCTAGTTCTTTCGCAAGCTCGATTAATCCCAGTGAAAGCCCGTCCAGGCGTCAATCCCGTGCTAACCCGTCATGCATGACTTCAAATTTGGAAATTATTAGACCTGAATATTTGCAGTGGCATCTGCTTCCACTGAAAGTATTTAAGACACAAGGCTGCCTCTTTAAATCACTGTCTTTACTCCCACATGCCTGTGTAAACTTTAACCATGACCTTATCAATTCTCAAAATTCTGCCTATCGAGTATCCTGAAAATCAATGTTCTTCTTGTCTACGGCGGATTAACACAATAATTGTTCCCTAGAGTTATCTGCGTCGAGTGGTCAGCCTGTACTACTAATTCTCCACTCTAACTCCAGGATTCCTTTATCTACTCAGGCTGTTCAAAAATTTTCAAGACAGTTGTTCAAATCCCCAATGATAATCTGCTAAATTTCGATAATTATTGGAATTCTCATTAAACAGAATAACTACACCTTTCTGACACAGAAATATCCAGCATCAAGATATAGCGCACCGTCCAATTTCATTATTTCAAGACGGTGTCAAATTACAACTGAAGGAACATACTAAACATATAACTGGTTTAAATTTCATGTAATCTCATCATGCCTTCTGCTGGCAAATGTATACTGCAGATTTAATACTATCAAGATGGTTTTATTTGTCCTCATCCAAAAAAAATGTTTCAGAAATAGAATCTTGGAAATCTCTACTTAAGGCAAAAAAAATTGCACATTTATCAATTTAAGATAACCTTCCCTTGTCAGAGTGTATACAGCTGCCAAGCCAAATACGCAGGGGAGACAGGAAGGAGAGTCAGCAATAGAATATATGAACATAGACGCAACGTTATTAATCAAGACAATAGGTCTCTAATTTTCCAATACTGCAAAGGAACATGTCACACTTTCGCATTAGGAGAACCTAGAATACATTACAATAACATAAACAGCAAATATCAAAGGCTTATAATTGATTTTCTATTATTCAGAAAACACAATAGCATTAATAGAAAATAGCCCCATAGACGTTTTACTTTGATATCAGAAATCAATGATAATATTAAGGTTTTGCCACAAACAATGTGAATCGTAAAAGACAGCGGCGAGAGATGCGGTATACACCGCCTCAACATAACTTTCATTGCCTGATAAAATGCCAGTGAAACGGAAAGCATAAATTAAAATTCACGATTTATAATAGACTGTTAATCTCAGGATGCGTGGACTACTTCACCAATACTTAAAAATAGTATGGCTTTTCATTAGGTATATATTTCTAAAGTATAGGGGAAGAAACATATACTAAATTCGAGCCCCGCGGCGGGCGACATTGATGGGTTCCCGGTTTGGATAGTTGAAAAGGGAGGATACACGATGTGACTTATTAAAAGTTTCCTTACTTAAGTATATATATATATATAGCAAATTAGGCCAACAACCCCATGTATATAACCCGCAGGAAGACCTTAATGTTGTATAATAGCAGCACAGCTGTCAGTGATGCACTATCGGCATATGTCTTTACATCATCACATTCACAGGGGGAAAAAAAAACTCTGTAATTGATTAAGGGTTGAGCTAAAACAAGGTTCGAGCATATAATTTTGTCAGAACAATGGTCTAAAGATGGAAACAGCCGCGACACTATTATACAATTTCATCAGACAACCCATGAAATCGTTATTAAATTGGGCAATCTATAAAACACTGAAACACAGACACTCGCGGCAATGTATGTGGCCGGTAATTTATGGGAGACTTGATTATTAGTAACATTCCCTTCAAATAGGTAAGAAACATACAACATTTCATTTAAACAGTGGGAATAGCACCATAAGGCATATTATGTATGGAATAGGTAACAGAGGAAACAAGAAAATTTCTCTAGATATTTATTTAAATATCTTAAAATTTGGGAACATGTCTATACTGACGAGATATGCTATTTACATAGTAAAATTTAGGTAGAGGTGACCTGAAGTTACTTTATAGCCCTTTAGGGCCCATGCGAAATCTAGGTTGGCTACTACACAAAAGGGGGGGGGAAGGCGCTAAGTCATAATGACAAATGGCTTACCTTTTCTCGAAAGTGCCGGCAAAGGTCTGATCTCCTGTCTGCAGACTGTCCTTTCACTGAGCGACTCCGATCGAATCTTTTCTTTTGGCAAAGAACCTCCTTTTATTCATGTCTCTCTCCATTTTCATTCGCCGAAAGAAACACCAATCAAAATGGCCAACGCTCCAGTATCAATTTCATAGACGCCCCAGGCCTCATCAAAATAGAACATATAGTATTACCAAAACAAAAAAAATCTAAAGAGAGAAACAACCACGGCGGTAGTGTAAGATTTCAGACTCCAGCCCCCCCCCTCCTTTCCACATGGATTGAAATACAATCCTCCCTTTTTTCTCGGGACGATATATATATCGTCCCCCCGTCTTGGCTAAAATTGACCCAGGCCCTTTTTACCTGGACTGTAATGTGATGCTTTCCTTTCTCAGTCTTTAGAGATCTTCCTTCTCCATTTTTCTCTTTTTTTTTTTTTCTGGTCACCTTTACCTAAATTTTTGGTGAGGGGAATATATGTACATATGAAACAACAGTTTCCAGCTCGGATGTCTCTGGATGTCTTCTTCTTTACCAGGCATCAGCTTTCGGCATGGAAGTCTGGTGTCACCAAGTGTCTAAGTTTCTGGGCAAAAAAAATGGTCTGTAAGTCTATGTGGGAGGGAAGCCATGTATCCATTTGATTTGATTATACATACGCCTTCTGTTGGGGTATGGTTACAAAAAACGTGCCCCAACAGCCCCAACAACTTTCGCGGCCGTCTCATGATGACATGACCTTGACAGGCGCCACCCCTCCCTCTCGCCCCCCCCTTTACATCATGGCGCACGTGATTTCCCACTTCCTGCCTCTTCTGTAAACAACTGCAGTGTGCTCAACTTACCTATTTATAGCGCTCTTGTTTTTTGTCTTATTTTCAATATCTTTCACTTATAAAATACTTTTTGAAGGATTATTTTCATTTTATGATGGATCCTAGTCAACCAAGCACCTCCAAATTGGTAGGTCCATTTTATAAATCTTCTCTTGATGAAAAACATGTAGACGAATTTTGCTCTGATTCTGGGTCTGAAATTGATGATCCAGTTGTTGATCCAGATTATGTTGAAGGTCTGGATTCAGATGAAACTGAAATATATGATTTGGAAGAAGGAGAATTTGCTCAGCCTCCATCTAAGCAAAGGAGACTTGAAGAGCCCCAGGATGAGGGTTGGGCAAATGTTCGGAATCCCTCAGTAAACTGTCCGGTTTTCTTAGACCAACCTGGCCCTAAAATGGATTTTTTTACACAAACATTGTCCCCATATAATATTTTCAAAACTTTTATTGACGAAGAAATGTACAGGAAAATTAAATTAGAAACAAACAAATATGCAAGGTCTACAATTGATAAACAGAAGAAAAGGGGTCCTCTCAAGGCATATAGCTTTCTGGCTAATTGGAAAGCAGTGTCAATTGCAGAAATAAAGTTATTTTTTGCCTGCATTATACACATGTGCCTTGTTATAAAGCCAAGAATGAAAGATTACTGGGCCACCAATTCTGTCCTCAATACCACTTTCTGTTAAAAAATAATGGCTAGAAATCGGTTCTATGCAATTTTGTCAATGCTTCACCTGGCTGATAATTCTTCCTATATTCCTTTTGGACAAAGTGGACATGATCCTCTATATAAAATAAGAACTTTTCTAGATCCTCTTACAAAAAAATTCCAATGCCTTTATTCCCCGACCCAGAATTTGACCATTGATGAAGCTATTTGTCCATTCAGAGGAAGAATAAGGTTCCGTATTTACATAAAAGGCAAGCCTCACAAATATGGAATAAAGATCTACCATATTTGTGAAGCCAATTCTGGTTATACCTGTGATATCAACATATACACAGGTCCAAGCCAGGAAGAAGGCTATAACTCTATATCAAATTTGGTAAAACGATTGGCCTCTCATCTCTTCAACAGAGGTCACATCATTTATTGTGACAGGTGGTTTTCTTTGCCCCACCTCTTCAACTATCTATGGGAAAAGAAAACAATGGCTGTTGGTACAGTAAAAACTATTAGGAAAGGTCTTCCTAAGAATTCCTTTTCAAAAAAATTGAAGAAAGGTGAAGAAATGCATCTATTCAAGGGTAGCCTAATGGCAATGAAATGGCGCCACACCAGAGATGTTTGGATGATCTCAACTGTTCACGACCATCAAATGGTTGAAGTCATGGGGAGGCCTGGACTTTCTCAAGCTCCAATATTCAAACCACAAGTTGTTCTTGACTACAATAAGAATAAAATTGGAGTGGACCGAAGTGACCAGATGCTCTCCTATTATTCTTTTGATCGACGCACAATGAAATGGTGGAAGAAACTATTTTTCCATATATATGGACTTGCTATTGTAAATTCATGCATAATTTACAATAAATTGAATCCTGATGCTAAAATTCTGATATTCTTGGGGGGTATTTGAATTAAAGAAAATGATAAGGCACGATTTGGATTATAGATTATAAACACAAGGTAATAAGACCAAATCCAAAAGATTCAGTACTTTTGTCTGAAGATGGTAACAACGCTGTTACCGAAACGTCACACACTATTTATTTATTTGGATTTGGTCTTATTACCTTGTGTTTGAATTAAAGAAGTTTTACTAGATCTTTTGTGACACAAGAAGTACAAATTTTTGAAACTTCATAGTCAACACACACACACACCTATGTTTTTACATCTCTTCTATAACCTTTATAAATATGTGCAGCAATGATTTATTGTGTGTGATTTCATGAGTTTAATAAAAAATATGCTATTGGCTTTTCCTCCTCACCTCTCATTCTTTCCTTTCAAAAACACAACAACAACAGCGCTCAATACACACAGAACCTCCTGTGGGCTCCAACAGAGGGATACGCTGTGACTCGAATCAGGTACCTTTCACATGCTAAGCGAGTGCTTTACCATCTGAGCTAAATCTCCCGAAAAAACACCCAGGCTAAGTTTCGAACCAAGGTTGTGGAAATACGAAGCCCTACACCTAACCATTAAGCTACGCTTGGCATCCAACAGAGGGAGAAGTAGAAAGAAGAGGAAATATGTAAATGCAGTAGAACCAACTCCGCCTTTGTCGGTCCCAAGCCTGGATTATAAAGAAGGAGGAGGGGGAGCAGTAAAAAGCTTGCAAAAAAAAACTTGAGCTGAGCTGGCCCAGTTGATAATACTCTGTAAGGACTCCAGGGATACAAGATGTCTCTACTCCATGTTAGAAGTGGCTGTATATAGCATCTGTTCCTCATATCAGAGGCTGCCATTTCATATTGGAACTAAGTCTGCCTGCCACTGAATAGTTAATGACAAAGGTATTCTACTTCACCCTTATTTGACTGTGCTGCTCTGTCTGAGGAAAGACAAAAACTAAATGATAAAACGGGGCAACTTTGTCCTTCATTTTCGGCACTAATTAATGAAATGAATAGGTATATAGCGGTGGCGATATTTGGATTCCACAGGATTATATCCCGGAAAAAGGCCACACAGTGTTCTCCCCATCCCTTGTGAACTGGCGAATCCTGTATAGGGCGAGAGGCCCTAAATAAAGGCTTTGTTGTTGTTGTATTCTACCTCACCCTGTCATGATGGTTGTCAAATCATCATCAACAAGCTCTACAGACTTGATACCCTAATATGATTATTGAGTGGAGATAAGAAAGAAGACAATAGAACCTCCATTAGAGGATGCCTCTCTACAAAGGACATTTTTTTATCACCAAAATGACCATATTTACTAATTAGCCACTCTGCAATAAGAGGACACTCATGCTAGAGGACACCTCTCCACAAAAGACAGTTTTCATTTGCAAAATTACCATTTTTACAATTTAGAAACTCTCCGGTAAGAGGACACCTCTCCTTAAAGGATCCCAGGAGGATCAGGAGACGGAGCGTGAGGGTCGGTTATTTGAATTATTCGAAGAATTGAATTATGAAACCATCTTAAGGCCCCTACTCAAGTCGGGGATGGAAGAGCATGAAGTCACGTTTGCAGCCCTGTACCCCAATTTTAGGGAGCCTCTCCTCGCGGAACTTTCACCTGAACACAAGATTATTCTTGTTGAGTTCCTCGACATTGCCATCGAGCATGCTCAGGACTGCGATTCCATTACTCGCGAGGGATTGTCCGAACTCAGGGTGGCTTTAATCTCCTGATGAAATCCAGATGTCCCCTCAGTAAGGGCTTCGCCTGATGTAAATACTAAATGTAAATATTATATTTTTATCATATTTAACTTGCTCTTATAACTCTTTGTGAGTGTAAACATTGACGAGATGTCAATAAAATTGTTTAATTGTCATTTGTCTCTCCCTAAAGGACACTTTGACTCTGTAATTAGGTGTTGTCCTTTACAGGGAAGTTCTACTGTCTTGTATATTATGTAGTACATATTTGGAAGATATAAGAATTGCAAGGTCAAATCCAAATAAAGTAATTCATTGACATTTCTGTAACGGTGTTTGTTGCCCTCTTCAAACAAAAGTACTGAATTATATTGGTGAGCTTCAGATCCTGAACTCTTTAAAATAGAATCTGTTGTTTCTTATCCCCTTGTGTAAAGATTACACGAATTCCATGAGTTCATGCTCCTCGAGCTGTTTTATGATGAGCAAAGGCCTCTCCCAAAGGTCCTGTTTAGTGCATCTAATGCAAGCCAAAATGTGTTCTGTAGCTGCAGGTACCAAGCTACATTTTGGGCAAGTGGGATAAATTTTGTTATTATTTTCTATCTTCAATGGCTTGAGATGGCCTGTTCTAAATCTTGTTTGATGCTGTCTATTTCTGATGTAAAATAGAATCTTCAAGTAATAACATCATCCTTGATATTCATTTTGGATTTTCTCTTCAACTCATGAGACGGATAATTATATCCACTCATGGACAAAACTTAAGGAAGTTGTTAGCATGTACAGTAGAACCTCCCTGTAAAGGACAACACCTAATTGCAGAGCCAAAGTGTCTTTTAGTGAGAGATGTCCTCTTACCAGAGAGTTGCTTAATAGTAAAAATGGTAAATTTGCAAATGAAAACTGTCCTTTGTAGAGAGATGTCCTCTTATGGAGATTCTACTGTATATTGAGATCCAGACATTGATAAGGCACAATTTGGATTATAGATTATAAACACAAGGTAATAAGACCAAATAAATAGTGTGGGACGTTTCGGTAACAGCGTTGTTACCGTTTATTTATTTGGATTTGGTCTTTATTACCTTACGCTTATGTTTGAGATTCAGACAATAACTCTGAAAGATATTTGAAACACTGTGACCCTCATTGAAGACACACGAGATAACCAAGTGTAAACAAAATGGACTCTTTCAAAAAAAAAAAAAATAGATAACTGATGATATCAAAGAAATTCTACTTCCTTAAGTTTTGTCCATATGTTGGTTAAGTATCAATTCAATCCAATTTGATAAGGCACAATGTAGATTATAGATTATAAACACAAGGTAATAAGACCAAATATTCCCGCCCCTGGACACTTTTATTTTTCCGTTCGCCATTACTCTTCATATTTTCACCCCTTCATACGCCATCCAATTATATATAGACCATCACTCTTCATATTTTCACCCTTTCATACGTCATCCAAAAAAGTTAGAAATAATAGATATTTCTCTTTGAAATAAATATTGATTTTTCACAGAAAAGAAACTTATGCGGTGAAACTTTAAGTGTTGTTTTATATAAATAGTGTGTGACGTTTCAGTAACAGTGTTGTTACCATCTTCAGACAAAAGTATTGAATGATTCATTACTTACTCACATACTCATTCAATACTTTTGTCTGAAGATGGTAACAACTCTGTTACTGAAACGTCACACACTATTTATTTATTTGGATTTGGTCTTATTACCTTGTGTTTATTCCAATTTGTTTTCTCAAAACTTAAAAGGATGTTGAATTAAAGTCTGTATCCCCAATTATAACTTGTTAAATGAAATAGAATGAATGAGATAGAAAAAATGGCTGTGAAATATATTGTCTTCTTCTTCTTCTTTCTTATCTCCACACATGCCGTGGAGTATGGCGGCATATATATGTAGTACCCCTGTATGCCAAGTTTCATGCCATTCCGCCAGTTCTTTCTCTGTGCGACACTTTCTATTTTCACTAATTAATTTGATAAAACTAAAAGAGAAATCCTCCCTAAAATTGAATTAAAACTCTAAAAAAATATTAATATGAAAATTTTAAAATTAACTCTTTTAGATGGTTATATTAATTTTCCAGAATATTTCTCGACAAAGCTGTTTGAAATTTAAAAAATTAAAAAGTTTAACATTTATTCACCTTCTATTTTAAAGAACATGCAACGAGTTTTTATTTTTTTTTATAAACAGCTGATATTTCGATTTGAGCTGGAGCATTTAAGACAAAATAGTACACTCATGGACAAAACTTAAGGAAGTCTCTAGTCTTTGATATCTAGTCGTCTGCTATTTTGAAGAAGACAGAGAAAATCTTGTTCACACTTGATTATCTCGTGTGTCTTCAATAAAGGTTGTGGGGGCTGAGAGACTCCATTCCATGGAAGGCACCTTTATGGAACGACCCGGATGCCTACTTCTCCTCTCTTTAGTTTTTTTTTTTTTGTATCTTTATAACATGGCTCCCGTGAGCTTTTTCCCTCCCGACAGCGGAAGGTTTTCCTTACGGGACAATGGGAATGTTTGGGAGATTTGTTAGTTTCTTTTTTTTTTTCTTTGGAAAGATACCTTTTGTCAAATAATATTGACAAATATTTGCAATCTTATCATATCTTATCTCAGGTTTTAGTGGAAAGAATTTGTGTTTTCGTTTGTTTGTGAACAAATCTCTCCCGCCTTCTCATTGGACGAATGTGGTCATGTTTGTATATAAAGGGGGCTATGGTATGAGTCGAGGCCAGTGTGGTGGATTATCGTGTGGGGACGCTTAAAGTGTTCTCTGCGTGCTATATCCCTGTCTGGCAATCTCGTCGCATACCTGTGTAACCCCGGTCCGATCCCTACCTAAGCAGCAATAAAGCTAAGTACTGTTTTTTTTTTTTATTTTATTTAACAAATTGTGATTTATTATTTACTTTTTTTTTTTTTTGTGTTGTACTTTTGAGTCCACGATTTTTTCTGTGTTTGAGTTACTCTTACTGTAGGCCCTAGTATATTGTATTTGTGTGTTAACCCGTGAATAGTAACATTTGTCAATATTTCTCCTTATTTTTTTCTTGCCTATATTGATGATGTATAAATATTGTAATTAACCACTTTGTGCACCGAATCGTGACTTCGCCACTGGAAGGGGAGTACTGTGGGGGCTGAGAGACTCCATTCCAGCCTGCTGGATGACGCACCGCGCTGTCAACAAGAACAAACAAGCGGCGCCATAAATCAGGGGATGACGACCGCTGCGCCAGGGTGGCACAGCGGTGGAAACCGGAGAGAGGACCCCAATGGCATTCTAGGGTGTTGTCCTTTTTGTCTTCCTCTAAAAATGTAGCTAATAAGTAATTCCAATAAAACACTAACTTTGAAATACTTTCTGGGCCATCGCTGGACTAATAAATCGACACACCACAAGGTCACTGCAATATCTTTCAGAGTTATTGTCTGAATCCCGATATACATGCTAAAAGGTATAACTTCCTTAAGTTTTGTCCATGAGTGTTTTTAAATGTTAACGACTACTTTTACTGGATATGATCTACACGCCAATTACATGTAAAAATAGCATTGAATTCAAAGTTCTAGGGTTGTGGTTATTTGAACTCAATAGCAGGGTTGGAGAGTTCTGATGTAATAGTTACAATGGAGTTTGGAACCCAAAACTAAGTAAACAGTATTAAAAGAAGAAAAATAATTTTACTTAATGTTTACAAAGATTGTTACATCATTTTATTTGCGATCTAACGTTGTGGCGTATTGCATCCCAAACACGACACCAGCCATCTCTGTCTTAAGCTCGATGTACCATCTCGGTGACCGTTAAGCCAGTGAGTTCCTTTAATTGGTCCACGAAGCGTGTCGGCGGGCCTCCATGTATACTTCGCCTAGGCATCTTTCCGGTCAGTAGGGTGTTCTCCATTCCCCTGTGTCGTGCGATGTGACCGAAGAAGTTTCCAAAGAGATTATATTTAAGTTGAAACAAACAAGAAGGCTCATCCAGCGATGAAAGTCTCCACCAGACAATCAGGACACAATCTGAGTAAGTTCCTCAAGGCTCAAGACACAGCCTGCAGATAGATATCTCGGTTGACATGATGATAGAAAGGTTACCGACCTAATTTAAGTGTCTATTCAGTATATATCATAAGTCAAACGGTATGTGCTAGTTCCCCCCATCGGGAGAATCCCCTGGTGGCCCTGAAATGGGTGGTACCGGGGAAATACCCGGGGTGGTCCAAAGACTGTGGCAGGTTCTTAGGACACAGTATCAGCCCCAGAGTAACACATGGTCTTTGGAGTGAATAGACATTGCTGACAGTGTTTGCATCTACCCTGGAAAATATTTTGGCCCCGTTGAGTTGAGCTAGTTCATGTTCAAGGAGAGGAAGTGGGTGAAGCTCACGTTCCAAACTCAGGTTAAGCCGGGACAAGTCTACACAGATCCTGATTTTCCCGTTTGGCTTTCCAGCTAAGACGATCGGTGCGCACCACTCCGTTGGCTCATCAACTGGTTCGATGACTTCTTGAGCCACCATCGCATCCAGCTGCTCTTTTAACTTCGGCATGAGCGGAAGAGGTACTCCTGGGCCTGGTACGGAGAAGGGCTTGGCACCTTCCTTCAACTTGATGTGATAGGGCTGTTCAAGAAGCCCCAGTCCTTCAAATAGCTTAAGGAACTCTCGTTCATGATTGACATCCGTTGATGACAAGATCAATTCGTCTGACGAGATGGAGGTTTTCACAGGCCCCGACACCAAGCAGAGGGACTCCAAATGGTGGACCACGTACACGGTTTCCTTCACTTCATGTGTGTTAGCTCTGAGCTTCGCCCCGAAGGTCCCAGCATTCTCCAATCTTTGGTTCGCGGCCGCCATCAGTTGACCGTCGGTAGGCGTCAGTTGGACGTTGCTGAAATACCGCTTGTACAGGGAAAATGGAATCAGTGTCACATCAGAGCCCGGATCCAACTTGAAGTGGATTGCAGTGCTGTTGACTCTTACAGTTGACTTTCACCTGCTCTTTCTGCTTCCCAGCGTAGGCTCGCGGACAGCATATACAAATGAGACCTTCTCCCGCGCTGGGGTTTCCACCGAGGATATGGCGTTCACCTCATTGTTTTTTCTTAGACAGAGATTAGTGTAATGGCCCTTTTTCCCGCACTTTCCACAGACTTTGTCCTTAGCGGAGCACTTATCTCTGTAACGATAATGAAGTTTGGTAGTCCCACAGTTAAAGCAAGTTGGAAATTTTTTTCCTTCGTCTGTTTCCTTGGCACTGTCTGTTTGACTAGACGTTGATCTGCCATTGTCCTTGCCATGACCTGATGCTTTGGGCTTCTGCTTGGCCACTTTCCGCGTTGTGTCGACCTGCGAGGTGGAAGGGTTAAGATCCTGTTGTTCACGCATCACAGCTTCCCACTGACGGGCGATCTCGACTGCTTTGGCCAAGGTCAGGTTTTTGTTTAGCATCAGTTTCTCCGACAACTTCCTATCTTTTACTCCAAGCACTAAACGATCACGAATAAGCTCCTCGCGCAGATTAGCGTATTCACAGTGCTTAGATATTCTGTGCAAGACTGTTACAAATTCCTCAATGGTTTCTTCCGGCCGTTGACTCCTTAATCCGAACAAAGCCCGCTCATACACCACGTTGCATTTGCCAATAAAGTGGTTGTCGAACGCTTCAATGACTTTGTCGAGGTTCTTTGCGTCATCTGCTGAGAGATTGAACGAAGAGTGGATTTCCTCAGCCCTCTCTCCCATAAGAGATATATCAATGCTGTGATCTGATATTCTTGTTCCTTGGCGTTCAAGTTGGAGAGAAGTCTGTATCGAGAAAATCGCTGTTTCCAGCTTGGCCAGTCCTTGGCGTCGAAACTGAAGCTAGGAGGCGGAAGAAAGGAATTTGATTCCATGTCAGGTTTGATTGCACAAGAGTGGAATTAATTTAAAAGGCACTTACTTGGGCTCTTCACGATCCCGCCGCTGCCACCATGTTGTGTTGTGCCCGTTGCTTTGTCAATAATCCACTCTGAGTCTTCGGAGCTACCTTGGTACTGGTTTTATTTATAACCAGTCCCTGAACATAAGGAGAACACCACACACCGCCAGACGCGGAGATACTTCCGCTCGCAGCCAAAACCAAACCGCCGGGTTCCAGTTTCGGCCGGTTCCCGCCGCCAGGCGCGAAGTGGCATGAGGATTCTCGCCTGAACCCTCAACAGTTAGTATTAATTACTAGCGGATGTACCCGGCTTCGCCCGTGTTTTACTCGAGTAAAGGTTTGTCTAACGAATCTCTCGATAAAGTGAACATTTTTTCCCGGTCCCTTGAAAAATACTCGATAAGTTGAATAAAATCAATATTAATCGGTACCCGAGTAAAGGTTTGTCTAACGAACATTTGTTAAAACAATTCTCTATAAACTTATAAAAATATATATATATATATTTTGATAATTTGAAACTCGTAAATTTGAATCTCTCGATAAAGTGATCATTTTTTCCCGGTCCCTGTGTGCCGTGTCATTCTGAATTTTGTCTTTCCTAATTTTCTGCATTACAAAATCATCGTTTTATCTAGTGAACATTTTTTCCCTGTCCCTTGAAAAATGCTCGATAAGTTGAATAAAATCATGGTCGTTTATGGAAGATGGACGAAGTTCCCGGAGGTCATCTTGGACAAGCCCCCGCGAGGCTTTTTTTCTTGTCTACTTGGCACAGCTGTGTCACCAACTCTGCCCCCGTGCGCCAGGACATCTTGACCCCTCTGATTGGTCGGTGGGTACTTGGACTGTCCATCCGGCCGGCGGACGGACGATTACATTCTCTCGACAGGGGGTGGGGCAGACCTAAGCCTATCTCCGTCGCAAGGTGGCGCTGCTTGCGAGTTAAAGCTACAAATCTGCAAATAACTCTAAGGATATTCAAGATATTCAAGAAATTATTTTTCAAAAACCTTTCCGGGGATATACCTAATAATATCTCAAAATTTCACGGCGATTGGATGTATGGTTTTGAATCTATAGAGTACACACACACACACACACACAGACAGACATTCATTTTTATATATATATAGATTATAGAGGCTAAATTTATTAATTCAATTGCCATCTATCGGTCAAATTTGTAACAATTAAATTTACTAGCAATGTGTCTTTTTCAAAAATTACATTAGATATTATCTATACAGAGCTTGCTAAAAATATTAGAGATGAATTGCTGAATTTTAGCAAAATTTTTTTTAACACTTAGAGGACGAAGCTGAAATACTATTACGGTCCAGCTGAAAAGTGTAATTTTTGAAAATTTTGAAAAATACTTTAAGCATGATCCAAATGAAATATTAATTGTAATAATGGTAAAATAAGTGTTGAAAACATTATAAAAGATACATTTTTAAAATAAATTCAATATATATTTTATTATTAAATTTAGAAAAAATCAAAATTTTATTCAAAAATGAAAATCACTCCAACTCAAAAATGATCCAAAAATAAATTTATATAATGAAAATGACATTTATTTTTTAAAAAATGAAGTAATTTATATATATATACAATAATTTAATGCGATAAAATAATTTTTATACCTTATAATAATCTTTTATTGTATGGTAAAGTTTGAAGCAATCACCAAGGCATAGTGGAACTAGGCAGGTCTCACATTCATAGGCTGTATCTTTTCTTGCCTGCTTGCCAGAGGTTACCCTGCCTTTTTCAGCGCAAACTTTGCATCTGCGTTGGGCATATGTTTTGCCTTCAACTTTGATTCGGCGAATAAAATGACGTCCAATAAGTCGATCAGATTGGTCACCGCTTGAAGGTTGAGCATCAAGAATATCTTGATTGGCTTCTGAGCAAAGAGCTTTGCATATTGAAATATGGAAGTCCCTCAAAGACATTTTAGCATCAGGATTCAATTTATTGTAAATTATGCATGAATTTACAATAGCAAGTCCATATATATGGAAAAATAGTTTCTTCCACCATTTCATTGTGCGTTGATCAAAAGAATTATAGGAGAGCATCTGGTCACTTCGGTCCACTCCAATTTTATTCTTATTGTAGTCAAGAACAACTTGTGGTTTGAATATTGGAGCTTGAGAAAGTCCAGGCCTCCCCATGACTTCAACCATTTGATGGTCGTGAACAGTTGAGATCATCCAAACATCTCTGGTGTGGCGCCATTTCATTGCCATTAGGCTACCCTTGAATAGATGCATTTCTTCACCTTTCTTCAATTTTTTTGAAAAGGAATTCTTAGGAAGACCTTTCCTAATAGTTTTTACTGTACCAACAGCCATTGTTTTCTTTTCCCATAGATAGTTGAAGAGGTGGGGCAAAGAAAACCACCTGTCACAATAAATGATGTGACCTCTGTTGAAGAGATGAGAGGCCAATCGTTCTACCAAATTTGATATAGAGTTATAGCCTTCTTCCTGGCTTGGACCTGTGTATATGTTGATATCACAGGTATAACCAGAATTGGCTTCACAAATATGGTAGATCTTTATTCCATATTTGTGAGGCTTGCCTTTTATGTAAATACGGAACCTTATTCTTCCTCTGAATGGACAAATAGCTTCATCAATGGTCAGATTCTGGGTCGGGGAATAAAGGCATTGGAATTTTTTTGTAAGAGGATCTAGAAAAGTTCTTATTTTATATAGAGGATCATGTCCACTTTGTCCAAAAGGAAGAATTATCAGCCAGGTGAAGCATTGACAAAATTGCTTCGAACCTATTTCTAGCCATTATTTTTTTACAGAAAGTGGTATTGAGGACAGAATTGGTGGCCCAGTAATCTTTCATTCTTGGCTTTATAACAAGGCACATGTGTATAATGCAGGCAAAAAATAACTTTATTTCTGCAATTGACACTGCTTTCCAATTAGCCAGAAAGCTATATGCCTTGAGAGGACCCCTTTTCTTCTGTTTATCAATTGTAGACCTTGCATATTTGTTTGTTTCTAATTTAATTTTCCTGTACATTTCTTCGTCAATAAAAGTTTTGAAAATATTATATGGAGACATTGTTTGTGTAAAAAAATCCATTTTAGGGCCAGGTTGGTCTAAGAAAACCGGACAGTTTACTGAGGGATTCCGAACATTTGCCCAACCCTCATCCTGGGGCTCTTCAAGTCTCCTTTGCTTAGATGGAGGCTGAGCAAATTCTCCTTCTTCCAAATCATATATTTCAGTTTCATCTGAATCCAGACCTTCAACATAATCTGGATCAACAACTGGATCATCAATTTCAGACCCAGAATCAGAGCAAAATTCGTCTACATGTTTTTCATCAAGAGAAGATTTATAAAATGGACCTACCAATTTGGAGGTGCTTGGTTGACTAGGATCTGTTGGATAACTGAATGCTACGACAGCTAGCGCCACACTGGACCTATCATCATCACAACTGTTTTGTTTACCTTCTTCTCTATATTACAATAATTGTTCGCTACCATAACTTTGTTTTTCTTGCTAAATGGATAATAAAGATTATTATCATATAATCCTCAACGTCCTCATGCCTTCCTACAAGCTGTAAGTACCTAAATCTTACAATAATTAGATTATGAGACTGAATATTGCATGAAATTCAACTAACGAGTTAAGACAAAGAAAAAAGGCTTAGCAAAAATGGCGTCACTCCCGAGCCACGATGTAACCCTAGATAAGCTCGACGGCTATAACTACTCACTATGGTCTTTCAAAATTGAAATGCTCTTGCAAAAGGAAGATCTTTGGGAAGTTGTCACCGAAAATATTCCAGATGAACCTAAAATCGAATGGAAAAAGAAAGACTCAAAAGCTAGAGCTATCATTAATCTAAGCATCGCCGACTCACAAATAGTGCATGTCAAAAACCTACTAACAGCCAAAGCTACCTGGGACACTCTTAAAAATATCTATGAAAGAAAAACACTCTCAGGAAAAATTTATTTGCTAAGGAAACTATACAGCTTAAAACTCGAAGAAGACAAAGACATGCAACAGCACATCACTACCATGATGGAACTTGTTGACAAACTGCGAACCATTGGCGAAACACTAAGGGACTCTCACATCACGGCTATACTGCTTTGCTCGCTTCCAAAGAGCTACTCCAATCTCATCACGATGTTGGAATCAAGGCCTGATGACGAGCTAACGCTTGAATTTACCAAGAACAAACTCCTTGATGAACACACACGCAGAGTAGAAAGCTCGAAAGACGATAGCACCGCATCAAAAGCCTTAAAAAGCCTCCACAGAGCTTCAAGCCAAAGAAGAGAAAAAGAGAAGAAATTCTGTTCTTTCTGCCACAAACCAAACCACTCCAAAGAAGAATGTTGGCACTATCAAAAGCGAAACAACAGCAACAAAGAGTACAAATATGAAAACTTCAGAAGAGGAAACGCACCAAAGTACACAAATCAGTCGAGTGTCACCCAAGAACAACCAACAAACCAGAGAACAACAAAAGGACCTAACCCAAAAGCTCTCAATTGCACTCAACGAGAAGCAAGTGTACACAACTGGTTCATCGACTCTGGAGCCACATCTCATATGGCGTACGATGAAAGCTTCTTCACTGAACTTAACAGAGAACAAACACAAAATGTTGTGGTTGCTAATGGCAATAAGCTGCAGGTCAAAGGGATAGGACAAGGAGAAATCAAAGTCATCACACCCCAAGGAAAGACTGACACCTTACTTCTCACAAAAGTTCTCTACATCCCGGAACTAACAGACAACCTTCTGTCAGTGAGTGCGGCCACCTCCAACGGATGTAAAGTAACGTTCAACAGAGATTGGTGTACCATCGAAAGAGACAACACAGCCCTCGCGAACGGTATACTTGACAATGGAATGTACCGACTCCACCTGGATGACAACCCCCAAACTCGCACATTCAAAGCAAATGTTGCAAAACAAAACCACTGCAAGAACAAAAATTGCCTCATGCTCTGGCCCTTGTGGCTCATGCCCTTGTTGGGGCACGTTTTTGTAACCATACCCCAACAGAAGGCGTATGTATAATCAAATCAAATGGATACATGGCTTCCCTCCCACATAGACTTACAGACCATTCTTTTTGCCCAGAAACCTAGACAACAGATGACACCAGACTTCCATGCCGAAAGCTGATGCCTGGTAAAGAAGAAGACATCCAGAGACATCCGAGCTGGAAACTGTTGTTTCATATGTACATATATTCCCCTCACCAAAAATTTAGGTAAAGGTGACCAGAAAAAAAAAAAAAAGAGAAAAATGGAGAAGGAAGATCTCTAAAGACTGAAACTTATAAAATATCCTTCCAGAGAAAGGAAAGCATCACATTACAGTCCAGGTAAAAAGGGCCTGGGTCAATTTTAGCCAAGACGGGGGGGCGATATATATACCATCCCGAGAAAAAGGGAGGATTGTATTTCAACCCATGTGGAAAGACGGGGGGCTGGAGTCTGAAATCTTACACTACCGTCGTGGTTGTTTCTCTCTTTAGATTTTTTTTGTTTTGGTAATACGATATGTTCTATTTTGACGAGGCCTGGGGCGTCTATGAAATTGATACTGGAGCGTTGGCCATTTTGATTGGTGTTTCTTTCGGCGAATGAAAATGGAGAGAGAGATGATATAAAAGAAGGTTCTTTGCCAAAAGGAGGATTCGATCGGAGTCGCTCAGTGAGAAGGACGATTTTTAGACGGGCCTGAGACGTAGAGGAGACCAGACCTTGCCGGCACTTTCGAGAAAAGGTAAGCCATTTGTCATTATGACTTAGCGCCTTCCCCCCCCCTTTTGTGTAGTAGCCAACCTAGATTTCGCATGGGCCCTAAAGGGCTATAAAGTAACTTCAGGTCACCTCTATCTAAATTTTACTATGTAAATAGCATATCTCGTCAGTATAGACATGTTCCCAAATTTTAAGATATTTAAATAAATACCTAGAGAAATTTTCTTGTTTCCTCTGTTACCTATTTCATACATAATTTGCCTTATGGTGCTATTCCAATTGTTTAAATGAAATGTTGTATGTTTATTACCTATTTGAAGGGAATGTTACTAATAATCAAGTCTCCCATAAATTACCGGCCACATACATTGCCGCGAGTGTCTGTGTTTCAGTGTTTTATAGATTGCCCAATTTAATAACGATCTCGTGGGTTGTCTGATGAAATTGTATAATAGTGTCGCGGCTGTTTCCATCTTTAGACCATTGTACTGACAATATTATATGCTCAATCCTTGCTTTAGCTCAACTCTTAATCAATTACAGAGTTTTTTCCCCCCTTTTCTTTTTTATTTATTTTATTTATCCTGTTTGCACAAATTGTATTACATGTGATGATGTAAAGACATATGCCGATAGTGCATCACTGACAACTGTGCTGCTATTATACAACATTAAGGTCTTGCTGCGGGTTATATACATGGGGTTGTTGGCCTAAATTGCTATATATATATATATATATACTTAAGTAAGGAGACTTTAATAAGTCACATCGTGTATCCTCCCTTTTCAACTATCCAAACCGGGAACACATCACTAACAGACAACCTTCTGTCAGTGAGTGCGGCCACCTCCAACGGATGTAAAGTAACGTTCAACAGAGATTGGTGTACCATCGAAAGAGACAACACAGCCCTCGCGAACGGTATACTTGACAATGGAATGTACCGACTCCACCTGGATGACAACCCCCAAACTCGCACATTCAAAGCAAATGTTGCAAAACAAAACCACTGCAAGAACAAAAATTGCCTCATGCTCTGGCACGACAGACTAGGACACAGAAATATAGAATCAATTAAGAAGATTCGAAATGAGAACCTAGCAAGAGGACTAAGTCTAAATAACTGTTCGCACAGCACAGACTGCGTTCAGTGCATTCAAGGAAAACTCACCGAAACCCCATTTCCAAAGAAGACAGAGTACAGAGCAACTGAAACGCTTCAACTTGTCCACAGTGATATCTGCGGTCCATTACCAACTAACTCTCTCAGCGGTAAGAAATACTTCATCACCTTCACTGATGACTACAGCAGATACACGAAGATCTACCTCCTGAAAGGAAAAGACGAAGTCTATGAAAAAATAAAAGACTACGTCATCTCAGCGCACACGGAATTTGGAAAAAATATCCAAACCATACGGACAGACAACGGTCGTGAGTACGTAAACCGACAAGTCGAAGATTTCCTGAACCAAAGCGGAATCAAACATCAGCTAACAGTCCCCTACTCACCAGCCCAGAACGGAGTAGCAGAAAGGAAAAATCGATCACTAATGGAGATGACAAGATGCATGCTGTTTGACTCAGGACTCCCACAGTCTCTATGGGCGGAAGCGGTTACCACAGCTAATTACCTACACAACCGAATACCCTCGAAAGCTACAGACAAGACTCCTTTTGAACTATGGACCAACAGGAAGCCCAGTCTGAAGCATCTAAAAAGATTCGGATGTAAAGCCTTCGCCTATATTCCCAAGATAAAAAGAAACAAGTTGGATAGCAAAGTTATCGAAGGGATCTTTCTTGGATACGATGATCGAAGCAAAGGATACAGAATCCTGCACGACACCGACAACATCACAATCAGCAGATCCGTAAAATTTCTAGAAAAAGAAAATGGGTTTCACCACGCTTCCACAAAAACAACTTCACCACAAGTACTAAGTACAGATCTAACTTTCTCCAATCATATTGGTAATGCAGAGGAACGTCAGGAACCAGGAACACAACCCGAAAACCTTGAGGACTCAGAAACCGAGGATTACCTTCAACCCGGTACAAGCACAGGAACACAAGTGGTCACACAAAGAAGATCCACGAGACCAACAAAGGGAATACCTCCCATAAGAAATGACTACATGCTGTACAAAACTGAAGCTCAAGACATTCCGACACCCACCAGCTACTCGGAAGTCCTACAATTACCAAAAATAGAAAGAGAAAAATGGCTACAAGCAATGAACGAAGAACTAAATTCTCTTGAGAAGAACAATGTCTGGGAACTAACCCCTCTACATAAGGACAAGAAGATCATAGGATGTAAATGGACCTATAAACAAAAACTCAATTCCAAAGGAGAAATAGAGCGGTACAAAGCCAGACTCGTAGCAAAAGGGTTCAATCAGAAATTTGGCCGAGACTACGAAGAAACCTTTGCACCAATTGTGAAGCATTCTACAATTAGAGCCTTCCTAGCTGCATCAGTCTACAAAGGGATGAAAGTGAACCACCTCGATGTCAAGACAGCGTTCCTACACGGCGACCTAGATAAAGAACTCTACATGGAACTCCCAGAAGGACTCCATACAAAACAAACAAACAAAGTCTGCAAACTAAAGAAGGCAATTTACGGTCTAAAACAAGCTGGAAGATCTTGGAACACAAAAATTGCAAGCACTCTAATTAAAAATAACTTCAAACAGAGCATTGTAGACCCATGCCTATTCACCAAGAATGAAGAAAACCATTCCATCTACTTGATTCTATATGTGGATGACATGCTCCTTGCAAGCGATTCCGAAATAATCATCCAAAACACTGTAAAAACTCTCGAAAAAGAATTCGAAATAAAAAACCTCGGAAACTCCACTCAATTCATTGGTATAGAAATCTCCAGGAACAGAGAAGGTGAACTCCTTCTGAGCCAAAAGAATAAAATCCAAGAATTAGTTGAAAGGTACAATCTTCAAGAAGCGAAACCTACTTTCACTCCCATGGAAAGCGGATACCCCGGTATATCTGATGAAAAACTTCTACCAAACAACGTCCAATACCAACAACTGATAGGCTCACTATTGTACCTAAGCGTAGTATCCAGACCAGATATCGCAGCTCCAGTCTGCATACTTAGCAGCAGAAACCAGAATCCTAGAAATTGTGACTGGAATGCAGCAAAAAGAATCGTAAGATATCTAAAAACTACTAAAGAACTCGAGCTACGCATATCCAACCAAAAACCTCCCACGCTGGAAGCATACAGTGATGCCACTTGGGCAAGCGACAACACCGACAGAAAATCACTAAGCGGAAACTTGTTCCTACTGGGATCAAACCCCATCTCATGGATGACCGGGAAACAAGGTTGCGTATCTCTCTCGTCCACCGAAGCGGAACTAATCTCCGCAGCTGAAGCCTCACAAGAACTGTTATGGCTTCTCGACTTGCTAAAGGATCTCGAACTGGAACAGAAAGCTCCAATCTACTTCCACCAAGACAATCAATCATGTCTCAAGATATGTTCATCCGAAAAAGTGTCTTCTAGAACCAAGCACATCGCAACCAAGATCCATCACCTGAAAGATCTTCAGAAGAAGACAGTGATAAAAATGATCTACTGCCCAACTGGCGACATGAAGGCGGACATTCTGACCAAGCCGCTACCAAGGCCGACATTTGAGAAGTTACGCTACAACCTCGTGATGTCTCCACATTCATGCCGGGGATTTGTTGGATAACTGAATGCTACGACAGCTAGCGCCACACTGGACCTATCATCATCACAACTGTTTTGTTTACCTTCTTCTCTATATTACAATAACTGTTCGCTACCATAACTTTGTTTTTCTTGCTAAATGGATAATAAAGATTATTATCATATAATCCTCAACGTCCTCATGCCTTCCTACAAGCTGTAAGTACCTAAATCTTACAACAGGATCCATCATAAAATGAAAATAATCCTTCAAAAAGTATTTTATAAGTGAAAGATATTGAAAATAAGACAAAAAACAAGAGCGCTATAAATAGGTAAGTTGAGCACACTGCAGTTGTTTACAGAAGAGGCAGGAAGTGGGAAATCACGTGCGCCATGATGTAAAGGGGGGGGCGAGGCGCCTGTCAAGGTCATGTCATCATGAGACGGCCGCGAAAGTTGTTGGGGCCAGCTGCCCAATGACGAGGATTCCCACCCGATTTTCTATTGATTTTTAAAGTTTCATGACGTGAATCCATGTCATTGGGGTTTGGTGCTTTAATAGCAATGACATGAATCCACGTCATTGGGGTTGAGAGTGAAAAAAATATCACTTTTATTATAATATATAAGACCTCTCTTGAAAAAAAGCTAAGCTGCTAATAAGACTCGCCGCAGAAAATTGCTTTTTCCTAGTTAGTTGAGCATATTAATTTTAGCAATCGGGTATTTAAAAACATTTTAATTTAATTTTATCCCTTACGCTTGTTTTAAATTATAAATTGAGTATAACCTCTTTTTATTATATTAAAAAAACTATTTTATTTACGTTTTAATTATAATATCTAGAAAAATAGGATTTTTACCAATGCTGCCATCTGTTGTCTGAAGTTACAACTATTTATATTAAATAATTTGATATTTTGTATCTTCTCAAGACCCAATATTATATATATATTTTTTTTTTAATAAATAAAAATATTAAAATAATAATAATATAATTTTTTAATTCAAGAGACGCATATTGGGTTTATAATATAAAATTTAATTTTATTATATTTAGACTAATATATTTTTTCATCGCAGTAAGGACAGTAGAAGTTTGTATTATTATAAAAGAAACATTCGCGCTTTTAAATCCTTTTATTTTATTTAGACTTGTGCTAATCAAAATACCATAAAGTATTATATCTATAATCTAATCCTAATATTTATTAAAAAGTATACGTCACATAGATTGCCAAAACTGATTCGGTATACTAAAAAAAAAAAGTATTTATTTAAAAATAACTTGAACTTTGAATGTTTCTTTTAAAGTGCTGCCATCTATTGGTAAAAAGATAAACCATCTATTCAAATTAAACGTTTAATCGAAACATTTCAAATAAAATATTTTAAACAATATTTTAAACGTCTGTTTTCACACACAAATATATAAAGACGACTTTAAAAATAAAAGTATTGAATAAATTGGTGTAATTATATATATTTTTTGCTAATTAATATTTTAAATAGAATTGCAATTTTTCAAATTTCTACAATAAACGTACCGGCATATATTATATATAAATATATATAGAGAGTATTATTTTTTAACATATAAATACAACAAATATATTCAAAATTATTGCGAAAAAAAAAAGAGTGCTTCCATATTTATCTCTTATGGTAATTTATAAAAATTATAATAAAATAGAAATAAAATTAACCCTACACACACACACTCCCCTATATCTCATAAGGACAACTACCAGTGTGGAACTGTATGCTAGAAAAAAAGAAGCAAAATAAGATGATTTTTCAAAATGATATTCAACAAAGTTATTATAAGCTCATAGAAATATCCAGAGATCTAGACAAAATCTATAATATTGTCACGGTAGAGAAGACAAGTATTCCAAAAACTCTCTTAATTAAAATTAATTAATTAATTAAACTTATATATTGAAAAATATGTCAAAATATTTTTTCAAGTGGTAATTTACAAGCTTGGTAAGGGGTGATGACTATGCAAATATTTATGATGATAAACAACAGATTATTCAAAAATAATTAATCTGTGATAAAAAAAATATCCTAAATACACAAAAACGGTGATGGTAACAATTCAGCAAACTATAGAGGAATATCACTGTGTAGCAATATATATATATGTTATGAATAATTTGTTTGTTGTTAGAGAAAGGGTTGATAAGACAAAGGATCGATAAGATAAAGGGTTGAGGTGCAGTCGTGATAAGAAAAATATAATTATTTACCGTCAAGTAGCTTTTATTTTCAATTACTTGAGGAAATATTACACACAGTTATTTTGACACTAGATGAATGGCCCGGGCAACGCCCGGGGTTTACCCGAGTGCGAATATATTTAAAAACCGTTGTCTTGGGTGGTCTCGCTATTGACAGGGTGGTCTGTATAGACAGGTGGATGTATCACACAGCTGATAACAGGGTTGTCTAGAGTGGTCGCTATAGACAGGGTGATCTGTATAGACAGGTGGATGTATTACACTGCTGATAACAGGGTTGCCTAAGGTGACCGCTATAGACAGGGTGGTCTGTATAGACAGGTGAATGTAACACACTGATGATAACAGGTTTGCCTAAGGTGACCGCTATAGACAGGGTGGTCTGTATAGACAGGCAGCTGATAACAGGGTTGTCTAGAGTGGTCGCTATAGTCAGGGTGGTCTGTATTGACAGGTGTATGTATCACACTGCTGTTAACAGGGTTGCCTAAGGTGACCGCTATAGACAGGGTGGTCTGTATAGACAGGTGAATGTAGCACACTGATGATAACAGGGTTGCCTAAGGTGACCGCTATAGACAGGGTGGTCTGTATAGACAGGCAGCTGATAACAGGGTTGTCTAGAGTGGTCGCTATATTCAGGGTGGTCTGTATAGACAGGTGTATGTATCACACTGCTGTTAACAGGGTTGCCTAGAGTGACCGCTATAGACAGGGTGGTCTGTATAGACAGGTGAATGTAACACACTAATGATAACAGGGTTGTCTAGAGTGACCGCTATAGACAGGGTGGTCTGTATAGACAGGTGGTTGTATCACACAGCTGATAACAGGGTTGTCTAGAGTGGCCGCTATAGACAGAGTGGTCTGTTTAGACAGGTGGATGTAGCACACTGCTGATAACAGGGTTGTCTAGAGTGGCCGCTATAGACAGGTGTATGTATCGCACAGCTGATAACAGGGTTGTCTAGAGGGGGGCAGGGAGGCCACGTGTTCGCTGGTAGCCAATGGGCGCGCATTCTAGCCGTGAGCTTCAGACATACAGACAAACAGACAGAATAAGGCAAATATATAAGTAGATTATATAGAATTTATAAAGTTAATCCTATATTAGTGATTTTAAAAAAAAGATAGATATGTTAACTACGCATATTTACAACAAAACTGAAAGTCTTTCTAAAAACGATGATAACCAAAGTAAAATTATCAATGAATAAAATAAAAAATATATATTTTTAAGATATAGAAATATTTGAATTTTTGATTATATAATATATATATTTCCAAATTAGTTACTACTTTTAGTTATTTAGTTTTTAGTTTACTACTTAGCGAGAATTGAATACTCGAGGTGTTACTTCATTTTACAATAGTTTCATAGGTATTATAGGGGGTCGGTGGAAGGATGGTCTAAACCGTTGGTTTTCGACCGCCATGACCCAGGTTCAATTCCCGCATTGGGCACTTTTTTTCTGATAAAAAATGCTTCAATGGCCCTCGATTCTTGCAAAAGTCCAACCCCACCAGCGAGTGCAAGTAACCAAACGGGCTCTGGCACATTTGTAATTACAAAAGTCGAACTGCTTTTTACATGTGTAGACATGTGGTGCACTTACAGTAAAAGCAGTCGCCTATTTCTACCCAACATGATTATCATGGCCTGTACCACTTGTACTTGGGATAAGCAAAAAAAATACAATACTTTTATTCCAGAACAATATTTCTCTTGGAATTTGCCTTCAAACATAGGGTGTGTTCAAAAAGTATCGCGACTTTTGAATTTTCGCGGGTTATGTATATTCGAATTTCGATCTTTTTGTGGCTTTATGTTGGTACTCATGTCTCTCACTTATGCCGACAAGCTCGGCCATTTTGAATGTTCACTTAATTGTTGACAGCTGCTTTGCTTGCAGATGTTTTGGATCGTCTTCGATTTTTACCTATTAAAAAAAATGGATCAAAGAACCTGTATTAAATTTTGTGTGAAAAACGAAATTAAGTGCGCGGATGCATTCCGAATATTGACTGTGACATACGGAGAAGCTACCTTGGACTGAAGCAACGTTTATCAGTGGTACAAAATGTTCTCAGATGGCCGAGAAGATGTGAACGACGAAGAGCGTGCCGGACGCCCGAGCACTTCAACAACAGACGAAAAAATTAATGAAGTGGAGAAAATGATATTGGCCAATCGTAGAATCACCGTTAGAGAATTTGCTGAGGACCTAAACATATCGATTGGCTCGTGCCATTCGATTTTTATCAATGATTTGGGCATGAGACGGGTCGCCGCGAAATTCGTACCAAAATTGCTCAATTGCGACCAAAAACAGCATCGCATGAACATTGCTAATGAGATGTTGGACTCTGTCCGCGAAGACCCAAATTTGCTCCAGAGGGTCATAACTGGTGACGAAGCGTGGGTTTATGGTTATGACGTGGAAACCAAAGCTCAATCATCTCAATGGAAGCTGCCGCACGAACCAAGACCGAATAAAGCGCACCTAGTTCATTGAATGTCAAAGTTTTGCTGACAGTTTTCTTCGAATGCAGGGGCGTGGTGCATCATGAGTTCTTGCCACAGGGTAGAACGGTCAATAAGGAATATTACCTGCAAGTTATGCGCAATTTGCGCGAAGCAATCCGCCAGAAACGCCCGGATTTGTGGAAGAACAAAAATTGGCTTTTGCACCACGATAACGCCCCTGCTCACACATCGTTGCTTGTGCGCGACTTTTGGCCAAAAACAACACACTAATGATGCCGCAGCAGATCTGCCCCCCTGTGACTTTTTCTTGTTCCCTAAACTGAAGAGGCCCATGAAAGGACGACGTTACGCTACGCTTGACGAGATAAAGATGGCATCAAAGGAGGAGCTGAAAAAGATTTTAAAAAATGATTTTTTGAAGTGCTTCGAAGATTGGAAAAACCGTTGGCACAAGTGTATAATATCTCATGGGGATTACTTTGAAGGGAAAAAATAGGTATTCATGAATAAATAAATATTTTTTGAAAAAAACACAAATGTCGCGATACTTTTTGAACACACATATTTGGATTTGGTCTTATTACCTACTAGCCGAATGACCCGGGCAACGCCCGTGTGTTTTACCCGATTGAATGTTTTTATTCAAATACTATTTGTTACAATTATAAATTGGCGCCTTATATAAATGCATATATTAGTTAATAACTATAGCCTATGTGCTTTATCTGTCTATGTACTGTTGGCTTCCGTAGGCGTCTCTTACTGGGAAAAAGAAAGAGAGGATTCCATTTAGTTATTAACTAATATATGCATTTATTTAAGGTGCGATCCGCTCCAACACAATAGTTACAAAAACCAAAAAGCGAGTGGGGGGGGCATGATGGGGGGGGGGGGGGCAAAGGTGGCGTGATCGTAGCCAACCAATAGGAGAGCGCCATTCCAAAAAAAAGCAAACGGTGACAGAGATGAAAACTGAAGAATTAAGAACGCATGACGCTCGTAACTGTATATAGAATAATCCAAATTGTACCTTATCAAAAAATTGGATGAATTATAGTCAGCTGAATTAAAGAAGCTATACTGTATTTTTGACACTTTTCAATAAAGTCAAACCTTTCATGAGAGGGGCAATCCTATCAGCATAATTTTTTTATATATACAAAAGGACAGAGTTTTAATTATCAAAATGACCATTTTTTACTAATTAGCAACTCTATGGTAAAATAAAAAAATCTTTCTCTAAAGGGCACATTAGCTCTGCAACACCTACCCAGAAGTTCTCCTCTGCGTGGCGAGCGGGAGAAGCAGCACAAGTAAATATGGGCCTGTAGTACAGTTGTTACAACTACTAGAGTAGTCAACTTTATTTTTATGTAAATATATTTGTAACTTGAAAACTAAGAGAAAAAAAAAGTATGTAAATTTCTTTTAATGTATAAATTGAACGTGTTTTTCAATAAAAATGAGTTCTGGATAAGTTTTTGGACTGTTGATAGTCGTTCTTAGAGCCTCTTCCTTGGAGTTGCGGAGCTGGTCAAGTAGCTGGACTAAACACTAGGTTGTCTCTCAAGGTAAAGGGAGACAGCATCTATATTGAGAACCCCCCTCAATAACAGTGTCGTGAGCCGCTACGGTAACTGTGAACAGGGAACTCTGAAATGTGGCTGACTAACGGGGCAATGGCACACCCCTTACCATGGAGTAGACAAGACACCACAGCTCTGCAACTAGGTATCCTATAGAGGGAGGTAGCTCTACTTTAGCAACTCTCTGGTAAGGGGACATGTCTCTTCCTACTTCTTCTTTCTTATCTCCACTCAATCATATTAGGGTATGAAGTTTATAAAGCTTGAGACCATGACTGGTGGAAGTAGAATGCGTCTGCCTTTGTTATTAAGACTATATACGAGAGTTATACGAGTCACTAAGACCTTGTGGTGATTATAGAAGACTCAATGCAGTTACACTTCCAGATCGTTATCCAATCCCTAGACTGGACGATTTCCACCACATCTTAAAAGGTACTCGTGTGTACTCAAAAATAGACCTATGCAAGGCATTCTATCAGATTCCAATTGCTGAAGAGGATAAACCAAAGACTGCCATCATTACTCCTTTTGGGCTATTCGAATTTAATGTAATGAGTTTTGGTCTTAGAAATGCTACTGCTACCTTTCAGAGATTCATGCATGAAGTCTTAAGAAACTTGGACTTTGCATTTGTCTACTTAGATGATATACAGGTAGCCTCTAAAACGGAAGAAGAGCATTATAGCCACCTTGAAACCTTATTCAGCAGACTAAATTCTGTTGGGGCACGTTTTTTGTAACCATACCCCAACAGAAGGCGTATGTATAATCAAATCAAATGGATACATGGCTTCCCTCCCACATAGACTTACAGACCATTTTTTTGCCCAGAAACTTAGACACTTGGTGACACCAGACTTCCATGCCGAAAGCTGATGCCTGGTAAAGAAGAAGACATCCAGAGACATCCGAGCTGGAAACTGTTGTTTCATATGTACATATATTCCCCTCACCAAAAATTTAGGTAAAGGTGACCAGAAAAAAAAAAAAAAAGAGAAAAATGGAGAAGGAAGATCTCTAAAGACTGAACCTTATAAAATATCCTTCCCGAGAAAGGAAAGCATCACATTACAGTCCAGGTAAAAAGGGCCTGGGTCAATTTTAGCCAAGACGGGGGGGCGATATATATATCGTCCCGAGAAAAAAGGGAGGATTGTATTTCAATCCATGTGGAAAGGAGGGGGGGCTGGAGTCTGAAATCTTACACTACCGCCGTGGTTGTTTCTCTCTTTAGATTTTTTTTGTTTTGGTAATACTATATGTTCTATTTTGATGAGGCCTGGGGCGTCTATGAAATTGATACTGGAGCGTTGGCCATTTTGATTGGTGTTTCTTTCGGCGAATGAAAATGGAGAGAGAGATGAATAAAAGAAGGTTCTTTGCCAAAAGGCAGGATTCGATCGGAGTCGCTCAGTGAAAGGACAGTCTGCAGACAGGAGACCAGACCTTTGCCAGCACTTTCGAGAAAAGGTAAGCCATTTGTCATTATGACTTAGCGCCTTCCCCCCCCCCCTTTTGTGTAGTAGCCAACCTAGATTTCGCATGGGCCCTAAAGGGCTATAAAGTAACTTCAGGTCACCTCTATCTAAATTTTACTATGTAAATAGCATATCTCGTCAGTATAGACATGTTCCCAAATTTTAAGATATTTAAATAAATATCTAGAGAAATTTTCTTGTTTACTCTGTTACCTATTTCATACATAATTTGCCTTATGGTGCTATTCCCACTGTTTAAATGAAATGTTGTATGTTTATTACCTATTTGAAGGGAATGTTACTAATAATCAGGTCTCCCATAAATTACCGGCCACATACATTGCCGCGAGTGTCTGTGTTTCAGTGTTTTATAGATTGCCCAATTTAATAACGATTTCATGGGTTGTCTGATGAAATTGTATAATAGTGTCGCGGCTGTTTCCATCTTTAGACCATTGTTCTGACAATATTATATGCTCAATCCTTGCTTTAGCTCAACTCTTAATCAATTACAGAGTTTTTCCCCCCTTTTCTTTTTTATTTATTTTATTTATCCTGTTTGCACAAATTGCATTACATGTGATGATGTAAAGACATATGCCGATAGTGCATCACTGACAGCTGTGCTGCTATTATACAACATTAAGGTCTTGCTGCGGGTTATATACATGGGATTGTTGGCCTAAATTGCTATATATATATATATATACTTAAGTAAGGAAACTTTAATAAGTCACATCGTGTATCCTCCCTTTTCAACTATCCAAAACCGGGAACCCATCAATGTCGCCCGCCGCGGGGCTCGAATTTAGTATATGTTTCTTCCCCTATACTTTAGAAATATATACCTAATGAAAAGCCATACTATTTTAAGTATTGGTGAAGTAGTCCACGCATCCTGAGATTAACAGTCTATTATAAATCGTGAATTTTAAATTATGCTTTCCGTTTCACTGGCATTTTATCAGGCAATGAAAGTTATGTTGAGGCGGTGTATACCGCATCTCTCGCCGCTGTCTTTTACGATTCACATTGTTTGTGGCAAAACCTTAATATTATCATTGATTTCTGATATCAAAGTAAAACGTCTATGGGGCTATTTTCTATTAATGCTATTGTGTTTTCTGAATAATAGAAAATCAATTATAAGCCTTTGATATTTGCTGTTTATGTTATTGTAATGTATTCTAGGTTCTCCTAATGCGAAAGTGTGACATGTTCCTTTGCAGTATTGGAAAATTAGAGACCTATTGTCTTGATTAATAACGTTGCGTCTATGTTCATATATTCTATTGCTGACTCTCCTTCCTGTCTCCCCTGCGTATTTGGCTTGGCAGCTGTATACACTCTGACAAGGGAAGGTTATCTTAAATTGATAAATGTGCAATTTTTTTTTTGCCTTAAGTAGAGATTTCCAAGATTCTATTTCTGAAACATTTTTTTTGGATGAGGACAAATAAAACCATCTTGATAGTATTAAATCTGCAGTATACATTTACCAGCAGAAGGCATGATGAGATTACATGAAATTTAAACCAGTTATATGTTTATTATGTTCCTTCAGTTGTAATTTGACACCGTCTTGAAATAAAGAAATTGGACGGTGCGCTATATCTTGATGCTGGATATTTCTGTGTCAGAAAGGTGTAGTTATTCTGTTTAATGAGAATTCCAATAATTATCGAAATTTAGCAGATTATCATTGGGGATTTGAACAACTGTCTTGAAAATTTTTGAACAGCCTGTATTGCGATTTCACCGCCACTCTGTGTTGTGACGACGATCTAAATTCTATAGAGGTAGTCACTCACCTCTATTCTTGGTCGGCGGGGTTGAAGGTTCAAAGTTAAGGCGTCGTTGTTTATAACACTTTTAAAATATACGACGAAAACAGGAGGGAAAATTATATTTATTACAATTTAAGAAAATAAGTAAAGTATTATTTAAATATTTACACTAAAAGAATCGGAGATCAGGGCAAATTCTAGCGTTCGAAAAAGTTGTTTACAAGTTCTACAGTTATTGTTTCCTCATTTTTACCGCTGCATCCCCGTGGCCGCTTCCGCCGGCCTCCCATTGGCTGCTTCGGACGTCTTCTTTTCCAACATTTCTCCCACCTTTGAGTTGGCGTCTCGACGACTCAAACATGGAAAGGAAAAGTTCAGTAGATCCAATCGGTTGGGTCTCTTGATGGGCCGTCCGTAACTTGACACAACATTCGGGGTATCAATGTGATGTTGCTCTTGTTGTGAAGTCAAAGGGTCCTCTTCAGTTGTCAATCGAACTTCTTGTGTGGGAGATCGCTCCGTTAGAGGGTCTCGACATCTTATCTCGGGCGTTATCTCTAAATTGTAGAGTTTTTGAATAGGTCGTATTTTATCACCTGATGAAGTTTTCACTTTCGCAACCCTCACAAGTCCGTCTTTTCCTGGATAGAGTTGGATTATTCTGGCTAACGGCCAGTGTAGTCTCTTTAAACTCTCTTGTCCAATGAGTACCATGTCTCCCACCTTGAATGGTATGGTAGTCTTCAGGCGTCTCGTTTCTTGTCTCAGGAATCCAAAATATTCGATACGAAATCGTTCTCTAAGATCTTCTCGTACACGTTTGATATATTGATATTTGCGGGAGAGGGTCTGGTTATCAATCAAGTCCAGGTCTGGAACGCCAACCTCTCTGACCTCATGTAAGAACAACGAAGGTGTCAATGGAGCGAGATCCTCACTTTCTTCAGTTAGGTAGGTCAGTGGGCGTGTGTTCATCAAGCTTTCGACGTCACACATTACCGTGGAAAGTTCTTCATATCCCAAGGAGGTTTGACCGAGAATCCTAAAGAGCAATTGTTTCATCATTCCAATCAAACGCTCCCACCATCCACCCCACCAAGGAGCACCAGGCGGTATGAATTTCCAGGTGATGTTTTTCAATGTGGGATCACATTTTAATCTCGAAAAATCAATCTTCTTTAAAGCATTAGCTATACCTTTGAAATTAGTCCCATTATCCGAATACACAATCAATGGTCGGCCTCTTCGAGCAATAAATCGGCGGAAAGCTTGGAGGAAGGCTTCCATAGACAAAGATGTCACAAGTTCCAGATGAACTCCTCTATACACTGCACATGTGAAGATGACAATCCATGCTTTCTTCTTATTCTTTAAGATAAGATGTCCAGTTAGATCAACTCCTACTATTTCGAAAACTGCAGCATCTCGTACTCTGTCTTCTGGTAATGATGTTGACTCGACGGTAGCTGGTGTCGCGGTGAATCGTTTACAGCGAATGCATTGATTGATGATCTTCTTGACGGTTTTCCTGGATCTTAGTATCCAATAGTTTTCTCTCAGAATACCGAGGAGAGTTTGTAGACCGGCGTGCCCGTGGGTTTCATGGTTCCACCTGATGAGCAAAGAAACCAAAAAGTGATCTGAGGGCAATAAAATGGGCATTCTAAAATTAGCAAAATCTTCTCTTCTGCAAATTTTAGTTTTTATTCTCAAAATCCCTGAAGAGTCTACTAGCAACTTAAAGCCTTGTAGTTTCTTATCTTCATGCCCTGAAAACGATTCTCTCTGGATAAGTCTTATCAGTATTATTTCTGACTTAGTGATTTCCTCTGTACTGAGATCTTCTGAAATTATCTTTCTTCTATCAATCTTGGCGTTGTTGAAGAATCTGTATATCCAGGCGGTGATTCGTACTATTCTCAAAAAATGGGAATAACGTCCAAATAAATTTTCATTTTCTCTTGTCGTACACAAGGTGTTCAGGATGGTCTTGCGCCTTTCAGAATAAACAATCTCCAAATCAGGGATAATGGTTGATTTGGGCCACTCTTCTTGGGATACCTTTAACCATGCAGGTCCCTCCCACCATCTTGTCTCCTTAAGTGATTCTGCTGAACATCCCCGAGATGGGAGGTCTGCCGGGTTTAATCGGCCTGGTATGTGGCGCCAAGATTCGGGGGAGCTAAGATTATGAATTTCCTTAACACGGTTCATCACAAAGGCTGCCCAGTTGTCTTCCCTTTGGATCCAACAGAGAGCATTGGTCGAATCGGTCCAATAAAATCTTGGAATTTCCTCAAATTCCAGATCTTGTATGACGTTAGCTGCCAAACGAGCTCCAATCAGACAAGCCAAAAGCTCCAATCTTGGGATGGTGAGTTTCTTCAGTGGAGCTACTCGTGTTCGAGCCTGTATCAATTGGATGTCTACTCTATCTTCCTTTTCAATGCGGAGGAAAATACAGGTTGCATAGGCAAACTGACTGGCGTCGCAAAAGATGTGGAGAGTGGTTTTCTCTACATAGGAGTCCTTAAAACAAAGCCATCTAGGAATTTCTATGTTAGGCAAGTGTTTCAGTTTGCTAAACCACTTCCAAAATCTTTGTACTAAACATCCAGGTAGGACTTCGTCCCATGTCAACTTTTGTATCCAAGTTTCCTGTAATATCAGCTTGGGAATTAAAGTCACAGGACAAGCAACTCCTAATGGATCAAATATCTTGCTCGCTATTGAAAGTACTTTTCTCTTGGTGGTTGGTCCAATTAATTCAAAATCTTCCAAACCAATTGTCAGTGTGTCTCTATCAGTATTCCATGTTATTCCTAAAATGTTCACTTCCTTATTCAGTTGGTTCATAAGAGAAAAGTCTGTAACGTTACTCACCCAATCTCGGAGATTGAAACAAGCTGTAGAGAGCAGTTCAGTAGATTCTTTCACGAATTTCTCCGTTTCTTCAACATTCTGAAAACTGGATAAACAATTGTCAACATAAAAGGATGATTTCAACTGTTCAGCTGTAATTTTTAAATGTTCAGGAGCCTTATCTAAGTGGAGAGATAAGGTAGCCTTTAAAAGATACGGACTAGTGGTAATTCCAAAAACAACCCTTTTATGTCGATACGTGATCAATCTTCCGTCTTCTGTGTGCCACAGGAATCGTAAATAATCTCTGTCTTCTTCTTTTATTCCAATTTGTAAAAATGCTTTCTCAATATCGGAAGAGACACCAACTTCATATTTCCGGAATTTATTTAAAAGTCTTGGTATAATTTCTATCAAATTGGGTCCCTTATCCAGACAGTCATTCAGGGAAAGTTTACCTCTCTTCCGGGCCGACGCATTGAATACTGGCCGTATTCTAGAAGTGTGACTGTTCCTTTTATACACTGGTCGATGTGGCAGGTAGTGTACACCATCTAGTTTATCCTCTCTGGCATACTCGATTATCCCCTGTTTCATCCATTCTTCAAAGATTTGTCCATACTCATTCATGTCTCCAACTTCTTCAAGTTTTCTTCTTACAGAACTTAGTTGGTTTTCGGCTAGGTCTTTATTCGAAGGAATCCTTTCCTTGTCTTGCACCCAGGGTAGAGCTACCTCATAGCGCCCCTCGATATCTCGCGTCGTGGTGTGGGCGAAATGTTCCTCCATTTCAGCTTGTAAGGACTGAGTCTTCTTCTCAACCTCCGCGTCAGAGACTCCAATTGCATCTAATTTCCACAAGTTTTCTAGATCCAAAGATAGAAGTGTGGTCACGCAAAGGGAGCTGGTGTCATCTCTCACCTCCGTTGGAGGAATCTTTCCCATCACAGTCCATCCTAGTTTGGTACGGATTGCCACCAGTCCAGATGAGATCCTTCTCTGATCATCAGTTAGCAATCTCCCGGCGATGTCCGCGCCTATAAGGACTTCTATACGGTCTCTCATCAAATCAGACACGTCGAGTTCTTCACTCCCTTCTAACAATGATCTTGGACACACCGGAGGTATGCTTCCACAGATAAGGGGTTGACCTAGTGCTTCAAACTCACAGCGATAGGAATTATTGATGTCAGATAAATGAATGGTATAGACCTCATGTTCAACTACGTCGGTACTCGATCCTCCAAACAAGGAATGCCGGAAGAACTCTCTCCTAGATTGTTCGTATTCCATTTCCATTGCTGTGCTATGTAAAATATACGATCTTTGGGATCCGGTGTCTATTATAGCCCGTGCCGTCTTCTCCGTTCTGTTCCCTTTGAGGGTCACTCTCAAAGTAGGTAACAAGACGTCTGGGGAGGTTGATAAGTTGGCGAGAGTTTCATCTTGCACCGTTGGAGACTTGGAAGATCCACCTCTATCTAAAATCAGTTTTGTGCACATGACATCCAGGTGGGAAGACATGTTGCAGATCGAACAACGGACTACATTTCTGCAAAATTTACTTAAATGAGAAGGCCGAAGACATTTATAACAAACGCCTTTTTTCTTCATGAGTGATCTCTTTTCGTTTAAACTAATATTAGCTGCAAAGTCACACTTAGGGCTTCCATGGTTGTCTTTACCACAAAATACACATTCATTCGATTTGTGAACTGAATTCAAAAGTTCTGAAGCTGTCGCAATTGGTTTTTCATTGTAGAATCTTGTCTTTGGATGTTTGTTTACCAAATTAGGTTTAGAAGTTGATTCATTCCCGGTACCGATTTCGTTTCTAAAACTCTTCTCCCGTGCAGTTAATTGTCTTTCCAGAAAGGTAATCAAGTCATTAATTACATAACCTGTCGGGAGTTCTTTGTTCAATTCCAAATTAAGGTCTGCAGGTAGAAGCTTTATTATTATCGGGCACAACAGTTGTCCGTAAACATCAATGGACACGTTTAGTGACTCGAGACTTCTTATATGAACAGAAAGGTTGTCAAAAAGTTCGCGGAAGGTTCTTACATCGCTTGATGTTTTGAGTGGTCTCATTGACAACAAATTGTTCATATGTCGGCTAATCAAAATGTCTTCTCGCCCAAATCTGTCTTTAAGCAATTTTATAGCTTTCTCATAATTGTCCGCAGATAAAGCGAAACCTTCGACTGTGTTTAGTGCAGTTCCGCCGAGATGTGACTTCAGATAGTTAAATTTATCGATCGGGTTCAGTGAGTTGTTCTGGTGTATAGCTGCATCAAAAGAATTCCAGAACGTCAGCCATTCACTAAAGTTTCCATAAAATTTCGATATCATCAATTTCGGAAGTTTCACAGTCGTGCAGGAAGGTACATAATGTCTCATTTCGTTTTCATCTATTCGTGAGTTCGAATTCGGTATATTTTCGCCATGAAAATCTGATTGGCGAATCTTTTTATTTGCCCTAAATCTCCAAGTAATATATTTCTCTCGATATTCCTCTACGCCCTGTAATTCCTTCTCTAAATCGTCAGTTTCAAGAAGCGTTTCTATTTCGTGATCCACTAATTTAAGTTCGTTAAATGATTCATTCAATTGTTCTAATAATTCTTCAAGTTCAATTCTCATTAGCGTGTCAAGTCCACTTTCAATCTTATTGCATGTTTTCGTTAAATATGATCTGTTAACAGCACGCTTCTTTTTTAAACGTAGAATTATTTCTTCCGCCATCTTGTAAACAAAGCGGCAAGTAGGGTTAGCAAGCGAGTTCCAAAATGGTCAGCTTAAAATGATTCTTTTTTCAGGAATTTACCTTCAACAGTCCCGGCTGGGATGCCAAAAATATTGCGATTTCACCGCCACTCTGTGTTGTGACGACGATCTAAATTCTATAGAGGTAGTCACTCACCTCTATTCTTGGTCGGCGGGGTTGAAGGTTCAAAGTTAAGGCGTCGTTGTTTATAACACTTTTAAAATATACGACGAAAACAGGAGGGAAAATTATATTTATTACAATTTAAGAAAATAAGTAAAGTATTATTTAAATATTTACACTAAAAGAATCGGAGATCAGGGCAAATTCTAGCGTTCGAAAAAGTTGTTTACAAGTTCTACAGTTATTGTTTCCTCATTTTTACCGCTGCATCCCCGTGGCCGCTTCCGCCGGCCTCCCATTGGCTGCTTCGGACGTCTTCTTTTCCAACAGCCTGAGTAGATAAAGGAATCCTGG